>CM051009.1:7275835-7300835 GCA_027704905.1 Muraenolepis orangiensis
TTCCGCAAACCAATCGGGGAAGTAAGGCCCTGATTGGTCAGAAATGAACCGGGAGTGGTCTAAAATCTTAATTGGCGCATACAGGCGCCCAGTCAACCGGAAGAGATATGCTCACAGAGCATTTCACTAACAAATTAGGCATTTCTAAAAAATTACACTCAGATTATAGCTCTTAAATCGTACCTACAGCACATTTAAACTGCCAAGATACAACACAGAACACACTAGGATTGTCTACCTTCCTGTAGCCATCAAACTTAAAATACATTCCTTAGTCACATAGATGGACCATAGAACCATGAGAATATATGGTAATATATTGCACATTTCACATTCAAAATAATAATGTACTAATAATGTCGTTTATTTTGTGTTGAATTGTTTACTCGTTTTTGCATCGAGTTGTTCATATTTCTGTATTTATTTCAATCCCCTTATTTGTGTTACTGTGCAGTATGGTTGTGTGCAAACGGCTCTCTCCCGTGGGATGAATAACGTTCTATCCTGTCTACCTTCAGTGCCCCTTACTACCAGCCCAATCTGGTGTCTACCAAAGTAAAGGAGGAAGATGTATGTGTGTTTGTTTTCTGCACATTAGAAGAAGTGAAAAGCCCAGGAAACAGAATAACAAGACCAGGGGACAGGTTCTCTCTCTCTTAGTGACTTTGTTTTCACCTTTGCGGGGTGATCAAAAGGGGGAAACACACACACACACACACACACACACACACACACACACACACACACACACACACACACACACACACACACACACCACACACGACACACACACACACACACACACACACAGACACACACACACACACACACACACACACACACCACACACAGGCCAAACTCAAACGTGGACAATTCCCTTTTCAAGTATACACACAAGAGAAACATAAGGGGGCTGTTCATCAAACGGGTCAAAATCATGTCTCTTGGGACACGGGACTCTTGTTTTTTTAACACGTGTGACGCAACACGAGAAACAGACAAAGAAACTCACACATCACTGTTATCACTTGTTATTTCAAATCGCAGGATCTGAGAATATCCTTGCTCAAGGGCAACTGTAGCCCTAGACATAGCCCTAGTGACCTTCATTTTTCTCTTTCACAATCCCAAATGGATATGTTATTCTGCTTCTCTCGCCATTCATAATTCCAGCAAATTGAGGCTTAGCTTCTGTTGCTAGCTAATGCTTTTTTCACACTGTTTTCTTCAGTCAAATGAAACATTCAACGTTTATTTTTCCAATCTTAGACGCTGTTATTGTTCTTGTCTCGTTTACTCCCATGTGATATCACTGCGTCGAGGCTTCGGCTGCTGTCCGATGTTTACTAGTGACTGCCTATTATTGCTAGCTACGCTAGCTACCATTGACAGTGGAGACAAATATGTATATGGGTGCGTTTGGTCATTCTGAAGCGCTACTGGTCTACTGGTTGCCCTTATCCTTTTGTACATACCACAAAGTAAAGGGTATAGCATTATAGCTACGTACGGCCAACTGTGTACGTACGTAGCTATAATGCGGTCGTACGTAGCTATAATGCTAACCCGGTTTCAAAAAACTGTTGTCCCTAACGTCGCATATAAAGTTAATTCCGTGGCAGGTTGTAGCATTGAGGTTGTTACGGGAAGGACAACTGGTACACAAAGTGATAGCGGTCCATGACGCATCAGTATGACGCCGTCTGAGCAATTCGAAGGTCGTCCCCGTATTTTTTTCCCTCCGACGATTAGCAGGCGCCGCGAGGGCGAGTCTGCGGATTGCTCTCAAGGTTTTCCTTAAATAGTCGCCATCTAATGGCGAATCAATACCCAACAGAGAGCGGGTCATTAAGCGTTCGATGTTTGACTAATGACATTGAGGCCCCCTGGCTCTGTGGGTACACCACCACCAACACCACAACACCCACCTCCACCACCAACACCAACCATTACCCACCCACCAACACCCACCCACCCACCATCAACTCCACCAACCCACCTCCACCAACTCCACCCACCCACCTCCACCAACTCCACCATCACCACCAACACCACCACCTCCACCACCACTAACACCACCCCAACCATCACCACCAACACCCCCCCCCCCCCCACACACACCACCCCTCGAACACCACCACCTCCACCAACAGTGTAAGTGGAGGAAGTTTAGGTATTTGCATAGCATGTATATGGAGAGAGCGAGAGAGAGAGAGAGAGAGAGAGAGAGAGAGCAATGCATCAACTAAAAATTGCAGTCTCACTGCTTGTTGGGGCGAGAGGAACATGAGCCAAAAAGGATTTTCAACCCCCCAACCTGTCAGTTTTTGGTTCGGGTCGTTTTTTTCATTATTTTCCGCTTCAATTAGAAGACGGCCGCATCGATTCCCAGGCCACTTGGTATGCCTTCTGGAGACGGGACACATGAGTGCAGACATTAGTCCCCTGTTTGTTTGCTACTGGCGGAAGGGAAGGACGGTGGTTGGTGGTGTTGGGGTGGGGGTGGTGGTTGTTGTGTTGGTGGTGGCGGGTACCGGTGGTGGTGTTGGGGTGGTGTTGTTGGGTGGTGGTGGTGGTGGTGGTGTTGGTGATGGGGGGGTTGGTGGTGTTGGGGTGGTGGTGATATTGGTCGATGTGGTGATGGGTGTAGTGGTGGTGTTGGGTTGGTGGGGGTGGTAGTGTTGGGGATGGTGGTAGTGTTGGGGATGGTGTTGGGGGTGGTAGTGGTGGTGGGGGTGGTAGTGGTAGTGATAGGGGTGGTGTTGGGGTGGTGGCGGTGGGGGTGGTAGTGGTAGTGATAGGGGTGGTGTTGGGGTGGTGGTGTTGGGGTGGTGGTGGTGGGGGTGGTAGTGGTAGTGATTGAGGTGGTGTTGGGGTGGTGGTGGGGGTGGTAGTGGTAGTGATAGGGGTGGTGTTGGGGTGGTGGTGGTGGGGGTGGTAGTGGTAGTGATAGGGGTGGTGTTGGGGTAGTGGTGGTGGGGGTGGTAGTGGTAGTGATAGGGGTGGTGTTGGGGTAGTGGTGGTGGGGGTGGTAGTGGTAGTGGGGGTGGTAGTGGTAGTGATAGGGGTGGTGTTGGGGTGGTGGTGGTGGGGGTGGTAGTGGTAGTGATAGGGGTGGTGTTGGGGTGGTGGTGGTGGGGGTGGTAGTGGTAGTGATAGGGGTGGTGTTGGGGTGGTGGTGGTGGGGGTGGTAGTGGTAGTGATAGGGGTGGTGTTGGGGTGGTGGTGGTGGGGGTGGTAGTGGTAGTGATAGGGGTGGTGTTGGGGTGGTGGTGGTGGTGGTGGGGTGGTAGTGGTAGTGATAGGGGTGGTGTTGGGGTGGTGGTGGTGGGGGTGGTAGTGGTAGTGATAGGGGTGGTGTTGGGGTGGTGGTGGTGGGGGTGGTAGTGGTAGTGATAGGGGTGGTGTTGGGGTGGTGGTGTTGGGGTGGTGGTGGTGGGGGTGGTAGTGGTAGTGATAGGGGTGGTGTTGGGGTGGTGTTGTTGGGGTGGTGGTGGTGGGGGTGGTAGTGGTAGTGATAGGGGTGGTGTTGGGGTGGTGGGGATGGTGGTGGTGTTGGTGGTGAAAGTGGTTTGTGTTGGGGTGGAGCTGGTGGGTGGGGGGAGTTGAGTCAATGCAAATGGAGTCGCTTTGTACATACCGGCATCAAATGAGGTAAATTATAAATGGCGTTGTGTTCGGGATTGTGGAGAAATGGGAGATTAAACGGATGGGGAGGGAGGAGAGGGGGGGGGGGTTGAACAACAGCTGTAAACAAAAGATAATCCCAGTGGTTCAATAATGTTCCTTACCTCTCTCTCTCTCTCCATCCCCCCCTCTCTCTCTCTTTATCTTTCTACCCCTCTCTCTCTATTTCTGTATTTTTAGTTTTCTTCTCTTTTCTCTCTCTCTCTCTCTCTCTCTCTCTCTCTCTCTCTCTCTCTCTCTCTCCTCTCTCTCTCTCTCTCTCCTCTCTCTCTCCTCTCTCTCTCTCTCTCTCTCTCTCTCTATCCCACTCTCTTTCTCTCTCTCTCTGCAGAAGATATTCGTTCACACGTGGGTACAAATTAACTCGATTGGAAGACTTCCCCAGTGAGCCATGCGACAATGTTAACTAAAACAAACGGTTGTACACGGCCACCTGCCTGAGTTGAACCGTCTACACCAGTCCAGCATTTAGTTTTAAATATGTAAGACCAGAGTTGTATGGCAGCCAAATGTTTAGATCGACCAGCGGTTAGCCCGGGGGACATTGTTCCTGTCGGAGTCCACGTTTTTTTTAAAACCTGCGTTATACCAATATTAAATGATCTTTTTAATATTCATTTTGTTATATATATATAATTTATCTAGCGTAATGGCGATTTCTCAAAAAGCATTCATGTTAAAAACATACAGGGTTATGGTGTGGGTCTTTGTCTGTTTCTTCTTCTCTTTCATTTCCCTCTCTCTGTGTGCGGCGTTCTCACCCATCAGGCCCGATAACAACGCACATTTGTTAGTGTCGAGTAAATGTAACAAGCAGCTAATTGATATCTGCTGTTACCCCATGAATTATTCATACTGCCATGTTGGCTTTGGCTTGTTTAGTTTCCCCCCCCCCCCGCCAGAAGAAGAAAGCAGCAGGCCCACAGCCGATTTCTCGTATATTACGCCCAAGGCGGCAGGCCGCGGTACAGGGGTGGACTCGCAACGCCATTTTTCATTTACCCAGCATCCACCCCCCAACCCCCTCCACCCCACCCTCCCACCCCACCCTCCCCCCCACCATCCCCCTCTCCCCGACGGTATGCGAGACACGTTTGTTGTGCTCACTGATGAATATCTTCATCCTTCATTCTTTCGAGGGATGCGCTGTGCATGTGTCTGTCTGTGTGTGTGTGTGTGTGTGTGTGTGTGTGTGTGTGTGTGTGTGTGTTATTCGCCACATGCCGAAATTAACCGCACACAAATTCTAATTTGCGTGAGGCCAGATCGAGTAGACGGATTAAGGGAGCGCATCTCTCCATTTCATTAGTGATTTTTCTTAAGCGTGTGCGTGTGTGACGTGTGTGTGTGTGTGTGTGTGTGCGTGTGTGATGTGTGTGTGTGTGTGTGTGTGTGCGTGTGTGACGTGTGTGTGTGTCGTTTGCCCGCTGTGGCACCTTTGTTTTCCATCCGTGTTTTATTTATTATTATTATAATAATATATATATTATATATTTATTATATATATAATTATATATATTTATCATTATCATTATAAGTATTATCATGAGTATTGTTATTAGTATTATTATTATTATTATTATTATTATTATTAATAAACATGTCATTTGTGCGGGGGTTTTCTGCCGCGGTCTTCTGCTGTACAACCAGTTTAACGCGTCAGCTATCATAATTCCAACAAGAGCAATAGAGAATAGACATCAGGCAATAGACAACAGGCCTTAAAACAAAGAAAAAAAGACAGACAGAAACAGGAAAGTACTCCAGAGCACACTTCCAGGGAAGAGACCCGTCATATATTTGGTAGAAATCAACAAGATTTTCCCTACTGCACTGTAAAACCGAATAAGTTAGCAGAACTCAAAAATTTTGAGGCAATGACTTGCCTCAAAATTTTTGAGTTTATCAACTCAAAAAACTCAAGTTCTCAGTACTCAAAAGTTTTGAGTTCTGAGAACTCAAGTTTTGAGTTCTGAGAACTCAAAAGTTTTGAGTTCTGAGAACTCAAAAGTTTTGAGTTCACAGAACTCAAAAGTTTTGAGTTCACAGAACTCAAATGTTTTGAGTTCTCAGAACTCAAAACTTTTGATTAGGTGCTACTTAACTAATTTAAGTTACTATGACTTAAAGTTGTCAGTTTTCAGAACTCAAAAGTTTTGATTAGGTGCTACTTAACTAATTGAAGTTACTATGACTTAAAGTTGTCAGTTTTCAGAACTCAAAAGTTTTGATTGGGTGCTACTTGATTATATTCAGTTACTACGACTTAAAGTTTTCAGTTTTCTATCCGTGGGAATAAGTTAACAGAACTTAAAAAAATAAGTACACAACCACATTATTTGAACTTAATAAAAATAGTTTTATGTACACAAGTCAAACATAAATACAATAGAATCACTATAATTAAACAACTTTACAACAGTTAAATATTGTGTAGTAGGCCTATTGATAAATGTGTAGAAAGAAGGATACCTCAGTGAGGTATTATTGAAGGCCTTCTGAATCAAAGTTCTTTGCTTACTTCTTAAGGCATTATTGTGACAAAGGGAAAGAACTTTGATTCACAATAATAATACCTCACCCCACATCCTTTCTACACATTTATCATCAAGTCATTCTTGAGTGTCTGCAACCTGGGCGACAGTTTACCAGCTTCTAGACCAAGTACAATCTTCTGAACGAATTCAAAAGTGTTGGTCAGCGCTTTAGGATAGCTGAGGTGTAGTGCATAAATCAGTCCAAACATGACCAGGAAGGCATCACCAAATCTGGGGAGGCTGATCACGATGTCACTTTCGAGGACGACAGAGATTTTCACAGGCTGGTAGTGAACTGGACTTGTGTCATGGTCACTGATGACAGTAAGGAGGGCCACAGCAACATCGTCAAGCTCTGGCTCATCAGGCTCCTGAATGAATGAAAGAGACATACTAATCACAAACTAATCCATGGTTTCTACTAATATAAGAGTTAAATAGAATTATTTTTTCCACAAAATAGTACTTAATTTATTTTATAACGGTTTTTTTTGGTTATTGTTGTTGACAAATCATCTCTCCTTATCATTTAAGTACTGCTGGTGCAGCACAAAGCTAAGTATATGGAGTTATGTTTGTAAGTTGTAAGTAAAAACAGAAGATGCGTGTTCTGGACACAGGAATCAGCCAAGTTACCAGAGAATCTAAGTGGCGGGAGATAGACTGATACTAAGCTCAAGAACACATACAGGAAAATGTTTTACTAAACTTCTTGTCGCTTTGAACAAAACACCAAGCCAGTTAATTTGTAGTAGGGTGAAATAAAACAGACCATACCTCTCCAAATCACACAAACTGTATGGATAGACTAAACAAGGGTAAGTCCTAAAACATGTTAGTATTTTGATTAACTGTTCACTTAATATACAGTGGTACTGTTCATTATTTAAGGAGACTCACTGTGCAGGTTCTGAAAAATCCAGAGACTTCCTCGTTCAGATACACAGGAAGTGCATGGAGAACAGTGGTGCGCCTGGTGTGGATGTCATGGATTTCCTATTAAGATAAAAAACAGAAGTGTATATACTGAAAAGTTTACTGAACAATGTTGATTTTAAACAGTCCAATCAGAACATATGTCCACAAATAACCTCTACACATCTTTAATGCAATCAGACAAATAGCAAACACAAAGTGGACTAATTGTAAAATGTAAAAGCTCATTTGAATCATTGAAGCTGTCCAATGTTAGAGGTTCAACCTACGACATGTATAATAATCTATTCACCTGTTCATCGTGGATTCGTAAAATGTCTG
The DNA here is from genome assembly GCA_027704905.1 of Muraenolepis orangiensis. NCBI lineage: Eukaryota > Metazoa > Chordata > Actinopteri > Gadiformes > Muraenolepididae > Muraenolepis > Muraenolepis orangiensis. The sequence goes on from CM051009.1 coordinate 7,283,317, forward strand.
CCAACGCAACTGCTGTGGTCCCAGTTTTAGTCGCCTTCTGTCGAAATAACGTCATCAGTCTACGAATATGGCGGTCAAGCTCTGCGTAGAAGGTGTTGGGCAGGTTCCGGTTTGTAACCATCTGGAACTCTGCATACACCTACATTTAAAAACAGCATCAGGACAATACATCAACATCAATTAGTCAGTTCAACTTGGAGGATCTCTTAAACTTCTATAACGCAGCAAATAGCCGCCAAATGAGTAAGAACCACAACTTTCACTTTAAACCACACAGAATGTGCAATATGTTAACACAGGAAAAAAATATCCATATTACCACACTATTTTAAGAGCAGGCCAGGTCCATGAGCTCGTTCACTGGTGGGCAGGAGTTTACTATGGTCTGTCCGCGCAGGGCAAATGTGGTCTGCATCATCTTGGTAATGAGAGGCAGGTTCTTCTCAGTCTTCTTCAGTTCTTCAGCAATTGTCTGCCTCAACTGCTGAATGATGACTGAAATGTACACACGCAATCAGTATAGAGGCATGGAAGAGGGCTGTGCTGCAGTCTGTAGTGTTTAAATAACTGTATTCTGGAAGTGAAAGAAGGAGCGCACAACTTACACTGCCAGACCATATCGGAACAAGCCACCTGAAAGGAAAAAAAATGACAAAGTTTAGACCTCCATCAACAACATTCAAACCAGAATTACTTACAACTCAATATAACAAAAAGTTCATTACTATTAGCTTACACAAACATGACCATGGAATACAGAATACACAACACTGCTGTGCGGTCGGAAACCCAGGCTGTAAAAGCCAGCTGGCTAGCTAATGACCAGCTAGCCATAAGTTATCCCTTACACGTGTTCTAACCACCATGAATGGAAGGAAACCACGTGCTCGAAATTTTAACACCGTTTTGGGCTTCGGTTTGGTTTAGATAGTAAAAGTTAGTAACCAGAGTTAGCTCTTAAAAACAAGATTCATTTTCCCATAACCTGAATACATTTACATTACATTTAGGGCATTTGTCAGACGCTTTTATCCAAAGCGACTTACAAAGAGTACAATTGTTGAAGACAGCAATATATCTCCGTGGTGCATAAAGATAAGAAAAAGAGTAGGTTTCAAGCATTCCTGATGAATAGTGCAACGTTATATGAGCCTCATGTGCTCTGCACTACACCAACATGCGAGACTAGCGAGAACAATTGAGCGAAATTATATTTTTAAGTCAGGTAGATTAAATGAGCAGAAATAACTAACTATAATTGGTATAATGTATGTGATGTATCTATTAATTAATTAATACTTTAAGTAACTTACCATGCACTTTGGACAAGATCTTGGAGTTCTTCAACGCGGTTGGGGGGAGGAGAGCAAATGATCGCGGTGGAGTGGTGGAGGGGGGTGGAGTGGGGGAGGGGGATGGAGCGAATCAAATGGGGGTGGGGGGTGGGTTGAAACCGCCCGTCAAGGGGAGAGGGGCGTGTTGCTGAAACAGTTCATGGAGGGGGGAGGGGCGTGTTGCTGAAACATCGTCTGACCCTCAAGGGTGGCGACTAGACCAATGTGTGCGTTCATGCAGCGTTTCCGCTGGTAAGGTTTCCACGGCTAAAACCTTGCCGCCACACCATACATTTGATAATAAAGAATAGGGCTGTCAAGGTTAATGCGTTACTAACGCGTCGCCGTTAACGCCCCCCCCGTTCGGACCTGAAGTCCCGCCGCCACCCTCCCCCCCCACCCCCACCGCTGGCCATCGCGACCTGAATCCCCCCCCCGTCTGACACCCATGAGATCAATTCCACAGGAATCACTGCTTCCATGAGTATATACCACACACCCAACCCCAGATAAATGCCAGAAGAACCCATGCCTGTGGATTAAAGACCAAAGATCGTACCTCTTGTCTTGTGTTCTGACCGACACGAGTGCGAGTGCGCGCGATATACAGAGTCATCATATACAGTCCTTTAAAGTCCTCCCCAATACCCACTATAATGTTACTGACATCAGACACATGAATGTTGAAACAATAGAAATCAGTGGAATTTATCATTTTGAATATGTAATTACTTAATTATTTAAATTATTTTATTTTATTTTATTATTATTATATATTATTATATTATTATAATTATGATTTAATTATTTAATTATCGTGCTTAAGTTATGCTTTTAAGTTATGCTTACTTAATACACAAATAGTTCAAGTCAATCAAGTTAATCAATCAAGTTAAGTTGCAGTTACTCAAAAAAGGACGACAAGTCACACAAACTCAACATTTTTGAGTTCGTAGAACTTTTTTGAAACTTTGAGTACACACTACTTAATCTATTTGATTACTTTGAACATTCGGGTTTACAGTGTGTGTCTGCCACCAGCTCTGTCAAAATGTACATTAGAGCAAGCGCTGCAGGGGCGTCACTCTTTAACCTCTGACCTTGTGTTCATATGTTGATTTGTTCCTATTACACGCATGTCCGCAGGACCGGGGAACTTTGATTGAGGGCGTCGACCTGGGCTGTTTCTATGTTAAGCCGTGTCATCATAATTGATTATAAACAATTAAAGCTCCGCACTGCAGGCAGGTCAATTATTCCCGGGGAGAGGATCAGCTGAGGAGAGGGAGAGGGAGTAGGGGGGGGGGGGTGTAGTGTTTGACTACCAAGCCGAAAGGTCCTGGGTTCGAAACCCTGGCATTCACAACGTCTATTGAGGCATCCTGAAGAAAAATGCCTTAACAACACTCGAGAATACCTTTGGACACTTTTATCCTATGACTATGTTTGTGTTTTGTATTCTTCTTAAAGGGAAACATTTCCACCTTTGATGTGGACATCCAGTCAGTGTTGTCAGTAAATGTAGTCCATTGAAGCAATAAATACCTGAGTGTACTATATTGACCGAGAAAGCTCGGAGTCCTCCTGTTCCAGAGCCTTGCCAGCAGTGCCTACATGTACCAGGATTACATTGCGTGCAAGCTTCTATTATATATACTATAAGATGTATCTGGGTGACAAGAGGTTGCCATGTAATCAGCACAGACCAAGGTAACATGCCTCAATGATTATCGTCCAATGGCTATAACACCCATAGCCATTAAGTGCCAGGAGAAACTTGTAATGTTGTATCTAAACTTGTCCATCCCTGAGTCCCTAGACCCACTCCAGTTTGCATATAGACCAAACAGATCTGTAGACAACGCCATTTTCCTGGTACTACACACGGCCCTGCAGCACCTAGACAGGAGAGACACCTACGTCAGACTTCTTTTCATTGACTACAGCTCGGCGTTCAACACCATCGTTCCCTCCAAGTTGGTCCTGAAACTGAGGGACTGAGGTCTGGGCGCCCCCATCTGTAACTGGATTATGGACTTCCTGACGGGCAGGCCTCAAGTGGTGAAGATTGGGAACAACATCTCATCCACTCCCCAGCTGTACTCATGGTACACACATGACTGTACTGCCATGCACAGCAATAATCAGATTATCAAGTTTGCAGAAGACACCATAGCCATCGGCTTGATAAGCGAGGGGCGATGAAACAGAGTACAGAGATGAGGTGGTCCAGCTGACGTGATGGTGTGAGGACAACAGCCTCGCACTGAATGTCAGCAAGACCAAGGAGCTCATCGTGGACTTCAGGAGCCACCGGGGCACCCACTCCACCATCAGTCTTGACGGGACACCGGTGGAAGTCGTCAGATGAGATATTTTGGTGTTTGAGTTTGTCCTGTGTCTGTTTCCCCTTGTTATTTTTCTACAAATACACTTTATTATTGCACCTTGACCCTGTGTTGACTCCGTTCTTGTTCTGGCACACACAAGATCCCACTTTTCCGGGTTTCGAACATCCTTAGACCTTACTCTCTCAAATACATACGGCTGAATATCCGAGTTGGACAAAACATTGAAAAATGTATCTGAGTCCGTTACATCATCTGCAGTAATATTCTGGGATGCAATTGTTTTGCCATGATGCATTGTGCAAATAAACACAGTGAAATTTGTTCCTCTGCATTTAACCCATCCTAGTTTAAGGAGCAGTGGGCAGCTATTGTAAAAACAGCGCCCAAGGAGCAGTGTAGGGGTCTGGTGCCTTGCTCAAGGTCACCATGGCAATGCCCAGGAGGCGAACTCGCACCTTTTTCCAATGCTTTCACTCCATGCTTGGTCTGCCAGGGACTATCCCAAACCAAGTCCCAACAGACTAAGCGACTGCCACCCCAAGCCGACAGCCTGTAGTTGTTCCTGGTGCATCGTGCTCAAGGATACCTCTAGAGTAGACCAAATCCCAATCAAAATCAAGGATCACTCTCATCCCTTTGGTAAAACCGCATCGTCATCATCGTCAAATAAATCAATTACAAAAAGAAAATCCCTTTTCATCCATTCTGTCTATAGTCCCCTTGGCTGAAGGACCAAGGAGAAAGTCGTAGACCAACCGGTCTGCCGCTCTGAGCAAGGAACTGAGGGGAAGAAGGGGGGCAGGGTAGGAACCTGGGATGTACGATTAATGGCCGCAGATGGAGGCCACTGGATTCCTTTTGACAAAGTAATGAAAGAAAAGACATATGGGCCCCGGTGCTTGGGCCCTGGCCGAGCTGGGGGGAAGAGAGGTGAGTGGTGGGAAGGGCGGGCGAGGGGGTGTCTGATAAACACATTATGTGCCTTGATGAACTGACAGGGGCCGAATGTATACACACACAGGAGAGAGAGAGAGAGAGAGAGAGAGAGAGAGAGAGAGAGAGAGAGAGAGAGAGAGAGGAGAGAGAGAGAGAGAGAGAGAGAGAGAGAGAGAGAGAGAGACGGATGGGGAAGAGAGAAAGAGTGGGAATGAAAAAGAGCGGGAAAGAAAGGATAGATGGGTCAGAGAGAGAGGAGAGATATGATTGAAATTATGGAGTTGGGAACGATTGAGAGATAAAGAAAGAAGGGGAGAGAGACGATGAGGAAAGGTGCCCATGCGTTGAAGGTGAGACCCATGTCATGAACTCTTATTCGTAAGTTCATAGGACTGTCGTTTCAGACATGGCCTCTAGGAGAGACTAGGCACGACTGGTAACTGATGTCGAAATTATTTTCAGATTTTATTCTATACAGCTTTCCTTGTCCATCAACTGTGGACAATTGGACAACATTGTACAGAAACTGCCTAAAAACAAGTGATGGATCATTTTTTCGGATGTCATTTCTCTAAATGCAATTATTCTTGTATTTACCACTGGCTACGCCAACATGAATGGGATGTGTGGCTTATGTGTTTGTTGGACGGCATGCTGTGCAGGAACAGGAAAACAATGATAATTGGTTAACACTAAATCAATTCATTACACGGTTTGTTATTTCAACCAAATGCGCTGCACATCCCCGCATTAACCTCCTTGACCTTGCAAATTTCCACACACACGTCACACTAATTTAAGATGAATCCAAGAATTATATTTGTCGTGACAAATATAGCCCTCAGTTGAAGCCCATGTTAATGTCTGCTTTCTCTGTAGGCCACTGCTCAATGACAAAGCTATTCTGTGTATGCTGGCAGCACAAAGATTAATCTTCAATTATCTTAAAATGATTATCCGTGAAAAAGGCTTGGCAAGCCATTTCCTAACTAACCCATTACTAAATCTGGAGGATTGAATGCTCTTAATTGGTCACATGTACACACACACAGTGACATTTGTTTATTTGCATTTAACCCATCCTAGTACCGTATTGACCCGAATATAAGACGGGTTTTTTTTCCGAGAAAAAAATCTGAAAAAGAGGGGTCGTCTTATAATCGGGGTTTAGACTTTTCGATGTACCGTAATTGCACATGTAATTGCGCAACAACAGATCGCGCCAAACGAGTGTTCCGAGACACCGCTTAAAGTCACTCAAAGTCTTAAAGTAACAGTACATAAAAACAGTTACCTGGAGAGATAGAAATGGAGAGACACAGCGACCAACTTGAAAAAAGAAAAACGCCTGTGTATTTTGACATGCCAACATCTGTCACAGTGCATAAGAAAGGCGACAAATCAGTGATTGTGAAGTCTACTGGAAACGAGAAGAGCCGAGTAACGGTCATGTTAACGCGCCTCGCAGATGGGACAAAACTTCCCCCGTACGTGGTTTTAAAACGCAAGACTGTACCTAAAGAGGCAGTGACTGTACCTAAAGAGGCAGCCAGCTGGCGTTATCGTACGCGCCCAGGCAAAGGGCTGGATGGAGACGGAGCTTGTGGTGGACTGGCAAGTTGGTCAAGGTGGTGTGGGGCAGACGGCGTGGGGGACTCAGAAAGAAGAGGAATATTTTGATTCTGGATGCTTTCCGTGGACACTTGACTGAGCCAGTCAAAAAGTGAAAGAGTGATGATCACTAGGTGACCTAGTGATCATACCGGGCGGAATGACAAGCCAGCTGCGCAATCTGCGCAAGAGATACACAGAGTGGCTCCTGGCTGGTCATCACGCACTGACACCGTCTGGAAAAATCCAAAAGCCTGCAGTACGTTTGCTCTGTGAATGGATATTGCAAGCATGGGCTGACGTTTCCCCAGAAAGCATCATTAATGGGTTAAGAAATGCTGCGTATCAAATGCCATGGATGGCAGCGAGGATGACGTGATGTGGGAGGAGACGGGGAAGCGGACAACGTGAGTGACGATAGCGGGAGTGAGAGCGAACAACCCAGCGATGTAGAAGACGAGCTGAATGAGAAGACGTGATGTGACCAATAGACTGATGTTCTGAAATGTTGTACTGTTTCATTGCTCTACTGTTTTATTGTGCTACCGTTTTATTGCACTACTGTTTTATTGCTATCTATCTAGCCTGTTTTGTTTTTGTTCGCCAAGTTAGGCAAATTTGAACACAATGTGTGATGTGTGTTATCATTATTTTCAAATAAAATTATTTTCTTTAAAAAAAAAAATATTTGGTCTTCAAATTTTTTTTCTCCAAAAATGAGTCTTGAAAAACAGGGGTCGTCTTATAATCGGGGTCGTCTTATATTCGGGTCAATACGGTAATAGGAGCAGTGGGCAGCTTTTTTATATACAGTGCCTTGCTCAAGGGCCCAGGTGTTTCGGGGACTTGAACCGGTGACCTTCCGGGTTCCCAAGCCAAGTCCCAACAGGCTGAGCTACTGTTGCCACAACGCAAGACTGACGTCAAAAGTGGGAGTGTCCACCCAGACGTGTGAAGGGTTGATCAGCCGTCCCGTTGGTACAGTCCACTGGGTGCGGCTTGTATGTTAATTGACCTATTCTATGATTATGAATCAGGACGGACACTCCCTCTTGTGATGTCACTAATGGGTAGAATTTGAAACATCAACATCAAAATCAGGGGTCTAAAAGGTCCCTCTAAGAAGCCAGTGGAGTTTATTGATTTGTTTCTAACTGCTTTTTGGATTTTGGACCAACCAAAATACGTGCGCGAACACACACAACGTTTACATGTATGTTTTGTTCACAAATTTTCTCCTTAGTAACTTTTGAGGGAAAAACAGCTAGGTAAACCACAGTAATAACAAAAATACGTTTGTTCATCTGCCCCTGCAGGGATAATAAATACTACCTTTTTTTCACCTACATGTGGGGTAAAATTGCCAAGGCTTAGGTGCTATCAGAAAGGGCTACGGCTACAGATGAGGGATTTCCTTATCTTTCTCGCTTGAGGATTTCTGAAATCATACGACTTAAGTCTGAGAATTGGCACCTCCATGGCCATGCTTCGAATATAGTACACCTCACAGTCAGAAATCAATTGTTTGTGCTGCAAATCAGAGCTTGGGAAAGAAAAAAATATGAAATAACAGTTTTGTGTCACTGGCTGTCACCCAACTCACACAATCTTTTATTGCTTCTTGTGACGTCTCCGGCGCCAGAGGGGAAACGCCTCAAACGGTAGCGTTTCCCTTTTAATCTGCAGGGGTTGGCGTAAATATGACATATTTTGACGTCATTTGAGGCTTGGCGCACACCCTGGTTATAGCCCTTTCAATCAATTCAGAGCATAAAGTTGCTCAGATGTGATGTTGAAGAGGACTCTGATGATGATGATGATGATGATGATGATGATGACGATGATGACAACGCTACACACATGAGTGTGTGGTGTGAACACACCAGCCTCCCGCTGCGAGGGAAACTTAAATGAGTCGGAAATAAGTTTAAATCTAAGGAAGAAACACACATGACAATCTGAGGATAATTATCGGCAGATGCTGGGAGAAATGCAAAAATACACCCCCAGCAGAGAAACGCCCGGAACAATCAACAAACCTCCAGACTACACCCCCGATCGAAACAGAGGCACGGCTTTGCCCGACTGTCAAAACTAAAAAGCGCCTTGACTGAAAGACACCCCTCACCGTCAAAACCGTACCCCAACTAACCTACTGTACCCAAAACATAAAATCTACACCCCTACCCATCAAAGGGTTAGGGTGAGATATACCCCAAACCATGGAAAGGGTACCCCAACCAACCTACACTAACCTCTACTACTGACAGACTGTAAACCAACTATCAAAGACACACCCCTTCTTTCTCCAACCGACAATACTGTTCCCCAAGCCATCGAAGCTACACCCCTAGCAGTCAAAACTAAGGCATACAGACCAAACAGGTCTGTAGATGACGCCATTTCCCTGGCACTACACATGGCCCTGGAGCACCTAGACAGGAGGGACACCTACGTCAGACTGCTGTTCATTGACTACAGCTTGGCGTTCAACACCATCTTTCCCTCCAAGTTGGTCCTGAAACTGAGGGACCTAGGTCTGGGCGGCCCCATCTGTAACTGGATTATGGACTTCCTGACGGGCAGGCCTCAAGTGGTGAAGATTGGGAACAACATCTCATCCACTCTGGTCCTCAACACCGGAGCACCCCAAGGCTGCTGCCTCAGTCCCCAGCTGTGCTTGCTGTACACACGTGACTGTAGTGCCACGCACAGCAATAATCGGATTATCAAGTTTGCAGACGACACCACAGTCATCGGCTTGATAAGCGAGGGGCGATGAGACGGAGTACAGAGATGAGGTGGTCCGGCTAACACGATTGTGTGAGGACAACAGCCTCGCACTGAATGTCAGCAAGACCAAGGAGGTCATCGTGGACTTCAGGAGCCACCGGGGCACCCACTCCATCATCAGCCTGGACGGGACACCGGTGGAAGTCTTCAGCTGCTTCCGTTTCCTTGGACAACAGATTTCCAATGACCTGTCGTGGACACGCAACACGGAGGTCATGCTGAAGAAGGCACACCAGCGCCTCTATGCTCTGCGGTGCCTCAGAAAAAGCGGTATTGGCCAGAGGTGGCAAGTGAACTTCTTCCGTGGCACCGTAGAGAGCGTCGGTGCAACGGGTGGCGTCACTGTGTGGTACGGCAACACTACTGCACGGGACAAGAAAGCCATCCAGAGGGTCGTGAGGACAGCAGAGAAGATCATCGGGTGTGCACTTCAATGCATTGAGGAGATCTTTAGGACCAGATGTCGGAAGAAGGTCATGTCCATCATAAAGGAACCACCCTGGGCACCATCTCTTCTCCCCCCTACCGTCTGGTCGACGGTTGCGCAGCATCCGTACAAGTACTACCAGGTTTAACGATAGTTTTTATGCACAGGCAGTGCGCCTACTGAACTGCTAGGAGTGCTGCCACTTTCACTTTCATAACATAGTCATTACCATTACACTTACATACTTTGCTGGACTCTCTGGACTCATCACAGTTACTGTACTGCACTGTATTCACAATGCTGCTACACTACTGGCACTTTAAATGTTTTTGTAAAAAAAACTAAAACTAAAAACAAAACCATGTACATATCATTTAAGTCACTTTGCTGCTCTTTTTTAGTTTATTTTATTGTATATATCATTTTTATTTAATGGTGTTGTTTTTAAGATTTATACTGCGGGAGAGAATGGGGAGTAAGTGTTCCTATGTACTTGTTACAAATGGCAAATAAAAATCTTGTATCTTGTATCTTGCATATTGTAACAAACACTCTGCAATCCCCACCTTCAAAACAACACCCACCCGCCTCCCACATTCTGCCCTAAAAAACCTTTGTCTTTCCTTGGAAACAGTCACAACTATACCTGCCCACCACCATCAACACCAACTTAGCCCACCAGACGCAAAAACAATACAGAAAACCACCCCCCCCCCCCCCTCCACACCCCCCTCCACTCCCCCCTCCACTCCCCCCCAGCCAATCCATCAATCCTCCTACACTCCACACAACCACACCGACAAACGCTATGCGTCGTCTACCTACTGACAATGGCGTCACCCGGCCGGGAAAACTTGGTGGCGTGCGCTCAATTTGATTGGCAACAATGCGGCGCAGAAGACAATAGGTCGTTGAGTGGCGGGCCCCGCAGACGCCGGCACTGCCGAAGGAAAAAAATTGGAATTTGAAAGTAATATGCCTATTTGCATCGTCGATGGTGGGAGCAGGATTTGACACTCTGTTATTTAGAAACGAAAATATGACTTCATTTCACCCACTGGTAATCAGTGTAATCACAAATGTCAGTGTGTTTGTTTGTTTGTTTGTTTGTTTGTTTGTTTGTTTGTTTGTTTGTTTGTTTGTTTGTTTGTTTGTGTGGTGTGTGCGTACGCTTGCCTGTGTGTGTCTGTGTGTTTGTGTGTGTGCTGCCCTGTGTGTGTGTGTGTGTGCGCTGCCGTCGAGAAATTCATCAGAGGAGAGTTTGTTTGTCTTGTATTTGTGGGTTTGGGTGAAAGGTTTCTGCAGAAAGCATTGAGCGGGAGAGAACGAAAGAGAGTAAATAAGAATGAGGGAGAGAGAGAGAGAGAGAGAGAGAGAGAGAGAGAGAGAGAGAGAGAGAGAGAGAGAGAGAGAGAGAGAGGAGAGAGAGAGAGAGAGAGAGAGAGAGAGAGATCAAAAACAAGAATGACAGTGAGAGAGTAAAAAAAACAAGAATGAGAGCAAGAGAAAGAGAGTGCGCTAAATTCCAAGGTCTCTTGGCCAAGATGGAGTGTGCCCTATAAGCGTGTGTTGCAGGCGGGGATGGAAAGAAACCTCAACAGGGAACAGATTGCTGAGGACTTGAGGGAACACAGGAGCAACTTGGCACACTGTGCCGACAAATTCTCACCAGCGGACGCTTGATTTCAATCTGCCTGAGAAAAGAAGCAAAATGAAGGGAAAGGAAAATAAATAAAGAAGACCTTAAAAAAAAAAGAAACCTAACTATCTATCGATCGAGGCAAAGTGGTACAAACGCCATTGCGCTTTACAGTTGGGTAGATGCTGTACACTTCCGTACAAATATATATGAGTTTGTGGGTGTGTGTGTGTATGTGTATTCTAAGGATGTTTCAAGGTCCTATGGTCCTACCTATGGAACTTTGGTGACTTTTTAAAAGGCTTTGTATCATTTCAATGTGGGTAACTATATGCCAGTTGCCAATGTTTACCTTTCCTCCATGTTGCCTGCACCCAGACACTATTTCCCTAATACGGATGGACAGAGTCAAGGTTGTCAACACTCGCTGAAGTTATCGTTTGAATGTCACCCATTGCTCAGCAACCATACTAAAGGAAAAACAACACTGGAACAAAAGCTCTATTCTTCAGAATCCCATGTTGAATGAAACAGTCAAGTCAAGTCAAGTCAAGTTTATTGTCACTTCACAGTTTAGTTTAGTATAAAGCAGTGATGTGAAATTCTTGTGTGCAATACCCGACGACAGACAGCAGTTATAAAATAAGATAAAATAAAAAATAGATAAAAAATAGAATAAAAAATAGAATAAAGAATATAAAATAAAAATAAAAAATGCAATTTATAAAATGCAAAAATCAGCACAGAAAAGAGCAATATATATATATAAATCAATGTAATAAAATATACATTGTTATATGTTATACGCCCTTGTTCAGCAGCCTGATGGCCTGACTGTGGAAGCTATCTCTAAGCCTATTTGAACGACACTTGATACTGCGGTATCGCCTGCCTGACGGTAATAGTGAGTAAAGTTCGTGGCTGGGGTGGGCAATGTCTTTTATAATTCTTTTGGCCTTGGCCACGCACCGCTGGTTGTAAATGTCCAGGAGGGAGGGGAGCTCACCTCCAACGATATACTGGGCCGTCCGCACCACCCTTTGAAGCGCTCTGCGCTCGAGTGCCGTGCAGTCCGTACCAGGCGGTGATACACCCTGTCAGAACACTCTCGATGGTGCCGTTGTAGAATGTTCTCAGGATGCGGGGGCCCATGCTGAATTTCTTCAGACGCCTGAGAAAATACAGGCGTTGTTGGGCCCTTTTCACCACGTGTGTGGTGTGCGTGGACCATGTGAGGTCCTCGGAGATGTGCACGCCGAGGAACTTGAAGCTGCTGACCCTCTCTACTGCAACGCCGTCGATGGAGATAGGGCTGTGCTCTCCCCTCTGCCTCCTGAAGTCCACGATCAGCTCCTTGGTCTTCTTGACGTTGAGGGCGAGGCTGTTCTCCTGGCACCACTGCTCCAGCGATCCGACCTCCTCCCTGTAGGCTGTCTCAACAGCTGTCAACAGCTGTCTCAAACAGACAGAATTATCATCAATTGCATCTGTTGCATCTATTGATACAATAAACTTTCTTCATCTCTAAATAGGAAACTGGAGGCCACCACGTACACATATGATGACAGAAAGCATGACAGATGGGAGACAATTGAGAAAGGACAGTTCAGTTAACTATGGGCATAAATCACCTGGTGGCCATCTTGGTTCTAAATTCTAGCTCCGATGGTTGGGGTGGGGGCGGGCGGGGGAACCACCAGCTGGAGTTTGAAACAAACATGGCCGCTAGGTGAATAAGGACCATTAAGCAGTAAATAGCAACATCACATACTCCACATCATCAATTGCGACCGCAACACTCTTACGTTTGCTCTCTAGCTAACTGACATGTCCATTGTCCCTGTTAAATCAAACACAAACATTAAAAACCGGCAATAAATTCTTCACAATTTAAAAATGTCTACCGTAATTTAGCTGTGATTTCTTCATGTTTTTTTACATATTCTTCTTCCTCCTAAGGCTTCTACCTAAGAACGCCTTTCAAATCAATTTATTGTCTCGTCTGTCACTTGTCCCGTCTGTCGTCTGTCTATTTGAGTCTTTTGTTATAATCATTTATGTTACGTTATTCTGCTTCTGGCCAAGACATTTAAAATCTCAATGATATTTTTCCTAAATTTGGAGGATATGAATCCTCTTTATGGTCACACGTGTACACACACGTGTACACGTTCTCTTCATTTAACCCATCCTAGTATTAGGAGCAGCGGGCAGCTGTTGTATATACAGCTGCCCGGGGAGCAGCGTAGGGGGTCTAGTGCCTTGCTCAAGGGCACCTCGGCAGTGTGTCCCGGGAACTTGGACCTACTGACTGAGCTAGTCCCTACTGACTGAGCTATCCTGCCGCACTTTGTTAAATAACATAAAAAAGGTTCTCTGATCGACGCCCACACCACCAAGTGATGGGGGTTCGATCCCGCAGTCCCTGGCGTCGGAGGGCAAACTTGAAAACTTGAAACCGCTATGCCCCATGACTCCAGCCACGTATAATTCTAGCGCTGTTACGGGTTCCGGAATGAGATTTAGCACAGAGGACGACCCCATGTTACGGTTATAGATGTTGAAGGACGTAAAAAGGTGCATTGAAGGCCTCTTATGTCTACTGTTTAGTATTTGCATTCATCAGGTCATTCAGGAGCATGCATATAGGGGGATGAGGAGGCTTTGCTTTAAAATACAAGGCCCCCCTCCACTCACACACACACACACACACGCACACACACGCACACAATACACTACATACCTCTCCACTGCCCTCTCTCTCTCTACATCCTAATATCCTATTTATCTTGGAAATGCGTTGTGTCATCCGCGAGCGAGTGGAGTGGTAGTACCCTCAGCCCGTCCACAAGTGGTTCAGTTAAAGGCCGGTGATTTGCAAGCACACAGACGGTACTCTGTCTATACTGTAGCTCATGGGGGGGGACTAGCTTTTAGTATAGGAGCTAAGCATGTCCTTCATGTTGCTTCAAAGAAAATGGGAAGGCGGCTGTGAATATTTCAGGGCGGCGGCAAACAGTTCGGTATCCACTTTACATATGTGGACGACGGACTTTAATATGTATATATATCATCCATCAATAACTTTTTGGTTGTTTTTATTGTTATTTGTATTGTGTACAGTATTGTTATTGTAAAGTGTTGTATAGTATGAGTATAGTACATAGTATAGTTAATAGTGTTCAATTGTAGGAAATTCATACTGCAAGAGGGAATGGGGAGTAAGCATTCCATTGTACTTGTTGCATATGGCAAATACAAATCTTAAATCTTAAATCTTGAATCTTGAATCATCCAGAAATATATTATTTTTGTTTCGATCAGATTTTGTCATTTGAATCTTTTTCCAGCATTTTCGTTTTCAACTCCATTTTCAACTTTGTATGTTCTATGTTATTTGTTGTTGTTTTTGAGCTGTCAATGACTACAAGATAGCAAGCATAACTTGAAAGTGATTGTCTCGAAATGTGAAAATAAAAACGTAACTAACACAACCGTAGTTGAAATCCCAACATTAGACACCATGGGTTTACAGTTTTTTTCAATTGCTAACACGCATTGTTCACTACAGAAGTCACTTTTTCAAAACTCTTCACACAGTCTCCATACCAACACGCATCTTGGCCAAACAGTTAATCTCACTTCCAAAACTCACTCAAACCACCAAAACACTTCATACTTGTCTCAAAATAGGTTTGTTCGTCCATAACACTAGCAACAGTTCTCACTCAGAAAGCATACATTGTCATTCATATCACACTGACCTACAAAACACTAACAACAGGGAGCATTACATAAATAATGAACTTTTATCTTTGAAGTTTGAATGATGTTTTTAATTTTAGAATCATTTTATTATAGAATACGATCTTAACATATTGTTGAGTGTACTGAATGATTGTATATTGTATTGTATATTGAAACAAGAATGAATCAGCAATGCAACAATTTGCTTCAGTTACATTTTTTTTAATGTCTTTACATAGTGATTTACAGTCCTTTATGCATCACATTCACTCCCTGTCTTCTGCATTTGGCCACATGTTTTCATCCACATCACACCTTATATCCTCTCTGGCAATGCACCTTGGGAAGAATCTCTTTGAATGTCTGATCCAACCCTGGCAGGCTTCAGGAGAAACATCTCCACACCCTGCATTCATTGCATCCAGCAAGGACAGCTGGTCATGTGGGGAGTGGTCATACACTTTCCACCTCCACGCGGAGAAAACAACAAATGTATTCCTTGCCCTTGGACCTCTCGCACCTACTGGCACAAGGTGATTATGGAGGTAGTCTAAGAAAGAAATTAGCCTCTGTATTATAGGGTCCTATCAGAGGTTTGTGCAAAAGCAAGCCATCACTGGAGAGGGCTGCACACATGGTTATATTTGCTCCTCTCTGGCCTGGAACATTCACAGTGGCCCGCTGCCCAATGACATTTCTTCCTCTCCATCTCGTTTTTGCCAGGTTAAATCCAGCTTCATCCACATAGATAAATAAATTTGGTCTGGCCTCAATCTCCATTACCGTCTAAAATGAAATAAAACCACCGTTTTAGTACAGCACGTTATGCATAGCTATGTATGTATTCTGTTTAGTTTTTGAACAAACATCTGACCTGGACATATTGATAACGGATCTCTTTTACCCTCTCTCCATTCCTTTCAAACGGTACAGTGTATAACTGCTTCATCCTTACCTTATGTTTATCCAGGACTCTGGCAATTGTTGTAATGCTGACCGTGTTGACATTGGCAAAAGTCACATTGTCTGCCAGCACTCGGTCCCCAATGTGTCTAAGTTTACAGTAATAGCATTGTTAGCAATGACCATATCATATCATATCTGTCTCCTGGGCATCTGAAAAAATGCAGCCTCTCCCTCCTGTAGGAGGCAACCTTTGAATCCTACATATAGTAATACACAGTAAAACACAAAACAATCAATATAATTGAAAAATGTAGGAGATGTAAAATATAAACATAGTGTACTGTACTGTGAAATGTAGTGTAGTGAGCTGTGTTTGGAATTATTTCATTTTATTGTCAATATTTTTATATTATTTTCCATAGATTTCAATGTGGCTGCAGAAGAAATTGACTTTTTTTCCCATCATTCTGTTTTGATTGTGTTTTTAACTGTTTTGAACAAAGTGTGTTAGCATTTGAAAAATGTGCTGCAAAAGTGTAGTGTTTTGGAGGCTGTAGACTCTGACTGAGAAAGGAGTTCATGAGTTTTGGTAACTGTAGTCATTGAATGCATTTTGTGTGAAAGCAATGAAAAATGAACCACAGGTTTCGACCGCATAGACTTCTGTTTCGCTGACTGTGTGAAGAGTTTTGAAAAAGTGACTTCTGTAGTGAACAATGCGTGTTAGCAATTGAAAAAAACTGTAATATTTTAGGCATATATTATATATATATATATATGCTTATATATTCTCTTTGAAGCTCATTTATCCGGATCCTTATCCACACACACATACAATACATACATCCACGCACACACACACACACACACACACACACACACACACACACACACACACACACACACACACACACACACACACACACACACACACACACACACACACACACACACACACACACACACACACACACACACACACACATACACACACACACACACTGTAATCCGATTCCAAGCAAGACCATAAGCGTATCAGTGTTGAACCATCTCGGGCGTTAATTTATTTCTAAGTCTACACAATGGTTTGGAATGATTTTACCATTCCTCTGATAAACCCGAGTCATTAAAATCCCTTTTTAATGTAATTTTTTTTGTGTTGGCCTTTCGTTAAGTCCAACTTACAGCCGTAATAAATTAACTCTCTGGAGAGTTTGTTCCAGAACAAATCGGCCGGTAAAGCTCCTTCATGTCTTTGTGTTCTTGAAATGGTAAAATGATGTGCTGCATTTTCTTAGTATTGATGTTGTATTGATGTTGAAATCTTTCAATGTCAGTCTCTCTCTCATTTAATAAAAGATTTAAAAGATTGCTTACCCGCGATGGAGTCCAGCCCCTGCCTATCCCTCAACCCCTCTGCGGTACGTCTTGACCTCCCCCCTTCCATGAATGTTCATCCCGTGTTCCACGTATCTCTGTTGAAACCCATGTCCGTCAGCACCCTGTCTACCCCCGCCCCAGCCCCTGCACCTCCCCATGTCCTCACAGATGGCAACCCGGTCTGGAGGGTTAAGGATTTCCTGGCAGTCCGCCGATGGGGCAGAGTATTCCAGTACCTGGTGGACTAGGAGGGCTACGGAAGATCGCAAGATCGGCCGACCCCTCCCTGGGTGGGGTACTCCCCCTGGTTAAAACCATGGGGGTGCAGAAGTCTGTTCTTTGGTTCAGTTGTGGAACAGGCGATGTTCCAGCGTTCCAGAATATTTCCTTCAAGA
>CM051009.1:7305835-7318335 GCA_027704905.1 Muraenolepis orangiensis
ATTGGGGGGGGGTCAATGGGGCAGACGTAAGGAGATGGTGGTGTTGGCCAAGGCCATAGAGGAGAGAAAGGAGGGGTCGATGGACTTGAAGTTCCGGAATTGTATGTTGTTTGCTGTATGCTGTTTGAAAAAGAGAAGTGGGGATGTTTATGTCCAGGGGGGCAGTAGCAGAGGGTGGCAGTATAGCTCAGGAGGTAGAGCGGTCTCTGCCGGTTTGATCCCCGGCTCCTCCTAGCAAAAACTGTCAATGTGTCCCTGAGCAAGACACCCTAACCCTAACTGCTCCTGACGTGCTGGTTGTCTCCTTGCACGGCTGACTCCGCCCCTCCGCCAGTGGATGAATGTGTGTATGAATGGGTGAATCTGAGGCATGACTTGTAAAGCGCTTTGGATAAAAGCGGTATATGAATGCAGTCCATTACCATTAGATGGTCGGAGATCGAGAGGTCAATGCTCGTCAGGATACTGATGGCTAGAGGTGCAGACAATGTCCAAAGGGGTGTCCTTTTCTGGGGGGGGAGGAATCAATGTGTTGGGCCATTTTGAAAGTGTGTTAAGGAGTTAAGCTTTTTCAGGCAAAACCGATGGTTAGAAATTCTGACAAATCACAGGGAGATGCAGGATTTGGCTTGGGGGGTACGATGTGTTCCAGGGAGTGTAATTAGTAATTATTATTAGTGTATTAGAGTCGGCACTTAGAGCTGTAGAGCGACAGCAACTCCCCGAGAGGCGTCTTGTCAGATGCACACGGCGATGCGTGTCTTTCAAGTAGCCAGCTATCCATCGATCTATGAACATGGGCAGGAGTTGAGGTAATGGGGGGGTGGCTGTGGAAGGTGGGAGGTGGGAGGTGGGAGGGGAGGTTGTCATAGCAAATATTCAGAATGAAGAGTGAAAGCCAAAGTAGTTCATTCAGGACTGTGGGGGGGGGAGGGGGGGTGGTGATGTTTCTATTTTGTATTTCTTTTTTTTGAGTGCCTTGCTTTTTTCCACACTGAGGATTTGTCTGTAGCCTAGGTTCACTTGGCCTGTCTTTCTAATGGTTCAATGGCCTGCATTTATAAATGTTAAATGGCCTGCATTTCTATCTATCTATCTATCTATCTATTCTAACGTTTTAACCAAAGCGCTTTCGAAGTTGCACCTCACGTCGACCTATTCATACACACATTCATACACTGACGGCGGTGTCAGCCATGAAAGGAAACAACCAGCTTGTCTGGAGCAGTTAGGGATAGGTGTCATGCTCAGGGAGACCTTGACACAGTCGGGGGATCAAACCAGCAACCTTCCGGTTATCAGACGACCCGCTCTACCTCCGGGGCTACTTTAGGAGATGCTTTTAGTCAACTTGCCTGGACCGGGAACGATACAGCCTCGACCGTTAGGTAGCCTTAACACTCAGGGTGAAGAATAAAATGGTGTTGAGAAATGTAACCCTAACTTAAAATGGCCTTCATGGACCTTCTATACTTAACATTACCGTCTTCCAAAACAACCCTCAAAACCCACATTTTCAATCTTGCGTTTGACCTGTTTTGTTTTTCTTTCATCTATTTTTTTATTGTATTGTATTGTTTTGTAAAGCATCTGTGACCATTGTGAAAAGCACTATATACAGTTGATATGTTATTATTAGTATTTTTCACAAATTGGAAAAACACGCAGCACCCTCATTGTCCACTAGGGTATGGAGAAAGTAGAAAACTCAAAACTCACACAAATTGAATTCAATGTCAACGATTTATTTATCATGGAGGATGCAAAGTAGAGTTTAACTTTGTTTTTAGTTATTTTATAATAACCGCTGTAAGTTTAATCACAGGATCATGTCTGATGAACCCACTGTGAGTTTATAACAAATATAATGCAGTCAATTCACACAGTCTTTTTACTTTTATTCCATTATTCCGCCTTGCTCTCTGTATCTTTGATTTCATATTTTCCCAAAGTGAAGTCATTATATTCTTGTCCTCGAGTTCAGGACTTGCATTCATGCACTCGGCTTTAATTACATTTTTGTTAATGAATCACACCTCTTAAAATGCTTTGGAAATTAAAACATATCACTAACGTGTGTGTATGTAGTCTTTTTATATTCCTTGTTGCGCAAATGTACATATATAATACAATTTAATGACACAGTTATAGCAATTATTTCCACAGCCTTATTTTATCAATTGACGCATTTTTTTAAATAATGTAATCCGCTTTCATCCCGAGCCACGTTATTTCAGATACAGATCCCTTCGGGTGCGACATCGAGGGAATCAAACCCGGTTACACAGGACACTCTCGCGACACTCTCGCCCCTACTCTGGTGTTTATTATCTCCTGCCACACTTGAAAATGAATGCAAGCCATGCAATACGTTGGCGTCTTTCTCCCCAGACAAACACCACCTATCTCTCCTAGTGTCATAGGGACAGAGGCCATATCCATAGTGTATGTCAGGATCGAGATGGGACAAATGGAGAGAGGAAGTGAAAGAAAGCAATGACTGAACAAAAGAAAGAAAAACCTCTGGAAGGAAAGGAAGGAATGAACAAGAGGAACGAGGGAACTAAAGAAACAGCGAAGAGAGGAAATACAGAGAGAAAACGAGGACATCTAGTCTTATTTGTTATGTGTTTAAGATGCTTTGGCAATGGCAATTCATCATGCATGCCAGTAAGGCACATTGAAATGCATTTAAATGAAAAAGAGAACTAAAGATAGAAAAATAAATAAGGGAGAGAGGGAAGGAAAGATGGGACAGATAGTTTGATGGATGGATACATTTATAGATGATGTATTGATTGTTTGACTGGGGAGTTCCATGCTCCAGATATGAGTCAACTGTGAGTGTCACAGTTAAGCCGTGAGACTCAAAAGCTTACCTGTCTTCAAATATCTCACACCGTCTACAGGGGGTGAACACTTAAGTATTCACACAATGCGCACATATTTGCGACGTACGGCATTGGTTCCTCTGAGGTCTATGAATCACTTCGGAGAATTATAATCGGGTTTGCTTCGTGTGGTTGTTTTTGCTTATGTGGCACGGTGGACGGATGCTGTGAAATCACAGAAAGGGAAGTGGGTTTTTTTTTTTAAACCCTGAAACCTAAATCAAATCAGACGTCCAGGCCTCAAAAGGGTCCAGGACTAGAAAGTGTAGAGTACTCGTTGGTACATCGACTCACTGTGTTTCGATCATTTACACTTACCCCCCAACTACTACTGTATGTTAAGAGTGAACAGTAGTACTAGTAGTAGAAGTAGTTGTATAGTAGTATTCAGTGCTGTTTCGTCATTTAGCAGACACTTCAAATGTGGTGCAGAGTTGTTTAACCTAAGTGTCATTAAGAAGAAGGGTTTCGCGATGTTGAACCCAGAACATTCTGGCATACTGGGATTCAAACTATCTGAAAACTCGGTCCCACCCCACCCCATAGTGATACACATAGAAGCCATAGTAGTATAGTGCAGTCAGAATGTCCACTCTTAATTTGCATGTGCGAGAGATAAATCCTAATGGCGTCTTTAATTTGTATTTGTAGTCAAAACTCCCAAAAATAATTCGTTTTGTTTTCCTAACTTGTAGAGAACCCAGCAGTTCGGGGCCCAATTTGTATGCAACTCTCCGGCGTCATGTGATGTGAGAGAACCACCGGTGAAGGGGTGTGTTTACTGTGAGGAGGTCCTCAGAGGTTGGGGTTGGGAGTGGGGAGGGGGGGGGGGGGGTCCAAGGGGAGTGGATGAAGGAGCACTTCAGGCAGCAGGGGAGAGATGGTGCAAGGGAGAGAAGGAGTTAAGGGTGAGCACTGGAGAATAACCCCAGTACCAGGAAACCAATAGGAAAACACGCTACGAGGTAAACTGGGTTTCATATACAGTACAGTACATTTGTACAAACCCACTTCCAAAGTATTTTTTTCCAACCAAGTTCACCGGGGAACCAGCACAAATCATTTCTGGGAGGCAAACAACTAAAAATGAGTATAAATAATAAAATCAGTGTGATGTCGGTCATTCCTTGGAAAGATTTACGTTAGAATTCAGATGCAAGAAAGTTCAAGTACCCCTAGGCCTACCCTAGCAAATGAATATTGCATCTTAATATACAGCATATACAGAGCTTGAAGAGTATATGGATCGCATGTGTGTGGATGGAGCCAGGGGGGAACCAGAAGAGAGAGAGGGCCAGACACAGCCGCCAATCCAGCCAGCAAGGGGATACAGGGGAGAGGTGAGGTGCAGGGAAGAGGTGAAGCCTTTGATTCATGGCCGTGACACTCCGGCTCACTCTTGATCAATAAATCACACGTGGATAGGAAAAGAGAAGGACAAAACACGGCACTGCAGCGGTTAGACTGAATATCAGAGAACCGACAAGTTTTTGTCGGTTAACTCGGTTGAGTTCAAAGCGAGTTCAGCTTGAAAAACTAAATTGTTCGGCGTGCTTTCCGCCGCGTTGCTGATGGCTCATTCTAGCGAGGCCCTCTCATTCGGAATCGAGCTAATGGTAATGATATGCGCGGTGAGTCAGAAAATGTTTTAGGTGCGCCCATTACATGGGCTGGGAAGAATTAAGCACAACATCTTCGACTTTCGTTATCTCTCTCGCTCTCTCTCTCTCTCTCTCTCTCTCTCTCTCTCTCTCTCTCTCTCTCTCTCTCTCTCTCTCTCTCTCTCTCTCTCTCTCTCGCTCTCTCTCGCTCTCTCGCTCTCATGCTAGCTCTAATGTAAAACTATGTGGCAGAGGGAAAGGAGTGCTAGGCTACGCTATACAAATTTAGCTTCACATCTTCTGCTACAAAAAAATATATCAAAAATCGAAAAACAACAGACGATTACAGCTGTTCCTCCTTTGAGGCTTAACTCTCCCAAGAGCTAATCGCGTTAGCTTCCTCGATCAGGATAACTAAGTTTGTCTCAGGGGGGGGGGGGGGGATGCCTTGCAAACAACGCACGGCTGAAATACGCAACTATAATATATTTAGTTGTCGTTGGCCTTTCCTTGCTCCAATCCCCACAAAGCATTGGCCTGCTTGAAATGTATGTATCCTTATTCTGTTTGAAAAAAAAAAGATGAGATGAGATGAGATGAAGATGCTGTCGCAGTGGAGGGGCCACTTTTCCTCCCATTAAAAAGAACCCAGCCATCTCCAACGTTAGCGATCAGCTGCTGCAGGCCCAAGGCAGAGAGCATCATGGAACAAATATCCAATCGGGCGAGTAATTGGTGCCACGGTGTCAGCCCGCAATGCGACCAAGGTCGGAACCGGCTCGAGCGACTTATTTGTTTTCTTCACGCAGCTGTCATCCGGCGCCTTAAATACATGTAGAGTGCAAGTTAGTGACATATCAATTAAACGTAATTACTCTTTAGAACACATTACTCTTTTTTTCACACGTTAGGTGAGTGTAACGTAGCACACGCCGTTAGCATCGCGTGGAGTCATGGAGTCAACAATTGCAGATTAATGAGAGACAAAGAAGACGAACAACAATCTATTTTTATTTATATTTCACTATTTAGCGGATGTTTTTGTTGCATCCCAAGTGACTTAATCTGAATCTTGTGATACCCAGGAGCAGGTTGGGGGTTAAAGTGTGTTTCAATCAAAGTCGTGGGCGGCATGATAGCTCAGTCTGTTGGGTCTGTCTGGACGTGGCTTGGGAACCAGAAGGTCACCGGTTCAAGTCCCCGAAACATCTGGGCCATGGCGAGGTGCCCTTGAGCAAGGCACCAGACCCCCTACACAGATCCCCGGACGCTGTATATATGATAGCTGCCCACTGGTCCTCATGCAGGAATAAAAAAATCACTGTGTGTGTGTGTGTGTGTGTGTGTGTGTGTGTGTGTGTGTGTGTGTGTGTGTGTGTGTGTGTGTGTGTGTGTGTGTGTGTGTGTGTGTGTGTGTGTGTGTGTGTGTGTGTGTGTGGTGTGTGTGTGTGTGTGTGTGTGTGTGTGTGTGTGTGTGTGTGTGTGTGTGTGTGTGTGTGTGTGTGGTGTGTGTGTGTGTGTGTGTGTGTGTGTGTGTGGTGTGTGTGTGTGTGTGTGTGTGTGTGTGTGTGTGTGTGTGTGTGTGTGTGTGTGTGTGTGTGTGTGTGTGTGTGTGTGTGTGTGTGTGTGTGTGTGTGTGTGGTGTGTGTGTGTGTGTGTGTGTGTGTGTGTGTGTGTGTGTGTGTGTGTGTGTGTGTGTGTGTGTGTGTGTGTGTGTGTGTGTGTGTGTGTGTGTGTGTGTGTGTGTGTGTGTGTGTGACCAATAAAGAGGGTTCAATCAGCCAGATTTAGATTAAGGTTTAGAGACCTCAAACTTTGGGAGTCGAAACCCTGACCGGTAAGAATGCGGCTAAAATTGCGGCTCAGGGCTTCTCTCCGTCGCACAAAGTCTGGTGAGCAAATCCCCCAGGTGGAGGCTTCTGAAAGCATCCATCATCCGTCCCCAGGCCTGTGCTGCTCGACGGGTTCACTTTAGTCGTTCACAAAACAGAACAACGCGTAATTGTTCACAAGACAATGAATCACGCCGTTCTTGCTAGTCAGATTACGACACGCCTTCTTGTCTGTGTGTGTTTAGAGTGTATGTATGTGTGTGTGTGCGTGTGTGTGTCTGTGGAAGGAGTGTTTTCAATGCGCAATCCAGTATCCAGATGGATGTGCTCTCTCGCAGATCCTTCATGGTCTAACCAGGGACCCTCGTCTGTTTGCCACTTCTCACACACACACACACAAACACAGGGAGCTTATACTGTCAAGTTAAAAGCATAGAAACCCATTTGGCAGAGAATGACAATAGTAGGAAAGGCGGGAAAATAAATGTGCATTCTTAGTAGAATCCTGGGATGTGTCTTACGCTGTTCCCCGATGATAATTAACCGTTTTACGATGAGCATGTTCATGGGTGTGTGAAGGGGTGTGTGTGTGTATGTGTGTGACTTTGTGTGTGACTTTGTGTGTGTGTGTGTGTGTGTGTGTGTGTGAGTGTGACTATTTTTTCTGCCAAACCCTAAAACGTCTTCACTCCTTCTTCATAATTTATAAATATTTTCAAAATTTGTTGTCGAAAAAGCTCAAGGCATTTGAGTCCCCCCCCCCACCACCACCCACCCAGGTGAAAGATTTATCTTAGCATGCTGTAGCGATTACTAGAATGGTTTGGGGTTCTCTCCATCACTGTTGCACATTACACATCAAATAATGAATATCTCATGCCAGGGACAATTGTGCATAATATTTAGCTGCGTTTGTTTATGGTCGGAAGTGGGAAATGTGCCATCTCCGATCTACGTGCTTTCTACGTGCTTTAAATATGGATGCTTGCGCAAACAAATGTCGTTTCTGCTTGAATAGCTGATTTATTAGCATACTTATAAATGTTATATACTTATAAAAAACCGCTTATAACGGCATTAACGTTTTATTTGTATGGGATTAGCCAACTACTGTGGTACGCTGACTGGTCTGTGAAAATCAGAAATGTGTTTTCGATTCATCCAATCTTATAAAATGTATATCTTTTTTCTCAATGTATGACTCATCAAATGACATTGGTGCTTGAACTGGGGGTTAAGACATTGTACCCGAGTTTCAGAATTCAGAATTTATTATCAAAGTCAGAATTTATTATCAAAGGTATGACGTTATAATCAAACCCAGAAATAGACGCTTTCCACAGAGGAGCACAAAATCGGCAGTGTGTATCGTCCTGAAGATTTGTATAGATAGTACGTCCATAGTCCTTCTGGACATTTCCGCAAACATTTCCCAACGGAGTCTACAGGGATGTGTGCCTGATTGAATATCCGCCAGTGGCAGAAGCCGTTATTGCAGAATTGAATGAATCAAATAAATATCGGACCGTGTAACTCCAAGGAACACAGCCTAACGTTGTAAGCGGCAGCGAGGTGAGCGACAAATTTGGAGTTGTTTGAGTGAAAACAAATCAAATGAATTTCAATTCATTTGTTGGCAGAACAACGGTGTCACCTTCACACACAGGGTACGATTTTCAAGAATTGTTACATAGGAGAGTACTCTAAACCACAGTATTACACAACCGAGGGGGGCAGGATATTGTTGTTAGGGTGTCGGACTGCCAGACAGATGGTTGTGGGTTCGGACCCCCAATGTCCACAGTCTACCTGTATACCTCCTTGAGCCTTACTTTTGGATAAACGTACTACTAGTAAGTAGTATCACTGATACAATAAAAATACGTCTTTTTCAAGTTTGACGTCTCTGTCCACCTCCAATATATATATATACATATATATATATATATATAAATAAATAATGACTATATCATTATTCCATCTCATGTATGAGGGGGACATTATATATTGAGGTGTACTGTCTATATACAGTACATCTATGTACGTATGTCTATATGGACGTACATGTATCTCCCCTTCCAATTGACATTGAGTGTTAAGCGACCTCTCAGCAGCAACGGGAAGTGTCTGACTCGCTTTATGTGAATGCTGATGAGGTGGCGAAGGGGTGCTGTGTGTGTGTGTGTGTGTGTGTG
The DNA here is from genome assembly GCA_027704905.1 of Muraenolepis orangiensis. Classification (NCBI taxonomy): domain Eukaryota; kingdom Metazoa; phylum Chordata; class Actinopteri; order Gadiformes; family Muraenolepididae; genus Muraenolepis; species Muraenolepis orangiensis. Next base: position 7,314,355 of record CM051009.1, read on the forward strand.
TGTGGATGGGGGTGGGGGGTGGGAGTGGTCAGTTGGCATGCTGATAGGGATGGGAAGAGACTTATTCGTATGCGGGTGTCACGGCAACCGTATTAGTCAAACAAAGTCTGCGTTGCAGACGTCTGATGACATGGGGATTTTGCAAATAGATACCAGTAGAGAGAGAGACAGTGAGGGAGAGTGAGAGGGGGAGAGAGGGGGAGAGAGAGAGAGAGAGAGAGAGAGAGAGAGAGAGAGAGAGAGAGAGAGAGAGAGAGAGAGAGAGAGAGAGAGAGAGAGAGAAGGAGAGTGAGGTACAGAGAAAGGCAGAGAGTAAGAGCAAGCAAGGTAAGAGAGAGAGAGAGATAAAGAGAGAAAGAGAGAGAGGGGGAGACGGGGAGACGGGGAGAGGTAGAGAGAAGGAGAGTGAGGTAGAGAGAGAGGCAGAGAGTAAGAGCAAGCAAGGTGAGAGAGAGAGAGAGAGAGAGAGAGAGAGAGAGAGAGAGAGAGAGAGAGAGAGAGAGAGAGAGAGAGAGAGAGAGAGAGAGAGAGGAGAGAGAGAGAGAGAGAGAGAGAGAGAGAGAGAGAGAGAGAAGGAGAGTGAGGTAGAGAGAGAGGCAGAGAGAAAGACTAAGCAAGGTGTAAGAGAGAGAGAGAGAGAGAGAGAGAGAGAGAGAGAGAGAGAGAGAGAGAGAGAGAGAGAGAGAGAGAGAGAGAGAGAGAGAGAGAGAGAGAGAGAGAGAGAGAGAGAGAAAGAGAGAGAGAGAAAGAGAGGGAGAGGGAGAGTGAGGTAGGGTCACGGTCACCCGGGAACGATGACGGCAATGCCAGCGGAGAGACAAACAGCAGCGAGTCTCGGATAACAACCCCACTTTTGATGATCTGACTTAATGCAGCTATTTCCTTCAGAAAGACCACCACCGCTTTATTCATGCGGGAGGCATATGCTAGTTTATCATAGCCGATCTGCTGGCCGACAGCCAGCAAACACCTGCTCCACTGTCATGTCAGGATCTGGAGCGACCCGAATCCCATGACGGATCGATAGCGGAGGCGTCTCGGAGAACGCCATGGCCACCTGATCCATCCTCTCCATAAACCAAACACCAAGCTTTAAAGTTTTAAATCAAAAGCCCCACCTGATCATCATGGAGTGAAAATATGAAGAAGATATGGAGGAAAGATCGGAAAAAGAGTAGAAACTGTCTAATATTCCGGCAAACACTCACTCACCCTTTTGCTCTCGGCATGCACCCGTACACAAAGAGAGAGAGAGAGAGAGAGAGAGAGAGAGAGAGAGAGAGAGAGAGAGAGAGAGAGAGAGAGAGAGAGAGAGAGAGAGAGAGAGAGAGAGAGAGAGAGAGAGAGAGAGAGAGAGGTATAGAGAAAGGAAGAGGTATAGAGAAAGGAAGAGGTAGAGAGAGAGGAAAATAGACAGAGAGAGAGCGAGAGAGAGAGCGAGAGAGAGCGAGAGAGAGAGAGAGAGAGAGAGAGAGAGAGCATGCTTAAAGAGAGGTTAAGAGACAGAGTGAGGTACAGAGAGAGAGAGTAAGGTACACAGAGAGAGAGAGAGAGAGAGAGAGAGAGAGAGAGAGAGGTACAGAGATCCATCCATATATTTCATTCATTTTTTCTCGTTTCCATATCCATATCCATAAATCCACGCTTTATCGTTTCTTTTCCTGGGGGGCGTGCCAAACAGCAGCTGACCCTCCATTGGCCCCCCCACCGTCGTTTTTTGGACGCATAGTGCTGCGAAACAAAAAAATTCCCCCAGCACCTACTTAATAACCGCTTAAACACAACAACAAGTCCCTCGACCCGCCGATCGCAGATGAACACAGTGGGTGATGAACACCCCCCCCCCCCCCCGGTGCTCCCTGTTGCATCCTCGGACCACTCCTGTTATATTCACGCTCACAGGATATTACTTTACATCAGAAATAATAGTTTTGCTCAATGCCTTTTTTATCGTAACTTTAAAGGTTAAAGGTTTCGTTTTCTTCCCTTTGTTTGTTTGTTTGTCTGTTGTCGCAAGACATGTGGCGGAGGCATGCGCTTTACTGCGTGCCCTTTCAATTTTGTTGCTATGTCACAAATGTGTCTGATATTTTTACTAGATATAAGTGTAGTAGCCTACTCCCAGCCCAAAAGGCACTGGGTTTGATCCCCTAGAGTCTAGAGTCTACCTGTACCTGTATCATAGAACGAGAATGCCCTCAGCGCTTAACTGCTGCTCATTGATTGAATTAAAAATGAAGGGGAATTCTGTACCTGAATTCACTGTAAGTGGCTTTAAAAGTGTCAGCTAAATGACAAAACTGTATTTTAGCCAAATAAAGTCTGCTGCCGGTGTGTGGGAGCCATCAGAGTAGCTGTTCTTTTGGATGTGGTGGATATTTAAAACTTAAAGGACAGGTTGCTGAACCAAAAGGGATTGCCTGGACCTAATCTAAAACACACACACACACACACACACAATTAATATTTAAAGCTGTTCATTAAAAAGTTATATAAGCTAAGTTTGTTAATGTTGTTATTGCAAAACAAATGTCTAATGTTGGAAGAACTTGAGGTTAAATTGAAAAATGTACTCCAATACAAACACAATGTGCAATAGCTTTGATTAATTACACATAGCTTGCTACATAGCCGTTCCATATTTCAGAGCATGAATTATATTATATAATTGTATATAAGCAATTCAATTAGAGAGTAAGCGAACACTACCATATGCTAATTTCCATGCTTCGTCATCAACGAGCCCTTTCTCATTAATATGCATTCCTTAACGTTGTTTACTTGCTTGTACGACAGTAGCGCACCGCCAAAAGGACAAACGACCTCTCCTCCTTTAGCTCATTGAGTCACACTAAGAAATGTGGAGTCATGCGCCTAACGTGATAGCATGACACGGCGCACTTTAGCGCCCGCTTTAAATCAGTCAATTAGCTCAAAGAGAAAAACGCACACACACACACACGCACACAGACACACACACACAACCACACAAATGTATACCTGTCGGCTTAATGATGTCCCCTGTGCTTAATTATCCGCTAACATCTTAGCCAGATGAAATCTGGAGCCGTCAAGATACGAAAATAAAATAATAAAATAATAAAAGTAACAGACTGCTGCTGCCGCTCGTTAAATCTTTAGTTAAGTTGATGTACGACGCAAGGAATGAAGCTATTTTCAACATTTTTTTAATTTTTCCTGACAACAACAATGAGCCTAGCGGAAAACAACGCTGCTAACTCATGACAGTTTGAGGGATTGAAAACTTAAGGTAGGACAGGGGGGAGGGGGAAATCTCTGCGCAAATGAGAAATAAGAAGACAGTAATTGCCGAGGCCTCATCCATAATTTAGGTGTTTAGGCGACCCGCTGATCCGCACTCGACTTTAAAGTCACTGGAAATAATAAAAGAATAATAAACTGAGAGTCAAAGCCAGGGCAGGGCGGGGGTGGCAACGGCAATGTTAAAACCACAGGGGACCCCCCAAGCAATTGAGCAAATGTCTGAGAGTAATTTTTGCTCCATAAAGGAAACAGCGGCTAATCCTTATATCCCTACTTATGTTCCATTATTGTTGGCCCCACACAAGAATGGTAAGAAAGGATAAACGTAAGAATAGCTCTGCTGTTGACGATAACATCTTTCTTTCTCCATTTTTTTTCTTAGATATTTGTTTTATGTTTGTTTAGATTGATTTTTTCTCTGTATTTCTGTCATTTTTTCTATCGTGGAATTTATTCATATTTTTTATATCCAATTTCAGTATGTGTCGAGGACCATGGATCCATATAAATACAGCATGTTCTTGTTTATATGGAAACCTGTTTTGAATTGAAGATATAATTATTTAAATATACAAATCTATATATCCCTCTCAGCAGGTGGTGTCTGCCATATTACAAGTTAGACTTTATTTTTCTGTTTAAAGAAATAATCAAATAACAGGAAGCGGTAACTGTGAACCGAGGAAGCTAAATACC
>CM051009.1:7323335-7343335 GCA_027704905.1 Muraenolepis orangiensis
GAGAGAGAGAGAGAGGGAGAGAGAGAGAGAGAGAGAGAGAGGAGAGAGAGAGAGAGAGAGGGAGAGAGAGAGAGAGAGAGAGACGTTGTTTGCTGTGTATGTACAAGTGGTGGTTGGGTGTTTGGTTCTCCTTTTAAAGCTGATTTAATTATGTGCGTGTGTTGTTCTTATACACACACACACACACACACACACATGTTCACTCATCCTCTCCATTCCTGTCCTCATTCTCATCCCATTGTAGGAATTTGTGCCACGTCGATTCGGTCACATTTGTGCTGTGTCGACTTTTCAAAGACCGGCACTCATTTTTGTATGTCTGTCTTTTGCGACAACACATACAATCCCGGGCATGTAAGGACGCAAAAAATAAAATTGTATGGGATTATATATTTATTTTAAAAGGCTGTGTTCATTTGATTTCTTTGTTGTCATTTTTCAACGGGCGGGGGTAGATGTAATTCGAAAGCTTTTTGTTAAACATCTAGCATGAAGGGGAAACGCAAACAGTTGTGTCAGATGTGTGTCGATTTAATCGCACGTCTTACTTCATTCCCCTCGCCGAGGCTAATGAAAAGACAGAAGAATCAACCATGTTCAAAATGCTGAATACTGAACGGTCAGAAAGACAAGCATTTCTTATGACTGTTGAAGTTTCACCCACGACAGAGAGAAAGAGAGAGAATATTGGTGGTAAGACTTCCTCACTTGCTCACTGGACGATGTTCCTTCTTGTTGCAATGTACTTCCATGGGCTTCCACTACAGCTATTTGCTGCCAAAAATCCACTACACGCTACCTACTATGCTTCCAGCTACTTGCTTGCTGCTATAAGCTACTTGCTGACGACTACTTGCCAGCCGCTATCATATTCTTCTACTTGCTGGCCACTTAATAGCTGCTATCAGCTACTTTCTACATACTGCTTGCCATCTGTTCTCAGCTACCTGTTATGAGCTACCCATTACTTGCTAGCCGCTATGAACTACTTGCTCTATGCTACCTACTAAATAGCTGCTATCAGCTACTTGCTACCTACTACTTGCTATTTGTTCTCAGCTACCTGTTATCAGCTACTTGCTACTTGCTAGCATTTATCAGCTACCTGCTACTTGCTAGTGGCTGTCCTCTACCTGCTATCCACTACCTGTGCCAGGTTTCCCCAAGGATGCGCGTAGGGGGCTAACTAGACTCTGAATCGCCCCGAAGCGCTGACTCCCCAGCGTGCGGGCAGCTGCCCCTGGAATGAACCTATAAGTTAATTACCTCTTAGGACCGTTCAGATATGGGGCTAGCTGCCCTGAACAAACTGGGTTTTCCATGGCCTTATGCAAGCAGAGCCGCTGCGCCAAACAACCAGACGGTTTGCTCGGCGCCCTTGCTCCGAGCGCACATTTATACACTCCGGAATTCCCAAGGGTCTGATTAATGATTTGTGTTTTTATGGAATGCACATTATTTATTCATGGTTTTCGCTGGCCTCCGTTGCATCTGTAGATACGTGTCACGAGAAGGAGCAGGGAAGGGGTTTCCGCAGGCCCTGGGCCTGCGGAAACCCTGGTGGATCGAATCCAGAGTTTCTCATTCGCCTCTGAACTCCCGGACAGCTACACTATCTATATGAAAACATATAAAATATTGCTCTCTATTTTATCACCCTTTTGCGATTCATATTGATGTCCAAAAAATGTACCGCTTACTATATACTGTATGTGAAAATGTACGTACGTCTTCGTATAACTTATTATTTATTTACTTTGCAAGTTGATACGAAAAACTACGATGTGGTTTATCTCCTTCGAAAATCGGGCTGCGATTTGAGTATGCATTGGCTGCAAGAGCTACCCTCTTACCGAGGTCGTCCAACACCCGCCTCGCCTCTGAGTGGCCTCCGTGAATTTTTCAGCGCTTAATAGTAACCGAGGTTCATATAGGACAGACGGATCGCCGTTGGGAACAGCGGTTGTAAACCGGCATTTACCATCGCCATTTGTTATCGTGAAGATAACAGCGAGAGAGAGCGAAAGAGAGAGTCAGAGAGAGATAGAGAAAGAGAGAGCAAACATGTCTGGGAATGCACTGGAGTGTGTGTGTGTGTGTGTGTGTGTGTGTGTGTGTGTGTGTGTGTGTGTGTGTGTGTGTGTGTGTGTGTGTGTGTGTGTGTGTGTGTGTGTGTGTATCAGTATACGTGCGGATGCTTACACTGGGAATAAGGCCAGGAGAGGCGAGGGCCGTGACGACGAAGAATAAAATAAATGTTTTTGTTCGATCCTTATGATCTCTCTTTCTCTCTCTCTCTCTCTCTCTCTCTCTCTCTCTCTCTCTCTCTCTCTCTCTCTCTCTCTCTCTCTCTCTCTCTCTCTCTCTCTCTCCCTGTCTCTCTCTCTCTCTCTCTCTCTCTCTTTCTTTCTCTCTCGCTCTCTCGCCCGAGAGATCCTGTGGGACTCTGGTGCCGGTAAAGAGGGCAAGATAAACACACGCTCTTCAGTGGTGGGTAATGATACAGCGGCACAAAGAGAGAGACGGTGCTTTATAGGACCATGCCACATATAATTTTGTTATTCCTGGAGGGAGGGGAGAGGACGATGTTAGATAAGATGAAACGTGGAGGAAGGGAATCTAACACGGCACTTAGTATATGCTTGTCTTCTGGATGCTTTTAATTCAGGTGATTCACAGGTCATTCGTAGATGCATGTCATTAATGAGCAGGAAAGGTTTAATAATAATATTAATAATAATAATTTGTTAATAAAACTGAATTCAATAATTTATAATAATAATAATTTGTTAATAATACTGAATACAGTCATTTTTATTATTATTAAAAAATAATAATGATAATTTGTTAATAAAAATGAATACAGTAATTATTATTATTATTATTATTATTATTAATAATGATAATTTGTTAATAAATATGCAGTAATTCAAAATAATAACAATAAGAATAAGATTGATAAGGAATATAGCTGCAACTCTTTTTTTCAAATAATAAAAAATGTGGCTCCATATGCTTCCTAAAATGTTCAAGTTAATTTTATGAGATATCTTTTTTCTGCTGTATTTACCATGGCAACATAGTACACACTTTAGCAACGAAAAGGCTTGAAAAATATTATTGTAGCCTCAGACTAACACGTCTGCTCGGTGTTGCTAACGTTGCTATTTCAGCTTTGTCAGCCCCGGCCAATGAACAACAAGCCAAAGCGTACAATTTTTTGACATACTGCTGACAAAACCCCACCCTCTTTTATTCCCCGCCAGCCACCTCCGCTTTCCAGGCGAACACAATAGGCGCTTGCGCGTACACAAACTTTGCAAAAAATCTTTGTTTAAGGCGAGTGCAGAACGGCCCGTAGCCATGTAAACGCACCAATGAGACATCGACGACCGGGGGCCGAATAATTTCATCAGCCAGCCAGCCAGCCAACCAGCCAGCCAGCCAGCCAGCCAGCCAGCCAGCCAGCCAATGGACACGATCAGGAAGCCATATCCATAAATTTAGCATTTAGCTCTGCGCTTGTCGAGCATTCACTTCAGCAAAGCGGCGCACTCTGCACCAGGGTAAATACGGATTAGCGGCAGTAAATCCAGACACAGAGACAGATCTTGTTACCCCCGTGGATGCTTTTCGCCTGATTTCCCCCCCGCCTTCTCCCCCCCCCCCCCCCCTCCCCCGATGGACAACATGGGAACAATAGACGGTAGAGTATTTTTTTTTTCCCTTCGTCTGGGGATCCAAGCCACAAAGGAAGGGGTGCCGCTGGATTATATAATGATCTTGTTCGCGTAGATCATTAGCCTGTTTTCTAACCAAATGACGTGTGTGGTTTTTTTTGTAGACACCAAATTGACTGGCTGTACGACGACACTGGTTTTCGTGGGGGGGTTACCTCGGGGGAAACAAACTGTGTTTGTTCACTTGCATGCAACATGGCTGATATTTCAATAAACATTAGCAGCTAATTTATTTTGTTTGTCGTTAACAAATCCTTTATTAACGAGGGTCTTATTTTGCCATGTGGATTTTTGCCAAGGGAGACTTGTGGATTTTGGTTCCCCAGCACACAGTTCTTCTCTCAGCCCCAAACATTCAACTCAAGGTTCATCTAAATGGGGAGCTCATTGAACTCTCTCTCTCTCTCTCTCTCTCTCTCTCTCTCTCTATCTCTTCTCTCTCTCTCTCTATTCCTCTCTCTCTCTCTCTCTCTCTCTCTCTCTCTCTCTCTCCTTCTCTCTCTCTATTCCTTCTCTCTTCCTTCCTCTCTCTCTCTCCTCTCTCTCTCTCTCTCTCTCTCTCTCTCTCTCTCTCTCTCTCCTCTCTCTCTCTCTCTCTCTCTCTCTCTCTCTCTCCTCTCTCTCTCTCTCTCTCTCCTCTCTCTCTCTCTCTCTCTCTCTCTCTCCTCTCTCTCTCTCTCCTCTCTCTCTCTCTCTCTCTCTCTCTCTCTCCTTCTCTCTCTCTATTCCTTCCTTCCTTCCTTCCCTCTCTCTCTCACTTGCTCTCTCTCTCTCTCTCTCTCTCTCTCTCTCTCTCTCTCTCTCTCTCTCTCCTCTCTCTCTCTCTCTCTCTCTCTCTCTCCTCTCTCTCTCTCTCTCTCTCTCTCTCTCTCTCTCTCTCTCTCTCTCTCTCTCTCTCTCTCTCTCTCTCTCTCTCTCTCTCTCTCTCTCTCTCTCTCTCTCTCTCTCTCTCTCTCTATCTCCTTCCTTCTCTTCTCTCCTCTCTCTCTCTCTCTCTCTCTCTCTCTCTCTCTCTCTCATCTCTCTCTCTCTCTCTCTCTCTCTCTCTCTCTCTCTCTCTCTCTTCTCTCTCTCTCTCTCTCTCTCTCTCTCCTCTCTCTCTCTCTCTCTCTCTCTCTCTCTCTCTCTCTCTCTCTCTCTCTCTCTCCTCTCTCTCTTCTCTCTCTCTCATCTCCTCTCCTCTCCTTCCTTCCCTCTCTCTCTCTCTCACTTGCTCTCTCTCTCTCTCTCTCTCTCTCTCTCTCTCTCTCCTCTCTCTCTCTCTCTCTCTCTCTCTCTCTCTCTCTCTCTCTCTCTCTCTCTCTCTCTCTCTCTCTCTCTCTCTCTCTCTCTCTCTCTCTCTCTCTCTCTCCTCTCTCTCTCTCTCTTCCTTCCTTCTCTCTCTCTCTCCTTCTCTCTCTCTCTCTCTCCTTCCTCCTTCCTCTCTCTCTCTCTCTCTCTCTCTCTCTCTCTCTCTCTCTCTCTCTCTCTCTCTCTCTCTCTCTCTCTCTCTCTCTCTCTCTCCTCTCTCTCTCTCTCTCTCTCTCCTCTCTCTCTCTCTCTCTCTCTCCTCTCTCTCTCTCTCTCTCTCTTCCTCTCTCTCTATTCCTTCTTCCTCTCTCTCTCTCTCTCCTTCTCTCTCTCTCCTCTCCTTCCTCTCTCTCTCTCTCTCTCTCTCTCTCTCTCTCCTCTCTCTCTCTCTCTCTCTCTCTCTCTCTCTCTCTCTCTCTCTCTCTCTCTCCTCTCTCTCTCTCTCTCTCTCTCCTCTCTCTCTCTCTCTCTCTCTTCTCTCTCTCTCTCCTCCTCTCCTCTCTCTCTCTCTCTCTCTCTCTCTCTCTCTCTCTCTCTCTCTCTCTCTCTCTCTCTGTATTGTTTTCCAACACCTGGGGGGGGATATTTTACGGGAAAGAGATTGAGAGAGAGTGGGACAAAAAAAAAAGAGAGAGAGAGAGAGAGGGTTGAGGGAGAGAGCATGAGAGCAAGAGGGAGCGTGTGAGTGGGAGGGATAAAGAGAGCGAGAGAGAGAGAGAGAGAGAGAGAGAGAGAGAGAGAGAGAGAGAGAGAGAGAGAGAGAGAGAGAGAGAGAGAGAGAGAGAGAGAGAGAGAGAGAGAGAGAGAGAGAGAGAGAGATAGGAGGATAGAGAGTGGGAGGGATAGAGAGAGAGAGAGAGAGAGAGAGAGAGAGAGAGAGAGAGAGAGAGAGAGAGAGAGAGAGAGAGAGAGAGAGAGAGAGAGAGAGAGAGAGAGAGAGAGAGAGAGAGAGAGAGAGAGAGAGAGAGAGAGAGAGCAAGTGAGAGAGAGATAGGAGGATAGAGAGTGGGAGGGCGGGAGATGTAGATAGAGGGAGAGCGAGACAGAGAAAGAGAATGGGGGAAAGAGATGGAGGGATAGAGAACTAAAGAGAGGGGAGGAAGGGAAGGTGGGATATAAAGGGAGAGAGAGGGAGAAAGCGAGCGATTGTGTTGTGTAGCAGTTCACATCCCAGAGGAGTGGTGGATTTATTTCTGCCATTTCCACAGTTTTAATGACCTGTGTTAATTTCACTTTTTCACAAAAGTGGCACAATGCCACAAAATTCAAATGTAAACAAATACACTTTTCCCGATGGTAATATTTACCTTTAAAGTTTGAAAGTTTCAATAAGCAATTCCATAAGCCCATGGAATCGTGGAAACGTTGGACTTTCTGTCCGACCCAGACACCATTACCTCTTTCCCGGCCACTAGGGGGGCAGAACTTGGCTACACTATACCTTCAAAAAATATCGGAAGCTGTGGAACAATAACACCTTTAAAGAAAGTGGATTTGGATCAGTGCCGTTCGGAAATACGCCAGAGAGTTTCCGTATTTCAGTGATACAGTTGTCAAGGTGTATAATGCATCCTCCGCTAAGGATGGGGAAAAATAGGTCTGATAGTCACCGCTTCCGGAGACCAGATCTAACACCTTGTTTAACGGCAATTTTCTGAGTTCCATCATATTTCCCATTACGATTGTTTGCCGTTTCTTATCATTTTAAAATGTTACTTTCCGTCTACCACGTGTGTGCGTGCTGTGTGTGCCTGCCTGCCTGTATGTGGATTTGTGTGTGTGTGTTTGTGCATGTTTGTGTGTGTGTGTGTGTGTGTGTGTGTGTGTATGTTTGCATGTCTTATATGCGCACTTCTTTTGTGCATCTGCAATAACACTCATGTACCGGCAACAAACAAAAAAAGGAACAACTCCCTCGCCTCAGAGTGAATGGTTTCCGGGACGGAAGTAGCCTTTTTAACGAAAAGAGGGGGGGAGGGAGGGGGGGTTGGAGAAATACAGAGCACACCGACCTCACTTCCCCGGGTCTGTTTTCCGATGATTAGCCCACAGCCCATTTATCCGCACAAATCTATGGTGTAATTGAGACAAATGAGGGTAACGGTTGTTAACACGCAGAGTCAAGCTGGCGGCTCTTGGGCGCCCCGCCACTTCAAGTCAAATGTCCGAAAAAGCAGACAAAAAAAAAGGCTAAGTCTTCCCGTGCTGGATAAACACAATGTATATTTGACAAATTGTGGCTTTGTAATAATTTGCAATGAAACCTACCGAATGTATACATACAGTACATTAGATTAGATTAGATTAAAATGTATTGTCATTGCACAGCACAAGTACAGTACAGCAAAAATGTCATTGTGGTGCAGAGTTCAGAGAGATGACAGCTGAGGGGAAGAAGCTGTTCCTTAGCCTGCTTGATATGAAAGAAAGGTTTCTATAGCACCTCCCGGAGGTGAGGAGGGCAAACAGTCCATGTTTGGGGTGAGAGGGGTCTTTCACTTTTTTTTTGTGCCTTCCTCAGACACCGTTTGTGGTGGGTATTGTTTATTGTAGGGAGGGGTAATCCAACGAGTTGGGTGGTTTTCACCACCCTCTGCAGTGCTTTCCGGTCAGAAACAGTGCAGTTGCCGTACCACACTGTGATGCAGTTGGTTAGTATGCTTTTGATGGCACACCGGTAAACGTTCACCAGAATCTGAGGTGACAGGTGGGCTTTCCTCAGTCTCCTCAGGAATAAGAGATGCTGGTGAGCCTTCTTTACCAGTGAGGCAGTGTTGAGGGACCAGGAGAGGTCTTTGGAGATGTGGACCCCCAGGAATTTGAAGCTGGAGACACGCTCAACCTCCGCTCCGTTGATGAAGATGGGGGCGTGTGCTCCAGCTCTGGTCTTCCTGAAGTCCAAGATGAGCTCTTTGGTCTTCTTGGTGTTGAGGGCCGGTGTAGGGTGAAGTGGGAGTAGAGGAGAGGGCTCACGACACAGCCCTGGGGAACGCCGGTGTTCGTACAAACATACATTGTAAATAATGATATTTCTTATTAAGAATGAATAATTGTTAAACATATTATACATGAACCAGAATTGTGTGTGTGTGTGTGTAAATATATATATCAGGGTTTCCGTTAGCCGGTAATTTAATTAATTTAAGTTTGGAGCTGGTAAAATTTATTAAAAAACGGTAAATTCAAAACCTGCCGGTCAAAATGTCTGGTAATAATGCCCATACAAAACTAAGATAACGCCATGAAGTGACTGAATCAGCTGCTGCACTTCTCATTGATGTAAAGCGCGCCCTTTGAGATGCAGTGGCAGTGATTACAGCGCTCCATGGCTATGGGGGTTTAACTTTTGCGACAACTTGCAAAGTGCTCATTTATGAGTTCAGCGAGCTATACCCTACTACTACACTGGCTAAAATTGTCAAGCGTGAAAAAAAAAAAAAAGTGTCAAGCGTGCCAGCAGAGAGGGGTTTCTCCCTGCTGAATCCTGTGAAGACATCGCTGTCGCTGTTGTCTGTGGGAGGAGGAGAGTTCTTTATTTTCATTGATGCGTCATTGCTGTTGTTGTTAGCCTAGCGGAACTGGTTATCACACTTTTTAAGGCTTCATGCGCAAGTGTGAATGCTTGTGTGTGCATGTTGTCTAAAGCCTCTGACACACATTGTTCCCCGAAAATTGGATAATCTTTCAGGCACGGCCCTTTTCACATACGGCCTAGCAACGTAGTATAGTTTGGGCCAATCAATCGCCAATAAATGTCCCCCTCTGCTCGGAATCAAATCACCCAAAGACCTCAAAGATAAACGGTCGCCGATTCAAATACATTTTTAGCCGAGTCGTGTCATTGGTTCACTCGCCCCACTTGGAGGCGTCTCACAGCTGGCCGGACGTGACCCTTGACGTGCCTTTCCCTGGGATGAATCGCAAATTTCCCTTGTGGGAAATGTTCCGGAACATTTTCTGGGACGGACCGCATGTGTCAAACAGGACATTAGATGCGCTGATGCTTGTGTGTGTGTGTGTGTGTGTGTGTGTGTGTGTGTGTGTGTATGTGTGTGTGTACATGCACGAGTGTGCGTGTCGCATCCGATATCGCCAACTCCGACTTGTACCTGAGGCAGTACATGTGTGTGTGTGTGTGTGTGTGTGTGTGTATGTCCACAACCTCCTGCAGTGCAGCGTTCAAACTGCTGATGGATGGCCAGCACCAACCCCCCCCTGGCCTCTGAATAAGCCCTAATGTAATTATGCTTCCACTGTGATTCCACTATGTGACCCCGCGTGTACAGAACAAATCAGCATTTCTCGGCCAAACACCCGAACACCAGAGTTCGGGGGGGGGTACACATGAAAAACATGACCCCAAAAATATATATGAGGCGAGGATATGAGTCAAAGGCTCCTAGTGCTGCCCGCCTGCAAAATACATAAAAAGTGACCTAAAAATTGCTGATGTTTACAGTATCCGCAGAGGATACTTAGGACTGGAGAAAGCAGCCAAGAGGGAGAGGGGGGGCCTCACCTCTCGCTGTCTGCCTCTGCTGATGCGCATTTGTGTCACTACCGCCGGCTTATTGAATCACTTTTAATCACTTTTTTTCATATATATTTTTATATTTTTTATTTTTTCTTCCCCGGTTTCAGTTGATATGAGAAGAGACATCAACACCAATATCTAATTCATAACTAGTATGGTAATAAAAATCAGTTTCAGTTTCAATCTCATCCCCCTTCAAGGTTTGCTAAACTGACAAAGTCATTTTTAATTCATGCGCCTGTGACACACATTTTTTGTTCTATTTTTTTCCCAGCTTTTTGGGGGCCAGGGAAATATCATTTAAATCACCTTCAATTAAAAAAAAACATGCCTGTCAAGAGAAAATAACACATTACAATTTAATGTAATGTGTGTAATATATGGAATGTAGAAAAACATACAAAAAGATGAAAGATGGTCGGGATCATGTGGGCTCTTAAGAAATGGAGCACCTCACACATCTTCAAAATGAATGGGGTTCATTACAAATTGTACCACACAAAATATGGTTGTTGTTTTTGTTTCAACAAAGATTTTAAAGTGCAAACGTGTAGAGAGTTGGCTGGTCAAAGACAGAAAGTTTAACAAATTTGTCTTGTTTTGGGGTTTTGTTCGGTTCAGCCTGAGACACTCAGCCGCTAGTTGTTTACTCAATGATAAACAAAGTAAAATAAATGAAGTATGAACATGCCCTGTCCTTACAGCTGTGCAGTTAGCACAGGCAGGCCTCTCAATAGCAAATTTGGACTGCAGAACTTTAATGTATGACGAATGCGGACTGTATTCCATTAAAAAGAAAACAATCCTGCAGTGGTCCTAGGCAGCAGCTTCTTGTCGCTATAAATAAAACAGATGGCAGGATAGTTCAGTCCGTTGGTGCTTGGCTTGGGAACCGGAAGGTTGCCGGTTCAAGTCCCCAAAAAGCTTGGAACTGCGGATGTGCCTTTGAGGAAGGCACCAGACCCCTACAATGCTCCCCAGGCAGCTGTATATTCAATTGCTGCCCACTGCTCCTAATACTAGGATGGATTTAATGCAGAGAAGCTAATTTCACTCTGTGTGTGTGTACATGTATGTACACACACATGTATGTGACCAATAAAGAGGGTTTGATCCTCCAAATATTGATTAAAAAATTTGGTCGGTGTGGACGTGGAGTGCTGCTCCGGACAGACAGCAGCATTGCCGACGCTGCTAGCGGCGGGGATGCTACCGTGCTATAGAAAGTGAGAGAGATGCGCGAGAAGCTATCCCTCTCTGATTTATGTTCTATAGCAACTACCAACCTATATGTCGGGTCCTTTGGAAGTTCATGCTTAAGTCAACAAAGTGTTTTAAATTGTTTTACGTAGCCATTCTTTGCCAGTTCAAGCCTTCTCTTGTCTTTTGTACAGACTTTTAGAGAAACAGGGATGATTCATTTTTTCTGTTGAAAACAACCCACTAAGTGTAGAGAATAACTAGAACTATAACTAATAATAACTGCAGTAACTAGTGGCTGTGTAAAATATTTCAGAATGGAGGGATGGTATAATTATAGAGAGAAGTCGAGAGTAGAGTCTTGATGACAACTTTTGACAACTTTTGGTTGTTGTTTCGGTTACCCTTAGATCAGGGGTCCCCAAACTTTTTCCTGTGAGGGCCACATAACTTTTCCCTTCTCTGATGGGGGCCGGGGTCAGTTTGTAACAGAAAAAGTGTGACGATCGCAGGGGTGCCTAAACGTAAACATTTATTGTTTTCCAGAAAGCCACACATAACCAAATATTAATAACCCTTTCCGGGATCTTCACAGAAAAAAAAGTCAGGAAATAAATAATAACACTATTAATGAAATAAATAACACTATTTATGAAATAAATAATAACCAAATAACCCTCTCTGGGTTCTTCACAGAAAAAAGTCAGGAAATAAATAACACTATTTGTGAAATAAATAATAACCAAATAACCCTCTCTGGGTTCTTCACAGAAAAAATAAAGTCGGGAAATATATAATAACACTATTTATGAAATAAATAATAACCAAATAACCCTCTCTGGGTTCTTCACAGAAAAAAAGTCCACTGAACATTAACTTTCTGTTGTGCCATGCACAATCTTAACAGGTAAAAGTTTAGCTTAGTTGTCAGAGCAGAATCTCTTACTCAAATGACTCATATGAGCAGTCTCTCAAAGTTCTTGTGTTCCTTCCTTATAATCCTTTTGTAGGTTCCAGTAGGCTTGTAGACACCGCTGTTTGCAGCTCTCTCTCATCAACTTCCCTGTGAAAACCACAAAGCAAGCAGGCTGAGAAACCGAACTAAGTGATACAGCACCTACACAGCACAATACATTTCACTACCAGTATGGTTGTGGAGATGGATTTTATCCCAGTAGATTTTATTATGATTAAATTTGTTTATACTCAGAAAAGTCAGAAAAGTGATCTTACCTATGTATGTTCATCAGTGTGAACTGATGAACATAAATTTTTTTTTTTAAATTAAATAAATAATAATAATAATAATAGTTTTGGGACCACTGCCTTAGATGATCCAAAATTAATAGCGGGAGAAAGCTTGTCAAAAACTGAGCAGTTTTTTCACAAAACAATGCTCGAATGTCATCTATACCATCTGGTAAAAGTGGTTCCAAGATGTGTTCACCAGTTGTTGCAACCTCTTTTCTTTCCTTGTTATGAGACTTGATTTTGGGATAGTGTTTGAAAGACTTGTGACTTGACTTGGGCTAGCGCTTCAAAGACATGAGACTTGATGTTGGGATACTGCTTAACAATTTTTACTTAGGCTAGCGCTTAAAATACATGAGACTTGATGTTTGGATAGTGCTTAAAAGACGACTTGAGCTAGCGCTTAAAAGACATGAGTCTTGATGTTGGGCTTGCGCTTAAAAGACTTGAGACTTGACTTTAACTAGTGCTTAAAATACCTGAGACTTTAGACTTGACTTGGGCTAGCGCTTAAAAGACTTGAGACTTGACTTTAACTAGTGCTTAAAATACAAAAGACCCGAGACTTGACTTGGGATAGCACTTAAAAGACTTGAGACTTGATGTTGGGCTAGCGCTTCAAAGATTTGAGACTTAATTTGGGATCGTTTAGTTTGGGCTAGTATTCAAGACCACTGACCTTGATGTGTATGCAGATCATGTCACAGCATACATTAACAGGCCAGTGGAGGAATGCATCCGACGAGGTCTGACCAGGTTCGCTCATTCTCGAACCGCAAACCAAGGATGAATGCTGACATACGGAACAAACTTATGGAAGGGAGTACCACTTTCACAACAGGCAACTCTGATCACTACATGAAGGCCAAGTATGAACTCAGAAAAGCCATCAAGAAGGGTCAATTGGATTATAAAAAAAACAAAATAAAATAAACAAATTGGAATCACAGTTTCGGGGCTCTGACACCCGACGCATTTGGCAAGGTCTGAGGGTCCTCTCCTATTAAGTTTGCAGACGACACCACAGTCATCGGCCTGATAAGCGAGGGCGACGAAACGGAGTAAAGACATGAGGTAGTCCAGCTGACGCGATAGTGTGAGGACAACAGCCTAGCACTGAATGTCAGTAAGACTAAGGAGCTCACCGTGGACATCAGGAGCCACTGGGGCACCCACTCAACCATCAGCCTGGACGGGACACCGGTGGAAGTCGTCAGCTGCTTCCGTTTCCTTGGGCTACAGATGACCTGGCGTGGACCCGCAACACGGAGGTCATGCTAAAAAAGGTACACCAGCACCTCTATGCTCTGCGGTGCCTCAGAAAAAGCGGAATAGGCCAGAGTGAACTTCTACCGTGGCACCGTAGAGAGTGTCCTGATGAGTGGTATCACTGTGTGGTACCGCAGCACCACTGCACGGGATAGGAAGCCATCCAGAGGGTTGTGAGGACGGCAGAGAAGATCATTGGGTATGCACTTCCATGCATTGAGGTGATCTTTAGGACCAGATGTCGGAAGAAGGCCATGTCTATCATAACTGCAACCACCCTGGGCACCATCTCTTCTCCCCCTACCATCTGGTCGCCGGTTGCGCAGCATCCGTACAAGTACCACCAGGTTTAAGGATAGTTTTTCTCTACAGGCAGTGTGCCTACTGAACTACTAGGAGTGCTGCCACTTTCATTTCATAACATTGTCATTAACATTACACTTACATACTTTGCTGGACTTTCTGGACTCATCAGAGTTACTGCACTGTACTCCACTGTATTTATGATAATGATAAAAATAAAAAAAACATGTACATTCAACACATTCAATACATATTTATGTCACTTTGCTACTCGTTTAGAATTTTTTATTGTATATATTATTATTTTTATTTTCATGGTGTTGTTTTAAAGGAGATGAATACTGCGGGAGGGAATGGGGAGTAAGCATTCCTATGTATGTTACAAATGGCCAATAAAATAGCTTGTATCTTGTATTGTTTTCTAGAGCTTAAAAGACTTGGCTTGAGACTTGACTTGAAACTTATCTTTGACTAGCCCTTAAAAGACTTGAGACTTGACTTGAGACTTGACTTGCGACTTGACTTGGACTAGCGCTTAAAAGACCAAAGACTTGACTTGGATTTGCATGAAATTACTGGTGAGCATTCGTGTGTATGTATGCACATCCGTGGATGAACGGGTGACACGACAAGCCAGCCAGCCAGTCAGCCAGTCTGGTACAACGGGACCACGAAATCTTTGTGGAACCAGAGACAAACCTTTCGGCTAATTATCATAATAGGTATGATGATAACGGCGACAATGTGTGTGTGGTGTGTGTGTGTGTGTGTGGGGGGGGGGGGGTGTATAGTCTAAGTCAAGAAGATGAAAATAAATAACAAATAACAACAAATAATGATAGTAAATGATAGTTAGAAACTTTGGAATAAGTGCAACTTTGAAGCATTTATGAAGCAGTAGTTAATAGTGAATTCCTTTCTGAAGCTCTAGTCCTACATGAATACTCATTAGTTCATAATGAGTAATCACTGATTATGAAATCATTCATAAAGTGTAGGTCAATTAAATACAAACTATTCACAATGTGTTAATAATGCGTTATAAACGCTTCATAATGCTGTAATTGATGATAGTTTGGATAGTTAAGTCTTTTGCGTGAGCTCATGCAAAATGAGGGCTATACATGACCATACTATACTTACTATACAATTACAAGGTATTACTTAGTAGTCTGTAAATAATCATACCTTTCGCTTGATAAACTCTGCGTTAAACTTTTATCTTGTCATCGTCAAATGAGTTTTCATGTAGGAACAGTGCTTTATGCAAAACAATGAATACTAGCACAAGAAAATAACCCCCTTTAGTTCCTCGTCAATGAGGAGTGTGTCTCAATTCACCAACACTATTGGCCTTGGAAAAAAGCTTCTGCTAAACAATCTCATCAACACGATGTGTCAGAGTCTGGCATTTAATTTGGCAAAGTGCAGGCACAAGATGGAGACAATGAGTGAAGATGTGGGGAGGTTGTGGGCGGTTGGGTGGGTGGCAGTGTTGGGAACATTTTGTTATGCTTTAACTTTAAATGCGTGGGCAAGGATTTCTGTTGAAATGTTGGAAGAAAAAAACCAACAAAAAAAACCCCAGTCTGACTCTTTGGATATGAATCAAGTGAGAGAGAGCAAAGGCATTCAATGGACAGGAGAGATAATGGTGACAGACAGACAGACAGGGAGAGAGAGAGAAAGGAAAAAAAGAAAGGAGAGAAAAATTGCTCTGGCTTTTTTTCTTCTTCTTCTGTTTCTTCTTCTTCTGTCTTCTTCTGTGCATGCTGGGATTTTCGGAGGGTGAAAGAGAGAGAGGAGCGAGACGTTTCTCGTTATATTTTCCGTTAATTTTTTGTGTAATGGGTTTAATTTAATATAGTTTATAGGTGGTAGTTTGTTTTGCGTTACTTTTCGTGCTTTTGGGTGGTGTGTGGGGTGTTGTGTGGGCTTCTCCTGCCGGCGTCTCGCCGGCCGGCGTCTGACGGCGCCATGGTAAATGGAGACTTTGCCAAGCTCACGCGGAAGCATGGCATTAAGATGATGCTGCCCGCAACCAAAGTTATACTTTCAAATGTTCCCCCCTTCATAACTGATGAGTTCCTCAGTAGAGAACTGTCCAGACATGGGAAACTTGTTTCTCCAATGAAAAAGATGCTAGTTACTGAAACACGTAGTGTCTCATCGCAGACAGGTGTATATGATACTGAACAATCGGAATGCGGAGCTTAACCTCCGTTTTTACGTTAAAGTAGATGATTATGACTACGTGATTTTTGCAACATCATCGGTTATGAAGTGTTTTGGTTGCGGGGAAGAGGGGCACACCGTGAGTGCCTGTCCGAAGCGCGGGGACCCGGCTCCGCCTGGTCCGGATGACGCGCAGGCGGGGCCGTCTAACGCGCCGGCCGGACCGTCTAACGCGCCGGCTGGGCCGTCTAACGCGCCAGCGGCGGGGTCGTCCGCCGCTGCGCCAGGCCCACCCACGGCTGTTGCGCCGAAACCGCCCGTGGCTGCGCGGGGCGGACTGCGCCGGTTGCAATGGAGCAGCAGGTGGCTGCTGCTGAGGGAGGGGTGTCTCCCACTGACGCGGCCGCTGCGGTGGGGGGGGGCCCCCCTCCGGAGGTGGCCGCTGCTGCTGACAGCGACGCTGCTCCTGAGCGGTCGGCGGTGGCGCGCGGGGTGACGTCTCAGACGCGGAGCGGGCGCGGGCGGGGGCGAGGTATACAATGCGTTTCTGCTGTTGTGTCCGGCTTGGGGGACTGTGGTGTTGCACAAGGTGTGGGTGTGGGTGACTACGTTCAGGAAGATGTGGTGGTGTTTTTGCGTGAAGCAGAAGAAAAGGGGGATGGGGGAAAAAAAGATAAAAAACAAAAAAAAAAGGGTGAAACCCCTCAGATAAGCAACGAACCACAAGGTGATTCGGCAAAAGAAAGTGTAGAGACAGGTGAAGTCAGTAAAACACAGGAGGAAAATATGGAGAGTGAAACATATATGGGAAAAACGGGAGAGGAGCAGAAAACATGGGGGGAGCAGGTGGAGGTTGCTGAGATGGAGGAAGAGGAGGTGGCAACAGAAATGATGAATAAAAAAAAGACTGCTACTAAACGCAGGAGTAATAAAATAAATGTATCAACCGTTGCAAAGAGCAGTAAAGTGGAGAGTGAGGGAAAGGAAGGAAGAGAGCAAGGACAGGCGGATGAGAGTTGGGATGATTGTGTGTCTGACAGCAGCGATGTGCCAGGTGTTTTGAGCAGTAGCCAACAAAAAAAAATGTACACGGCTGACATGATAACAAATTACCTGGTGCAGACAAAAAACCAACATCCCAGATTTGGCCATTTTTTGTGCATCAGCAAGGTTCCATATGAACAGAAGGGAGCTGTCTGTTTTGGACGAGCTGGAGATATATAGGCTCAAAAGAATGGTGACCAAAATAAGGAGGCAAATGGGTAGCGGTGAGTTCAGAAAACTCAATGTGTGTGTTTAATTTATTTGTTTTTATTTTATTTTATTTTATTTTTAATATCTCACTCTTAATGGACACTTTTAGAGTAGGAAGTTTGAATGTAAACCGGAGCCAGGGAGGAAAGGAAGAGGGCTCTAATTTTTCAAACCGCAAAAATAAAACTCTTTTTACAAGAGACTCACAGCGATGGTTTTAATGAGACGGACTGGAAGAAGGAGTGGGAGGGGGAAGTCATTTTAAGCCACAACACCTCTCTCAGTGGGGGGGTGGGCTTCCTCCTCTCCAAGTCTTTTAAGCCTGTCTCACTGGAGGTCGAGCATTTTATCAATGGGAGGTTGATTTTAATAAAAGCACGGTTTGACCTTTTTACAGTGGTTTTTGTAAATGTCTATGCTCCAACAAACGGTACAGAGAGGAAGGTGTTTTTACTCAAAGTTAATGATGTTTTAAACGGTTGTGCCACGGAGGATTTTTTATTCTTGGGCGGGGATTTTAATTGTACAGAAAATGCATTTTTAGATCGCAACCATGCAGAGCCGCATCCAGCATCCCAGCATGCTCTGAGGCAGCTGGTCCACTCCCACAGCCTGGTGGATGTATGGAGAAGGATGCA
Organism: Muraenolepis orangiensis; assembly: GCA_027704905.1. Lineage (NCBI taxonomy): Eukaryota > Metazoa > Chordata > Actinopteri > Gadiformes > Muraenolepididae > Muraenolepis > Muraenolepis orangiensis. The sequence goes on from CM051009.1 coordinate 7,340,990, forward strand.
CGCAGACAACAGGCAGTACACCTGGTCCCACATCAGGGAGAATATCATTTCTTCAGCTAGGTTAGATCGTTTTTATTGTTTTAAGCATCATTTTAACACTTTTAAATTGTGCAGTATTTCACCTGCTGGTTTTACGGATCATTCTTTGCTTTTATGTGATGTTTTTATTAGAAATGTTTTACCCAGAAGTGCATATTGGCATTTTAACTCGGTTTTAACATTTGATAAACATTTTAAAGTGGCCCTTATTTATTTTTGGAGTGTTTTTAGGCAGAGGAAGGGAGATTTTAGCAGTCTTAGGCAGTGGTGGGACCATGGTAAGACCGAGATAAGGTTACTCTGCCAACAGCACACCCTCAATGTCACACAAGACATCATTAGGTCTATGAAAGACCTGGAGAGTGATATAGTGGAACTAGAAACAATACGTGAGACCACAGGAGATCGAGGATATATTGAAATCCTCAAAGAGAAAAAGATGGCTTTAGCCAATCTGCTGGATGTAAAAGTTCAGGGTGCACTAGTGAGGTCCCAGTTTTTAAACATAAATGAGATGGATGCTCCCACTAGCTTCTTCTTCGGCCTGGAAAAAAATAATGGGCAGAGGCGAGTGATCCACTCACTGCTGTCAGGCACAGGGCAGGAAATAACAGAGCCAAGCCAGATCAGGAGGCGAGCTGTGAGTTTTTATTCCACCCTATACACAAGTGAGTATGAGGAGGGGGAAACTCTGTCCGAGGGGTTCTGGAATGGACTACCTCAGGTCTCCGAGGAGGCCAACTCACAGCTCGAAGGGCCGTTAACGATCCAGGAGTTGCAGACTGCCCTGCAAGGCATGCAGGGACGGCGGGCTCCTGGTATCGATGGCCTCTCCGTGGAGTTTTATAGGGCCTACTGGGAGATCTTGTCAAATTACCTTCTAGACGTTTTTAATGAGAGTCTGGCCTCTGGCTCTATGCCAGTGTCCTGCAGGAGAGCGGTGATCACACTGCTCCCAAAAAAAGGAAACCTGCAGGACATCAAGAACTGGCGCCCTGTGTCTCTGCTGTGTGTGGATTACAAACTTCTGTCCAAGGCTTTGGCCACCAGGCTGGGGAGGGCTGTGGAGCAGGTCATCCACCGGGACCAGACCTACTGTGTGCCCGGCAGGTCCATGGTGGACAATGTCCACCTAATTCGAGATGTTTTGGAGGTCTCCAGCTCATTGGACATTAATACTGGTCTGATTTCTCTACATCAGGAAAAGGCTTTCGACCGCGTTGAGCACAGCTTCCTCTGGAAAGTAATGGAGAAGTTTGGGTTCAGCGCTGGTTTCATAGCCAAGATTAAGGTGTTGTATAATAACATTGAGAGTGTGCTGAAGTTCAACGGTGGGTTGTGTGCTCCTTTTAGAGTGTGTAGAGGTGTCCGGCAGGGCTGAGCTCTGTCTGGCATGCTCTATGCACTCTCCCTAGAACCCCTCCTCAACAAAATACGCTCGAAACTGCAAGGGCTGTTTTTACCTGGTTTTAATGGAAACATGGTTTTATCAGTGTATGCAGATGATGTTGTTGTTTTTGTTAGGGACCAGACTGACATAGACGTTTTAGTTGACATCGTGAGGGAGTTTAGTTCAGCATCGGCAGCGAGGGTGAATTGGAAGAAAAGTGAGGCCCTCGCTGTCGGTGAGTGGAGTGGCGGTCTCCCAGTTCTTCCCCAGAACATGGTCTGGAGAAAGGATGGTTTCAAGTACCTGGGTGTGTTCTTGGGGAAGGAAATTGTAGTCCTGAACAACTGGGAGGACGTCACAGAAAAGATAGAAGGGAAGCTTTCCAAGTGGAAATGGCTGCTCCCTCAGATGTCTTTTAAAGGTAGAGTGTTGGTTTTAAATACCCTTGTGGCATCCCAACTGTGGCACCGTCTTACCTGTGTGGACCCTCCCTCAGGGCTACTTGCCCAAATACAAAAGAAATTGGTGGATTTTTTTTGGGAGGGTCTACACTGGGTGCCACATGGGGTGCTGTTTTTATCTAGAGAGGAGGGGGGACAGGGCCTTATCCACCTGGCCAGCCGAATGGCCACTTTTAGGATACAATTTTTACAGAGATATCTGACCGGCCCGGCTGATTTGGTGTGGAGAGATGTGAGCAGCTGCATTCTCAGACGCGTGAGTAACCTGGGGCTGGATGCTGCTCTGTTTTTAACTGATTTAAACATCTTAAAGTTAAGTGGGCTACCTCCTTTTTATCAGGGTGTTTTTAAGTCTTGGGCCCTTTTTAACCATAAAAGGTGTCCAAAGACTGACTCTCTGTACTGGTTGTTGAGAGAGCCTCTGGTTCACAAAGCCAGGTTGGACGTCAGCAGCAG
>CM051009.1:7345835-7370835 GCA_027704905.1 Muraenolepis orangiensis
AAGTTTAGAAAAAAGGGAATTGGCCCTCGGATGTATAGCGGCGTGGCGGAGAGAGACGTTGCTGCACATACGAATTAAAGATTATACGTCCCAACAGCCACTTGACCCCGAAGGTCGTGTCCCCTGGTGACGGGGAAACGTGTTGAATGCCATGTTGTGTTTATATTTTCCAGTTCTGTTTTGTCCATGTTCAAGATTCAAGAGAAACAAGCTGTTTTTATTTGCCATGTGCAGTGTTGGATGAATGACATGAATCAATCATTCAGCATTTGACACTGGCCACCGCCAGTGAAGAAAGTGTGAACGTGTTGTCCTAGAAATATGAAAATATTATTTTTCCATCCTGGAGATCAAGGACAAATATCGGAGCTCTCAAAAACGACCGATCTGATGACACAAAATACATGAGACTTTTCTTGGTGCGCGTTTGTGTTTGAAACTGAAATGCCCGCAGCACTGCCGAAAGCTACCAATAATTACAGATCGATTATATTGGGCTCCTAGATCATTTTATTTTGGGTGTGTATGATTGCTCAAAAGATGTGAGTTTTATCTTTTAGTGCCGCTTCACATTGCCACTTTGTAATAGTCGCCATGGAAAAAGTTAGACGTACTGGGTTTGAACTTCCCGTAGGAAGAATGAACATGTAGGAATTTTTGCTGTCTACTTTTCTGTTTTGAGAGCATTTCAAGTGAAATTACTCCAACCATTTTGGTGTGATGCCAGCATCACACCACTCTCCTCTCCAGCCACCCTCCTCCGCCTCCACCTCGTGTCCACCTGGGATGACTACACCCAGGGGAACTCGTCGTAACAGTAGACCATGACCATGCTTCAGCCCCACCTGTTCCCTATCATAATCAGCCTACCAACCTACTTCTACTCCGCTCTCCTGTTCACTCATTGCCAGAACTTTCCCGTTTTCTACATCCTGAGACTCTCTAGCCGATTCCTCCGTGAATACCCTTTTGTCAATCTCCGCAAACTCTTCTTTTTTCTCCGTTGGACAAGTTTGTTACTTTTGTTGGATTTCCATTTTCGCACACACGTATGTCGCTTTACACATGGTTTTATTACTTCCGTAATTTTCACACACATAGTTGATAGTTCACACCTCATATCAGTTCATTCCTTGGTGAACCATACATTCTAGCCGAGACAATAACGAGGAGTTTTAAACTCCTTTTTGCCTCCAACTCTGTCTGTACTACCTAGGGTTTCCGCCAGGTACGATCCGTGTGTGGCAAGACAGAAAGTTCGGGCCAACATGGAACCCGGTAGTACAGCAGACAGGTCCGATTTTTCAAAGGACCTAGCGCTGTGGATTCGGACCACGCAGCAGCAAGGAGCAGCATTCCAGGAAATGGCTGCTCGTCTGGAGAACGAGTTCAGTCAGGCGAACGATCGGTTGGATCGTCACGATCAAGAGGTCCCGATGCTCTTGGTTGCTCGCCCTCTCCTCGCCTCCCCCCTCGCCTCCCCACGCATGACCCTTTGCATTCCCTCCTTCGCGAGAGATCTCTGCTCCGACCTCCCATTCCTCTTCACATCCCCTAACGGAACCCTCGTTGGCAAGCCCCAGACCCTTTGAGAGGATTTTTTATTTATTCCGTGGTTTGATGACCCACTGTGAACTAGTAACTGTAACTATTTACATATTTTCAGTAACTTGCCCAACACCAAGGCCATGTGCAAGAAGTGCAATGGAATGCCTACTCCCATTCCCTCCCTCAGTATGTAGTTCAACAACAATACTATACTAAACTATGCAATACTATACGTTACAATACAATGCTATAAACAACACTATATACAAGTTATTATATGCTATACCATATAAAACCCTATTCTATATTAATGCTATGCACAACAAAGTGCAATAATGTGACTGATGGATGATATATGCATATGACTTACTTAATGGTGCAAATAGCATTTTAAAGTAGCTAAAACATATAATAATAATAATAATTATATTAGACATTATATAGACCTATATAATTATATATAGACTGGTCCAAATAAAAAAATTAAGACGACGGAATGGTGGGAATTACGTTTTTCAGCTGAAGTACAACAATAGGTGTGAAAACACTCCTAACTTAATTCAGGAGGAGGGAATTACACAACTTTTGACCCACCCAAATTACACGCTGTGTGTGTTGTTAGTACTCTGTACCGGCTATTAACAAATCAAGCGGATGCCATTGTTTTAATGTCTGTGCTTATTGGGTGCAGTTGGATGAAAACAAAATCTATCGTGTTGTATTTATTTGTATTTCTGTAGGAATAAAACATATTACGAATATACTTACAGAATAAACAGCAGTAAAAAAAAGTAGGCTATATATATATATATTTTTTTTTATATATATATTTTTTTAAGTTTAAATTATTATCATTACATATTTAATATTACATTTTTTTTTATTAACACTGGATGAAAATAATGCTTTTAAATTCACACATAAATAAGCAGAAACGTTGAACTTCACTAGGTCGTATATGTCACAAACTTGAAAACACAAGGTAGTAGGACTCAAATGCACAACCCCAGGAGACAGAGGTGATGTATTAGAAAAATACTATATTCCAAAATTTCTCTCAGTATGAGGATCAAACACTAACCTTCACAAAATAGCATGAATCAGGTTTGAAACAAGATGAAAAAACACTGGTACGCGGGCTACTGACAACACGACAAGACGTGATGAACTCGCACAAGACAAGGGGAAACTGGAGAATTTAAACATGAGGTAACTGGGAACAGGTGGAAACCATCAGGGGCGGGGATGACGCTGACGAGGGCGGGCACACACACACACACACACACACACACACACACACACACACACACACACACACACACACACACACACACACAAGGATAGGGAGTCAAGAGACCTGGAATGAGACACAAAAGGTGAGTACCAAAATAAAACAGGAAGTGGGAGACAAGACAAAACTGACTTAACAAAACATGAAACATAACAAGACAGTACTACTACTAACAGTAACAGTAACCCCCCCCCCCCCTCTAGGGCCGACGCCCAGGCTGGAATGAGACACAAAAGGTGAGTACCAAAATAAAACAAGGTGGGAAGTGGGAGAGAAGGACGACACAACAGTACATGCTGAGTGGAAACACATGCCGGCTAGCTCACAAACACGTGCTAGCTAGCTCACGAACGCATGCTTGCTAGCTTACAAACGCATACTAGCTAGCTCACAAACGCATGCTAGCTAGCTCACAAACTCATAATAGTGTAATGCTGTGGCCTGGCCCACTATGGGTCTCCCTCCAGGCAAAAGGGGGTTTGGGAGTTCATTGGGTGTTCTATGTGTGTATGTGTTTACCTGCATGTGTTTTGGGGAAAGTGTCCACTAAAGAGGGTAATTGGCTGCGAGCGCTAGGGGGAGGGTTTAGCGGGTTGTTCTCTATTGTCCTTCTCGGCCCCTCCAGTGTTCAGCAGCCGGCCTTCTATCAATCCCAAAAGTCATAAAGAAATCAGCAGGGAATAGAGCGTTCTCCTACCGTGCGCCCTATTTATGGAACAGTCTGCCACCTGTAATCAGGGAAGCAGACTCTTGAATTATTTAAATCTAAACCTAAAACCTACCTTTTTACATTGTCGTTTGGCGCCAAGGAGTGCACTTCAGCTCTCGTTGCCGCTAAATCTGCCCATTTGCCAGCACTAGCCTATACCCCTGCTGCTGTTCCATGTCCACCCTACCCCATCTTATCATACCTTACCTTATTCTGTTTCTGTTTTCTGTGATCCCCACCTGAAGGATACCTGCCAGCACCACACACAAATTATATTCTCATTTTTATTTGTATATTGTGTTTATTATATGTATATTATTTTCTTTGTACTTTACTATGTACATTACTATAAGTTACTTATGGCACCCATTGCACTCCTGAAACCATCCCTGGAAGGAGGGAACCCCTTCCACTCTTCAATTCTGAAGATTTCATCCTACATTAATTAATTACGTTTTTTTGGGTTTGGGGGGTGTTGTAAACATGTGGCCTGTGAAGCCCTTTGAGACTGTTACTGTGATTAAGGGCTATACAAATAAAATTGACTTGAACGTGAGTTATGAGAGTCACCCGAGAGTTTGAACGGGAGTTGGAACGAGAGTGGGAGCGAGAGAAGCGGGGGGAAAAGACGGCGGAGGGGAGTGTGTGTGAGACTTGGAGGAGTAGTGGAGTGCAGATAGAGAAACTGATTACTTTTTGCGGATAACTAATGATTTGGGCTTGCCACCCTGGTTTATTGTTGTAAGTGTGGACATTTCAACCCCCGTGTTAGTTGTAAGCTACGGCAGGGAATAAATCTGGGCCAGTTTGGCAATCAAAATAAGAACATTGTCTCGCTCCTTCTGTATCAAGCTGGCTACCACCACCAAAGCGTCACATTGGTGTCAGAAGAGGGATTTGCTTATGTCGCCGGAAGCTAGCATGACAGAGACGATGGATGTGAGAGTTAACTTAGGTTAACTCCTCCATTGAAAGTGATGGGACACAGTGGACTCGCAGAACGGCCGGAGCTGGCAAGGATGTCCGAAGATGAGTACGATGTGGGAACAGAGAACTAGGGGGCGGCAGCCAACAACCTCGTGGACATGGATAAACAGGCGGAGGAAGGTAGGGGAGGCTTCGGATGGGCAAAAAAGACTTCCATTTAGAGCCCAATCTACCGCATTCAGTCTTGAGAGAGAAATGTTTAGAGGAACCTCCACAAAGAGAGACAACCGGTGCTGTCTTCAACTCATCACATCTAGCCGCCCTACCACATGCTCTCTGGATCCAGTCCCCTCCCCTCTGCTTCAGTCTACTGCGCCTGAACTCCTGCCCTTCCTGACACATGTCATAAACATGTCATCTCTGACATCTGTATGCTTTCCCACTGCTTTCAAGACTGCCAGAGTCACCCCCCTCCTGAAGAAACCAACACTCTGAACTCAAGAACTACAGACCAATTGCTTTTGTCCTTCTTATCCCAAATTCTTGAACGTGCTGTCTTTAACCAACTGTGTACCTCCACCAGAACTGCCTCTTGGATCCCCACCAATCTGGTTTCAAGGCAGGTCACTTGACCGAAACTGCCCTTCTGGCAGTGATGGAGTTGCTCCATGTTGTTTGAGCGAATTCTCTCTCCTCGGTCCGGATACTCCGGGAACTGTCTGCAGCATTCGACACTGTGAACCACCAGATTCTCCTCTCAACCCTTGAGGGGATGGGTGTCTCGGGCTCTGCTCTCTCCTTGTTTACCTCCTACCTGACGGGTCGCTCCTACGAGGTGGCACTGGGAGGGTCTGTGTCAGAACCATGCATACTGAGTAATGGGGTTCCACATGAATCGGTCCTGGGTCCTCTTCCCTTCTCCCTCTACACAATGTCCTTTGGTTATCTGTTATCTACTTCCATGACTTATCCTATAACTGCTTTTCTGATGACAACCAACTTGTCTTGTAGTTTCCCCCCTTGGAGATGCTGGAGTCAATCATGGGTAGCACGGAGTTGGCCACTTTGGGGTTAACAAAACACTTAAGAGGGTTCGCCAGGCATTATACTGGGGCACTTTTGTCGGAGATGTGACCCCTGCATGGCCCGCAAGGGTCCAGCAGGCCAGAGTAGAGTGCCTCTTTAGCAGTATCAGGTAGGGGCACCAATGGACCGTGTCACTGTCGACGTGCTGGGTCCCCTTCCTCGCACACCACATGGTAATCGCTATGTGGTAGTTGCAATGGATTACTTCACAAAGTGGCCCGAGGCCTATAATGTGCCTGACCAGGAAGCTTGCACTATATGTGAGGTGCTGATTCAAGGGATGTTCAGCCGGTTCGGGGTCAAAACTGAGTTGCACCTGGATCAAGGCCGGAACTTTGAAGCCCACCTTTTTGCTCTAATGTGTAGGCAGCTTTCTATACACAAGACACACACAAGACCTCTCCACCCCCAGAGTGATGGGCTGATGGAGAGGTTTAATCACGAGCTCAGCTTGCCCTGGTGGTGACCAAGGACCAGAAGGACTGTGTATGTGTGTGTATTAATGTGTGTGTGTGTGTGTGTGTGTGTGTGTTAAGGTGTGTGTGTGTGTGTGTTTGTGTGTGTGTGTGTGTTTGTGTGTGTGTGTTTGTGTGTGATTAGGTCTGTGTCTATGTGTATGTTGTGTGTGTGTGTGTATATGTGTGTGTTAAGGTCTGTGTGTGTCTGTGTGTGTGTGTGTTTGTTAAGGTCAAGTCAAGTCAAGTAAAGTTTATTGTCACTTCACAGTTTACACAAGTATAAAGCAGTGGTGTGAAAATCTTATGTGCAATACCCGACGACAGACAGCAGTCATAAAAAATAAGATAAAAATTGATAAAAATTGAATAAAAATACAATAGAATAAAGTGAAAAAATAAAAATAAAAATGCAATTTATAAAATGCAATATATCGGCACAGAAAAAGAGTAATATGTATATATAAATCAATGTAACAAAATATACATTGTTATATGCTATACGCCCTTGTTCAGCAGCCTGATGGCCTGACTGTGGAAGCTATCTCTGAGTCTATTTGTACGGCACTTGATACTGCGGTATCGCCTGCCTGACGGTAAAAGTGAATACAGTTTGTGGCTGGGGTGGGCATTGTCTATTATGATGCGTTTGGCCTTGGCCACGCACTACTGGTTATACAGTATATCCAGGAGGGAGGGGCGCTCACCTCCAATGATATACTGGGCCGTCCACAGCAGTATATCGTGTATAGGTATAGTATAGGTGTAGGTATAGGTGTGCGATGTTGCAGAGGCATATCGACAGACAAAGAGGGAAGCCGGTCATAACAAACAAAGCCTTAGCCATATCAATCCTCCAAGACAGCCAAGTTGTGTTTTCTTTGTTCGCAGTTTACAAAGTTTTGCGATACAATGGACCCCAATAGTAGGCCTGTAATTATTTTTGCTCTGCAACCCAAAAAATGTATCAAATATGCAGGGGACACAAATGCACACTTTTTAAAGTAGGCATGTAATACCCACATCAGAGAATTATAGCAGCACTGTGCAACTTTTCTCAAGAGTTTCTCAAGAATAAAACGCGTCCATCCGTGAGTCAATAGTTTTCTTCTTGGTGAACTCTTCCCCATCTCATACCTACCTAACCGTAAAATAAAATAATAAATTGGGTATTGCAGTCCAAATTGATAACATTGGAGCTTTGTCTCCTCCCACCCCCATCTTCTCCCCAGACTCCAGGCTCATGTGGGTTGCCAGATTGAGGACACTGAACATCACAGGGCAACATTATAATTTGAGACGAGTGCAATTATTCTATTTTGGACTATTCTATTGACTTAGACAAGTGACCATGAGTTTACTTTTATTATTTGTTTGCAGATTATAAAGCAGCTCATGTGCATATTTTTTATTATAACTGTCAATGTTAGCCAGATGCATGGCTGGCATGACGGTAACACGGATATAGCTATTTAGTTAGCTGAAGCTCAATGCCTACTTGCTCAGGAGAAAATGCGCCTACTCGGCATCCGGCTTGAAATCCTTCTGTCTTCCATCTTTCAAATGATGTTTTCAAGATGTGCCCGTGTTGTATTAGGGCTCTGGTCATGGAGCTTTTTCACGATGACGTTTTTTTTAGGTCGGGTACAATCTCGGACAATCTCGGTTGATCCCATGTGTTTGCTCGCTTGCTCATGGCTGCATCACACTGTTTGTGTGCCAATTTGTTTCATATCTGGCAACCCGGGGTACTCTGAAAATAGTAAGCACAGAGACCTATACAACAACAGACGTTCCCTCCCAAAATGAACTGAACTGGCTGTACCATTGTTGTTGGAGAGGTAGCATGTACGACTGTACAGAATTCAGTTAAAAATCCTCCCCCTCACATTAGAGCTCATCACGGTCAGGCCCCCTGCTGACGTGGCTGACCTGCACCTTCAGTCCCGCTTCTCAGCACACTTCCTCAGGTCAAATCATCTCAACCAACTATCTGTCCCACGTACCCGCTTAAAGACCCTGTGGTGACCGAGCTTTTCAGGCAGTATCACCCAAGCTATAGAACGCTTTACTCACACCCCTTTAGGTTTGCTGAATCTGTTAACCATTTTGAAAGGCAGACGCTAAATACCTACCTGTTGCTAATACCAAGAAATGATTCGGCCTTAACACCCTTAGCTGAGCGCTTTACGTTAGAAGAATGTGAGCGCGTGCAGTAGCAACATTGTTTGAGGATGAAGACTTGTCTTGTTTTTATTCATGTGTGTGCCGGGGTTAAGGGCTGTGATGAAAGAGAGAGGGAGGGAGAGAGGGAGGAAGAGAGAAGAAGAGAGGAATTGAGAATTAGACAGAAAGAGAGAGAGGGTAGAGGAAATGTACAGAGAGTGAGGCAGAGAGAGTGTATGCTTCTTTCTTTTGCATATATTGTGGTGTAGCAGGGGGGATATTTCTGGCGTGTGCATGATAATAAAATTTGCTTTGATCTTTCGAAAATCGCTAATGTTTAATGGGTAGTCTGTACAGTACAATTCAAGGGGAAAACATTTTTTTTAAATTTTAAAATCCAGAATACAATTGCTAATTCAATCACCATTATGTTAAAATATGCTAGAATGTTAGAATGTGCACGGCGAGTGCTTGCGCGCTACCAACACATTCAGCGGCTTACCTAAACAGGTATTAGCATCATCAAGGTGTTGGCTAGTGACGGACGTTGGATTTCGCTAGTATTACAGTCAGGCAAACCAGTGGAAACCATCGGAAGTGATCCGAAGTTGGTCGTTCTGTACTGACTCTGTGCTTCAGTTTTGTTGTTTTGGAGAAGAATTTGGTGTCTGACGTATCAAATATGAGAGGGACAAAATTAGTTTGAAAAAATACAGCTCTTTTTCACAAACAAACACACACATACCCAGCCTAGTCTGTGGCACACACACACACACACACACACACACACACACACACACCACACACACACACACACACACACACACACACACACACATAGGGGTACTTAGGTTACAACGTGATACTCAGGAACTGGGGTTCGAACCTTTCTGAAGACCTGCTCTAACTCCTGAGCGACTGTCGCCCCAAGTGTCTGCAAAATGCAGGGGCTGTGTTTAGTTATTCTTTAGCAAATTAATTAAAAAATATTGTGCGTTTGAACATTAAATAGTATTGAAATAAATGTATTCTTTCTTTTTCAGCAGTTCTCTCACCCAGAGTAGAATAGTGAAGTTCAAGCTTGTCTTATTTGTCACATACTCAAGCATGCAAGCATCAAGTGCAATGAACCGTCATTGGCACACTTTGTTGAAGGGGCTCACATATTGCTTTTAGCTTTTTTCCCTTTCCTTTACTGTGTCATAGCTTTTAACATCCGCCATCCAAGATGGGAGGAGGTTATCTTTTCGCCCATGTCTGTTTGTCTGTTGTTGGCAAGATAACTAAAAAATAATAAGAATTGGACAACAACTTAATTGTTATTTGTGCCTTTAAAAGTTCAGCAACGTCACAAAGCTCAAGGTCCACGACATAGAGAGCTACTCTCTCCCACAGAAAACACCTCTCCTGAAACAGGCTTGTTTGCAGTCCAGCCAAACACATTTGCATCATGCCCCCCCCCCCCCCCGGCAATGTTGGCACGCCCTCACACAAAGTTAGTTTTCAAGGCCTCGAAGAGAATGGTTAGCTGTATCAACGTGTGAAGAAAGCGCTGTTCTCACCGGTGCAATTGCAAATTCCCTTTGTATGGATTTCTAAAGGAAGGCAGAGTGAAGAATCAATGGTTTGAATACATTTGGACCGCTATTCCTCAGGAGCCTCTTTCAGGAATAACAGACCTTTTATTCCAAATCTGGAGGATTGAATCATCTTTCTTGGTCACATACATGTACACACACAGAGTGAAATTAGTTTCTCTGCATTTAACCCATCCTAGTATTAGGAGCAGTGGGCAGTGGGGGGGGGAGGGGTGGGTTGTGTGGGGGGGGGGGAGCAGTGGGCAGCTCCCCGGGGAGCAGTGTAGGGGTCTGGTGCCTTGTTCAAGAACACCTCGGCAGTACCCAGGTGTTTTGGGGACTTGAAGCAGCGACCTTCATTTTTCCCAAGCCAAGTGCCAACAGAGTGAGCTATCCTGGCTCTTATTGTGTCTGTTACTCGTGAAAGATGGGGTTCCCATTTATGTTGGTCTAATCTGGAGATTCAGGATATTCACCTGTAAGCATGCTTTAGTTTTGGATTTGTTTTGTTAAAAACAAACAACATTTATATATACTAATTTTGGTAGTTAGTGGTAGCTGAGCTGTATACCCAGTGTGAAAGCTGTAGGCTTTGGTTAAATTATAGTGCAGTTCCAAGAAAAGGATTGTTTAGAAAGTTCAATAAATGCTAATCTTTTTACATTTTTTTCCACCGACAACAACAAGTGGAAGGGTAAGACGAGAGGAAGTGGTAGACGTTGAAGTATTTTTACATCTGTGCGCCGTAAGTGGCAAGTGTGTACGTTACCTTAAACATCAATGGTTATATTCCAAACGTTTCTTTTATTTTTTTATTTTTGTATGAATTGCCCACTCGAGCTCAAGAGAGCTGGGGTTGGGTGGTGGGTGTGGGGTGATGAATTAGCATAGTCATACATCCTCCTATTTGCTTCGAGTATATAATGGTGTAGGAGATGTGTGCTCCTCTACCATTATCAGAAGTTTATTGAAAATGACTTTGCAGTGAGAGTCAGAGAGTTTTTAGTTTTTTCTTTACAAACGCCACAACTTCTAGCAGAAGTTAATGCAGTATTTCACTGTTCAACCAGACCAGTCAAAATCGATTAAAGTGAATAGATTTAAAGATCATGAATCGGCGTCGGGAGTAACAGTTGATGGAGTTTAGGCGTTGTAAACATACATAAACATTTGTGTGATATAACATTTCAAAAGGTTATGATGCTGTTTATGCACGATGAACGCATACACTTCTAAAACTGTGTATTTGCGGTGAATATGAAAGTTAAACCTATTTAATGGTCAGTATAATCAGGAGAAATATCTTTCTGTAGAAAGTGGTGCGCATGGGGGAGGGATAGACGTGAGAGAGATGAAGAGAGAGAAATGTGATCGGATGAGAAGACACAGGGTATAAAAAAAACAACTTTGCTTGTTGTATTCTGTGACCGCAGCTATCCGACACCACTATCACCACTATCACCACTACCATCACAACTGCCATTCACACGACTACCACCACCATTGCCACCAACCTACAGAGCTATCGTTCTATGGTGAATATTTGTACACAATATGCGATTTACAAAGTACCCTGCCCTTAACTGAAACACATTTCAACTACATGCTAGATCTCATTTCCAAATTTCCCCAATGGATGGAACGTTCAAATCAACCCCCAGATGTAACCTCTAGCTCTACAACAGGAAAAAGCAAGTCAAAATCTGTGCGAGCAGCCAAGCTCTGGTGTGGGTGATACGCACATGAACTGTATAAAACAGTATAATACAGATAAAAACTGACTTTCGATATCTGTAAATTAGTTGAAGCCATCACAGGCATAACAAAGAAATGCCACCACTACCACACACATGCACAGTGGTGTGTGTGTGTGTGTGCTCTGTAATATAAGCCTTATCGTGACATGTCTCTTGTGTATCTCCTCTCTTTGAAAATACAAACACACAGAAGCCCACTCAGTTCACAAAACACACATGATTCCCAAGTCCCCAGTCACTGGGCGTGACTAGTTCACATACACAATGTCTCACTCTCTCTCTCTCTCTCTCTCTCCTCTCTCTCTCTCTCCTCTCTCTCTCTCCTCTCTCTCTCACACACACACATACACATACACACATACATGATGTGTTTCAATGTCATTGTGCAACAGAAGATTCCAGATTGCACGGCTCTGACATCATCTCTCCATCATACCTTGGGAATGTGCAGGCTTGCGTGTCAGTGCATGAAACCTCAAACACACACATGCTAGGGATTGTTGGTATAAGTATTGTAAGATAAGATGTGTGTTTGCATTGCGAGAACAACACACTCGTTATTCTGATACCCGCTTCCACACTTTTTTTGTATATAATATAATACAATCATGTTTTATAATCTATAGTAATATGCTAAACAAACTTGTAAGGTTTATGAAATCCCTCATTTCCCTCGAGGAAAGACTTGCAGGCAAGGCTTGCTGCTATTAAAGTACAGCTTTAAACATCCCACATTTTAGTTTAAATAGCTGCAGAATATGGCATTAGGGTGGCATTTAACTTTACCATTTTACTAACAGTGTTTTTTGCATCACTAAGGGTAATGTCGGGCACTTAATAAGACACTTGATAATCTACCTTCTGTGTCATTTTGAACTATGATCCAAATGTCTGAGCCACTCTTGTGATACCATTCTAAATAGCTGAAGAGCTCTTCTATACTGTACAGTTTGGAAAGGAAAGTAACACTAAACACTAGATGGATTACTCTTCCTCAAACACACATTGACCCAAGACCACATTCTGCAGGCACTACCGTCAAACTGGGACACCCCTAGTGGCAAACTGGGTTACATAAAATACGTTAAATTTTTATAATTATAATAATAATAATGATAATAATAATTCTATCTAAATCTAAATATGGAGGATTAAATCATCTTTATTGGTTACATACATGTACACACACAGTGAAATTTGTTTGTCTGCATTTAACCCATCCTAGTATCAGGAGCAGTGGTGCAGCTATTGTATATACAGCGCCCGGGGAGCAGTGTAGGGGTCTGGTGCCTTGCTCAAGGGCACCTCGGCAGTGTCCAGGTGTTTCGGGGACTTAAACCCGGCGACATTCGGGTTCTCAAGCCAAGTATTAACAGACTGAGCATTCCTACCGCCCCTAATATATAATAATTAAATTTATATTAATATAATAATACCGTATTGACCCGAATATAAGACGACCCCGATTATAAGACGACCCCTCTTTTTCAAGACTCATTTTTGGAGAAAAAAAAATTTGAAGACCAAATATTTTTTTTTGAAAGAAAATCATTTTATTTGAAAATAATGATAACACACATCACACATTGTGTTCAAATTTGCCTAACTTGGCGAACAAAAAGAAAACAGGCTAGATAGATAGCAATAAAACAGTAGTGCAATAAAACGGTAGCGCAATAAAACAGTAGAGCAATGAAACAGTAGAACATTTCAGAACATCAGTCTATTGGTCACATCACGTCTTCTCATCCAGCTCGTCTTCTACGTCGCTGGTTGTTCCTCTCACTCCCGCTATCGTCACTCACGTTGTCCGCTTCCCCGTCTCCTCCCACATCACGTCATCCTCGCTGCCATCCATGGCATTTGATACGCAGCATTGCTTAACCCATTAATGATGCTTTCTGGGGAAACGTCAGCCCATGCTTGCAATATCCATTCACAGAGCAAACGTACTGCAGGCTTTTGGATTTTTCCAGACGGTGTCAGTGCGTGATGACCAGCCAGGAGCCACTCTGTGTATCTCTTGCGCAGATTGCGCAGCTGGCTTGTCATTCCGCCCGGTATGATCACTAGGTCACCTAGTGATCATCACTCTTTCACTTTTTGACTGGCTCAGTCAAGTGTCCACGGAAAGCATCCAGAATCAACATATTCCTCTTCTTTCTGAGTCCCCCACGCCGTCTGCCCCACACCACCTTGACCAACTTGCCAGTCCACCACAAGCTCCGTCTCCATCCAGCCCTTTGCCTGGGCGCGTACGATAACGCCAGCTGGCTGCCTCTTTAGGTACAGTCACTGCCTCTTTAGGTACAGTCACTGCCTCTTTAGGTACAGTCTTGCGTTTTAAAACCAACGTCCCATCTGCGAGGCGCGTTAACATGACCGTTACTCGGCTCTTCTCGTTTCCAGTAGACTTCACAATCACTGATTTGTCGCCTTTCTTATGCCCAGTGACAGATGTTGGCATGTCAAAATACACAGGCGTTTTTCTTTTTTCAAGTTGGTCGCTGTGTCTCTCCATTTCTATCTCTCCAGGTAACTGTTTTTATGTACTGTTACTTTAAGACTTTGAGTTACTTTAAGTGTCGCGCGGTGTCTCGGAACACTCGTTTGGCGCGATCTGTTGTTGCGCAATTACATGTGCAATTACGGTACATAGAAAAGTCTAAACCCCGATTATAAGACGACCCCTCTTTTTCAGATTTTTTTCTCGGAAAAAAAACCCGTCTTATATTCGGGTCAATACGGTAATAATAATAATAATAGTAATAATAATAATAAAAATAATAATACTACTAATAATAATAATAATAATAATAATAATAATAATAAACCTTTTCGTGCACCTTCACCCTCTCCCACCATCTTTAAGGGGGTGATGTTATAAAGGCTTTGCAATTGTTTTGGTCATTTTGCATTGAAGATGACCAAGAGACTGTAGTCCTTATATCCATCCGCACTGTCCTCGCTTTTCTGCCATTGGATTCTGAAATAGGCCCACACGATTATGACATTTTATTACTATCATTACTATTATTCTGTCAATCTGAAGTCCATCCATCCATCCATCTTCTCCCGCTTATCCGTAATCGGGTCGCGGAGGTAGCAGCTTCAGCAGGGGACTCCAAACTTCCCTCTCCCTGGCAACATCGACTAGCTCTGACTGGGGGGATCCTGAGGCGTTCCCAGGCCAGTATGGAAATCACCCCACCTGTAACTTGGTCTGCCCCGTGGTCTCTTCCCAGTTGGATGTGCCTGGAAAACCTTCCTCGGGATGCGACCAGGAAGCATCCTTACTAGATGCCCGAACCACCTCAACTGGCTCCTTTCTACGCGAAGGAGCAGCGGCTCTACTCCGAGTCTCTCACGAGTGACTGAGCTTCTCACCCTATCCCTCAGGGAGATACCAGCCACCCTCCTCAGGAAACTCATTTTGGCCGCTTGTATTCGCGATCTCGTCCTTTCGGCCATTACTGGCAATCTGAAGTTGTCCAATTAATTGCGATGAATATGCAAATTAGCTAGCTGCCGATTAGTGTCACAATTAGAATTAGCATTGAAGCTACATTCATATGAGCAGTGAATATGTGTTAGCTAGCAAGCAAAATGTAAGAAGGACACGGAAAGAGAACTAAAATGTTAGATTTACTTGAATGTGACTGTCCTAGTTTGCCCTTAGTACACAGTCCCAGTTTAACAATACGCTATTGGCAAATTACAGTGTCAAAATGAAAAAAAACAACGAAAAGATGATTAATATCAAAAATAGACAGTTAAACAGTTAAACTTTCCATCAGCTTACATTTTTAGGACCTTTCCTTTATTTTCAACTCCTCACCCCCAGTACCAGTCCAGAATGCCTCAGACTTTTTAATTGCATCCTGTATCCTGCCACTCCCGTCTGCCTTGCAATTACTGCAATAACTCCATTCCTCACTTGAGAGTCCTCCTCCTTCTCCCCAACCTGCACCTCATTCCCTCATCAGCCCTCCTCCCTCCACAGGCTGATGAGACTAACCATCAAATCTATACAAGCTTGTTGGACCTCCCATTAAAAAACTATGTTCAATAATAATTATAATACATTTATGCTATTTTATTGAGCACTTTTCATGAAACTCAAAGACACTTTTACAGTAGTAAAACAATGTGACACATTAATACATTAATACATTTCAGAGGAAAACAACAGGTTTAAAACATTAAACACAAACCTTAATCTACAATCTGGAGGATTGAATCCTCGGCAGTGCCCAGGTGTTTCGGGGACTTAAACCGGCGACCATCTGGTCCCCAAGCCAACTCCCAAGACACTGACCATGACACATACAGTATATCAGGTGGTTGGACCTCCCATTTAAAAACCATGGTCAATAATAATAATAAGAAGAAGAAGAAGAATAATAAGAATAAAATATTTATTTTATAGAGTGCTTTTTATGAAACTCAAAGCAAACTCAAATCCTTTACAGTAGTAAAATAATGTGATACATAAATACATCTTATGGTGCCCTCACACCATAACGATCACCAGTTGCCTATGGTTGCGAATAAAAAATAGTGGTCATAAGTTCCGAGGTTTTATAGGTTTGAAGTACGCAACAAGCATGCAGGTGATCGCAGACACACGCAGAGTAAGTTCGGAAATTATGAACATGTTCAATAATTCTCTGCGAATGCCTGCGATCAATTTATACGCAACAGGGACGCAACAGGTACGCTACACATGGAACACGATAGCAACAGGTATGCTACGCACGCAACACGATCGCAACAGGTACGCTACGCACGCAACACAATCGCAACAAGTACGCAACTCATAAGTTATGAACGCAGTTAGGTGATCGCAGGTCCAAATTTGAGGTATCTGGCCAGGTTTTGTTACCGTACATGTTGCGATCATGTTGCGATCCTGTTGCGTGTGTAGCGTACCCCCAACCTATGCCCTGCGTATCCAACCTATTAGTTGCGTGTGAGTTGCGTGTTAGTTGTACTACATGCGTGTTGAGAAATGGTATAAATAGGGGGCCATTTCTAGATCCGTGTCAGTTGTTGGTGGACCTCCGAGGTGACTACATGGAGCTACCTCTTGCTGTTATTGGACATCAGTTTAATCTGATCAATTTAGCACTCCAACACATACAGAATAGAATAAACTGAAGGGTAGAAGAAGAAGAAGAAGAAGAAGAAGAAGAAGAAGAAGAAGAAGAAGAAGAAGAAGAAGAAGAAGAAGAAGAAGAAGAAGAAGAAGAAGAAGAAGAAGAAGAAGAAGAAGAAGAGTGTGGGTTAGACCATGGATTAGCAGGCGCCTTGACATTGGTCTCTTTTGGGGGTCACTTTTATCAGATTTCTTGGCAGCTTTCCCCATGTTGTCTCTTCGATGACCAAATCAGTACTGAAGGAAACACTGAATCGGCTCCGCTTTTATAGGTTTTTATCACGTGACCGATATTCGCAAATACCACGCAACTAGCACGCAGGTCAAACGCAACTTGTAAGTTTTGAACGCAACTCGCACGCAACTCGCACGCAACTCGTACACCGGTGATCGCAGATATTGGGGGATCATAAGTTGAGTACGCAACCCACACGCAACCCACACGCAACCCACACGCAACTCACACGCAACCCATAGGTTGAATAGGTTACAAATTGACAAAATTGTTGATTTTGGTTGCGTTTGGTGCGTATACAAATCTTTTTTACACGCAACTCATAGGTTTCAGCATATGCTATGGTGTGAGGGCACCATTAAAGGAAAACAACAAGTTTAAAACATAAAACACTTTTTCCACATTAAAATCTGTACCGAACAGGTGAGTTTTGGTGTGGGATATAAACGTCTTTATCATAAATATGGAGTTGGACCCTCCCCTCCCTCCTTTACACATCGTAAAATGAGAATATAATTAGTGTGTTGTGCTGACCGATATCGTTCATGTGGGGATCAAAGCGGCACACTTGAAAACAGAAGCAGACTGTAGGGTGAACATATAGAGAACATATCGGCAGCTAGGTAGGCTAGTTCTGGCTTACGGGTCTATTTAGCTGTAATGACAGCAAAAAAGCCAGCCACAAAACCAATATTTTTGCATCAGTAACACGATCTGTGTTGATTGTATGCAATGGGAGTGTACAAATGATGCCTGTGCGTTCCACTTTACCAATTGTCCCACTCTACTAGTATTCACCACTGTAGTATTCTACTAACAATAAAATTCTAAAGGCAGAATATGGAGATTAGGTGGAAATACCATGTGAATTATACCCACAACAAATAAAATGCAAATAGTGCTTAAATATATATATATATATATATCAGAACAAGATCAACCTAAACTTAAACCCTTTTCCTTGAACCCTTTCATGGTAGCTAATTAATAGCACAATAATTGCAGCGAATAATGATTTTTACAAAGCAATATTTTATGAAGAACACCACACTCATGAATTAACGAAGGATAGAAAGCGGTATAACTTGATAGAGGATTAACAGAGAGCTAGAGGAAAGGATATTTAGAGAAAGGGAGAAAAGAGAAATCCCACATGGGATTTCTCTTTATCCATTTAAAATACAAATAAACAAGGAAGAAGGTTGGAAAAGACATGTTCACAAACCTACTGGTGAGTATACCCAAATACCCTTTGTATTCTTACATCCACCTAGTCCAACTCAACTTTCAAACAACCACATGTAGCTGTGCAATTTAGTACATATATTGAAAAGAGTGATAAATAAAAAGGCGATCATTTGAGCTCTCAGCCGCCACTATACTGCTACGATACAAGCTGAGCCCGAACATTCAGAAATGTGTCTGTTCTCTGGTTAGTTATACAAATCTGGAATTCTGAAGCTTGGAAGGATGTATTCCGGTCAGCCCTAGAAACACATTGCTCCGTTTATATAACTGACCGACTTATCGTAACATTTACTATTGGGCAATTTCTCAAATTCCTCGGAACCTGCTGGATATCCAACTTCGGTCTGACTTCCTCTGATTTTGCATTTTTTGACTTTTTCTTTTTTTTTCCGACAAAGGAAAAGACAATATCCTTGCAGTGTCAGCAACATTCCCGTTGGTTAGCCACAAAAAAAACACCTGGAAAACGACCTGACAGCCTTAGCTTCCACGGCTATCGTTCACATTTAGTCAAGCTGCTTTTTTGTTAACACAGCCAAACATAATCATCCCAAAAAAGTAAAATGTACAAAAGAAAAGAAGAAGCCCGCGGGCCATGTGTCAGTTACGGTTTATTCGTTTTTTTTCCATCCAATCCCCCCCCCCCCCCCAATTGAGTTCAGTTTATCCTCTGTCATTTCATTAGAGAGGAGAAAATACAAAAAAAAAAAAAACAGAGGTTGGAAGGGAGTGACATTTTCCTCCCTCCAGGGTTGTTTGTCTTTGTAGATCCAAAACTAGCCACGGCCCAAGGTTTTTTTTGGGGGGGGAATTACAACCACCAGTGATCGCTTGGCTGTTAACTTACGAATGCAAATTTTGTGTTTTGGGTCCAAGCTAGACAAACGCTAGACATGCTCGCACACAGACACACAAAGACACACAAACACACACACACAAGAGAAATCTGACAAACAAAAGTGCACAAAATGTCTAAAAGTGCTCACAGTTTCAAAAGCATAAACATTCGGCCAGAAAAATTACCATACTCACATTATCTCTCTGTCTCTGCATGTCTGGCTGTCGGTCTCGTACACACACACACACACACACACACACACACTCAACAAACACAGGAATTCACACTCTAAAAGGCTTAGTTTCGATGGATCCAGATAAGGCAGTCAGTAAGCCAAGTGACCTTATGAAGGGGACAAATCCCGAAGCTGATTATACAGAAGGAACATGCTTGTAACAAAATCTTTACCGGCAAAAGGCATAAAATGGGTCAAAACATTCACAAAAGAGAGCTACACACAACAGAAGTTGGAGACTTTTAAAGTGACAGTTTGCCGATTTTTCCACCAGCCAAATCTCCATGTATTCAGAGATATTTTTCAATAAAAAGATAAATCAATTTGGCAAAGCCAGGAATACAGATAAAGGTAGATAATCTCGGATTTTGCAGGGGGTTTTCAACATTGGGCCCGGGATAATCACTGCAACAGATATTCATGTATATATACATATATACATATGTACATTGATACATCACTAGGCAGGCATGTCAAAGTAACTAATGGTGGGGTCGGCAGTGGATCAGTCTGTTGGGAATTGGCTTGGGAACCAGAGGGTTGCCGGTTCAAGTCCCCTCTTGGGCACTGCCGAGGTGCTCTTGCAAGGCAAGAGCAAGGCACCAGACACCTACACTGCTCCCCGGCGCTGTATATACAATAGCTGCCCACTGCTCCTAATACTAGGATGGTTTAAATGCAGAGAAACTAATTTCAGTGTGTGTGTACACTGAAATCCTCTAGATTTAGATGTATATATATATTCAGTTAAATAAACTGTAAGCTATTAGCAGTCTGTACCACTGTGCCTGTCTTATTTATTTATCGACCTCACCAGAATCGACAAAGTGTCTTGTTGGATTAGGACTTACCAGCCAATCTATGTCTCGGGGAAAGTGAAGTATCTATCGAGGCAGTGATCAAAGCGCAAATATTGTCTCAAAAAATGAAGTGGAATATCTTTTACGACAATATTTGCACCTACGCGGGTTGTTTGCTTTATTAGTACAATTGTTCGAGTTTTGATTAAATAGGGCTTCATCTGTGGCACGTAGGAGACCCCAGGAGTACTCACTTTGAAGTTCTCGGTTTTGAGAAGAGCAAAGTTTGAAGAAAAGATCCGACATGTAGCCACTAAGTTCTTGGCAAACACTGCAGGGCTTGCGGTTTATTTTCTATATTTTGTTCCTTCTTCTTCTTCTTCTTCTTCTTCTTCTTCTTCTTCTTCTTCTTCTTCTTCTTCTTCTTCTTCTTCTTCTTCTTCTTCTTCTTCTTCTTCTTCTTCTTCTTCTTCTCTGGTTAAAAGTAGTGGGAAATGTAATGGGAATTTGAGTGAAATTTGTGATTTTGGAGGAAAGTAGCATAGAGATATTTGCTTCGAATTGCAATGAGGCTCCTTTTTATATGTTTATTATGCAGCACATGCATTTTTTTATTATTTATTTTTCAGAGTTTCCTCGAGTGAAATCTGAACAAATTAGATGGCCTGACTTTGGAGGCTTCATTTCATTCTCCTGGCATAATGACTGCAAATATATTCCTTCCTCTGACCAAAGTGCTTTTTCGTCTCTTTTTTCCTCCCTCTCACATAATCGTATCAATCATAAACACACACCCACATCCCCACACACACACACACACACACACACCCACACACACATACGCATTTGCGCACATGCACGATGAAACACGCATATACAAATGCGGGCAAGCAGCCCAATCAATACAAGTATGCATTTGTATGGGCGACCCAGTGTGTGACAGCACACATAAGTCAATGCAATGGAGGGTGAAATTCAAACACACAAACTCTCCTATGGCACGCAAGCACACCACAGTGCTTACTACATAAAATGCAAAACAATTCACATGTACGCTATACTACTGTACTCATATCACACAAACATGTACATGATTTTTTTGCATTGTGCATTTGAGCCGTAAAAGGATTTGACAGATCACATCAGTTTGCCAGAATCACACCTCAAGACCGAGATTGAAGATTTGCCATGTGCAACACGTACAATAGAACAACAATACTAGACATAGTTTATTATAGTTTATTTAGCTATACTCAACTATGCAATAAATGTCAAAAATCACTTTTAATGAAGGCATCATGCATCTTCCTCAGGCAAAGCTGGGGAACCAGCTGGAGTGGGTAAGAGGGGTATCTGCTCTGCGGTGTGGAATGAGCAAAAAAAAACTAAATTATATGTTTTGTTCTTGATGGAAAGCTGCAAAATTGGGATGTTGGGCATGGGGGTTCGGCGAGCAGAATGTGAATGTGATGAAAAAAGTAATATAAAGTTCCCTCAGTCGTTGAGGCATACTCTCACTAAAAACATTCATTTTGTTTTTTGTTTCATCCAAAGAAACGATTTATATCACTTTGGACAAAAGCGTCTGCTTAATTAATGTAATGTAATATATTAAATATTTAATTCTTCAACATGTACAAATTGATACCACAGACAAATCAAAAGTATAATTAATTCTTATTACAAAAACCTGGTCTTTATATAAATATATATACTTATATATATATATATATATATATATAATGTATATATTTCATGTACACAGGCCACAATAACCTAGCAGTTTGGCTGCCAGCCTATGGCTGTATAGAGCGAGGCACAACACAAAGCACATGGGACAACTTGCAGTGAGTTCAGATCCATGTAGTCTAGGAGCAGGCAGGGGTTAGGGGGTATCACGCTCAGCTCATTTCTAACATAAGACAGTCTTGCTTCTTTTTCATGTATCGCCATCAGATGTTCAACTCAGTGGACACACCCTCGTCTCTGGTCCCACTCGGGAAGAGGCCACCCTCCGAAGGAGGTCTATACAGGGCACAGGTGTGAATTATGTGGTCAGCAGTCTACTCAAGCACCTTACATGCGCATGCTGCGCTGTCTGCTAGGCCCCAGGTTAGGGTTAGGGGCATAGCATAGTCATACTTTGTACCCGCGTTCTGAACCAACTGTGGTCAACTCCATTCCTGCTGAAGAGTTGGACTATCAATGTAATTTTTGCTAATTGGACCAACAGACAAAGCACATCGAGAACAAATGGCATCAATGGTCCAACATTTCCAGATTTTTAAAACAGAAATAGAGTTTCTGAGAGATAGAGATTAATTAATTGCAGGCTGGGATTATTTTTAACTACATGCGTAGGAAGGACTCTCATTTATTTGAAAATAGCCTGTGTGTGGCGATGCCCCTTTATGTGGAAAAAAACATCAACAAATAAACGAAACCCTCTCATTTGTTTCCACACACCTCCATCTACTGGAGTTGATCTCCACATCAGACGTCAAAAATTCCCATTTTTTTGGTTACTCATGTCATGTCTCATGTCAATTACTCTCCTGTCACTTCAGATCCCGCCCCTTCTCTTGCTATGCCATCACCAAATTCCCTTCAAAATCTCTTCATCTGCAGCTCATTCACTCCCTTCCCTGTTTTTTGCCTGACCTGCCTGTTTCGACCCTGCTTGCCTGTTTTCTGGACCTCTGATTCCCTGCCTGCCCCTTGTCGGATTTGTTTGCCCGATTGGCTGATCTCCCGGTTTGGATTCCCTGCCTGCCCCTTGTCAGGATTTGTTTGCCTGTGTGACTGATCTCCGGGTTTTGACGTTGCCCGTTTACAAAGTATACTGAGCTTTCGTTGCAAGTTTCTATATTCCTCCATGTCGTGCCTTTGGTTTGAAACCCGCCAGTACTAGCAAACATTACAGGCAAAGACAGTGGGTTGTTGTGAAGGAGCCTCAAAAGGCTTTTTTCGATGTGAGATCGGAAAGCTTTGTTACTTCCCAAAAACAGGAAACCGCAGTGGTTTCGTTTTTTCATTGGCAGGAGGAGTGTTTTCTTTCCCCTGAAAATTGGTCAAACTGATTACAATGGAACGAGACGTACTTAATCAATGTACTCACTAATGTCCTTTGGAAACGACATGAAGGCACACATTTACAAGTTTACAGGCTTCATTTGCTGCTGGAATGACAAGGAAAGCTATCGAATAGAGTGATGATGTTGGCTTCTGTACGATGTATCTGGGATCATGATGTATATAGAGTCATCTGTATCGAGTAAATTGATACTTTTCCCTGTCTCATGGGGGTCATACAAGATGGAATGTATTGATTAGGTATAGACTACTGATTGGTTTACTTGAGACATATAGATCCACACCAGGGGCCGATGGTATAGAGGGTTTAGAAAGTACCCCTGTGGGAATTCACCCTATGGTGGCTCTTCGGCCAAACGGATTGTGTGGAGGAAGTCAGTGGCTTTCGGATCCACTTTTAGCCCGACTTTTAGCTTCGATGGAAAAGGGTCTTTATTTTTGGGCCATAATCTGCATTGATCTATTGATTGATTGCCATTGCCATTGCCGCTATGGTAATTATTTATTTGTATTGTTATCTGAATATTTGTTAAGGACCCCGCAAAAGTTACACTCCGTCAGTTGGTTTGGTGGTATAGTATATTTTCTATATCTTTTAGATTAGATTCTTATTTTGAATGTCCTTTATGCCTGCTGTGACAGCCAAATATCCAAATATCCCATCTTATCTGACTCTCATAAAGTTCCTATTGTTATCCATAATGAAATAAATATAGCAGGTCATTTTGTATGAATATTTGGGTGTAATGGTAGATTGTCTTTTATGCTGGAAAGACCACATTGTCTGAAAAAGGACAAAAACAAATAAGTATTTTCTTTTCCACCACCTTAGGTATTTTGGGCGAGTAGACACATTCTTCTTTATTTATTTTTTACTTCTGTAATTATAAGAATATATAGTATAGTAATACTACATTTTCCAAGTGTATGTCCAGTACTTTAAAGTCAAAACCAGTCTTTGTATTTGGTTCCAACAAAACAAAGAGTGTAGGCCAACCACTTGAGAAACTCTATGAATCAAATCAGCCTCCAGTATAAACATATTCAGACCAGCCATTGACATTGGCCCTGACCCCCAACCGTGTCCTGAACAGAGAGTATGAATTGTTACCACCAAAGTGGAGATACAGGGTTCCACCGTTTGATAGGGTTAGACCAAAGCACAATCCCAGATCAGATGTAAATGGGTCTTGGATATTTTGAGGTCTTGAAATTAGAATGAGGTTAATTGTGTGTATTTTGGTTTCTGGTTCGTTTTTTTGTGATGTTGCAAACTGAGCTGCATGAAAAATGTCAAATAACGTTTCATCCTATCTTAGTACACGACATAACCCTTTTTTATGAATGACTTTTCCTGTACATGGTCAACTTCACCTTCTCTTTACTCTCCAGTTGATCTCTCATGACCTCTTGAGATGCTGCTCCACAACAATAAAACAAAAACAATGCGAAAAAAGTCTTCCAAATTGTTCCAAATTGTCCACAAATTGATTCCATGATCAAGTCTCATCTCTCTCTCTCTCTCTCTCTCTCTCTCTCTCTCTCCTCTCTCTCTCTCTCTCTCTCTCTCTCCTCTCTCTCTCTCCTCTCTCTCACTCTCACTCTCTCTCTCTCTCTCTCCAAACTCAAACAAACTGCAGCCTCCCCCCACCTAAATCACTCACCGCAGCTTCCATGAGTCTGTGTGTGTGTGTGTGTGTCTGTGTGTGTCTGTCGATGTATGTGTGTGTCTGTGTGTATGTCTGTTACCGTGTTTCTACCAAGCTTTTTTGAGGGCTGGTTCGGAGCCTAATCTCGAACCAGTTCTTTGCGTTTCCATCTGGAAAGAACCGGTTTTTGGCCCGGTAAACTGGTTCCTGAGCGGCCCCATATCGAAG
>CM051009.1:7375835-7378335 GCA_027704905.1 Muraenolepis orangiensis
GGCCTGATCGCCGGCCTGATCGACAGCCTACAGGGAGAAGGTTGGATCGCTGGAGCAGTGGTGCCAGGAGAACAGCCTCGCCCTCAACGTCAGGAAGACCAAGGAGCTGATCGTGGACTACAGGAAGCAGAGAGGAGAGCACGGCCCTATCTCCATCGACGGTGTTGCAGTAGAGAGGGTCAGCAGCTTCAAGTTCCTCGGCGTGCACATCTCTGAGGAACTCACATGGTCCATGCACATCACACACGTGGTGAAAAGGGCCCTGTATTTTCTCAGGCGACTGAGGGCCCCCGCATCCTGAGAACATTCTATACCGGCACCATCGAGAGTGTTCTTACAGGGTGTATCACCGCCTGGTACGGGAACTGCACGGCACTCGAGCGCAGAGCGCTTCAAAGGGTGGTGCGGACGGCCCAGTATATCGTTGGAGGTGAGCTCCCCTCCCTCCTGGATATATACAACCAGCGGTGCGTGGCCAAGGCCAAACGCATCATAACTGTATTCACTGTTACCGTCAGGCAGGCGATACCGCAGTATCAAGTGCCGTACAAATAGACTCAGCGATAGCTTCAAGAGTCAGGCCATCAGGTTACTTAAATCATATAACAATGTATATTTTATTACATTGATTTATATATACATATTTCTGTTTATCTGTGCCGATATATTGCATTTTATAAATTGCATTTTATTTATTTATTTAACTTTATACAGTTTTGTACTTTTTTTAAACTTATTTTATTGTATTTTTTTTTATTGTATTTTATCTTATTTAACTGCTGTCTGTCGTCGGGTATTGCACATAAGATTTTCACTCACTGCTTTATACTGTGTAACTGTGAAGTGACAATAAACTTGACTTGATTTGACTTGGACAAAAGTATCTGCTTAATGACTGTATTGTAATGTTATGGATTTCTGGATATGGTTATTCAAACTTCTAAATTTCGTCTTCATCTCGAAAGTCAATTTGTTCCCTCCTCTTCCTGTTCTGGAATCTGGTGGTAATGGTGTGTGTGTGTGTGTGTGTGTGTGTGTGTGTGTGTGTGAGTGTGTGTTCCTGTTTATATTTTTTATTTCCCCTCCCTCACACTCTCTTCCTCTCTTCTTTTGATGAGCCCACTGTGTTCCAGCCACCACCCACCCACCCCTCACACACAAACACACACACACACACACACACACACACACACACACACACACACACACACACACACACACACACACACACACACACACACACACACACACACACACACACACACACACACACACACACACACACTCCACCAGCACACACCACCCACCCCTACACCCCCCCCAGGTAGCGGGAGATTTAATGAGCCGCACCACAGCTGGGCAGCCTGACCATCATCATCATCATCATCACCACTATCATCTTCATCATCATCATCATCACCACTATCATCATCATCATCATCATCCTCAACACCATCATCTTCATCATCGTCACCACAGACTAACTCTAGTGTGCCAATTTGTCTCCGATTGGCAATGCCCTCCTTGTTAGCCCTTCCCCCCCCCTTCCTCAAGGCAGAAGGGGGATTGTTTCTGTGGATAATTGACAAG
This sequence comes from Muraenolepis orangiensis, assembly GCA_027704905.1. Lineage (NCBI taxonomy): Eukaryota > Metazoa > Chordata > Actinopteri > Gadiformes > Muraenolepididae > Muraenolepis > Muraenolepis orangiensis. The sequence goes on from CM051009.1 coordinate 7,377,426, forward strand.
CTCCTGGAGGGTTTCCAGAAAGAGAGACACACACCAACACATACAAGCAAGCACACACACACACCAACAAGGCTATGTTTGCCGGAAGCGTGAGCCATCCTTTAGTGCTTACAAACTCAGCGCAATTGTTGTCCGGGTGTTTTTTCCCCCCGCATCTCTCTCTCTCTCTCTCTCTCTCTCTCTCTCTCTCTCTCTCTCTCTCTCTCTCTCTCTCTCTCTCTCTCTCTCTCTCTCTCTCTCTCTCTCTCTCTCTCTCTCTCTCTCTCTCTGTCTGTGTTTCCTTTCTTTCCTGTTTCATTGTCCAGGGCCACCTTTTCATAGTTTTTAATTATCCATATTCTGGCAAGCGGCCCCCAAAAATATGCTTTTCCAATTACATGCCGTTCCATTATCACAACAGCTCCATCTCTCTGTGGAGTGGCGCCTCTGCACGCCAACCGGCTGACCTCAATAGCAGCCCACAGAGTGACAGTTACCAGAACCCCCGGTGTGCCGGATTGTGGAAGAAAATACACAATTTTGCCGCGCACACACAAAAACCTCTCCCCCCCCCTCCCCCTGCCAGGGTTTCCAACCCTGAGGAAAGTGTAAAGGATTTAAAGAATATGTCTGTCATTTTTTTTCATTTTTTCCTTTTAACTCAACAGGGAGGACAGAGGGCAAATCACCTTCATTCCTCAGTCCTCCACACAAAACAGACATATTGAGCAAGCAAAAGGGGTGATTCACATTTTGTCTGAGGATCTTTCCGTTGTCCCCCCATAATGCAACAGGGCTAAGGAGAGGGAAGGCTACATGATACGAGTGTGTCGACTGTGAGGTCTGAATCACGTCCCATCTCCTCTCCCTCTCTCTCTCCTCTCTCTCTCCCTCTCTCTCTCCATCTCTCTCTCTCTCTCTCTCTCTCTCT
>CM051009.1:7383335-7385835 GCA_027704905.1 Muraenolepis orangiensis
TTCGCGATCTCATCCTTTCGGTCATTACCCATTGCTCATGGCCATAGGTGAGGGTAGGAACGAAGACTGATCGGTAGATCGAGAGCTTTGCCTTCTGGCTCAGCTCTCTTTTGGTTACAATGGTGCGCCAAAGTTCACCCAATACCGCTCCCGCTGCACCTATTCTCCTGTCAATCTCACGCTCCATCCTCCCCTCACTCGAGAACAAGACCCAGAGATACTTGAACTCCTTCACTTGGGATAAGGACTCCCTCCCTACTTGGAGTAGACAATCCACCGGTTTCCTGCTAAGAACCATGCCTCAGATTTGGAGGTGCTGATCCTCATCCCAGCCGCTTCACATTCTGCTGCAAACCGATCCAGTGAGTGCTGAAGTTCACATACTGATGACGCAAACAGGACCACATCATCTGCAAACAGCAGCGATTCAATCCTGAGCCCACCATACTGAAACCCCTCCCCTCCATGACTACGCCTTGAAATCCTGTCCATGAAAATCACAAACAGGATGGGTGACAAAGCGCAGCCCTGGCGGAGGCCAACACCCACTGAGAACAGGCCTGACTTTGTACCGAGAATCCAGACACAGCTCTTGCTTTGGGAGTAGAGAGATTGGATGGCCCTCAACAGTGACCCCCGCACCCCATACTCCCACAGCACCCCCCACAGTATTTCCCGAGGGACCCGATCATATGCCTTCTCCAAATCTACAAAACACATGTAGACCGGATGGGCATACTCCCAAGCCCCCTCCAGGATCCTTGCAAGAGTGAAAAGCTGGTCTGTTGTTCCACGACCAGGGCGGAATCCACATTGTTCCTCTTCAATCTGAGGTTCGACTATCGGCCGAACCCTCCTTTCCAGCACCTTGGAGTAGACTTTCCCAGGGAGGCTGAGTAATGTGATACCCCTGTAATTGGCACACACCCTCTGGTCACCCTTTTTGAACAGGGGTACCACCACCCCCCCTCAGGCACTGTCCCAGACTTCCACGCAATGTTGAAAAGACGTGTCATCCACGACAGCCCCTCAACACCCAGAGCCTTTAGCATTTCTGGACGGATCTCATCAACCCCTGGGGCTTTGCCACTGCGGAGATGTTTCCTCCAGGGAGATTGATGTTTGCCGTCCTTCATCCTCCGCTCTGTCTCTACCATTGAGGGTGTAGTTGGGTTAAGAAGTTCCTCAAAGTGTTCTTTCCACCGCCCGATCACCTCCTCAGTTGAGGTCAGCAATGTCCCACCCTTACTGTACACAGCTTGGATGGACCCACGCTTCCCCCTCCTGAGGCGCCGGATTGTTTGCCAGAAACGCTTTGGTGCCGACTGAAAGTCCTTCTCCATGGCTTCTCCGAATTCCTCCCACACCCGCTGCTTTGCCTCCGCTACAGCCGAGGCTGCCGTCCTCTTGGCCTGTCGATACCTCGCAACTGAGTCCGGAGTCTCACAGCCTAACATAGCCCGGAAGGCCTCCTTCTTCAGCCGGACGGCTTCCCTGACCACCTGTGTCCACCACGAAGTCCGAGGGTTGCCGCCTCTTGAGGCACCAATGACCTTGAGACCACAACTCTCAACCGCAGCTTCGGCAATAGAAGCTTTGAACAATGACCACTCTGGCTCAATGCCCCCAGCCTCCACAGAGATGCCTGAAAAATTCCGCCGGAGGTGTGAGTTGAAGGTCTCCCGGACAGGGGCATCCACCAGACGTTTCCAGTTCACCCGCACTACACGTTTGGGCTTACCAGGTCTGTCCAGAGGCTTCCCCCGCCATCTTACCCAACTCACCACCAGAGGGTGATCGGTTGACAGCTCTGCCCCTCTCTTCACCTGAGTGTCCAAAACATGCAGCCTCAGGCCAGATGATACGATAACAAAATCGATCATTGACCTTTGGCCTAAGGTACTCTGGTACCATGTACACTTATGAGCATCCTTATGTTTGAACATGGTGTTTGTTATGGCCAATCCATGACTAGCACAGAAATCCAATAACAAAACCCCACTCCGGTTCAGATCAGGTAGGCCGTTCATCCCCAACACGCCCCCAAGTTTCCCCATCGTTACCCACGTGTGCGTTGAAGTCTCCCAGGAGGACTATAGAGTCCCCTTCCGGAGCCCCATGCAGGACTCCATCCAGGGTGTGCAAGAAGGCGGGATATTCCGAACTGTTGTTTGGTGCATAGGCACAAACAACAGTCAGAGTTTTCCCTCCCATGACCCTAAGGCGTAGGGAGGCGACCCTCTCGTCCACCGGGGTAAACTCCAACAAAGCGGCACTCAGCCAGGGACTTGTGAGTATCCCCACACCCGCCCGGCGCCTCACACCCTGAGCAACTCCAGAGAAGGAAAGAGTCCAACCCCTATCCAGGAGTTTAGTTCCAGAGCCAGTGCTGTGCGTAGAGGTAAGCCCCACCAGATCTAATTGGTAGCGCTCCACCTCCCGCACAAGCTCAGGCTCCTTACCCCCCAGAGAAGTGACATTCCACGTCCCCAAAGCCAGT
>CM051009.1:7390835-7393335 GCA_027704905.1 Muraenolepis orangiensis
ATAGAGATGGGGAAAGATAGGGAAAGAGTGCCACACACACGTGACGCCGGTGACGCTGCTTCCGGATAGTTGGTTTGTTTGGTTCGGCTACCAGGTTCCCGTCAGCCGTATCAGTATCCTTCTAAAGTTCGCTGTTGTTATTATATAATCCGACTGTTGTTTAGCGATCGTTTCTGTTAACACCGATTGCTGTTTTGTATTGTCCTGTATTGTATCTGTCCCCACGTTCGTCGCATCAAACAAGGTAAGTATGGACTCCTGTTGCTCCTGCTCCTGTGCCTTCCTTGTAGATAAGATAGCTCTCCTAGAGAGACGTATCTGTCAACTAGAGGAGGAAAAGATAGCGTCCATAGAAAAGACAGATACACCAGAGAGTGTAGAGAAGAGACCTGCCAGGCGGTCTCATAACGTTAACGCTAACATTAGCATTAGCTCCGTCCAGGGCTCCCTGTCGGCAGCACCCCTTGCGAAGGCAGGCAACCCTCCTCGCAAGTCTCTTTCGGGGGGGAAGACGCTAGTCATAGGCGACTCTGTTACGCGTAAAGTTAAACTACACATGCCAGCTGACGTGATGTGCTTACCAGGGGCCAGGGCTCCCGACATCGAAGCTAATCTTAGGGTGCTGGCATGCGGTAAGAACACACACGGTGTTAGATTAGACGCACCCAACACCGACACTAGTTTTGACAACATTGTAATTCATGTCGGCACAAACGATACTAGGATGAGACAATCAGAAGTCACTAAAAGTAACATAGCTATACTGTGTGACTTCGCCAGAAAGATGTGTCGGCATCGATTAATTCTCTCTGGCCCTCTACCTACCAGGAGTAATAATGATGAGCATTATAGTAGACTATTTTTCCTGAATCGTTGGTTGGCACGATATAGTGAAGAGCAGGGCTTAGGTTTTGTAGATAACTGGTCCTCCATGTGGGACCGCCCTGGCATGCTGATGAGAGACGGCCTTCACGCCACTGGGTTAGGCGCCTCAATTATGTCAGAAAACATAGATAGATGTCTTAGCCAGGCGTGACTTATGCACCTACAGCATGCTGGGACGCAGGCAATTAGCGAACCTGCTAGCAACATACTAGCCCACGTTGCAGAGTCTAGAATACTGAGTGGGTTAACTAGGTTAGTTAGCCTGGGTGATGTAGCACGTAATGCTGACACTGAGGTGCCTCTAGGTTTTTATACTGGTCACAGCAGCAGCAACTGCAAACTGGAGGTTTATAGAACACCTACACCTATCAGTACTGTGGAGCTGCCCCGCACTGTCCTGAGGTGTAAAACCCGCAGGCGAAGGCAAATCTGCAAAAATGTTCCTGTAAACTCTTCCACTGAGCTGCGTTGCAATCCAACTCCCTCAAACCTTAATACTCTGGAAGAGCTTAGAATAGGATTCATAAATATCAGATCGCTTTCAACTAAAGCACTCTTGGTCCATGATCTAGTTGTTGAAAATAGGATAGACATCCTGGGCCTATGTGAAACATGGTTAAAACCAGATGTTTACCTACCGTTAAACGAAGCTACCCCACCCAACTATGTTAGCACACAGTTATCCCGAGAATCCAAAAAAGGTGGTGGAGTGGCTTTAATCTCAAGCTCGAACCTCTCCATGAAGCAGAAAAATAACTATGCTTTTTCATCCTTTGAAGTTCTTGCTTTCTGCTCCTCAGTACCTACTAAAGCAGAAAGGTTAGTAGATTCATTCTTCTTAGCTATAGTATACCGCCCACCGGGCCCATACACACGTTTCGTGGATGAGTTCTCTGAGTTTGCGGCTGACCTTGTAACATATTCTGACAGTGTTTTACTTGTTGGTGATTTTAACATTCATGTTAATAACCCGGCTGATCCTCTATAACCGATGCCCTTGGCTTTAAACAGCTTGTCCAGCACCCTACCCACAGTGGTGGAAACACTCTGGATCTCGTCTTGTCACGTGGTGTTGATATCTCAGACCTGGCCATCTCACCTTACACCTCAGCTTTATCTGACCACTTCCTTCTTACTTTCAAGGTGATGGTATCTTGCCCCCGCGATGAGGGCCAGGCTACCTATAGCTGCCGTCGCATCACCCCTGCAACTACTGCATCCATGGCAGCTACGTTATCCTTCTCACTCGCTCCTCTCTCTGACTTTAGTGGCTCTGTGGGTAGTCTTACTGAAGACTTTAACACGGCCTTATCTGCAGCCATCGACTCTGCTGCTCCTCTTATTGTTAAAAAGCGAACCACAAAACGGCCAGCGCCTTGGTTCAATGAGGAGACTCGCACCCTCAAACAAAGCTGCAGAAGACTAAAGGTTCGGCTCTTCTCTGGTTTAGATCTTACCTCACAAATAGAAAGCAATTTGTTCTTTGTGATGATTCACAATCGAATCACTGTAACCTAAGCTTTGGTCTTCCCCAAGGGTCGGTCCTTGGTCCTCTGCTCTTTGCAATCTACATGCTCCCTCTTGGTGATATTATTCGCAGTTATGGAATAAGTTT
>CM051009.1:7403335-7438335 GCA_027704905.1 Muraenolepis orangiensis
CAGTACATTGTCGAAACACTCCTGGCCAATTCACATGAAGAGGATGAAAACGTTATGAGCCATAAGTTCGCACCCCGAAAAGTCAAAAGTAAACTAACATGGTGTGTGTATGTGTTTATGCTGTACTGTATCTTCCACCCTGAGACCTCAATTAACATAATCAGCCACAAATCACAAACCTAGCCTACACCAAAAGCATCGAGAGTAGAGCCACCTACTCCTATTCCACTCAGAAGCGTATGATTAAACCTCTCTCACTGTCTCTCTCTGTATCGCTCTCTTTTGCTCTGTCTCTTTATCATTTTCTCTCTCTCTCTCCCGCTCTCCCGCTCTCTGTCTGTCTTTCTCTCACTCTCTCTCTCTCTCTCTCTCTCTCTCTCTCTCTCTCTCTCTCTCTCTCTCTCTCTCTCTCTCTCTCTCTCTCTCTCTCCTCTCTCTCTCTCTCTCTCTCTCTCTCTCTCTCTCTCTCTCTCTCTCTCTCTCTCTTTCTCTCTTTGTTTCTCACTGTCTCTCTCGCTCTTTCTCTCTCTGCCTCTCTCTCTCGCTCTCTCTCTCTCTCTCTCTCTCTCTCTCTCTCTCTCTCTCTCTCTCTCTCTCTCTCTCTCTCTCTCTCTCTCTCTGGAGTTGGTGTGCTGTTTACAAAAGGCTTTAGTTCCTCTTCTTTTGAGGTAGAAGAATTAATGTGTGTTAAAATAACATTTTAAGTGAAAAGTGAAAGTAAAATCTTAAAAAAGTACAATTATCTTTGTTATTGTTTATGCTCCAGTATTGAGCATCAAAATAATTATTCTTTTAAATGTATTCATCTCGAGCGAGGCGCTGGAGGAGAGCAGACGCGTCTCTACGAGCTCCCACATTTTATTTTGTTTATTTGTACTTTTTACTTCTTTTTTTTTCGCACTTTTCGCGTATATTTAAGTAACTTTATAGGACTATAGCAAGTCACCATGTGTGTTATCACATATTATCGGCAAACACTCAATTACAGATCAATACAACCACAGGCAACAAAGGACTTGGACTTACCTGCGGAGATCTGGCGGGACAAAGGAGAGCGGGGGGGGGGAATGGGGGGGAATGGGAGCCCATTCCCCGACCGGAGCCACCAAGCCCCGGCAGGCAAAAACAAACGCACCCGCAGGAGAGGGTCCCGTGGCGGCCTACTGGTTAGGACACGCCGGAGGGGATGGAAACCAGCCCTACCGAGCATTCTCCTCGCCAACGTCCAGTCTCCCTCGCAAACAAGTCAGACGGACTGAACTTGTCGTATCGCCTCGCAGCGGGACATCGGGGAGTGTTGCACCATGAGATATACGGAATCCTGGCTGTCCTTTGTGATTCCTGACAAAGCAGTGCAACCACCGGGATTCTCCTTGTTTGGGACCGACCAGACAGCTGAGTCCACGGGGAAGAACAAAGGTGGTGGCGTATGCTGCTTGGTGAACAACAGCTGGTGAACGGATGTTCAGGTGCTTTCTCAACACTGCTGATCTAATCTGGAATTAATGACAATCAAGTGTCGCCCTTTTTACTTGCCGAGGGAAATCTCTGCTATTCTCATGACAGCGGTTAACATCCAACCACGGGGCTGATGCAAACATCGCATTGGACAAACTTTACATTGAAGTGAGAAAACTTCAGAATCACTACCCTGAAGCAGTCCCCATTGCAGCGGGGGACTTTAACCACTGCAATTGAATAAAGGTATTACCAAAATTCTATCAACACATCTCATGTCCGACAAGACAGAACAAGACTCTTGATAACTGCTATACTACCATCAAGCACGATTGCAAGATATAAGAAAGAAGATATTTTATTGGCCATTTGTACAAGTACATAGGAATGCTTACTCCCCATTCCCTCCCGCAGTATACATCTCCTTTAAAACAACACCATACAAATAAAAATAATATATACATAAAAAAAAAAAAAAAAGAGCAGCAAAGTGACTTAAATGTGTTGAATGTACATGTTTGAATTTTTTTCTATGTTTTGTATGAAAGTATGTAAGTGTAATGTTAATGACAACGTTATGAAAGTGGAAGTGAAAGTGGCAGCACTCCTAGCAGTTCAGTAGGCGCACTGCCTGTGGATAAAATTGATCCTTAAACCTGGTAGTACTTGTACGGATGCTGCGCAACCGGCGACCAGATGGTAGGGGGGAGTAGAGATGGTGCCCAGGGTGGTTGCAGTCCTTCATGATGGACATGGCCTTCTACTGACATCTGGTCCTAAAGATCTCCTCAATGCATGGAAGTGCACACTCGATGATCTTTTCTGCCATCCTCACGACCCTCTGGATGGCTTTCTTGTCCCGTGCAGTGGTGTTGCCATACCACACAGTGACGCCACTAGTCAGGACGCTCTCTACGGTGCCACGGTAGAAGTTCACTAGCCACCTCTGTCCTATTCCTCTTTTTATGAGGCACCGCAGAGCATAGAGGCGCTGGTGTGCCTTCTTCAGCATGACCTCCGTGTTGTGGGTCCACACCAGGTCATCAAAAATCTGTAGCCCAAGGAAACGGAAGCAGCTGACGACTTCCACCGGTGTCCCGTCCAGGCTGATGGTGGAGTGGGTGCCCCGGTAACTCCTGAAGTCCACGATGAGCTCCTTAGTCTTGCTGACATTCAGTGCGAGGCTGTTCTCCTCACACAATCGCATCAGCTGGACTACCTCATCTCTGTACTCTGTTTCGTCGCCCTCGCTTATCAGGCCAGTGACTGTGGTGTCGTCTGAAAACTTGATAATCTGATTATTGCTGTGGTGGCAGTACAGTCATGTGTGTACAGCAAGTACAGCTGGGGACTGAGGCAGCAGCCTTTGGGTGCTCCGGTGTTGAGGACCAGAGTGGATGAGATGTTGTTCCCAATCTTCACCTGCCCATCAGGAAGTCCATAATCCAGCTACAGATGGGGGCGCCCAGACCTAGGTCCCTCAGTTTCAGGACCAGCTTGGAGGGAACGATGGTGTTGAATATCGAGCTGTAGTCAATGAACAGCAGTCTGACGTAGGTGTCCCTCATGTCTATTTGCTGCAGGGCCGTGTGTAGTGCCAGGAAAATGGCGTCTTCTACAGACCTGTTTGGTCTGTATGCAAACTGGAGTGGGTCTAGGCACTCAGGGATGGAACATATGCAACATTCCAAGTTTCTCCAGGCACTTCATGGCTATGGGTGTTGGACGACAATCACGCTGTTGCGTGGCCGGCTTTCGGCAAATCAGACCACGCCTCCATGCTTCTACTTCCCGCCGACAAGCATAAGTTGAAGTCCACGCCCACAGTTGTAAAGAACGTGAGTTGCTGGACAGACGTTGCCATACTACACCTGCAGGGGGGGCTATAAATCACTGACTGGAGTGTATTCAAGACCACTGACCTAAATGTGTATGCAGAACATGTCACAGCATACATTAACAGGCTAGTGGAAGAATGCATCCGACCAAGTCTGTTCGCTCATTCCCGAACCGCAAACCATGGATGAATGCTGACATAGGGAACAAACTTAAGGAACGGAGTACCGCTTTCACAACAGGCGACTCCCATCACTACAAGAAGGCCAAGTATGAACTCAGAAAAGCCATCAAGAAGGGTAAATCGGATTACAAAAATAAATTGGAATTACAGTTCGGGGGCTCTGACACCAGACATATGTGGCAAGGTCTGAGGGTCCTCTCTATCTACAAGGGGAGCTCAGGGGCAGTCACTAACAATGACCGTAACCTACCAGATGAGCTAAACATGTGTTTTGCTCGCTTTGAAAGGGACCATGAGCCGACCAACAACTTGAACATCCACCCAGAGGACTAAGTTCTGCAACTGTCCGAGTCCGATGTCCGCAGAATATTCAGGAGGGTGAAGGCAGGTAAGGCAGCCAGTCCAGACGGAGTTCCATCCCACGTCTTCAAGACCTGCGCCGACCAGCTGTCTCCTGTGTTCACCAACATCTAAAACATCCCAGCGTGCTTCAAAGCTGCAACCATTGTGCCGTTACCCAAAAAGACCAAGGTAACAAGCCTCAATGATTATCATCCAGTGGCTTTAACACCCATAGCCATGAAGTGCTTGGAGAAACTTGTAATGTCCCATATAAACTGTTCCATCCCTGAGTCCCTAGACCCACTCAGGTTTGCATACAGACCAAACAGGTCTATAGGCGACGCCATTTTCCTGGCACTACACCAGGCCCTGCAGCACCTAGACAGGAGGGACACCTACGTCAGACTGCTGTTCATTGACAACAGCTGGCGTTCAACACCATCGTTCCCTCTAAGCTGATCTCATTCACTCTGGTCCTCAACACCGGAGCACCCAAAGGCTGCTGCCTCAGTCCCCGGCTGTACTCGCTGTACATGACTGTACTGCCACGCACAGCAATAATCAGATTATCAAGTTTGCAGACGACACCACGGGTCATCGGCCGGATAAGCGAGGGCGATGAAATGGAGTACAGAGATGAGGAAGTCCAGCTGACGCGATGACTTTCTGGACTCATCACAGTTACTGCACTGCATTCATGATGCTGCTGCACTACTGGCACTTGTAATGCTTTAAAGATGTTTGTAAAAAAACAAAAAAAACATGTACATTCAACACATTTAACAGTCACTTGCAGTCAACTGCTCTTTTTTTGTTTATTTTTATTGTATATATTATTTTTATTGTATTTTTTTGGAGATTGCGGGAGGGAATGGGGAATAAGCATTCCAATGTACCTGTTGCAATTGTAACCAATAAATTGTATCTTGTATTTTGTGATTTTTTTAAAAACTGTACTGAGGATATTTAGTTTGTGGGAGGTGATTTCAATGGATGGAGATCTGTATCTGGAGGAACTGCACACTGCGCTGATGAGCTTGGGAAATGGGAAAGAACCTGGGATTGATGGTTTGCCCGTGGAGTTTAATGAATATTTTTGGCCAGTGGTAGGTGATGATCAATTGGAGGTTTTTCGGGACAGTTTGCAGAAAGGACAACTGCCACTGAGCTGTAGGAGAGCGGTTATCACCTTGCTGCCAAAAAAAGGGTATCTACAAGATCTGAAGAATTGGAGGCCTGTACCTCTGCTGTGTGGGGACTATAAAACCCCCCCTAGGTTTCGAGACTTAGAGAGGTGATGAGCGAGGTAATACACGTTGATCAGACTCAGTGCCCGGCAGGTTAATAAGTGATAATATCACTTTCATTACGCGTATTTTGAATGTCTCTGGATCACTAGGTATATATACTGGTCCATAGACCAGAAAAAAGGCTTTTGACAGGGTTGAACACCAGTATCTGTGGGAAACTTTAAACGCTTTTGGTTTCAGCCCAGGTTTCACATTCAAGATCCAGGTACTGTACCGTGATATTGTGAGTATACTAAAAATCCACGGTGGTTTGGCTGCACCTTTTAATGTACAAAGGGGAGTCCGGCAGGGTTGCACTCTTTCCGGGATGTTATACTCCCTTGCTATTGAGCTATATGAACTCAGGGGAGAAGTCTAAGGTGTGGTTTTTCCAGGTTGTTTGAAAGCTTTTAAAATATCGGCATGTGCTGACGACGTTATGGTGGTAGTCAACACTCAAAGGGATATTGACATTCTGAAAGAAAATATATGTCTTTTCCATAAAATATCGTCTGCTTGGGTGAACTGGTGTAAAGCGTAGCTGTGGTGGTTTGGGTAGAAGTCTAGTCTAAATAGCTTAGTTCTACCAGGGAAACTTATTTGAAAAAAGGGGGTATACAATATTGAGGAGTGTTTCTAGGTGGAGAGTCTGTGGTGAAGATGAACTGGGAAGATTCCTTAGAAAACATAGAAGGCCGGCTAAAGAAGTGGACATGGATTTTTGCCTATGTGTCTTATAGAGGGAGGACACTGGTAGTGAATAATCTGGTGTCCTCTTCTTTATGGCACAGATTATCCTGTGTGGACCCCTCTTTAAACTTGCTTGCACGCATCCCAAGCAGTTTTTTGTCAATTTATTTTGGGACAAGAAGCACTGGATTCCTCAAGCTGTTATTTTTCTTTCAAAGGACGAGGGAGGACAAGGACCAATTCATTTGGCCAGTAGAGGGGCTGTTTTCCGTTTGCAATTCATTCAAAGACTACTGTTCGGCCGTAAAGTCTTGGTGTGGAGACCACTGGCACACTTACTTTTGCAATGGTTTGGAGGTATGGGACTGCATGACTCACTGTTCCTAATGGATTTTAAAACGGTGACATTTAAGACATTGCCTTTTTTCTCCCATGGAGTGTTCACAGTGTGGAAGAGGTTGGTGAAGGAGAGAACTGAACTAAATGTCTCCTTATACTGGTTGCTGCGAGAGCCAGTGACATACGGAGGACGTTTGGACACCCCCCGCTGGGCAGGGCCAGCGGTCATGGACGTGTTCTGCAAAGCAAGGATACTAACCTTGGGAACCCTAGTGAACTTTGCTGGACCTGAGTTGGACAATGCAGAGGCTCTAGCAGCGGCTCTTGGTGTAAGATCTGCAAGGTTCATCATTAAGCTGCTGGATCACTGGAGACACTGTGTGACTGGTCATGAATGTCGCTTACTGAATGAACACAGTAATGGCTTGACTGTGCCTAGTGCACTTGATCCTTTTCCTTGGTTAGGCATTCGTCCCCCATCTTGAAGATTGTGGTGGGCCCCTTCTAGTTGGGAAAAGTTGTTAAAACTTGGAAGAGGTGAACGGCAAACAGCTATACAGGATGATGGTAAAGTGTCAGAAAGAGAACATGCAGGTTGACACACCCTGGTGGGGTCACTTGGGCTTGGGAGAGTCCAACATGCTTGGAGGGGATTATATAAACCCCCTTTAACAAATAGAGTAGCTGAATAACAGTGGAGAGTACAACACGGGATAGTCGCAGTCAATGCTTTTATTGCTGTTATTAATCAATGTGTGAGTGATAAATGTCCCTCCAGTGTTTGTGCCTGGTTCCACTGTTTATGTTGTTAAAGAGTTTGTTCAGGAATGTAGGGGAGGTTTTCTCCAAGCAATTTTTCATTCTTGGTTGTCAATACATTACATAGCTATCTATGTAAGCAGGAAAACGAAGATTGACAAAGCAGTGGACATTGATGTTAGATCATTGTTCACCTGGATGGTAAAATACAGAATAATGATTGATTTGAATTACTACAAAGAAATGAAGGATATCCATCAGTTTAACATCATATGGACTCTAAGTGATGTGTTATGCTCTGCAATAGAAAATCAAGATATTTTTTATATTGGATTTGATGTGACTTGATATGTTCTTGAGTATGTTTTTATTTTGTATTTTTTGAAAAAAAAAATAAAAAAAATAATGATGTAGCCATGTGTAGCTTGATGAAATATTGAAGGAATAAAGTAAGTTGAATATCGCTCTCTATCTCTCTCTCTCTCTCTCTTTCTCTATGTCTCTCCCTCTCTGTCTCTCTCTCTCTGTGTCTCTCTCTCGGTCTATTTATCTCTGTCTGTCTGTCATTATCTCTCTCTCTCTCTCTCTCTCTCTCTCTCTCTCTCTCTCTCTCTCTCTCTCTCTCTCTCTCTCTCTCTCTCTCTCTCTCTCTCTCTCTCTCTCTCTCTCTCTCTCTCTCTCTGCCTCTCTGCTTCTCTCTCTCTCTCTCTCTCTCTCTCTCTCTCTCTCTCTCTCTCTCTCTCTCTCTCTCTCTCTCTCTCTCTCTCTCTCTCTCTCTCTCTCTCTCTCTCTCTATATATATTTGTCTTTGTCTGTCTGTCTGTCTGTCTGTCTGTCTGTCTGTCTGTCTGTCTGTCTGTCTGTCTGTCGGTCTGTCTGTCGGTCGGTCTGTCTGTCTGTCGGTCTGTCTCTCTCTCTCTCTCTCTCTATATATTTGTCTCTGTCTGTCTGTCTCTCTCTCTCTCTCTCTCTCTCTCTCTCTCTCTCTCTCTCTCTCTCTCTCTCTCTCTCTCTCTCTCTCTCTCTCTCTCTCTCTCTCTCTCTCTCTCTCTCTCTCTCTCTCTCTCTCTCTAGCGAACCCAAAGAACCCCTAGGTAGTACAGACAAAGTCGGAGGCATAAAGGAGTTTGAAACCTGTAGGAGTCTATATTGTCTCGGGTACAAAACTGCATGTATGGTGCAACAAGTAATAAACTGATATGAGGTGTTGCTGAGGTGCTGATATGAGGTGTTGAGGGGTTACTACACCCAGGTAGGGCTTCAGCCCTACCTGGGTGTAGTAACCCCTCAGGTGGACGCGAGGTGGAGGCAGAGGAGCGTGGCTGGAGAGGAGAGTGGTGTGATGCTGGCAAAACAATAGTACCACCCTCCCTAGGGAGACACCAGACGGCCATCCAGGGGCATCGGGGTGGGCCTGGTAGAAGTCAGTGAGCAGGGATGGATCGGCTAAGTAGGAAGGAGGGACCAAACTGCGATCCTGCGGACCATAGCCCTCCCAGTCCTCCAGGTACTGGAATCTTTTGCCCAGTCGGCGGACCGCCAGGAGCTCCTTTATTGTCCAGACCGGGTCACCATCTGACAGGAGCTCCTTTATTGTCCAGACCGGGTCACCATCTGACATGGGGAGGTGCAGGGGCTGGGGCGGGGGTAGACAGGGTGCTGACGGACACGGGTTTCAACAGAGATACGTAGAACAGGGGATGAACATTCTTGGAAGAGGGGATGTCCGCAGAGGGGTTGAGGACACGAAAAATGGTGTAGGGACTAACATAAATGAAGGTTGAGTTTAGAGGAAGATGTGTATGTCCCAAGCCAAACATGTTGACCCGGATGGTAGGCAGGGGCCGGTTTGCTCCCTGTTGTGCCTGTTCGGTGGCTCTCAGGGGAGCAGCTCGTGCAGACCTCCAACCCGTTGACAGTGGCGGAGGTGAGCACTGTTGGAGGGGACAGCCGCATCCAACTATTGCTGGGGAAACATGGGGGGTTGGTTACTGAGGGAACATTCAAAAGTCGACATAACCGTGGCAGCGATTGGTGGGCTCTCTCAGCCTGCCGGTTGGTCTGGGCATGGTATATAGAGGAGAGGCTAACCGTGGCCCCAATTCCCTTACAGAAGGCCTGCCACACCTTGGAAGAGAACTGGGGACCACAGTCCAACACAATGTCCTGTCTGGAGATCTGTGGTCTCAGAGACCGGAGGCTGAAAAATTTAGCCGCTTGGCCGTACGGAGGTAGGTGAGGTTCTTGTCGTCCGACAAAACCACAAAAGGTTGTAGAGTCCCCTTCAGCCAGTGTCCCCATTAGTTGAGTGCCACCTGAACTGCCAGCAGTTCCCTGTTGCTGATGTCATAATTTCTCTCGGCTGGACTAAAGCCTCGAGATAAATATGCGGAGGGATGGAGCTTCTCGTCCTCCAGCAACCTCTCGGAGAGGATAGCCCTGATGCCCTCATGAGATGCATCCATGATGTATTGTCGGGAAGGATTGGGGTGGGCTAGTACTGGGGCTGCGATAAACAGGTTATTCAAGGCAGAGAAGGCGGATTCAGCCTCTGGGAACCAGAAGAAGAAGCAAAGAGTGGAAGTGAGGGCCGTTAGAGGAGCAGCCACACGGCCAAACTAGTGAAACAGGCACTTCTCAGCCTTGACAAACAGCTTGTTCTCCAGGAGACATTGGAGAACCAAGTGAACGTGCTGCTCGGTGCTCCTGCTCTGACCGAGAAAAAAATCTAAATATTGTACAAATACACCACCACAAACACATTGAGCATATCCCGGAAGAGGTTGTCGACCAAGGCCTGAAAAACAGCAGGGGCATTGGTCAGTCCTTATATTATCAAAAGATCCTCAAAGTGTCCGAGGTGGGTATTGAATGCCGTCTTCGACATGGTGGGAGGCGTTGCAGAGGTCTAGTTTTGTAAAAATGGTGAAGGACTCGAACATCTCATCAACGGTAAAGGGTAACGGTTCTATACCGTGATGTCATCCAGGGCCCGAAATTCAATGCAATGTCTGAGGCCTTCTTCTTAACAAAGAAAAACCCTGCTGCCAACGGGGAAGAAGAAGGGCGGATGATTCCGTATGCCAGGGACTCAGTAATGTAATTTTTCATGGTAGTTTGGTAGTTTTCAGGAAGGGAGAGGTTGTACAACAACCCGGAGGGAAGGAATGGGCCAGGGAGAAGGTCTATGGGGCAGTCATAGGGACGATGAGGTGGAAAGTAAAGGGAGCACTCCTTACTTAACACCTCAGCCAGGTCGTGGTAAATAGATTGAACGGTGAGATCAGGAGGGGAAGGCGCGGTTCTGGGGTCTGAGGCGGGTGGAGTAGCTGACTGCAGGCAGTTGGCATGGCAGGAAGCACACCACCCGATGATACTGCCTGAGGTCCAGCAAATGTGGGGATTGTGTCTCTCGAGCCAGGGTATGCCAAGGACCAGTGGAGCGGTGGGTGCATGAACGACTAGGAACCGGGTGGACTCGTGGTGGTTTCCTGAAATGGACAGGCTTATGCAGGCAGTGCTCTCAGTGATCCAGTCCAGGGGGCGGCCATCCAAGGCATGAACAGTGAGTGGTTTGTCAAGAGACAATAAGGGGATCCCTGCCTGCTTGGCCAAGGTGGTGTCAATGAGACTCTCATCCGCTCCAGAGTCGATGAGGGCTCCGACAGACAGAGACTCCTGTTCCCAGGACAGCGTGACAGGGAAAAGTCTACTCCTAGACCATTGGTTTGGAGGAAGGGTCAACAGGCTCACCAGGATTCCCAGACCTAGCGAGCCTGGCCTTTTGACGTCTGGGATCGGGTCGGACAGGTTCTGATGAGGTGTCCGGCCTGTCCACAATAGAGGCAGAGTCGGTCCCGGAAACGCTTGTCTCGCTCTACCATGGATAGTCAGGAGCAACCCACCTGCATAGGCAACTCCATAGTCAGGGTCTGGGGAGGTGAGGGAGGAGGTCTACGGGGAGTCACAGCGAGCACAGCATAGGGATGGGTATGGTGAGTAGGGGGAAAGGAATGACGACCTGACTGAAGGTCCCTTTCGGCAAGCCGTTGAACCATCATCAGGGCGACGGAGATCAGATCATTAAGGCTATTAGGTGTATCCCTCAAGATACCATCCTTTATAGCCTCACTCAGTCCCCGTCTATAAGTGCTCTGGAGTGCTCTATCTTCCCACCCACATCCTGGCTGTCGGAGGTGTGGTCAAAAACAAACTTAAACTCCTTAATAAATTAACTATAATTGGTGGAAAGCCACCAATTAAATTTCTGCTCTGCCAGATAAATGTGATCAAATAAAAGCTACTTTAGCGCCCTCGCTACTATAACGACATAGTGGGTCATAAAACCACAGAATAAATCAATATTCAAGGGGGGTCAGGGGGGGTCAGTGGAAGTGAAGGGTAGGCTGGGGATCATCAGTGGGCGGGGAGGCAAGAAGAGGGCAAGCAGCCAAAGCGTCTCGACCTCTTGATCGTGTCGATCCAAGCGATCATTCACCTGACTGAAAGCGTTCTCCAGACGAGCAGCCATTTCCTGGAACGCTGCTTCTTGTCCAAATCAATGCTGCTAGGTCAATCGGACCCGTCTGCTGTACTACCGGGTTCCATGTGGCCAGAACGTTCTGTCATGCCACACACAGATCGTAGCTGGCAGAACCCCTAGGTAGTACAGACAGAGTCTGAGGCAAAAAGAAGTTTAAAACCCGTACGTGTCTTTTTTGTCTCGGGTAGAAAACTGTGTGTATGGTGCACCAAGGACTAAACTGATATGAGGCGTAAGCTATGTGTGTGAAAATTACGGAAGTAATATTACCATGTGTAAAGCGACTTACGTGTGTGCGAAATGGAAATCCAACAATGGGGTGTTGCATAATGTGCTGCGGGAAAAAGGCTGAAGTCCAAAACAAACAAAATTGGCAAAACCAATATCGAAAATCCAACAAGTAACAAACAAGAAAAACATTCCACCAGAGAAAACTGAGTTTGCAGAGATTGACAAAAGGGTATTCACGGGAGATTGCAAAGGGTATTCACGGAGGAATCGGCTAGGGAATCTCGGGTTGTAGAAAACGGGAAAGTTCTGTCAACGAGTGAACAGGAGAGCAGAGTATAAGTAGGGAGGTAATTGATGGACCGCTGATTATGATAAGGAAGGTGGGGTCATGGTCTACTGTGACAGCGTGTCCTCCTGGGTATAGTAACCCCAGGTGGACGCGAGGTGGAGGCAGAGGAGTGTGGCTGGAGAAGAGAGTGGTGTGATGTTTGGATAACAACAGTATGTGTGTATACTAACTTTTGACAGTTTATTTTTCATATGGTGCATTGCGATAATACTGTCCGAAAAAAACAACCAGACAATTATACATGACTTTATACGTGAATGTTTATGTTTACATGTTGTCTTCTTCCCATGCATATCAAACAACAACAAAAAAGGACCCAAAATCAGCCAAGAGGGAGATAAATACAACCAAGGGATAAGAGTTCCAGAGAGACAAAGAGAACATTCATAGACAGCCCAAGAAGGTGTAATATGTGCATTTCCTACGCATACTTCTGTACTTAAATGGGAGAGATCATTTATTCTGCTATCTGGTCCCAGCAGTTTGGCCTTCGGGCAGATGTGGGGCCCTCAGGGAGATGTGGGGCCCTCAGGAAGATGTGGGGCCCTCAGAGATGTGGGGCCCTCAGGGAGATGTGTGGCCTTCACACCCCTGTGACAACAGGGGTGTGTATGTGTATGCGTGCATGCATGTTTGTTGGCGGTAAATACAGGTGTTTGTGTGTGTGGTTGTGTGGTGGTGGTGGCAAATACAGGTGTGTGTGTGTGTTGGTTGTGAATATAAGTGCGTTTGTGCAAGTTTTTGCTTTTTTTTAGACATTCTCATGTTATGTATTATATTTCCCTTCCTTCTGTCATTTTGCTTGTAGTGTTTGTAGCCCACAGGAAAGCATTAGCGAGAAGATCGCAATAGCGTAATATTGTAACAATTTGTCATTGAACACTTTTTATACCTTTATCCAAATCAACTTCCGGTGAATTCAGGTGTTTCATGTCATGAGGAGCTCAATGACGCCTACAGCTTAGGCAGTGAACATTGGGGATCGAACCCAGAACCTTTCAGCTGAGTCAAACACCCTACAGCCACTACCGTGTCTTCTCCCCCCTCTAATAGGTCCTTCCTCCCCAAACGCCAAAACGTTTAACCCTACCCCCTTCCAACAGCCAACGGCAAATTAATTATGAATATCTATATTATCAGTTGCCTTCTGTCACCACAGCTTTCTTCCATAAAGACGTTTAATTAGCCTGAATGGTGTTGTATTCAAATAATTTTGCTAAATTCATAAAACCCCCAAAAGTCTTTGAATTTTCAATGGAATACATTTGAATGCGTTTAACGACACATTCAATTATTCATCGGAATATCCTCGCAAAGAATACCAGTTAATTGCACGGCAAGCTCGCAATTCCCCCCCCCTCCCCCAGCATGGACTAGGGGCAAACCCACGGGGCCAGTTTTCCTTCTCACCCCCCCGTATAAGTTGTTTGCTAACAGATGACGTAAGTAGCTATATCTCTTTTTTTTTTGTGTGACACTTATGGTTATTACATAAGGAAATAGAGAGAAGGACAATTTATTTGTGAACAAAAAAATAAGCCACACCACCATACACAGCCCTAACGCAGATATTAATGACGGGATGATACAACTTAGCTACCTTAGACGAGGCTAGAAAAGTGTCTAGTCAGAAACAAGATAAACACTGAAGGGGAATTCCGTACCTGTTATTTAGAACAATGAATAACAGGTAGGAATTCAGTTACCAGGACACAAGCAAACAAATAATTACATCAGCTTCCACTGAGAGGAGGGAGAAAAAAAATTGCAAGGGTTCAGTCTTGGGTATGAATTGCCTCTACCCTTTTAAATCATCAAGCCATTTGAAACTGTTGGCTTTTTAAACGCTATTGTAATGTATGATTATCAATAACAGTAGAATCAAATAATAGTTTTCACTCATCAATTCAAGATTCAACATTTATATTCGCCATATGCAACAATTACAATGGAATGCTTACTCCCAATTTCCTCCCGCAGTATGAATTTCCTACAATTTAACACTACATACTAAACTATTTCCTAAACTATTAAGGGTAGAATGACAGTTAATAACAGCTAAATGCAGTAATACAAATAATTTGTAACAAAAAATGGCCTTTGGGAAGTTGGAAAAAAAAATAAAAAAAAAATAAAACACACAAGTTTTGGGTTTCAATGAAAATTAAATTCAAGCTTTCAATTTACTCAAGGATACACACACACACGCCGTCACGCTTTCTTCCAGCCACTACGGCGATCCGACAAGTGTATAAATCGTAATGTGTTTGTCAGACATATTTATTTTTATTTTGTGCGTTATCTTTTTTGACGGGGGGAGGGGGGGTGTTGTGTTGTTTATTAAGGACCTCTTCAGTGTTTCGTCTAGCCTCGGAACCAGACAAATCTTTAAGGTCATGATTTATTTGGGCTGGCATATGTGTCTGGCACCCCCTCTAGTTCAGACACATTTTCAGCATGTGAGTGGCCCGTGTAAGGCCAATCAAAACCGTCTATCTAATAAGGGGCGGGTTTGATATAATGACGGTCCAGAGGAGCGACAACCACTCAAAACGCTGAATTTAGACGTGTGCCGTTGACACGGTTCATGTGGGATGGCAATAATGAACACATTCAACAAGACAATTTCTTCCAACAGCACAAATAACACCATGAAACCATTTGATCTCCAGACAATGTAAAAATAAAAACCCAGAGGAAAGAAAAAAGCAGTATTAGAGGACAAGGTGCACACTATACCTCTGTGTTTCGCCATTAGCAGAAAGTGTGCTCCTCAATGTTCTTTAGGAACATCTAATCCATTTCTGTTGTGCAGGAAGTCAGCACGGTGGGTTTCTTAACTTCTGTGCTGAAGGCATGGCTGGGGCGAGAGGCCGCTCCCCTGTCCAATTCTCAGAAGCAAGACTTTGTTTCAATGAGCTTCGAGGTCATCAACCTCACCAAAACCATTTCCCCCCTGCCAAAGTTACTTAGCTTGGCTTGATAGCCGTTTCTAGTTGTTGTTGTTTTTTTTCCTTGGCCAAGTTTCAGTTTGTTGAGCTGTACAACTTTCCTACTTTTTTCCCTTTTCATTATTTATGAAACATTTAATATGTGTGCTAACTTTTAATACCCTTTCCCTTAAAGCAATACCCGAAAAAAAAAATTTGTTTGTGGCTGGAAGTTATTGAAACATTTTTAACTTTAAATACAAGAATCAGATTGAATGTCTTATTCACTGCACGGGCCACAGTTGGATTCAATTCAGCTGACATCAAAGATGTGATCAAAAGCAAAAAGCTTCTTGTTCGCTATATATGAAGCTCCAGTAAAGAAAGTAGTCAAACGAGTTTGCAAAGAATGGAAACGCGGTATAAAGAAGTGTTCAATGGAAGCCATCTCTCAAATGCATCGTGCAGTCCTATGTTTAAGTGGCCTTTAAGTGGTCCTTGAAGCCAAAGCATTAGGTCCACCTAAACAAAGAGTTCAGGCTTACCGAAGTGCCAGGTACATGGTCGGAAGTGTCGACGTGCCACTTAAACATATGAAGTCCCCTTCAGCTCCTTTCACACCGAACAAATGTTGTCAACAAATCTACACCCAAAACCCCCATTCCCTGTTCTCTTTTTGATACTGCCTTGAATGGTCGACTGACTACACGTATGAGGGGGGGGGGAGGGAAGCTATGTTCTATTCCTATCATCTACACGTATAATGATATGTAAGAGGAATTACATATCTTCCAACTGGTAATAATTGAGCAGATATAAGTCCTTGGGGAGGGGGGGTTGCATTATAATTATTGCAACACGGGGGGTCACAGGGATATCGCTCTACGTGTCCGATCTATGAAGTCCGCGCCATTCTCTCTCTATCCCTGCGGAGACGTAATTCCTTGTTCCATCCAAATGCAGTGAGAGCTAGGAGCTAACGACTTGCCAATTATTTTGAAATGCTGTTGGGTTTCTCTTTTTCCTCCAGTTCCAGTTTCTTCCATCCTCCAGCTGGATAAACACACATACACACACACACACACACACACACACAAACACACACACACACCGGACACATATACACACACACACACACTCACGCACACATTGTTCTTCTTCTTCTTTGTATATTTAGTGTTATTAATACAATTATTATTCTTGTTATTATTAATATTATTATTATTATCATACAGCCCCCCCCCTGTTGTATATACATTTATATATGTATCTTGTTGATACAACTGCATACCCCTGCTCACTGCCTGTTTATACTTGTATACTTACCTTTGTATATATATATATACCTATAATTCTGCACCTATCTCATACCCACTATAAGTTATTTGATATCTGTTTTTAGTAGTTGTTTTTTAGTAGACAGTTTTTCCATGTTATTTAACCACTGTACATTATATATTACCATTCACTTTACTGCAACATTTGCAATCAGGTTGGATGCCAAATTATTTTCGCTGTACTGTACTTGACATGAATGACAATACATTTGAATCTGATATAATCTAATCTAATTATTATTATATAACTGGTAATACCAACTGATGAACCGAAGAGCTGGAATGCCATTACTGAAAAAGTAAAAGTGAGAATCTAATGAGAGAGTTCAACTTGGTGCAATTACATCTACACCACGAGCAATATTGTTTTTTTTCCTTTTTAATATCGCCGCAAACAATATCCTCGCTGTCACTGTACCCGTGTCAGTTTGTTCCGATACTTTCTCGCATATATATATATATATATATATATATATATATATATATATGTATAAATATATATTCCAATGTATCTGCTTATATGCAGCCCTTAATCCCCGTCACATATCAGGGCATAAGGTAGACACAGCTGCACCGGGGTGTCAGGAGGGGAGATGAAAACGTCGGTGAGCGCCGTGACTGATACCTGCCTGGATTTTTGTTGCTAATGGCGCCCATTCCGCTCGACGGACGAGCTGAAGGGACGACCACAGCCTGCGCATATTGTGGCTTCATATTCCTCCTATCTCTCCCTCCGCCACCGCCGCCACCGCCGCCACCGCCGCCACCGCCGCCACCGCCGCCACCGCCGCCACCGCCGCCACCGCCGCCACCGCCGCCACCGCCGCCACCGCCGCCACCGCCGCCACCGCCGCCACCGCCGCCTATGTCACTTAAAAACAAAACGCCACAAATCAAGACCTTGCACTCACCAACCAACCGCTACCGTTGATTAAAAAATAATGAGAGAGAGAAAAAATATAAAATATAAAAATATAAAAATGCTACATTTCTCATGCTAGCTGTTCCTTTTTGGTTGGCTGGGGGGTATACCTGTCACTGAGAGAAGGGAAGAGAAAAAATGCTTAGTATTTCAACTTGGGACCGATCAGAGCCTTGAAACTGTCAAGCTGATATATTAATCCTTTGCAGTGACTACAGGGAGATAATTAGAACGGAAAGTACATGGAAATAATTGGATTTAAATGTGTTGTGTACGTTGTTAATTAAGTGGGGATGTGCATCTCACTGCCAACATGCTCCATCCATGACGCACTATGAATGGCCTTTGCCATTCAATGGCGAATTGCCAGTGAAGTGCTTTTAGTTTTTATATAAAGTTTGAATCAATCTTTTTTACATATTTTGTTCCACAAACCAAAGGCGAGTCTATATCAGTCATATGCGGGGGCCACCCTTCAAACACAGACATGGTTTTTGCGGCGATCGTATACCACGGAGGACCACATACAGAGCGAGCCAGCGCTCTTCAAGAGACACCATTTAAAAGGCCCAACGCTGTATAAATGTATGATGTTTTTCCAGGCGTTTCCCTGACGACGCAGATTCACAATTGAAGTACCATGAAAGGCGCCAGGATGAATGGGAACTTGATTGCTTGTCAATTACTGTGTATTCAGCCTCCCTGAAGGAGGCTTATGAACTACTAGTCCATATTGCAGCATGCATGTGTGTGTGTGTGTGTGTCTGTCAATGTGTGTATGTCAGTGGTGAAGCGTCAGGGCCTTCAAGGTATTCAGAGAAGACCCTGGAACTCTCAGATGAAACAAAAAAAATCGAATTAATTGTATTAATAAAATGTAATACAATTTAATCAAATTTAAATAAAATGAATAAATGAGAATAGTATCTGTGTTGTTATCTGTTATATTACAGTGTTACATTGATTTGTTTGTCTTTCTCAGTCCATGCACTACGCATTTGAGTGGTTTTGTGTTGGAAAAACAATGCAACCAATCAGATATTTTTCTGGGTTGCTGGGAAGAATATCCTTCAACCAAAGTATTCCCGATGACTTTGGCCCTTAGACTGAATGAGAGCGTACGTTTAGATTGACAATTTGATCAACCAATCATATAGTGATTTGTAGCCAATGGGCGTATTCTTTCAGATTCCCCCACAGCTCAATAGGGAGCTAGAAGGTATACTGGCTGGAGCGAGAGTGGATCTAGCGTAGTGCTACGTTTTTTATACGTAGGTTTTTACGTCAAAATGGCGAAGGTGAGGATGATGGGCTGTTACTTCACTACATGGACACTGCTTAACCAACAATGGTACACTTGGAAATCGGCTGCGACAATCTTATCTGCCTAAATGAGATAAGGCATAAAGTGACTCCTCCGTGACGTCCGTCTGACTAGAAAACAGAGTCTCTACAGCAGGGGTTCCCAAAGTGGGGGTTGCGGGACCCCGAGGGGGGGGTCGCGGGACCCCGAGGGGGGGGTCGCGAGATGATTTCAGAATCCTCTTGATGTGACCCATGAGGTTTATTTATTTTTTATCATTTGTATTATTATTATTATTGTTAATAATAACGTGAGTGACAAATAAAGGAATTCTGATTCCCACAGATTCACGACAGTATCATCATTGAAAAAAAGCCACACACGATGTTCGCGATAGCGACATACCCCCCCGTTGCACTTCACAATGTTTGCGATAGCGACATACCCCCCCCCTCCCCGTTGGACTTCACGATGTTCGCGATCGCGACATATCCCCACCCCCCCACCCCGTCGGACGGTGATAGTGGGGGGGTGGGGATATGTCGCGATCGCGAACATCGTGAAGTCCGCCAGTCTCCAGTCTGTTATGTTGGGGGTCGCGGGCTGAAAAGTTTGGGAACCCCTGGTCTACAGAAGGTCCAGTTGGGATAGACACGCTTCGCCACTGGTTTATGTGTATGTGTATGAAACATACTTAACGGTGATTAAGGCCTGTCAATAATCTGCACGTATATGTGGAAAAAAATAAAATAAAAATAAAACGTAATGTGGCCATTATTCATATTTTGCGTCAAAAAGATTGAGCCCTCGCCCTCGCGTTAGCATTTTCTAAAATAAGAATTTTGCCGCGGTTAGGTCATGGCGCAGGTAAATCGATAGCTAATCAAATTTACCGCCGGCGATCCATAGCTGGCCAGCGGCGTTGATTGATGAGCGTGTGATCAATCCGCCGGTGACCTTTGCCACGCCCCGCACGACGGCCGTTTTGTCAAAGATGCGGGAAATTATGGTGGGAAAAAATAAATATGTAATTGATCTAAAAATAGAAATGCAGACATTTTGAGTGGCGCCAGCCCGACATCGAGCGGAAAATACATATAATGTGATTTTTCTTTAAGAATAATTTTTTTTAAAGTGTACATTTTTTTTCATACCTCCACACACACACACGAGTATTGCTTTTTAAGCAGGTGCTTTTGATCTGAAGTGACTTATTGCTGTCCTTGAAGTCTATTCAAATGGTTGGGGTTCAAACTTACTATCGTGGTGTGCAGAAAGATATAAGTCCACTATTGCCATCTCTTTTTCGTACACAAGAGAGAGAGAGAGAGAGAGAGAGAGAGAGAGAGAGAGAGAGAGAGAGAGAGAGAGAGTGAGAGAGAGGGGTCCCTTGCTAAAGTGTGTGTGTGTGTGTGTGTGTGTGTGTGTGTGTGTGTGTGTGTGTGTGTGTGTGTGTGTGTGTGTGTGTGTGCGCACGAGGGGGATGCCCATGTGTTTATGTTAGTTTGTTGCTGTGGTAACTCGTTAGGCATCTGCAGTGGGACACCAGCAGGTCTTGGCTCCTTGTTGTGAGTGTGTGTGTGTGTGTGTGTGTGTGTGTGTGTGTGTGTGTGTGTGTGTGTGTGTGTGTGTGTGTGTGTGTGTGTGTGTGTGTGTGTGTGTGTGTGTGTGTGTGTGTGTGTGTGTGTGTGTGTGTGTGTGTGTGTGTGTGTGTGTGTGTGTGTGTGTGTGTGTGTGTGTGTGTGTGTGTGTGTGTGCATGCGTGTGCGTGGACACGCGGCAGTAGTAATAGCAGTACAGGGGGACACATAACGGCCATAACAACGCCATAAACCTTAGAAATGAAAGATCACAGCTTTCATCTTTGAATCCCAAACCTATTAATTTGGCGCTGAGGAGGACCCCTTAGTATCAATAGAGAGAAAAGAGAGAGAGAGAGAGAGAGAGAGAGAGAGAGAGAGAGAGAGAGAGAGAGAGAGAGAGAGAGAGAGAGAGAGAGAGAGAGAGAGAGAGAGAGAGAGAGAGTGTGTGTTTCACCACTGGTCCAACAGGCTCGAGCCTGTCCGAGGGTTGGCTTTGTTTGTTGTAATGCCCTAAATGGATTTAGCTCAATTTTCGTCAAAAAGACGACTGGAACTCCTTCGACAGTTTGTATTCGAGCGGTTCTGCTTTTTTTCCGAATCAATTGTATTCCCCCTTGTGGCAGAAGTTCAAATGAGCTCTCCCGTGTCTTGCCAAGAAGGAGAATCTAAGAGGAAGTCAATGCATTACAATGCATCGTAAAAAGTAGTGTACAACCTCGGTCAATAACCGAGCATATATCCCATCATGAATTGCGCTGAAATAAAAACAGCAGAAGGACTAGAAGTGGCGTTCTCCGATGTAGATCTGACGCGTTTAATTATGAGACATCAATGACTTCCTTAACAGAGACTCAAGTAGTGACCCAAAGTTTTTATAACTATATAGTCCTCTACATTGAACTACTAGAGAGGGAGCAGGGAATAGGGAATGCGGGAAGGATTTCACTATATAGACCTCTACATTGAACTCCCTAGAGAGGAAGTAGGGAATGAGGAAAGGATTACACTAAATAATCCTTTACATTGAACTCCCTAGAGAGGGAGTAGGAAATGAGGAAAGGTTTTCGGACTTATGTGTCTACGCACTTACTGTGTGTGTGTGTGTGTGTGTATTTGTGTGTTTGGTCTAAAATCCACTGCTGACCAGAGGTTGGTAGTAACAAATAATATTTTACTATTCAATAAATCACTCAATTAATAGATGAATAGATTGTACTTGTAAAAGTAGCTTCACTATCTATTACCCTATTTGACCCTGTTTCCAAGCTTTTCACAATTTCTCTCTTCTCTTTGTGTATGAATTAATGCATCCAAGTCTAAAATACCCCTATAAAGTTTAATACACATTATAACACATTACAAGTACTAAAAGTCTTAAAAGTAATACCTTCGCAAATAATCTGTTTCACCTTCTGGACCACTTTGGATTATAAGTGAGTGGTTAACGGGTTTTTTTTAACATTTCTTCCACATTATGTTCGATGAATGGGGAAATTAAGTCAGCACATCAGAGAGCCATGTTGACACTGAGCTGATGGAGAGCAGTGTGTCTGTTTGTGTGTGTTCATGCTAATATGTTAAATAATACAAAGTGTATCGTGCCTCCAAACGACTACTCCTGCTACTTTGTCGTAATAATGCGAATAATATTCAGGCAAACGGTTTGGTTTGACAAGTCATGCTCATTGGTGTAGCCTAATGAAAAGTAGAGACCAAAGCACACAAATCCCTATATTTCACGATTGCAAATTGCATTATGACTGTAGCAAGATTTCACCCCACGGATGTTCTTAGTGTAGTTTCCTCAGGTCAAAGTGAAGAACAAAAGGAGGTGAATGGAGGATAACGCAGTTCCATCGATTCCAAGCTGGGCGAGAGTGGAGAGAAGGATCCGGTGGGTTCACTGTGTCGAACGCCGCAGACGAGAGGTCGAGAAGGATCACTTCTCTATACTTGTATTGTATTGTATTGTATTCTATATACTTGTATTGAATAGACAATTCATGGTGATCACATCACAGTATTTTCTATGGAATTTGCTGATTTATTTGCCAAATCATCATTCAAGATTCAAGATTCAAGATTCAAGATAACTTTATTTATCCCGAGGGAAATTAAGGTGCAACAGTTGAAACAGGGGGAATAAATGCACACACAAAATATACTAATACCTAAAAACTAAATAACAAAAAACTAAACTAAACTAAACTAGTATAAACAAAATATAACTCAATTAACTCGAAATGAAATCGAAATGTATTGATAGATGAATTGCACAATTTACAGTATTATTACAGTAATACGTAGGTACATACAATACACAACAATACGTACATGTAATATAATAGGGGGGACAACCAGCAAATAATAATAGTATCGTTTGAATGTTGTATTTTGTGATCACCCTTGAGAGATGCAGACTGGGAATATGGTCCTGGTGTTTACTGTATGGTGTGGCAGGTTATCTCATAAATTCAACCATATGTGTTCGAATTAATTCCAGTCATTTCCACATCAAATGTAAGTGCTGGAAGACAGTTTGAGTTTTGTTTATTTCTGTTTTTGCAAAGAAACTATGTGTGTGTGTGTGTGCGTGTGTGCGTGTGTGTGTGGTGTGTGTGTGTGTGTGTGTGTGTGTGTGTGTGTCTGTGTGTGTGTGTGCGCTTGGTGGCTGGTTTTAGCCCAACCCAGAGTCAGTGTCTGATTAGTCTCTGGGTTTGGGTGAGGCTGCACACCTGTGGTGCATAAGGAGCAATCAAGGCACAGAGAGAGAGAGAGAGACAGAGAGAGAGAGAGACAGAGAGAGAGAGAGAGAGAGAGAGAGAGAGAGAGAGAGAGAGAGAGAGAGAGAGAGAGAGAGAGAGAGAGAGAGACATTTCTCTGACATGTCATGACATGTAACACCTGCTCTGGCTACAACATCTTACCGACACCCCAATAAAGTGGTTTAGGACCAACTGCCTGGTGCATGGTGGTTCTTGAAGGAGCTCTGAAAAGCCCAGACTGACAGACTCAGGTGAGGCCAAAGTGAGGCTGCTTTAAACCAGCCACCCACACACAGTCCACAGCTAAGCACTTTTACTCGAGAACGGGTATTTTTATGGCTACGCTACGCTAACGCTTCTGCTGGTAGATGAACAGATGACCGACGATCGTTTGATAATAGAAGGCCGGTCGGTTTGAAGTTCAATGGAATGCTTACACCCCATTCCCTCCTGCAGTATGAATTACCCACAATTTAACACTATAAACTACACTTTGTACTATACAAATACTGTACAACACTATACTATAACAATACTGTACACAATAAAAATAAAGTGACTGATGGATGATATTGTGGATATTGTCAGATTGTCGGATGATATGTTAAAAAAACACTTCTCATGTCTAGTTTCACTCAAGCGATTGCGCCAGGGGCATGCTGGCAGGGGCATGCCGTTTCTCCGTCATGTCGGGAGAGGGCTCAGAAAAATAAAAAGCAATACGCAGCAGAAACCTTGGCAATAAACTCTGAGACCTTTTGAGGAACAAGAGAGTGTTTGGAGAGAATTTAAAAAATAAAAGTTTTATTAGTTTTTAGTTTTTTTTTGTTTTAATTGCTGTGTGTTTGTACTTAAACCAGCCTTGAAGTGAAAAACCTACAGAAAACTGCCTCGGAAAATGGTGAAAGAATAAGAAATGGAGCGCTATTGAAAGCAAATGTTTCTACGAAATGTTTGCTTTGAAAACGGGAGAGAGAGAGAAAGGGGGGGGGGGTTGTAGATAAAGTGATGGAAGACATTGGAAGAAAAAAGAAGATTTGGGGCTGGTCCGACTGTGTATGTTTGCTGGTAAACACTGTGAACTTTGACCACATCAAACTTCTTCACCTTGACTGTGAAAAACCAAATTCACATAATTGTGTGATAATAACATCTATATATACAGTATATATAGGACTTCCTAACCAACAGACCCCAGTCAGTCAAGTTAGACAGTCTCACCTACTCCACCCTCTGAACACCGGCGTCCCCCAGGGATGTGTGCTGAGCCATCTCCTCTACTCCCTCTTCACCCACGACTGCACTCCATCCAACACCATCATCAAGTTTGCAGACGACACAACGGTTGTGGGCCGCATCAAGAACAACGATGAGGCAGCCTACAGGGAGGAGGTCCAACAACCTGGCCATCAACACCAAGAAGACCAAGGATCTGATCGCGGACTTCAGAAAAACCTCCCCGTTGATCCTCATCAACGGGGCGGAGGTCAAGCGTGTCTCCAGCTTCAAATTCCTGGGGGTCCACATCTCCGAGGACCTCTCTTGGTCCATCAACACGGCCTCACTGGTAAAGAAGGCTCACCAGCGTCTCTTCTTCCTGAGGAGACTGAGGAAAGCCCACCTGTCCCCTCATATTTTGGTGAACTTTTACTGGAATTGTTTGCATCACAGTGTGGTACGGCAACTGCACTGTTTCTGACCGGAAAGCGCTGCAGAGGGTGATGAAAACCGCCCAATGCATCATTGGATTACCCCTCTTTGCAATAAACAATACCCACCACAACGGTGTCTGAGGAAGGCACAAAGCCACGTCCTCAGAGCATGTGCAGACCAGTTGGCAGGAGTCTTTGCAGACATCTTCAACCTCTCCCTGGCCCAGGCTGTTGTTCCCGCGGTCTTCAAAAAGTCCACCATCGTGCCTGTCCCTAAAAAACCCAAGGTAACATGCCTGAACGACTATAGACCTGTTGCCCTCACCTCGATTGTCAGCAAATGCTTCGAGAGGTTTGTCAAGGACTTTATTTGCTCCGTGTTACCTGCCACGCTGGACCCATGGCGTCAAAACAGATCCACGGACGACGCAATTGCCATGGCCCTCCACACTGCCCTTTCCCACCTGGAGGGAAAGAACTGTTATGTGCGAATGCTGTTTGTGGACTACAGCTCAGCGTTCAACACGATAGTTCCTGCCAAGCTCGACACCAAGCTTAGAGGTCTAGGCGTGCCCCCATCCATGTGCAGCTGGATACTGGACTTCATGTCGGACCGCCACCAGGTGGTGAGGATGGGCAGCACCACCTCAGAGCCACTGACCCTCAACACGGGAGCCCCCCAGGGATGCGTGCTGAGCCCTCTCCTCTACTCCCTCTACACCCACGACTGCATGGCTATGCACAGCTCCAATGTCATCGTCAAGTTTGCTGACGACACGACAGTGATGGGCCTGTTCGCCGGTGATGACGAGACAGCCTATAGGGAGGAGGTCGGATCGCTGGAGCAGTGGTGCCAGCCTCGCCCTCAACGTCAAGAAGACCAAGGAGCTGATCGTGGACTACAGGAAGCAGAGAGGAGAGGACAGCCCTATCTCCATCGACGGAGTTGCAGTAGAGAGGTTCAGCAGCTTCAAGTTCCTCGGCGTGCACATCTCCGAGGACCTCACATGGTCCACTCACACCACACGCGTGGTGAAAAGGGCCAAACAACGCCTGTATTTCCTCAGGCGTCTGAAGAAATTCAGCCTGGGCCCCCGCATCCTGAGAACATTCTATACTGGCACAATCGAGAGTGTTCTTACTGGGTCTATCACCGCCTGGTACGGGAACTGCACCGCACTCAAGCGCAGAGCGCTTCAAAGGGTGGTGCGGACGGCCCAGTATATGGTTGGAGGTGAGCTTCCCTCCCTCCTGGATATATACAACCAGCGGTGCGTGGCCAAGGCCAAACGCATCATAAAAGACAATGCCCACCCACAAACTGTATTCACTTTTACCGTCAGGCAGGCGATACCGCAGTATCAAGTGCCGCACAAATAGAGATAGGCTTAGAGATAGCTTCCACAGTCAGGCCATCAGGCTGCTGAACAAGGGCGCATAGCATATAACAATGTATATTTTATTACATTGATTTATATATACATATTGCTCTTTTTCTATGCTGATATATTGCATTTTATAAATTGCATTTTTACTTTTATACATTTAACTTTATACAGTTTTGTACTTTTTTTACTTATTTTATTCTATTCTGTTTTTATTTGATCTTATTTTTATAACTGCTGTCTGTCGTCGGGTTTTGCACATACGATTTTCACTCACTGCTTTTTATACTTGTAAACTTCACAGTGTAAACTGTGAAGTGACAATAAACTTGACTTGACTTGACTTCTCACCCCAACCATGGACTGCTTGCCCTCCTCCACTCCGGGTAGCGCAATATAAACCTTTGTTACAAGTCAAGCAGGCTTAGGAAAAGCTTCTTCCCCTTAGCTGTCATCTCACTGAACTATGAACCCCCACCCCCGTCCTCTGAACTCTGTACCACAACCCCCCCCCCCCCTCTCTGCTGCCCAATATACAAACTCTGAACCCTGAACACTGCTGACAATACCCTTTCACCATAATTGTCTTCAACGGCCTTGCACTGTATCATAACTCCCTACCTCTACCTATAGTTTACATATTTATAGTTTACATATTTATTGTTTACATACCTATATATATGTATATACATTTATATATATGTATCTTTTGATACAACTGCATACCCCTGCTCACTACCTGTTTATACTTGTATACTAACCTTGTATAAATATACCTATAATTCTGCACACATAACTTCTCTATAAGTAATTGTATTTTAGTAGACTGTTTTTACATGTACAATTTACTGTACAATATATATTACCATACACTTTACTGCAACATTTGCACTCTGGTTAGATGCCAAATTCATGTTGATGTACTGTACTGTGCTGTACACTGACAATACATTTGAATCTAATCTAATCTAATATATATATATATACTATATATATATATATATATATAGTGTTTAGATAGATCGACATATACAGTGTGTATATATATGTATGTATATATAAATATATATATATATATACAGTGTTTATATATGTATTTATAAACTGTATATATATACAGTATATCCATCCATCCTTCACGCTTATCTGGGATCCTGTCGCGGAGTTAGCAGCTCTAGCAGATATTTATATAGTATATACAGTATATATAAATATATATATATATATATATATATATATATATATATATATATATATATATATATATGTACTTATATAGTATATATATACATATATAGTAAAAAAATATATATAAAAAAGGCCAGAAGAGATACAAAGAGACTTTTTTTTGAGCACAAAGATCGTCTGTGAAAAAACGTTAAAAGTTATTCCTAGACTATAGTAAAATGAGCAAATAAGCGAAATAAAAGTTTGTTCACAGCGACCGTTTTAACGATCGTTCCTCACGTCTTTGCTCACATGATCATAAGGCAGTTCCTTCTTCACATGGCACGAAAAATAGATGAAAACGAAAAAAAGATTGACTGGGAAATAATATGCCTGAAAACGGACCAGGAAGCGGTACATCTAGAAAGTAAAGAAAAGTATTTTTTTACAAAAGTGCTAAATTTCGCCGTCTCTTTTGAGCAAAGTACCCGTAATGTTCGAGGGACTTTTGCTACGGAATGAACCGAGCAACTACGACAACCAAATTCACATTCGCAACACCTGCCTGTTCCTCCATTACTCCTGTGTATGTGACAAAATCCCCCTCTCCCCCGACTGCCCCCACCAGCCTACACCATGCTTTTTACCATTACCTTGCAAATTCCAATCCATCCTATATGGCTATTGTCCCCATAATAACATCATTTGAATAGGTGCTTATGTAAATTGCAGTTGGTTGGGGACACTCATACACACCCACAAACACACACACACACACACACATACACACACAAACACACACACACACAGGGCTTATAACAATAGAATGAGTGGTAAATTGTTGCAGAAACCTGACTGTACAATCATTCCCCCTGGTGGTGTATTGTAACACTCTCTCTCTCTCTCTCTCTCTCTCTCTCTCTCTCTCTCTCTCTCTCTCTCTTTCTCTCTTCTCTCTCTCTCTCTCTCTCTCTCTCTCTCTCTCTCTCTCTCTCTCTCTCTCTCTCTCTCTCTCTCTCTCTCTCTCTCTCTCTCTCTCTCTCTCTCTCTCTCTCTCTCTCTCTCTCTCTCTCTCTCCCCCACACACACACACACACACACACACACACACACACACACACACACACACACACACACACACACACAAACACATGCATTCAAAAATGTTGGCCTGTACGTTCCCGATTTCACTGCACAGCACTTTGTCACTCTTTGTTTCTAAAGGCGCTTTATAACGC
The DNA here is from genome assembly GCA_027704905.1 of Muraenolepis orangiensis. Lineage (NCBI taxonomy): Eukaryota > Metazoa > Chordata > Actinopteri > Gadiformes > Muraenolepididae > Muraenolepis > Muraenolepis orangiensis. The sequence continues at coordinate 7,431,638 of CM051009.1, forward strand.
GGCAGTAAAAATAACACTCCTAGCAAAAAAAAACCTAACCGCTCCCCGGGCAGCTGTATAAATAGCTGACCACTGCTCCTAATACTAGGATGGGTTAAATGCAGAGAAATTCCTTTCGCTGTACTGTATCTTTCGCTGTACTGTGCTGTATACCGACACATTTTAATTATTATAATTCCATTTTGAGTTGCTGTTAACAATTCATATAATAATGAAAATAATAGTAATAAAAGCAATAATAATAATAATAGTAATTATAATAATATTAATAATATATCAAATGCAGATATTATATTAAAGGATTTTTATATTACATTTCAATATTATTTTGCGGTGCTCTGAGCCTAGCGGGTTAGGGCTGCTCCAATGGGTTAGGGATAGGGCTGCTCCAATCAGATTCAGATTTGGATTCATGTGTCACATGTTTGAGGAACAGCGTGCAATGTACAGTGAAATGTTAATCGCCATCTCCGAAAATGTGCATAAAGTGGCTGAATTGATAATTACGAATGACAAATTATGAAAATGACAAAATGTACATGTGGAGTATGTGTGGTTGGTGGCCTGTTTAAGCAGCCTCACCAGGCCTGACTTGGTGATGAAGTCAAGTCACTTAGACTGATTGGTTGGTGAGGCTGCACAGGTGTGCAGCCTCACCAACCAATCAGTCTAAGTCGTCATTGTTAATCAAGGCCCACAGGTTAAAGCAGCCACCCCCACACACACACTCTGCAATAAACCGGATTCCTCATGTGTCCTTGTCTTCGGGAGGAGCCCTCAAGTAGACATTTTAATGGCTGGTGGCAGCGTCGTCAGGAATACACAAATATAGGAATACACAAATACGTAAAAATATGTAAATATGTAAGTTTGTGTATTTATTTTGTACTTTGTACATTTTGTAAGCTCATTTGGTTGCAGGGTAACGGGAATCCAAATCCAAACCCACGGATACTCACCTTCGTTGGTCCAGCAATTCAATAGGCTACCTTCTTTTGAACCCCAGACATAATGAAATTCACGAGACAATAGATAATTATAATCATTATAATAACGGCGACAGGGGAAGACCTGCTACATGTCCAATTATAACGCAGAATATGCAGTTAAAATGATCTATAGGCCAAGTAGACACGGCTGGTACGGCTAATACCTGGGCACTGCGGAGGTGCCCTTTAGCAAGGCACCAGACCCCCTACACTGCTTCCCGGGCACTGTATAAACAATAGCTGCTCCTCCACTGCTCCTAATACTAGGATGGGTTAAATGCAGAGAAACTGTTTACATGTACGTGACCAATAAAGAGGATTCTAAAACACAGATCTAGATTTAGATTTAAGGAGTGGGTGCGTGTGAGTGTGTGCGCATGCGTGTGTGCAAAAGTGTGTTTGTGCATGAGTCTGTGTGTGTGTGTGTGTGTGTGTGTGTGTGTGTGTGTGTGTGTGTGTGTGTGTGTGTGTGTGTGTGGTGTGTGTGTGTGTGTGTGTGTTGTGTGTGTGTTTCAGAGAGAGAGAGGTATAGAGAAAAAAAGGGAGGAAGAGAGGAAGAGAGAGAGAGATAGAGATGGTAAGAGAGAGAGATAAAAGGGAATATGCCAAAACCAAAACAGACTATGGATTTCTTCTGGGCAATTTGTTCCTTGGCACCTGCTCCTCCTAATCGTTCAATTCAACGTCCTTAGAAGTTTTTCATCTATCAACGTTATTCAACGGTATATTTCAAAAGCTTTAGAGTTGGCAGCGGCGGGGAGGCTGTTGGCAGTGGTGGTGGTGGTGGTGGCGGTGGGTGGGAGGGACGGCTTGTGGCTAACGAGGAACCCTCGTTAATGAAAGACATCCATTACTGTTGAAGCGGCGACAAGAGTTAATATGAATAAATTAACCCCTCCCAACCAAACCCATCCGCTTATGCGGTGGTTTATGATGAGCCCCCTTCCTAATTGGGTTTCTGATCGGATGAATTCATGCAGCTGAAACCTGGGGGTAAGGGGTGGGATGAGGCGTGTGGCTTACATTAAGGTGGGTGTGTGCGTAGATTATGTCCGTCCTGGGTGACTTGGCTGTATTTATTATGACTATTTAGTTACTTACCAGACTCTGCAATGCACACACACAATCGAGCCGACGGGATTTTCCGTACACCGGGCGGACAGAACAAAGGCTCTCTCCGGTAAAGATCGCGGAGGGGGGGTATGTCTCATGATAAACAGATCTTGGTGCAACCAAAGTCATGTACATCCCCTCAAGTCTTTCTGTTCCCCGGACCTGGAGTACCTGATGCTTATGTGCCGTCCATACTGGCTACCTCGGGAGTTTACAGCGGTAACCGTGACCGCTGTTTACATTCCCCCACAAGCCAACACGGACACAGCGCTGAAGGAACTGTACGGGGCTATCAGCGAACAGGAGTCGGCCCACCCCGAGGCTGCTCTCATCGTGGCGGGGGACTTCAACAAGGCGAACCTGAAGAAGGTTCTCCCGAAGTTCTACCAACACATAAAGAGCAACACACGGGGCGAGCGGATCCTCGACCACTGCTACACTCCCTTCCGTGATGGCTACAAGGCCCTCCTCCGCCCACCGTTCGGCAAATCAGATCACCGCTCTATCCAGCTACTCCCCGCCTATAGGCAGAGACTGAAGCAGCAACCGATCGCTGTGAGGGAGGTCCAATGCTGGTCGGACCAATCAGATTCTACGCTGCAGGATTGTTTTGATCACGCTGACTGGCACATGTTCCGCGTTGCCTCGGACAATAACGTCAACGAGTACGCGTCGTCGGTCACCGGGTTCATCAAGAAGTGCATAGATGACGTTGTTCCGACCAAGTCGGTTCGGATATATCCCAACCAGAAACCGTGGATTAACGGCGATGTTCGCGCTGCCCTACATGCGCGTAACGCCGCCTTTGGTTCCGGGAATACGGAGGAATATACGAGAGCCCGTTACGACCTCCGTAAGACCATCGTCACTGCCAAGCGGGAGTATAAGGACAGAGTGGAAGATAAATTCAAGAAACACGATGCGAGGGGTATGTGGCAGGGGCTGCAGAAGATAACGAACTTCAGAGGGAGAACCAGTTGTGTAGAGAACTCCTCTACCTCCCTCCCAGGAGAGCTAAATACATTTTTTGCTCGGTTCGACGTAAACGGCAGCCCGCCGAAGCCAGCACCGACTGGGGAGACCAGCCAGCTGCGCATCTCGGAGGCGGATGTGCGCCGCACCTTTAAGCGGCTGAACATCCGTAAGGCGGCAGGCCCCGACGACATCCCGGGCCGCGTCCTCAGAGCATGCGCAGACCAGTTGGCAGGAGTCTTTGCAGACATCTTCAACCTCTCCCTGTCCCAGGCTGTTGTCCCCGCGGTCTTCAAGATATCCACCATCGTGCCTGTCCCTAAACAAACCAAGGTAACATGCCTGAATGACTACAGACCTGTGGCCCTCACCTCGATCGTTAGCAAATGCTTCGAGAGGTTGGTCAAGGACTTTATTTGCTCCGTGTTACCTACCACGCTGGACCCATGGCAATTTGCATATCGTCAAAATAGATCCACGGACGACGCAATTGCCATGGCCCTCCACACTGCCCTTTCCCACCTGGAGGGGAAGAACTGTTATGTGCGAATGCTGTTTGTGGACTACAGCTCAGCATTTAACACAATAGTTCCTGCCAAGCTCGACACCAAGCTGAGAGGTCTAGGCGTACCCCCATCCATGTGCAGCTGGAAACTGAACCTCCTGTCGGACCGCCGCCAGGTGGTGAGGATGGGCAGCACCACATCAGAGCCACTGACCCTCAACACGGGAGCCCCCCAGGGATGCGTGCTGAGCCCTCTCCTCTACTCCCTCTACACCCACGACTGCATGGCTATGCACAGCTCCAACGTCATCGTCAAGTTTGCTGACGACACGACAGTGATGGGCCTGATCGCCGGCGACGACGAGACAGCCTACAGGGAGGAGGTCGGATCGCTGGAGCAGTGGTGCCAGGAGAACAGCCTCGCCCTCAACGTCAAGAAGACCAAGGAGCTGATCGTGGACTTCAGGAGGCAGAGGGGAGAGCACAGCCCTATCTCCATCGACGGCGTTGCAGTAGAGAGGGTCAGCAGCTTCAAGTTCCTCGGCGTGCACATCTCCGAGGACCTCACATGGTCCACGCACACCACACACGTGGTGAAAAAGGCCCAACAACGCCTGTATTTTCTCAGGCGTCTGAAGAAATTCAGCATGGGCCCCCGCATCCTGAGAACATTCTACAACGGCACCATCGAGAGTGTTCTGACAGGGTGTATCACCGCCTGGTACGGGAACTGCACGGCACTCGAGCGCAGAGCGCTTCAAAGGGTGGTGCGGACGGCCCAGTATATCGTTGGAGGTGAGCTCCCCTCCCTCCTGGACATTTACAACCAGCGGTGCGTGGCCAAGGCCAAAATAATTATAAAAGACATTGCCCACCCCAGCCATGAACTTTACTCACTATTACCGTCAGGCAGGCGATACCGCAGTATCATGTGTCGTACAAATAGGCTTAGAGATAGCTTCCACAGTCAGGCCATCAGGCTGCTGAACAAGGGCGTATAACATATAACAATGTATATTTTATTACATTGATTTATATATATATATTGCTCTTTTCTGTGCTGATTTTTGCATTTTATAAATTGCATTTTTTATTTTTATTTTATATTCCTTATTCTATTTTTTATTCTATTTTTTATTCTATTTTTATCTATTTTTATCTATTTTTATTTTATCTTATTCTATAACTGCTGTCTGTCGTCGGGTATTGCACACAAGAATTTCACATCACTGCTTTATACTAAACTGTAAACTGTGAAGTGACAATAAACTTGACTTGACTTGACTTGACACACACACACACACACACACACACACACACACACACACACACACACACACACACACACACACACTGTGACTATACTTTTGTTTGGTATATTCCTGAATTAGGTAGACTTCTTTGAAATTCAGAACTTTGGAGAACTGTAACTACAAGGTAATGCTCCTGCCATTAGAGTACTCTGAATTAAAAAATATATATTTTTAAAATAAAAAAGCATTTTTAACAAGGAACAGGTGTGCGGGGACCATACTAACGAACCTGTGTTGAAGGGTCCAATATTGCCTTAATTACTTATTTTTCTTTCCAGGTTTATAATTTAAAAAATAATTTACGGTCAGGGCGAATCATTTCAAATGTGGTTAATCATCACTTGTAAATCAATCCTCAAATAGAGTAGCCGATACACATTCATCATCCGTCCTCTGTCTGCTGCTCTTTCTAATGACAGCCTGGCGCAAAATTGCTGGCTTAATTGCTAGCTAAATTGCTAGTTGACGTCCTGGATCCACATTTTCGAAAAATTCATCGAAAAATCCTCAAACGCATTTCAATAATGATTGAGCCACTAAATCTTAACATTCCCTCAAAGCTCATAAGACAATGGGACACTACCAACTGTCATTCTGGAAATGAAATAGGGGCCCTTTTCTTCCCATGGGGGCCCTGGAAGAAGTTTCAAGATCCCAACTTCCATTTAAAAATGTTTGCCCAGATTGCTGTGAATGTTGCCAAACTAATTAACACATTTTATTTTATTTGTTTTGCCATATGCCCGCCAATGTACGCAATGTACCTAACGGGACCATTGCAAGATAAACTTTCCTCCTACATGACAGGTGTTACATACTGTACATATACTCAAATTGAACAGGAAGGAATGTTGAAGTTGGGTTTAGATACAGGCAGTGTCTGAAATCACTCCCTACTCTGGCATGTTTAATTATGAGACAGTAGTGTAGTCATTAACAGAGACTCCAGTAGTGTCCCAAATTGTTTTTAACTTTGAAGTCCTCTAAATTGAACCACTAGAGAGAGTGGCACTAGAGAGGGAAATATTTCACTATATAGTCCTCTACATTGAACTCCCCGCAAAGTGAGTAGAAGGGAATGAGGGAAGGATATTACTATATAGTCCTCAACATTGAACTCCCTAGAGAGGGGGTAAGGAGAAGGGAATGAGTGAATGATTTCGAACACAGCCTTAATGTACCCGTGGCTGGGGTGTGGACTCACCAAAGGGTAACAGGTTCAATGTCTGCCACCCATCCTGAAAGCATCCTTGAGCTGAGAGGTCCTGTCTCCTGCTCGTAAATTTGCCTGTGTCCGAGTTCAATGAAATTCACTTTGGATAAAAGTGTCTGCTAAATTACGAAACAGTAGTTAACTAAACAGTGCAGCGACATAATAGTTCATATGTGTCTGTGTTCTTCATCAGTGTATGTTTTGAATGTTTATTCCAATCCATCTTTCATCCAGCAATCCATTCAACAACCATCTATTGTTTCATTAATTTGTGAATGAATAAGGCCTACTACAGGAATTATGGTATAAGTATCGGAGAACTTTGTTAACGGGATGTAGGAAATTATATACTTGCTATCAAGCAGACATCCTAATGTTAATAGCTGCTGACTGCTTATAGAGTTAGCTGCTAGCTAGCATTATGGAAACACACCATAATCATAATGTTATGTTATGTTATGTTTTGTAATGTGGTTAAAATGTTGTTTGCATCTCTCCCTGTTTTTAATACCTCTCCTCCACTTGAGTTATATTGATACTACTAGGGACTACATTTTTCTTTCACTTTTCTAACTTGTGAATGGGTTAATGTG
>CM051009.1:7450835-7458335 GCA_027704905.1 Muraenolepis orangiensis
AGGCAGACACAGAGGGTCATTTCCTCGGAGAACAAAGCTCAGTCGGTTGTTTGGCCGGTTTTAGCGGTAGCTAAGGCTACAGAATATGGCTTCTTGACATGTCTACCTGTCTGGTAAGAGTGTTAAATTCATTGATTCATATATTCTGCAACTATGTAAATATGTACATTTGTGTATTGCTTTTGGATTTTTTTAAATGTGTTGCTTGTTGTTGTTTTGTGGAAGTCGTCAGCTGCTTCTGTTTCCTTGGGATACATGCTTGGGAGGTCATGCTGAAGAAGGCACACCAGCGCCTCTATGCTCTGCGGTGCCTCAGCAAAAGCGGAATAGGCCTGAGGTGGCTAGTGAACTTCACCGTGGCACCGTAGAGAGCGTCCTGATGGGTGGCGTCACTGTGTGGTACGGCAACACCACTGCACGGGACAAGAAAGCCATCCAGAGAGTCGTGAGGACGGCAGAGAAGATCATTGGGTGTGCACTTCCATGTATTGAGGAGATCTGTAGGACCAGATGTTGGAAGAAGGCCATGTCCATCATAAAAGACCGCAACCACCCTGGGCACCATCTCTTCTCTCCCCCAACCGGTCGCCGGTTGCGCAGCATCCGTAAAAGGACTACCAGGTTTATGGATCATTTCTATCCACAGGCAGTGCGCCTACTGACGGTAGTGATGGTGTAGATGGATGGTCACGACAATGGGATGTGGGATTTCAACAATGGGATTTCACACACACACACACACACACACACAAACACACACATACATACACACACCCACACACGCATTCACACACACGCATTCTCCAGACGATTAAAATCAAGTTTGAGGAGAAAAACTGGAGCACCTAGAAAAAAGTAATTACATTTCATGTTTTTTCCCATTCCTGTTTATTTTTTCATTCACTCTTTGCTTGCCTAATTATTCCGTCGTTGTTCCCGTTATAATCTATTGTGCCGCTGCTCCTTTATAGATTTCCGCTTTCGATATATTTTTATGTTTAAAAAAAAAAGTATGTAGAAAAAGGCTTTTTAATTATAATCATTCAAGTAAATGAAAGCAGTTGTGAAAACCATTATCGCTGTAAGCATCATAATCGGAAATTGGACGAGCAGATAACTGATTATTATTTTTAATGAAAACCATTGGTTGAATAAAATGTATCGGTGTGAAAAAAAACAACAGCAGATAACGTGGATCATTTAAACATTGTCGCACTTTTGGGACAAGGGAACTCGAATGTTTGTTCGTCTCATTTCTGTGAACTTCCTTCATCCATTTGCGCCGCCATGGTCGTCATCCTCAATTAAATTCAAAGTCAATTAACTTCCAGTGAGTGTCTTCCAAGATATATCTTGTATCGTTTACATGCTTTTAACTCAGCGCTGAGATAGATGGGGGGGGGGGGGGCATCGGGGAAACGAGTTTCAAAGGGAGTCGCATCTGACCTGTTGCCTTCTGATTGGGCGGCCTGCATTGACCTGAACCTTCATTTCCCCCTTAGGAGATGAATGAAGGGCCTGCCTCATCTACACACTATATATTCTATATAGGCTATATCATTTATATGCATGCACGTTCGTTCACCGACGACACAAGTGGTGAGGGGTTAGTTAGGGTTGAGCTGGGGATCGAACTTTCCAGTTGCGAGACAACCTGCTCTGTCCCCTGAGCTACACACAGAATCGAGGTCAGCGTCACATGCACACTGTGTATGTGTGTGACCTTCTGTCTCTATATTTCACCCACAGTGCTGTGGAAGACACCGACAATGTCTTCTGAGCTTGTGTCTCCTCATCTTTGCAGAGGAACACGACCCAACTCCACAAAAAATATTTACATACAGTACGCTTAGAGTGCGGAACCACGATGAAGCCAAGATGGCTCATCGGTAAAGTTAAAAGGCCCGCATGCACTCCGAACCGTGCCTGGACGGAGGGACCCCTTCTCCTCTGGTCCTTCACAGGGTCTCTTCCCTCAATGAGGGAGGTTAGATGAGTCAACCCCTTTGTTCCATCACAGGGTCCCTTGCCTCTCCGGGCGCTTTAAAATACCTATTTTCTAAAGGGGGCAAGAAGCCCAAGGCTTAAGGTTTGGGGAGTCGCTTAAAGGCTAAAGCCCCTTTGCGATTAAACTGGCCGACACAAAATACATTTGACTCGACCAAAATTTGAGTACACTCGACAACACCCACTGCTTGCTTGGCTGGGCCAAAGCCCCAGCCCCTGAAGAACCAAGCACCTACCTACAATACACACACACGCACACACACACACACACACACACACACACACACACACACTCACACACACGTACACTCTTCTGAAGCAGAGCGATCGCATCGCCTGCCAGTGTTTCTGGCAGGAGATCCATGCAGTGTTCCAGGTGAACAGATTTAATCTGTCTGCTGGATGTCTAACAGCCACCCTTTGAGAGGGCTTACCGATTGAGGACACCTCTTCTGTAGGACAAGGCCGTGTTTAGCAGCACACACACACACACACACACCAAAAAAACAACAGTGTTTCTTCAAAGTGTGACATTGCAACTTGTGGATCAGGCCATACACTTCCTGCTCTTGGAGGCTTGTTAGGAAGGAAATACACTTATGGCCTCTGGTGACGAGTTGTTATCTTGCCTACTTACTGTACAATGAACACACTATTGTATGTCGTTTTGGACAAAAGGGTCAACTAAATGACTAATGTAATTTAATGAAATGTACACTGGAATGAAGCAGGTAATATGTGGAAACATGCCACATGTTGGTAAGATGCAGTAAGGTGCAAAGCATTTGGAGGTAAAATGTAGGTGTAAGATGTATGTTTTGCCATCAGAAACAGGGTGTGGATTGGCAAGTTACCGCTGCTGGTCCAAAGCACACGTAGTGCAATTTTAGCTTTAGCATGTATTGGTAGCACGACCCCCCCCCCCCAAACAAATGGTATCGTCTTTGTAGCAGACGACACTGCCACTAGCCATTAACATGGCTGCTTGCGGGCTCCTCTCGAAGACAAGGACACAGGTTGATGAGGAATCTGGTTTATTGCAAGAGTTTTAATTATAGTGAACAGAGCAGATGGTACATGCTAGAGCTCTCTCCTCGAACGTGTGTGGTGGAGGCAGTTTTAACCTGTGGGCCTTGATTCACAACGACCCACAGGGGTGCATAAACAAGCCACCAACCACACACACTCTTGTTTTAACAGAAAAAAGCATGCAGAGTGTGAATGTAGCTATATTAACAAGCTGTATTCATTTTCTTTTCTCGCTTGCTTCGTGTCGGAGGCAAACATTGAAGAACATCATTTTGAATTCGTCCCGACACGGCCGAGTGGTTTCCGTTTACTTGGAAAATAAATAGATAAAGTTAACTTTCCCCAGAAACAACATCGAGGTGTTACAGCAGAAATTGTATATTTTATTAATTACTTTTTTTTAGTTTTTAGTTTTTATTAATATTAACGTGAAGAGAACAGAGTTGTTTAGAGTACGACATTGAGGGCGGTATGGTGTTTTGACAGTGAATGTAATGGTGGATGGGGGGGGATCCGTCCAAGTCTGCTCTTGTAAATATAAATGGGGGAGGCGGAATATAAAGAGGCTCGGACCTCTCTGCCAGTCTCCCCTGCAGAGTCTTCATACACATATGCAGACTTGGGGGGGGGGGGGTGGGGGAGGGGGTGGACTTTGATATAGTATCAATGTGTTCAAGAATTGAAAGGAATATCATTATATTGTTAGAAAGGAACCAAACTGTGATATACCAAGACAAGGAGACGACAAAGGAAGGATGAATCCAGTCAAATTATTATCAGGGAATAATACTTAGTATACAGTTCAAAGCAGTCTGTGTGGGGGAGAAAGAAACATCAAAGAAATATTCATCTTGGAATATTTCCATGTTGTCATACTCATCCATATTTTAGCCTCTTAGTTAAACATTTATTACACACCACACTTTTTTTTTTGGTGACGCACACTGAGATGAGGACACCTCACACAACACAATTAGCTTTACATTTCAGCTACACAACTTTAAGCAAAATTTCCCGCACAATATTTAAGTAGTAGTCATAAGAAGTTGTTGGGCAAATATCAGTGATGCAAATGCACATAGAGAGTAGACCATATTTATTTACATGAGTGCGCTCATTCGAGTTATTCTCAAGCCTTCTCAGAAACGAACAAAAAGTACAAATCTCACATCTCGCATTTCATGTGAATTCACTAATGCCAGCAAAATACTACAACGAAGCTTCCTTCTGTTTCATTTATGGAACACCTCTTAGAAAAAATGCAAGCTGCCAAGTAAAAACATTGATTTAATTGCTTGTCTAGGGGGCTGTAGAGCTTAGGGTGGAATAAAATCAAGTAAAAACAGCAGTATGTCTCTGATCTGGCAACCGTCCAGTGGTCAGTCCCACCACTATTTGACGGTTGACAAATATTGGGGCTAAAACCAAAGTCAATAGACAATTACCCACGGCCAAGTCCTTACAGTAGTACCAATTCAAACACATTTGGGTTTGATAGCTTTTTCCATTATTCATCATCAGAGATGTAAATATTTATGTTCTGATGAAAATTAATAATTTAAAACGAGACAAATTAATAATGGATGGCATTGGTTTGGCATGACTAAAATGCGATTGTTGACTGATATAATTGGCAAAACGCGTGTCAAACTCCCTCCTAACGCAGAGTGGCATGTATGTATCACTTTAGAATTTGTTTGTCATTTTCAACAACACACAAAATGAACAGTAATACGTACATGCAAATTCACTGTAAGACACTTTTGTATCTGCTAAATGACTAATTTGCTGATACCAAAGTGTCTTACAGTGAATTCAGATACATGTTTGTTAAGGAGAAGGTAATAAGGGGATTTCGTATCCTGCTTGAGGAACGCCTTACGGGTGAGGCTGCGGACATTGGGGATCGAACCCAGTATATTTTAGCTTGGAGTCAAACGGCTCTAGCCAGTAAAAAACATCGTCTCCTAGCGTCTTACACTGTTTTTGTCAAATAGAAATGCAGTAAGTCAATATGTTGGAAGTTACTCAACTGATCAGTTAAGTATCAGTTGGGGATCAGTCCGCATTTTCCATTGTCAATTGTGTTGACCGTTTACATGTCAACATTGTGTAAGTTAACACTCAATAAAGGTTATCAAGAATATATCACGTACTGTACATTTTTAATTGACCTTTATTTATCTGTACATGATCAATAGACACTTGAACGTGAACAATCTACTACCGAAAGTACAGAAAGTTTCACTTTACCATTCACTCTTTCACAGTTGATAGGAAACTAATAGGGTATTGCCAGGCACTGTTAACTCATATGACATGCTGCTGAGTGTCAGGTTTTATGTTGATGGATAATCATGTGAGACTTATTTGAATACTTAAGGACACTCATCAGACGTTCATTTGAAATATTATGGATATTCTAGCTATTAGCAACTCAAAGTCAGGTGAAACTACTGCAAATATGAAGACATGAAGTTGATAGTGTGTTCCTGACATAAATAGGACAAAGGACATAATATTCAACAGAAACATGTCTGAAGATGGATAGTTGCTAGTCACTTGACATTGGTGAGTATATAACACAATCAGGTTACGGTCAGTTAAGGCCCCAGTGCCATACACAAACTGAACCTTTCAATGTAATTTTTGCACTGTAAATTCAATTTCACTTTTCACTTTTCACATGTCACTTTTTCAGTATTCATCTGAGTTATTTATTAGTATTTATTACTGCCAATTTGCACTATACGTATTGTTGTGTATTGTATATACCTACGTATTACTGTAATAATACTGTAAATTGTGCAATTCATCTATCAATACATTTAGATTTAATTTAGAGTTCTTTAGTTATTTTTAGTTTATACTAGTTTTGTTTAGTTAGTTTGTTGTTATTTAGTTTTTAGCTTTAGGTATTAGTATATTTGTGTGTGCATTTATTCCCCCTGTGTCAACTGTTGCACCTTAATTTCCCTCGGGATAAATAAAGTAATCTGAATCTGAATCTGAATCTGAACACTGTCACACACTGACACTGACTGCTGTAAGTTAAATACTGTACAGTTGGACTATACTGGACTGTTCTGTTTAACTGTGAAACTACAATACTGTATTGTATCAACTAGTCACATGTTATCCCACTGCATCGTTTTGTATGTATATACATTTGTAATTTTCAATGCTGTTTATAGGGCCATCGCAATATGTATATGTATAAACAAATGTACAAGTCATGCCGAGTCAGCCATGCAAGGCGCCAGCCAGTTAGGGTTAGGGTGTCATGCTCAGGGACACCTCGACACTTTGCTAAGGAGGTGCCGGGGGATCGAACCAGCAACCTTCCGGTGGTCAGACAACTGCTCTTATTCCTGAGCTTCTGCCACCCAAGTTAAAGTGTTACCAAACATTGGGTGGAATAAGACAAACAATATGATAACAGTAACAACTGAACTGTCAGAACAAAAACAATGGAATAGGGAAAAAAGGGAATAAACACAATAAAAAATACAGTAGCAATGATACAAAAAAATGTCCAAGAAGATAATTAGAAAATATGATTTTCTTCTCTTTTCTGCAACTCGGTTGGTGACATTTAAAGCAGCTACATTTAACTGTAGGGAGATGTGCGCTCTTTGCAAGTCAATGTTAGTTGTTTTTTTACGACGTGATATGTGGGCACATTATCGGAATACATATATTTTATCATCAATCATCACCTGACATAACTTACTCGACGCTTTCATCGTCACGGAAACGCACGCACACACACAAACACGACCCCCCCCCCCAACACACTCACACACACACACACACACACACACACACACACACACACACACACACACACACACACACACACACACACACACACACACACACACACACACACACACACACCCAAAGCTATTTGAACTGTTTACAAAAGCATGACGTCTTTGTCGTCACTCTCTCGGACAACTTTGCAAATATTGGCCTCAAATGCATTCCTAGCTCTTTCAGACAGTTTCCTTTTCGTTGGGTCGGACTTAATTATATCCATCAGTTGTTTAGCCATCATCCGGTCCATTTGCCTGCAAACAACAGTGGATTAACAACACCAAAACACATGAAAACCCTATTATTTCTCGAACACAGCTAAATACACAAAAAGATGATTTTACTTGGAAAAGATAGCCAAAGAAAAAGCTGTCATGATTTGCTCAGAGAACATTGGTGTTTTTGTTATATGTCATATAATCCTTTTTTTGTTATGTTGTTTCTTATTGTAATATTGTGCCCTTGCAGTCGCTCCAAAATGAGCGTTGACATCACCAACGGCGGACAAATAATTGCGAAGAACAGAAGCAATGTTGACGGCAAACACAACGAGGCTTAAGCCATCAATATTGTTCCAATACAACAACATCGCTGCTCAAACCACAAGACAAACTAATTTGGAAAATAATTAACACCTAATTAACA
>CM051009.1:7463335-7473335 GCA_027704905.1 Muraenolepis orangiensis
AGTCAAAGCATTAGAACGTGTCACATGTTTTAACAACCAATTACTTCAATTCGATTTTGATCATGTTCTGGCCCGCCATCTAGTGGCTCAGAAAAAAATTGGCCCATGGCCAAACTTACTTGCCGACCCCTGGACTAAAGTATTCAAATGAATATGATAAATGGACGCAATAATGTGGAATAAAATAAAGACGATTTTGGAGGTTTAGTTTAGTGTTTAGTTTTGTTATATGTGGGCCTTTACTTGGTAGATTTTCATTTTCAGTGAGTTTCTCTTACCCTTGTCTTTTGTCTCACCATAGAGATTTAGACTTCATACATTCATTCATTCATTAAAAGACTTTGATACCCACAGTGCACCATGTGTACATTGTTTGACCAAGCTCATTATCGTCTTTATTTGGATTTCTCTTTCAGGTCACGATTTTCCTCGTTTGATATATGTTTTATTTTTGATTGCAGTCGGCGAGACCTTGTTCCAGATGCAAATAAATGTAAATTTGTCTTCATGCAAATATAATCTCTGTGGTGCCTAGCTTATTCTAGAAAAAAAAACTTCTCTTGATAGAAGCCCAAAGGATGACAGTCCTGTAACCTTGGCAAAAGGTTGGATGGTAATTTGAATTTCAGTGCCAAAGTGTACCCTTGGACCATCTTTATGCTGAAGGAGGGCTGCCCTTTAGTCTGACCTTTTCTTTCCGCTTAAACCCTTCCCTTAAACCACTTTCCAAACGTAAACATTTTCTATTATATTTGAATAAATTCAGCACAAACACAGGATGTGTCTTTTCCTGTGTAGCCATCTTAGAAAAATAAATAAACAGAGGAATGCATTGGATGCCACGTTTATGTTCCTTGTTGTAGATTATTTCAAAGTTTGTGTTCAATGGTTTAAGCTGAGAAGATTGACAAAAAATTGCATATCATTTTGAATACATTAGTGGTCACTTTTTATGGTTTCCAAGAGGAGGAATTAAACAAATTAAACGTTTACACAATCCTGCCTCACAGAAAAGTGTTTCACCGATTTCAAACTCACTGAAGTTTTAGACATTGAGGAATCCCACCCAAATTTTGACACAGTTCACAAAAACAGTGTGGATTTATTCTGGAAACTTCCAAAGATCCAAGTCACTGCTGTGCTGTGTACATCCCCAGTGGCACACTGAACTCTTGTTAAATAATCTTGATACAAAAAAAATAAAAAAATTCTTCCGAGGCGCTCAGTGTGCCAAAAACACCCCATAAAAAAAACAAGGGGGCCAAGAAGTTCACTCAAACATGCACTAATTGGTGCATTCCAAAGCCATTTATTTTCCGTTCCAAACGTGTTACGGAGGACGAATCACAAGCTTCGCTTTGCTCATTTAGGATGAAGACCCCCATCGCCATGACGATGGCTATCCTCCCCCTAACTGTATCCCGCTCCTAAAAAAAAGAGCTGGGTCAAAGATGAAGATCATTTGTAAATAAAAAAACAAGGCACCGATATATATTTTCTGTGTAAATATTTTTTTAATAGTTTTCGCCTTCGGCAGCAACAACATTAATATTATTATTTTATTTTTTTATCTTGGTGTCTTCGCCTTTTATCGCCAGCCAGTTTCTACTGACATAGACAAAACCCAGGTTCCCCCCGGAGCAATTAGACAGGCTTTCTCATTGGCAGAAACAGCTTCGCCATTAGTGTTGGCTCACGCACGGCGTCCGGAGAAGAGTGATGCCTACCCCCCCCCCACAAACACACCCACACACACTCACCCCACCTCCGACACGCACGTCACACAGCTTTATGGACGCACGTGTGGCTGTGTTGTCGGCACATACACAGTTTTGTGTACAGTAGGTGTGTGTGTGTGTGTATGTTTATCATAAACACATAAACTGTTTATGTGTGTATGTGTGTAGTATGTATGTGTGTTTGTAAATAATTGTGCTTGTGGATGTGTGGATTCATGTGTGTGTGTGTGTGTGTGTGTGTGTGTGTGTGTGTGTGTGTGTTTGTGAGTGCGTTTGTAAATGTGTATTTGTGTGTATGTGTACCAAGTGCCCATGTTTGTAACCATGTGTATATAAATGTGTGCATTTGTATGTAAAATGTGTGTGTCTTCTCCAGAGCCTCTAACCCACCTCTGGTGTGGGACCCCTGTCATGAGAAACACCAGAGCTACTGAAACTAAAGAGAAAGCATTTAAAAAGCAGAAGGCGGGTGAGAGAAGAGAGCAAGAGAGAGAGAGAGAGACAGACTATACTACACTATACAATACTATACTACACTATACTATACCATACTATACTATACTTTACATTTCTGTACTATACTATATATACTATACTACAAACAACACTGTATACAATATACTATAAACTATTAACTATGTACTATAAACAACACTATACTTTATCAATTTTATACACAATAAAAACGAACAATAATACAAATTAAGTGTCTAATGGGTGATATATACATATGGGGAGAACAACGCTTTTATCCTAACAAAATAGATTGTCATGTAATATCCGTACATATTTGCTATCTAGCCCAAAAAGAAAGATCCAAGGCTTAACGGACATTTGGGCCAAACTGCAGAACTGCTAAACTGTTTTGCTCTCATCTCTAGGGGGCCACGAACACGGGCTATTTTTTGCAGAACAGTCAACAAGGCTACAACGCTATCAATCACCCCCACACACACACACACACACACACACACACACTCCGCATCTTATGTTCCAGATAAATACGGAAGGGGGGAGTAAAAAAGTTAAATGAGACGATATGATGCTCTCTCTCTCTCCCTCTCACCCCTCTCCCTCTCTCTCTTATTGTCTCTTTCTGTCCCCCTTTTATCTCCCTCTCCCCCCCTTTTATCTCCATACCTCTCTTTTTGCTCTCTCTCTCTCTCTCTCTCTCTCTCTCTCTCTCTCTCTCTCTCTCTCTCTCTCTCTCTCTCTCTCTCTCTCTCTCTCTCTCTCTCTCTCTCTCTCTCTCTCTCTCTCTCTCTCTCTCTCTCTCTCTCTCTCTCTCTCTCTCTCTCTCTCAGGGACAAGCAAGTCGTGATATCTATTCCACCCCCCCCCCCGACGTCATGACAACCACACACCATCACCTAGCTTACGTTTAAACCTTTGCCTGTGAGGGCAACAAACAAAACAAGCGTGATGTAATGAAACTAATGAGGAAATAACGTCCTTGAACCCAAAGGGTCAACGGAAGTTCTGGGAGCATGTCGTTGTCGTGGAGGCGATCGAGCAAGCTAACTGCTACAACTGACAGCAAACAAGCCAATGGTCCCTTCCTCCATCCGTCCCCATACTATATATTATACTTTATACTATGAACAACACTATTCACTACCCTTTATATGCTATACTATGTTCAGCACTATAACAATATTATATACAATAAAGAGCGATAAAGAACAATGAAGTGACTTTTCATGACCCTTCGAGAAATGTCGAATGTGTCTATATTATTTTTGCTGAGCACAGAATTCTATTGCAGAAATCCATCCCTTGACTAATCACATTTTGACAGCTTTTGTGTGGGCATTAGGTGAAAGGGGGGTGGGGGTGGGGGGGCTAGCGAGGCTGGGATATCGTCTTGGTACAACCCCCCGGTTGTACCAAGCTTTTAACCAGTCGTGCACCGGAGTGGCAAGGAGAGGGAATGCTACGTGCATGAGTGGAGACAATGTGTGTGTGTGTGTGTGTGTATGTGTGTGTGTATATGTGCACATGTGCGTGTGTGTGTGTGTGAGTGTGAAAGTTACATTACATTACAGTCATTTATCAGACACTTTTTTTTGTCCAAAGCGACGTGCAGTAAGGTCATGCAAGATCAGTGTTGGGCAAGTTACTGAAAAAAAGTAATTAGTTACAGTTACTAGTTACTTCTCTCAAAAGTAACTTAGTTACTTTACGGTTACTGCATATTAAAAGTAACTAGTTACTTTCGGAAAGTAACTTTTGCGTTACTTTTAAGTATCTGCTTAAATTATCTTGCATAGTATATAGTATAGTATTGCACACATAGCTATATTATTTTACACACACACACTCACATGGAGAGACACACACAGAGAGAGAAATTGTCTGAGTAATTTCACATGAAGTGCTCTAAAAACAGAAAGGTAGACAGTGAAAACTCCTCCATGTTGGTTCTTCCCACGGGAAGTTCAGACCCCGTACGTCTCATTAGTTCCGTGGCAACTATTAAAAGCAGCAATGTGAAGCGGCACTACGACATAAAGCACACATCTTTTGAGCTATTATACCCACCCAAAATGAAATAAAACGATCTAGGAATCCAAAATGATCGATCTGTATTTACCTGTAGGCAGTGCTAACGGCATTTCTGCTTTTTCTGACACGCACCGGGAAAAGTGTCATGCATTTTTCGTATTCTGCGTTTTTAAGAGCTATGATCCATCGAGTGAATATCGGCCGAAAAATGGCGTGCCGATCAATCGACCTACATCATATTTTCCATACATATCTCCTTGGTCAGCGGAGCGTCTTTTGCAATTATCGTTATAGCATTCTTACCAAGCCTCCAAGAGCAGAACTAGTGCTCAGGTTAAAAGTATTGGCTGCTGGCTAACCATGAGGAGCTAACAATTGGCTAACATGCATCCCCACTCCACCCCCCCCCCCCTCTCTCTCTCTCTCTCTCTCTCTCTCTCTCTCTCTCTCTCTCTCTCTCTCTCTCTCTCTCTCTCTCTCGCTCCCTCTCGCTGTGTTTCTCTTTTCCTCTCACATGGGCAGCCGTCACCTGACATTCACAGCGACCATGATGGCGATGACAACAATGTCAGAGAAAGGCCACTACACTACAGCGGGGGAGTGTGGGTGCGTGTGTCTTTGTGTGTGTGTCTGTGTGTGTGTGTGTGTATGTGTGTGTGTGTGTGTGTGTGTGTGTGTGGGGGGGGGGGGGGGGGGAAATGGGGGGGTGTGTGCATCAACGAGACGCAGAGAACAAGGGATTATTTGACAGTTAATACACACACACTCTCTCTCTCACTGTCACTCATTCTCTCTCTCTCTCTCTCACACACACACACACACGCACACACACACACACACACACACACACACACACACACACACACACACACACACACACACACACACACACACACACACATCGCGGGATGTGCTTAATTGAGGTAGTCTTGGCAGGTGTGCTCAGGCAGCGCAGCACATGGCTGCTGCGAAGAAGGAAGTGCTGATTGTTCCAGAATAAACTTCCACATGAGGGGGGGGGGGGTGGTGGGATGGGAGAAGGGCAGCGGCACTCGTTCAACTCTTCTCCACAACCAGCAGGAGGGTTAGTGTCAGCCGGTCCTGGATGGAGACGAATCACTGTCCTAGAGCCTCAGTCCCTCTCTCTCTCTCTCTCTCTCTCTCTCTCTCTCTCTCTCTCTCTCTCTCTCCCTCCTCTCTCTCTCTCTCTCTCTCTCTCTCTCTCTCTCTCTCTCTCTCTCTCTCTCTCTCTCTCTCTCTCTCTCTCTCTCTCTCTCTCTCTCTCTCTCTCTCTCTCTCTCACGTGCCAACGGTAAATTCCCTGAGTCGAGAGCCAACTCTTACACCGATTCCCACATGCGGCTCGTGTGAAGCTCGCTCGCCCTTCTTCCTCCCCCCCTTCTGTCTTTCTCTCTCTCTCTCTCTCTCTAAACTCAGCCATGTTCCTAAATAAAGGGGAAGAGGAAACCTTGGGATTTAATTTGCAATTTGTTTGATTAAGGTTCAAACAGCGTTTTAAAATATCCCTGGAAAAGGTGGGCCAGACAAATCTGAATCGAATTGAATTAAACAGAGCGCTTTACTTTGTACTTTTTACAGTTTTTTGGTAGTTGTTTTGACCCCGTCGTCGCCAACTTATTATAAATGGTGTGCGCAACATACGCACACTTCTAGTGAAGAGTGTAATTTAAAGTAACTCAAAGTGAATGTGTACAGACAAGCCACTCCTATAGATGGGAGATAATGGTTAGGGCAGGGGTTACCAAACTGGGGGGCGTGCCCCCTAGGAGGACGGGGGGGGGGGGGGGGGGGGGGGGTGTGGCCCAGAGTTATGACTAGTGTGGCTGAATATAAATGATGCAATATCGTGAAGGTTCCTATTTTCTATTTGCTATTGCAGAAGTACCTGCATTGCTCTGGTTCCATGAGTAGAACCTCTGGGAATACCAGTAAAACCTCTGGTAGTTCTCTGGTTATACTGGTAAACCTCTCTTTTAATCTACAAAAGTGGGGCCCTGTAGAAAAAGTGTGGGAACCACTGGGTTAGGGACTCATTGGAGGTTGTGTGTCATCATATGCCAAAAGTTCACAAAGTGTATGTCTTTCTCTGTTGGCATTGTCAAAATATGATATTCTTTCTTAACCGCTACTTCCAAATTTCTTGAAATTTCTCTTCGCCGTTATTTAACCTTCTTCTGAATTATCATGGGCTTAGCTGTCAAGGCTCTGGCATCTAGCGCCACTCAGGTTATTTTGGGTATTACAACGACAAATATTTTTTCAAACTGCCTACTCTGGTGATGTTGATGTTTGTTTTGTATTTGTATGTTTCATCATATTTCATCCAGTGCCGGATTGAAAGTTTAAAACCCCTGGGTTAGAGTTTCTTGCTAAAGGATGGGACACTTCCGAACCAAACTTTAGAAACACGTCATTAATCTTTCACCGACGTCTACATGTTATGTCAGGAACAAAGTGAATTAAACCCCGGTACATTTAGGCTAAAACACACTAAAACCCTTAAGGCTAAAACACCCTAACCAGATCCCTCCGAATAGTCGCATTTTGAGAATTCGGAGATGGGAGATAATGGTTAGGGCAGGGGTTACCAAACTGGGGGGCGTGCCCCCTAGGAGGACGGGGGGGGGGGGGGGGGGGGGTGTGGCCCAGAGTTATGACTAGTGTGGCTGAATATAAATGATGCAATATCGTGAAGGTTCCTATTTTCTATTTGCTATTGCAGAAGTACCTGCATTGCTCTGGTTCCATGTGTAGAACCTCTGGGAATACCAGTAAAACCTCTGGTAGTTCTCTGGTTATACTGGTAAACCTCTCTTTTAATCTACAAAAGTGGGGCCCTGTAGAAAAAGTGTGGGAACCACTGGGTTAGGGACTCATTGGAGGTTGTGTGTCATCATATGCCAAAAGTTCACAAAGTGTATGTCTTTCTCTGTTGGCATTGTCAAAATATGATATTCTTTCTTAACCGCTACTTCCAAATTTCTTGAAATTTCTCTTCGCCGTTTTTTAACCTTCTTCTGAATTATCATGGGCTTAGCTGTCAAGGCTCTGGCATCTAGCGCCACTCAGGTTATTTTGGGTATTACAACGACAAATATTTTTTCAAACTGCCTACTCTGGTGATGTTGATGTTTGTTTTGTATTTGTATGTTTCATCATATTTCATCCAGTGCCGGATTGAAAGTTTAAAACCCCTGGGTTAGAGTTTTTTGCTAAAGGATGGGACACTTCCGAACCAAACTTTAGAAACACGTCATTAATCTTTCACCGACGTCTACATGTTATGTCAGGAACAAAGTGAATTAAACCCCGGTACATTTAGGCTAAAACACACTAAAACCCTTAAGGCTAAAACACCCTAACCAGATCCCTCCGAATAGTCGCATTTTGAGAATTCGGAGATGGGAGATAATGGTTAGGGCAGGGGTTACCAAACTGGGGGGCATGCCCCCTAGGAGGACGGGGGGGGGGGGGGGGGGGGGGGTGTGGCCCAGAGTTATGACTAGTGTGGCTGAATATAAATGATGCAATATCGTGAAGGTTCCTATTTTCTATTTGCTATTGCAGAAGTACCTGCATTGCTCTGGTTCCATGAGTAGAACCTCTGGGAATACCAGTAAAACCTCTGGTAGTTCTCTGGTTATACTGGTAAACCTCTCTTTTAATCTACAAAAGTGGGGCCCTGTAGAAAAAGTGTGGGAACCACTGGGTTAGGGACTCATTGGAGGTTGTGTCATCATATGCCAAAAGTTCACAAAGTGTATGTCTTTCTCTGTTGGCATTGTCAAAATATGATATTC
Source organism: Muraenolepis orangiensis (assembly GCA_027704905.1). NCBI lineage: Eukaryota > Metazoa > Chordata > Actinopteri > Gadiformes > Muraenolepididae > Muraenolepis > Muraenolepis orangiensis. The sequence continues at coordinate 7,471,401 of CM051009.1, forward strand.
TTTCTTAACCGCTACTTCCAAATTTCTTGAAATTTCTCTTCGCCGTTTTTTAACCTTCTTCTGAATTATCATGGGCTTAGCTGTCAAGGCTCTGGCATCTAGCGCCACTCAGGTTATTTTGGGTATTACAACGACAAATATTTTTTCAAACTGCCTACTCTGGTGATGTTGATGTTTGTTTTGTATTTGTATGTTTCATCATATTTCATCCAGGGCCGGATTGAAAGTTTAAAACCCCTGGGTTAGAGTTTCTTGCTAAAGGATGGGACACTTCCGAACCAAACTTTAGAAACACGGCATTAATCTTTCACCGACGTCTACATGTTATGTCAGGAACAAAGTGAATTAAACCCCGGTACATTTAGGCTAAAACACACTAAAACCCTTAAGGCTAAAACACCCTAACCAGATCCCTCCGAATAGTCGCATTTTGAGAATTCGGAAATTTTCCCACTGTTCTTTTGAGCCTCACTAACTGCTACAGCAACACAGAAATCGTGTAGGTGTAGATATTGTTAGTATCGCGACCAGGGTTTTGTGTGTCTTACAAGTTCTTCTGAAGACATTCCACCCCCATTTCACCTCCTACCCAAAGCCAAACGACACCCGCATCCGAAAAACAGACAGTCGAAAAAATCATTTAAAAAGGCAGTGGCAAAAATAATGGTATTATCATAATTGGTATTTTCTAGGCCATATGACAGCATGCTTTTCCAAGCTTTTCCCTCCACTCTCCCACTCACTCACTCCCTCTCTCTCTCTCATTTTCTCTCTTCTTAACAAAAAGTTTGCTGCAGTCTGCAAAATGGGTCCAAATAGCTAACTTGCTCTGGAAGAGCTTGTGTCCCAGAATGGCTCTAAATATATTAAGATGCTTTTGGCGAAAAAAGGACCAAAAAAAGAACACACACACACACACAAACTGTCTTGGTCACTCAGGTTCTTCATTTTAATAATAACTTTAGGCGGATAAAACAAGAAAGTGGTGTTTTCCAGCGACACCTTTCTATTTGGTGAAGGGAGGGGGTTTCAAGACTATTTCGCGACCTTCACCTTCACACACACAACCTTTATAGGAGGTTCTCTCTGCCACCAGGGGTTTCCCCAGGGTCAAGTGAAGTTGTACCACAGTCAAGCCTATAAAGACAGGGGCGGCAGTAGCACAGTCTGTTGGGTCTTGGCTTGGGAACCGGAAGGTCGCAGGTTCAACTCCCCAAAACGGGGACCAAGAACTTGGGCCAATACTCCTCCTGGGCCCTGCCGAGGTGCCCTTGAGCAAGGCACCAGAACCCTACACTGCTCCCCAGGCACTATATGTATATACAATAGCTTCCCACTGCTCTTATTACTAGGACGGGTAAAATGCAGAGAAAAACATTTCACTGTTTGTACAGTTCATGTATGTGACCAATAAAAGACATTTACAAAATATAGATTTAGATACCTACGCGATACAGCTTTGGTATTCAGATTCAGATAACTCCTTGTTAGCTGTAAAGACAGATGGACTGGCATGCAAAACGAGTACACAGGAAACGTCTTTAGGGGGTTGAAAGGAGGGGTAGCTAGAATCGCTGTCAAAAACGATTTTCACCGCTGGCTATTCCAAGTAATGTTTTTTTGCAATGGGTGGGCAATATGGATTTGTCATGGTTGAACACACTCACATACACATAAGCAGAAGCACTCACACACACACACACACACACACATAAAGAGATGTACTCACACACACACACACACACACACACACACACATTTACAAACAAACAGAGAAACACACATTACTAGAAACACTTTCACATATATACACGTAGGGAGAAACAAACACACATGAACAGAAAACAACTCGTGTTTAAATTCATAAATAAATGCAAATAAAACACCGCCCACAACCGCGTCCGTCCCGCACGGGTGGAGAAACCGAACGACTCC
>CM051009.1:7475835-7485835 GCA_027704905.1 Muraenolepis orangiensis
GCAGTTGTGTGCATATAAAAGTTGATACATTGCTGAGTGTGTGTGTGTGTGTGTGTGTGTGTGTGTGTGTGTGTGTGTGTGTGTGTGTGTGTGTGTGTGTGTGTGTAGGGGTCATACTTTTGTCTTTCATCTTCAGGATAATTTTCCCGTTTCCCATTCTGCTTGTGACAGTTGTGTGCATATACAGATGTATACATTGTTGAGCATGTGTGTGTGTGTGTGTGTGTGTGTGTGTGTGTGTGTGTGTGTGTGTGTGTGTGTGTGTGTGTGTGTGTGTGTGTGTGTGTGTGTGTGTGTGCGTGTGTAGCTGAGGTATGTGTTGGTGTAGTGCAGATGGGGACACCTCTTTAATCACAGTGACAAGGAGTTCCCAGCATGCACCACTGCAGGAAGGAGCACCATCCCTGTGCGCGCGCGCGCGTGTGTGTGTGTGTGTGTGTGTGTGTGTGTGTGTGTGTGTGTGTGTGTGTGTGTGTGGTGTGTGTGTGTGTGTGTGTGTGTGTGTGTGTGTGTGTGTGTGCGCGTGCGTGCGCATGGCTTTGATGTATAGGAGGCTGTTTAGGACAATATCCTTGAAGCCCTTGCACATAATTACAAAACCTGCATGTACACACACACACACACACACACACACACACACACAATACTAAACTCTTGCACACAATACTCATTTAATTAAAACACTGGATAGCTGTTTCTCGTAGATATAACCTACACGGAGCATAACTCTTGCACACGTAACTAAACTCTTGCACACAACACCTAACTCTTGCAGGGCTCCTTACAGGTTAGGGCAAGTTAGATTCAATTTTTTCTTTGTTGATGCCACTTTAAAAAAATTAAGAGTAACTTTACAAGAACTAAATCAATAATTAAATACAAAAATTACTTAGAGTGAGGGATAATTTTACCCAAACTACAATAATTAAAATAATTATTACAACTAAATGAGGTTCACAATACACACAGCTTTAAAATATAAAAAAAATACAACAAACACATTTACATCAATGCACAATTAATAAATCAGAATTCAATCAATGTTAATGTTGATGAATTAATCCTCTTCAGTAGGGGTCGGGGTTAGTGTAGGGGTCTGGGGTCCGGGGCCTTGCTTAAAGGGCACCTCGGAAAGTGCCCAGGAAGTGAAACTGGAGTTTCGGGGGACTTGAACCGGCCACCCTCCGGTTCCCAAGCCAAGCCCCAACACACTAAGCTACTGCAGCCCCTAATCTATCTATAGCTCCAATCTATCAAAATAGAAAAGCTTCACCATACTGATAACTTTGAAAGCTGTGTCCATGAGAAAAAAATGCACCTTTTGGCCTGTGGCTGAAGAAAGGAATCATTGTCAAACTGAGCTTAGTAGTTTGCATGGAAGTGTGAAAGAAATTATATCGGAATCAACATTTCTCCCCCCCCCCCCCCCCCCTCCACCCCCGCGCACACACACACACACACACACACACACACACACACACACACACACACACACACCACACACACACACACACACACACACACACACACACACACACTATTTTGTGTCCATCTTAAAACATGTATTTCAACCTGAAAAATAACAAGGAAATGTCCTCAAAATGAACTGTAGCCATTACAAACCAAAATGTATGTTCAAAAGCACACGCAATATTTTTGCAAGTCGGACGACTTTGCCACTAAAATCTATTCCTGGAAAGGTTGAGAGAGCAGTCTGAAGTGGGGCGGGCAGAGATTCAAAGTTGACCTGGATGGAATGGATTCCCCTGGGGGAAGGCGGGCTGTAGCTGTCCTCCCAGCCTACGAAATCCGACTTCTCAGGCCGAGGAGTTCTACCCCTTGGGCAACGGGATGCCTTCCTCATCCTGGCCTTCCTCATCCTGTAACTTCGATGAGAGACCACAAGTGTATTCCTTTAAAAGAGGAAAGACGTGGAATAAAAGTCCAACCAATGCAAATCGAAATGTGTGTCATCAAGTTTTTCCCAGGATGAATTCCAATAAAAACACAATCAGCATTTTTTGGCTTGCCCCACAAAATTGGTGCCACACAGCCAAATGGATGAGGAACAACCATGAGACTCAATCATTAAAACACAATTTAGTCAAAACAAAGTGTGTGTGTGTGTGTTTACTATCAGCAAAAAACTGCTGATAGTAACTTTAAGTGCTTTATGAACCAACTCAAGTCAATTCATTTACAAGACACAACCGAGGGTGGACCAAAGTGCATGCACGGCTCGAATAAAGTAAAAAGCACAATTTACAGCTGACGATAAACACAGAGGAACGGTAGATGAAGAGTAGCAGGAAAATAAACCATCTCCATTTGATTCTAAACGCCGGGGAGCACTTGATGAACTCAGAAAAAGCATTTAGTAAACTTTGTGCCTTTCTTATGGACCAGGACCAGTGGTCTCAACAAAGTCCACGCAAGATTGAAAAACAAAATATGATATTTAATATCACCAAGACAAATATTATTAGAGTTTAACATGTAGTCTGTAGTATCAGTGGTGAGTGTAGTGGAGGGATGAGTTGTGCTGTTGGGATGTTGTGCGGTGAAAACAACACAAAACAATATAAGACCAAGCTCTAAAAACACAACAGATAAATGCATACTCAGACCAAAAGACAACAGAATGAATAATAATGCATTGAAATTATATTGCAGTTAAAAAAATTGCAAATAAACTAAATACAATTACTAAGAATAGTGAACACTAATATTGACATTAAAAAGCCTTCCTAAATAAAAAAAAAAGTGTTTAGGCCTGTCTAAAAAGAGTCCAGGGTCTGTGGTACCTTTAAATGATGAGGAAGGCCCAACAAAAAAGGCACAACCAAAAAGCACAAAACGCACAAAAATCCCCAAAAGGGAACCAAAAGCCAACTAAAGCGAGCTGGCTGTGGCTGATGGCTGGTTCCCCTTATGAAGCCTGCAGGCCCAACCTGCACAGGTGTACTGTCAAAGTTTGCACTCCCTGCCTCCTCGCATCCACAGCACTCGCCCGGATAGCCACGCCCCCTAATCACGTTCCGCATTCCTGTCTCCTCGCTCCCACTACACACTACCGGATAGCCACGCCCCCCCCTTGTTAATTATCACCCGCAGCTGCAGTCCGTCACAATTAACCATGCTATTTAAGCCTACCCCCTCACACTTGACTGGATTATCACACACATTGATTCTCGGGAAGCCTCACGTCAAGTTTATGTATCACGTCTTATGTTGTGTTTTTCGTTTTTGCCTTTCCCTGTCTGTTCCTTTGCTGTAATTAAAGCACCTGTAACCTGCCTGGCTCCCACCTACACCTTAGGTGTGACATGTACCACATCAGCAGAAGACCCTCTAAGCTCCACCCACCAGCTCTCTGAACAAGAAGACAAACCATCTAGCAGATAAGAGAGGGCCGTCACAGTGCCAACCTGCCTCTTTCTTCGCTCTGTTTTCTCTTTTCCGTCTTCGTCCTCATCAAACGTTTCATCTTCACAGCCGCGCCACCCCGGAGTCGCCCTGGGGGGGAGCGATACGTCACATGACCATCCCTGTAGAAACAGTCGTACTACTGGGTAGTATAGTGAAGTACTGCTGCATAGCAGCGGAAATAAAATAGGTTTGCGACATCCACCCCAAAAAGATCCCCGAAAAGTCGTTGAGATCAGCATCATTGGTCCAATTTGGAGAAGGCAAATCCCTTTGACCAATGAATTCATTTTATTTTATTACATCACGCCAGAAAAGGTAGTAGCTCAGGAGGTAGAGCGGTTGTCTGACAACCAGAACGTCGCTGGTTCGATCCCCCGGCTCGTCCTAGCAACAAAAACTGTCGAGGTGTCCTTGAGCAAGACACCCTAACCCTAACTGCTCCTGACGTGCTGGCTGTCTCCTTGCATGGCTGACTCCGCCGTCGGTGTATGAATGGGTAATGTGAGGACTTTACATGACTTGTAAAGCGCTTTGGATATAAGCCGGCATTATTATTATTATTATAGTGACCTCTAAAGCACTTTGGATAAAAGAAAGAAAAAAAAGAGTAAATATTAAAATAGTCAGCTAACAGCGTGTTTCACGATTAATTGTGTGTAATTCGGCAGGTTATTTGAATTGACAGGCTGATAATAATAATAAGCCAAAGGCAGAGCTCCAGGCTGACAGTGGATATCTGCAATAACGTCTTAAAATAAACCAAACTCACACTTACCGTATGTTTAAGCGAATTTCCAACACCGCTGACGGACAGCCGACTTCAATAACGTTGTGAGTCCTGAACTCGTTGCGACAACACGCGTATTCAGACGTGTCCGTCACTTTTAAGTGTCCTCTGGAAACACTCCTCGCTGTCGCTGTGGGTGTGATTGCCGAACGTTTCTCACAATGCGTCGTGTTGTCTGAATTCGCTGCACGTTTTTTAAAATGCTGCGAGATGTGTTCTTGTCGTGTATAAAGTGGATAAAGATGTTTTCTTAATTCAGTTTGCGTTTTTTCCGTTTGCATGTGTTTAATAAATGCGAATGTAATGAAGATGTCTTCTTAATGGATAGAAGACTCTCTCTCTCTCTCTCTCTCTCGTGGGTCTAACTTTCTACCTCTCTCTTGGGTCTAACTGTCTTCCTTTAAGGTCTCTCTCTCTCTCTCTCTCTCTCTCTCTCTCTCTCTCTCTCTCTCTCTCTCTCTCTCTCTCTCTCTCTCTCTCTCTCTCTCTCTCTCTCTACTCTCTCTCTCTCTCTCTCTCTCTCTCTCTCTCTCTCTACTCTCTCTCTCTCTCTCTACCTCTCTCTCTCTCTACTCTCTCTCTACCTCTCTCTGGTCTAACTTTCTACCTCTCTCTCTTGTCTAACTTTCTAGCTCTCTCCAGCTCTCTCTCTCTCTCTACTTCTTTCTCTCTACCTCTACCTCTCTCAGGTCTCTCTCTCTCTCTCTACCTCTACCTCTCTCAGGTCTCTCTCTCTCTACCTCTACCTCTCTCAGGTCTCTCTCTCTCTACCTCTACCTCTCTCTCTACCTCTACCTCTCTCTCAGGTCTCTCTCTCTCTCTCTCTCTCTCTCTCTCTCTCTCTCTCTCTCTCTCTCTCTCTCTCTCTCTCTCTCTCTCTCTCTCTCTCTCTCTATCTCTCTCTCTCTCTCTCTCTCTCACCCAGAAGGCCCTGTGTGTGTGTGTGTGTGTGTGTGTTTAAGTCTGTGTTTAAGTTGTGTGTGTGTGTGCGTGTTGATGTCTGTGCTTATCTTATGTGTGTTTGTGTGTGTTTAAGTCTGTTTATCTCATGTGTGTGTGTGTGTGTGTGTGTGTGTTTAAGTCTGTGTTTATATTGTGTTTGTTCATGTTGTGTGTGTGTGTTTAAGTCCATGTTTATGTTTTGTTTGTGTGTGTGTTTATGCCGTGTGTGTGTGTGTGTGTATGTGTAACAGACGCCAGCAGGTGTTGCTGTGCAGTGGTAAACCTCACTCCCCGACACCTAAAAGACGTTCTAACGATTCATCGCTAGATTGCTAGAAAGTGAAAGCGTCACCCACCCGTCTCATGCCCAAGGTCGTAAGTTCAAGCGTCAGTGCAAGACGCTCACTGTTCCATTGGTGCCGTGTCCCTAGATGAGAGTGAGGTTGAGGTTGAGGATGAGTGTAACGGACACCACAGCAAGAGGTTCTCTGCAGTGAACTAAACCTCCTTCCCCGACGCCGAAAAGACGCTCTAGCGATGAAGCTAGAGACTGTGGGGTTTTAGGGCTTCCCACGTTAGAGCGCCACCTTCGGAGGTTATGAGTTCAAGCCCTGTGCGGGACACTCACGGCCTCCCTCCCTATGGCATAGGCTATTAACATAGAAGTCGTTTCTTAGCATCAGCATTTAGCGTCAGGCCCCAGGAACTAAGACCCAGAACAAAAACCAAGGAGTCGTTCTACAGGAGTCTGTCTAGGGAGTTAGTCCTAGTTAGTCAAATCTAGTCCTCCTACCCTTGCTATGTGTCGTGATTCCATTGTAGTCTGGACATCCTACCGCAATAGATGGCATCGAGGCTCTCCCTCTCGACGCCGCAACCTTTCCAATCTCCTCTATCCTACCATTTCTACCTTCACAGATCTTGTGGTGAAAGGGGGACTCTGGAATTGCCAATCGTCGGTCAAGAAGACTGAAACCATTCTGGCCTACGCCGCACTCCAGTCTCTCCACTTCCTGGCTCTCACCGAGATCTGGATCACCCCTGAGAACACGGCCACCGCAGCTGCTCTTTCCGCGACCTACTCCTTCACCCACACCCCCCGACCCTCTGGGCGTGGTGGAGGAACGGGACTCCTAGTCTCTCCAAACTGGTCATATCAGGTACTCCCTCTGGGTCACCTGACCAGATCGGCACTCGAATTTCATGCTGTTTCTGTTACCATCCCAACTAGGCTCAACATTGCCGTAATCTACCGACCACCGGGCCCTCTTGGTGACTTCTTTGACGAGATGGACGCCCTCCTCAGCTGCTTTCCTGAGGACGGCACCCCACTCGTGGTTCTGGGTGACTTCAACATCCAGTCGGATAAGTTACAAACTCCTGAATTTATTAACTTTTTTGCCATATTCGGTCTAACACTCACTCCTTCTCCCCCTACCCACAGAGCTGGGAACCAACTGGATCTTGTCTTCACAATATCCTGTACCACCTCGGCGATCTCTGTCACACCCCTCCCTGTCTCTGATCACCATTTTGTTGCGTTCTCTCTCCCTCTCAAATCCCCCACCTCCCTACCCACTACTCCCCACATTGTTACCTTCCGTAGTAACCTGAAAACTCTCTCTCCCTCTTCTTTCTCCGCATCTGTCCTATCCTCACTACCATCCCCCCAACAATTCTCTCTCTTGTCGGTAGAGGAAGCCTCCTCCACTCTGACTTCCTCTCTCTCCTCCTCCTTCGACTCTCTCTGTCCTCTCACCTCCAGACCAGCACGAGCCTCTCCTCCACCTCCTTGGCTGTCCGAACCTCTGCGGGCTCGTAGAGCAGAGCTACGGGCGGCTGAGAGAAAATGGAGGAAATCTGACTCTTCTGATGACCTCGCTTACTACCTCCGTCTCCTCGCTGGCTTCACCTCCACGGTATCGGCTGCTAAATCTGCCTTCTACCGTACAAAAATCATCTCTTCTGCCTCTAACCCAAGGAAACTTTTCTCCATGTTCTCTTCCCTCCTCAAGCCCCCCTCCCCTCCCCCTCCCTCCTCCCTCTCAGCTGATGACTTTGTCACCTTCTTTACGAAGAAGGTGAACGACATTACCTCCTCCTTCACCCCCACCGCTTTCCTCCCTCCCTCTTCTCCCACCCCCACTAACCTTACCTGTTTCAACCCCCTCTCCCCTGATGAAGTTAACAAACTGGTGACATCTAACCACCCTACCACCTGCCCCCTCGACCCAATCCCTTCCTCTCTTCTCCAGGACATCTCGGGCGATATCCTTCCCTTCCTTACATCCCAAATCAACATCTCCCTTGAGGCAGGCCTGTTTCCGGCAGCCTTCAAGACTGCCAGAATCAAGCCGCTCCTCAAGAAACCATCCCTAGACACCACTGATGTCCAAAACTACAGACCGGTATCTCTCCTATCATTCCTGTCCAAAACCCTTGAACGTGCTGTCTCCTCACAACTTTCTTCCTATCTCTCCCAGAACAACCTCCTCGACCCTCACCAGTCAGGCTTCAAGGCTGCGCACTCCACGGAGACGGCACTGCTCGCAGAGACAGAGTCTCTTCGTGATGCCAGAAGCTCGTCCCTCTCATCGGTACTGATCCTTCTCGACCTGTCTGCGGCGTTCGACACAGTGAACCACCAGATCCTCCTCTCCACTCTCGCCAAGCTTGGAATCGCTGGAACTGCGTTATCCTGGTTCACCTCCTACCTTGCAGATCGCACTTATCAGGTCACATGGAACGGTTCCCTGTCCAGACCCTGCACCCTGGACACCGGAGTCCCCCAAGGCTCAGTATTGGGACCCCTTCTGTTTTCTCTTTACACTAAATCGCTAGGCTCTGTAATCACATCTCATGGCTTCTCCTATCACTGCTATGCAGATGACACTCAACTGTTTCTCTCCTTTCCCACCTCAGAAACCCAAATCGCAACACGCATCTCTAAATGCCTGGCCGACATCAGCAGATGGACAGCCGCCAACCACCTGAAGCTCAACCTTGACAAGACTGAGCTCCTCTTCATACCGGGGAAAGACTGCCCTCAGATGGACCTACTGGTCACCATCGAGAACACCCAAGTCTCCCCCTCAACCACAACAAGAGACCTTGGTGTGGTGGTAGATGACCAGCTGTCCTGCAATGCCAACATCACTGCGGTGGCCCGATCTTGCAGAATTGCCCTCTACAACATCCGCAGGATCCGGCCCTTCCTCACACGTGAAGCGGCGCAGATCCTGGTCCAAGCGCTCGTCATCACCCGCCTCGACTACTGCAACTCTCTCCTGGCGGGACTCCCCGCCTCTGCAACCAAGCCCCTCCAACGCATCCAGAATGCAGCAGCACGCCTGGTATTCAACCTACCGAAATTCTCCCACATGACCCCTCTCTTCCACGATCTCCACTGGCTTCCGGTAAATGCTCGCATCAAGTTCAAGACTCTGGTGCTGACCTTTAGGGCAGTCAATGGAACTGCCCCAGCCTACCTCCAGGCGTTGGTCAAACCCTACATCCCAGCCAGAGCGCTCCGCTCAACTTCTGCCAGGCGACTTGTTCGACCTTCACTGATGACAACCAAACATCGCTCGTCCAAGACCCAGCTCTTCACGGCTCTGGCTCCACAGTGGTGGAATGAACTTCCGTCTCATGTCAGGACGGCAGAGTCCCTCGCCAGCTTCCGCAAGAGACTCAAGACCCACCTGTTCAGAGTCCACCTGGACTCTCCTTGAACCCTCCTTCTCCTTTGTGAAACCCCTAAACTTGCTTAAGTCCTGACATTAATAGCTCTTAGCATGTTGTATATGTTAGCAAGTGTATATCATTAATGTTGATAACACGCTCTTATCACAGCTACTTAAGCAGGTGACCTAGCAGTACGAAATTGTGTTATTCATCTTGTTAATATGAATACTTGTGAACGGCTCTATTTTTGTGTTTGCGTACCTCAGTGTTATGCTATTGTCTGCTTCAACTAATGTACACCTTGTAAGTCGCTTTGGATAAAAGCGTCTGCCAAATGCCCTAAATGTAAATGTAAATGTTATATGTGTGTGATTATGTCACGTGTGTGTTTAAGTCTGTGTCTATGTCGTTTGTGAGGTGTGTGTGTGTGTGTTTAAGTCTGTGTCTATGTCATGAACATACACACGTACACAACATAAACACAAACTGGCCGTCACCAGGTTTGTTCGTTTTTTGTCGATGGCCATTTGAGTCTTTGTCGTCCGTGTTTGGTGTCGCTTTGATTGTTGCGAGACGTCCTTCGTCTGCTTCTTCGATCCATCAACGTAAACGTGTTTAGATGTAACTCTCTGTGGTCGACACATAATTGCAAGCAAGCATTGAACAAAAAAGTCTGCTGTGCGTCAAAATGCTGCCGTTGCTGCCCCAGCCACCCCTGTGTACAATAAAGATTCAACAACAATGACCCTGTTTGCTGGGTAAATAAAGGATAGAAATCAATGAATGTATTAGATGGAAATGCCATGTGAAACGGTCGAAGACTTATGGAAAACGTAATCTGTATTGAAGCCAATAAAGAAGAATCTGCAAACATCTTGCAGCCATTTGGGAAACGAGCTAGCACACGGCCAATGAGGAACAAGCTAGCACGCAGCCAATGGAAAAAGAGGCTTGCATGCAGCCAAGCTGGCACGCAAGCCAATGGGGAACGCGCTGGCACGTAGCCAATGGAAAAATGGGGCTTGCACGCAGCCAATGGGGAACAAGCCTGTCCACTCTATTCTCTAGCCCTCTCTCTTTCGCCCATTAATGCATGAATAAAAACACAGAGCCATTACTTGTCAGACCAAAACTGTTGGAATTAGATAATAATTGATA
>CM051009.1:7490835-7503335 GCA_027704905.1 Muraenolepis orangiensis
CCCCCACTAACCCCACTAAGTATTTATATATACAAACCAACATAGAGATGTGCATGTCGTGAGGGTGTCAAACAAAAGAGAGTGAGCTGGCACAACCTGGAAGCCTTTATACAAAATAAATAGCAGGTGGCGGTGATTGGTGGGGTGGAGTCCCGATCCCGGTGATGGAGCAGGGTATACAAGGCCCACAGTGCCACCCAGAGGCACCACATGCCGTAACACGCCCACCAAAAGAGCAAACGTGTGGGGAACGTTTGTTAGTCAAACAAATACATTAGACCAATGTTTAACAACATGGACCAGCTACATTCAATTAAAGGGCACGGGAAAAAAGCGTCTGCTTAAACATTGTCACTGCCTTTCTTATGCCTCACCTCCAGGTTGTGATTACTGATGATGAGGGCCCAGTGCATCAATCATTGGTATAGTTGCATTCTCTCTCTGGCCGAGAGCTAACGTTAGCATTATTGCTACCGTAAGTAGCATAACCCTTGGGGACTTTAGCTGACTGCCCGCTCTGAGTCGCATCAGCCGGTTTCCCACGGTTAAACGATAATTTGTGGGTGAGGACATACGCCTCAAACAAGGTGCCAACCTTCTGTTCATTTAAGAACAAGACACAGCGCTCAGGTATGCACTTTTTAAATTCCTCCAACAGGAAAAGCTCACTTGTAGTCAGTAGCTTTAGTAGCTATACACCACATGTCAAAGCGAACTTCCTTCTCTCTACCGAATTCTACAAAGGTTTTTTCAGGGGCCTCCCTATACTCCCTAAATTGTTGGCGGTAGGCCTCTGAAACTTACTCATAGGCCTATAACACTGCTGCCTTTACTAACTGGTAATCCTGGCTGTCAGTGAGGGACAAAGCAGCCACAACATCTTGAGCCATGCCAGTTAGCTTACCTTGTATGAGGGCGGTCCAAATTTCAGTGTGCCATTTTAGGACTGTGGCCAGGCGTTCAAACATACAAAAAAACACATCTACCTCAGTTCCCTTGAAGGAAGGAAGAGTCACCAGCCTGCTGACGTTGTAGCACTCCCCCAGAGGTGAACCAATGTGCGGACTAGTGTGAGCGGGTGAGGCAGGCGCTGGGCGCAGCAGGACGCTCCAGCTCCAACTTCTGTAAGTAAAGCTCTCTGAGCTGTATCTGGTTCTCATACTCCATGCGTTTCAGCTCAATACTCATCTGCTGTGACTCATCCTAATAATGCCGCTTTACAAGTCATGCCTCACATCACCCATTCATACACCGACGGCGGAGTCAGTCATGCAAGGAGACAGCCAGCACGTCAGGAGCAGTTAGGGTTAGGGTGTCTTGCTCAAGGACACCGACAGCTTTTGCTAGGAGGAGCCGGGGTATCGAACCAGCGACCTTTCGGTTGTGAGGCGACCACTCTACCTCCTGAGCTATACTGCCACCTCATTCTCTATGCGCTTCGCCTCCAGAGAATCCTTCCTCTCACATGCCTCTCTGTCCATCTGTAGGCGTGCCAAATGCAACCTTAGCCTGGCCGCAGACAACGACCCAGACGCGGCAGAGCTGGTGGACGCAGCCAAGGGTGGCATTGCCAAGGATAGTTGTTTAACGTAGTTTATCGGGGCGGGAGCAGCACCGTCTCCTCAGCCAGGACCTCAAGCGGGACCAGCACACCAAGCTCCACCAACCCGGCCAATACAGCCTCACGGACCTGACCTGGTTCAATGCTCTTTTGTTTGTCGCTTCTTCCAATAAACACGCACCCCTACCAATCCTTTCTGTAGTGTTATTTAAACCACGGACACCAACTGGAGAGCGCAGCCCTATCTCCATCGACGGTGTTGCAGTAGAGAGGGTCAGCAGCTTCAAGTTCCTCGGCGTGCATATCTCCGAGGACCTCACATGGTCCACGCACACCACACACGTGTACGCCTGTATTTCCTCAGGCGTCTGAAGAAATTCAGCATGGGGCCCCGCATCCTGAGAACATTCTATAACGGCACCATCGAGAGTGTTCTTACACGGTGTATCACCGCCTGGTACGCAGGGGCGGAGCCAGGTCATTTTCAGGGGGGTGGCACAGGGGTGACAACAGTTAACTTAGGGGGGCCAGCTAAAAGTGACCCCAAAAAAATTGCCGTAAAAAATTAAGGCCGCCACCGACGTCTCACATCAACATTTAGACTACTAAGTGGAAATAGTTACTTTTCCTACAAATATAGTGTTGTGTTGTGCTTACCTGGCTCAGGTCTTTGTGAAATTGTGTCGCTGGCGACATGCGGCCATTCTTCTAAGAGATTAACGTTACGTGATACAGATTCTCTAGCTCAGTAGCTGAAGCACACATTGATTGACATCACTAAGAGCCAATGAAATTGCGGAGGCACACACGGGATGGCCAATCCGATTGCTTCTCGATATTTTCACAACGTCATACTGATTGACAGCACTCAACACCCAATGGGCGTTTGGGGGGGCACACAGGGTGGCCAATCAGATCACAGGGGGGGCGGGTGCCACCCTGTGCCACCCCTTTAGCTCCGCCCCTGCTGGTACGGGAACTGCACCGCACTCGAGCGCAGAGCGCTTCAAAGGGTGGTGCGGACGGCCCAGTATATCGTTGAAGGTGAGCTCCCCTCCCTCCTGGATATATACAATCAGCGGTGCGTGGCCAAGGCCAAACGCATCATAAAGATATTGCCCACCCCAGCCACGAACTAACTGTACACACTTTTACCGTCAGGCAGGCGATACCGCAGTATCAAGTGCCGTACAAATATGCTTAGAGATAGCTTCCACAGTCAGGCCATCAGGCTGCTGAACAAGGGCGTATAGCATATAACAATGTATATTTTATTACATTGATTTATATATACATATTGCTCTTTTCTGTGCCGATATTTTGCATTTTATAAATTGCATATTATTTTATTTTTTTATTTTATTCTATTTTATCAATTTTTATCTATTTTTATCTTATTTTTATAACTGTCTGTCGTCGGGTATTGCACATAAGATTTTCACATCACTGCTTTATACTTGTGTAAACTGTGAAGTGACAATAAACTTGACTTGACTTGACTTGACAACTACACACACCTTCCGTGCTTACTCCAAGACACACAAGATCCCGGACCCGCCCACAACTGTTAAAACCCGCGGTGTCTAAGGGTGTTCAAAAACCGGTAGAGTGGGATTTTGTGTGCGCCGGAAGAAGAACGGAGTCAACACAGGGGTCAAGGTGCAATAATATAATTAATATAATAATTTGTGGGAAAATAACAAGGGGTTACAGACACAGGACAAACTCAACTACAAAATACCTCAGGAACCAGGACCGGGTGAAACTATGCCAAATCAAAAGAACTTAACACAGCTAGGCAAAAAGGAAAACTAAACTATCAAGCCAGGTTTCCCTTTCCCAAACTCGAGTAGCAGTGGTTACAACAAGCGGTTGACCAACTAAACGACTCTAGCCAAAATGGGTGTACATGGGTGGCAGACCCCCTCTAACCTAGGGTATTTAACAATGAGTTACCTACGTGGTGTAAATGTAAAGAGGCCTCTGTCTAAACTGTCCCCAAGACCTGGACCTTACCCCTACAAACCAATATAGGGACGTGCATGTCGTGAGGGCGTCAAACAAACAAGAGTGAGCTGGTACAAACAGGGAGCCTTTATACAAAACAAATAGCAGCTGGTGGTGATTGGTGGGGCGGAGTCGGGATCCCGGTGCTGGAGCAGGGCGGGGCTCTGACCTGAAACAGTATACAAGGCCCACAGCGCCACCCAGAGGCACCACATGCCGTAAAATAAAGTATAGTCGTAAAAGTATTAACCCCCTAGCACAGTCCAAATCATTGCATACGTATTCATACCCTTTGCAAGCACACATTAACTCATGTTTAGTATATGGTTGCATATCCTTCACATGCCATGACTTCCTAATTTCTGTGATCCATCAACTTAAAAATATTAAAAAGATCCTATTTTCAAGTACTGTTAAAAGCAATATTATAACTGCCTATGGGAATTTAGTGTACATTATGCTGGTACATTATGGAACACATGGTTGGCTGAATAGTTGTAGGTCATCAAGGTACAGGCAGTATCAGTTATAATCATAGATGCATAAAGCCACTGGGCTTGTATATTATATAATCACTATAATCATTTTGTTGTAGGCTAATCGGTGTTACATAAACTCAAACATCAGTGTGTGTGTGTGTGTGTGTGTGTGTGTGTGTGTGTGTGTGTGTGTGGTGTTGAAAATGTATCCTTCTCAAGGTTTTTGTTTACTCTGGTACATTTGTTACACAGAACCATCTTAGAGTCGTGAACAGAATTCCAACTGCTCATTCCACTGGACCACTCATATAGTAAAACTTTTGGTTGTATTTTATATTTGGTAAATTCAATTAAAGTCAATTAAATGTCTAACTTAACCATCGACCATGTCACAGCCAGCATCTTTGTGACCTAGTAAAGTTAGATGGTGACCATCAACCCTGGAGATATGGCTTTGAGTCCCACTGAGGTTTCCATCCCCATTAAAAGCTGCTGTCATTAAACCACTCCTCAAAAAACCCACCATAGACCCTGAAGTCCTTGCTAATTACAGACCCATTTCCAACCTGCCATTTCTATCAAAGGTGCTGGAGAAAGTAATTGCCATTCAAATTCATGAACATCTCAAAATCAATAACCTCTTTAAACAATTCCAGTCTGGTTTCCACCAGAGCCACAGAACAGTAACTGCCTTAGTCAGGGTGACCAATGACCTGCTGATGACAGCTGACACCGCATCTCCATCCCTCCTCATCCTCCTGGATCTAACTGCAGCATTTGACACCGTCGACCATGACATTCTACTCCATCGTCTTTGCTCGACAATTGGACTCTCTGACTCTGCCCTAAACCTCATATCTCACCGGGAGGACTGAGCACGTCACCTTGCAAAATCACAAACACACTCTGTGAACAGTGGTGTCCCTCAAGGATCAGTCCTCGGCCCCACCCTTTTCACCATATACATGTCCCCCCTTGGTCATGTCATCAGCCGGCATGGAATATCGTTCCATTGCTATGCTGATGACACACAGCTCTACATCAGAACAAACCCAACCCCCTCTGCACCTCTGCCATCATCCAACATAACCACATGCCTGGAGGAGATAAAGGTGTGGATGAAGCATAACTTCCATCAATTAAACAGCTCCAAGACTGAAGCCATTCTAGTTGGCACTCCACATCAGGTCCTTTCATCCTCCATCACCAGCATCACCTTCACCGGTCAGAACATTTCACTCTCATCAACTCTCATGTTACCAATCTGGGTGTTAAAATGGATCCTCACCTGACCTTTGAGGCCCACATCAAACAAACATGCAAGACCTCCTTCTTTCACCTCAAAAATATTGCTGAACTCCGCCCAACACTCAGTCTGTCAGATTCTGAAAAGTGTGTCCACGCCTTTGTCTCCTCCAGGCTAGACTACTGTAACGCACTTCTCATTGGGATTCCTAGCAAGAACATCCAGAAGCTGCAGTACGAAGTATGAATTCCTACAATTTTACACCAAATGCCATACTATGTACTATACTTTACAACACTATACTATAACAATATTGTACCCAATCAATAAAGTGACTGATGGATGATATATTCATGTGTGGAATTGTGCAACAAAAAACATTTAAAAGCATTTAAAAGTGCCAGTAGTGCCGCAACATCGTAAACACAGTGCAGTCCAATTGCAGTAACTGTAATGAGTCCAGAAAGTCCAGCATTTAATGATTTTGTAAACACAGTATAGGATCAAACCCAGAGTCTTTCGGCTTAGAGTGGAACTCCCTAACCACTAGACTACACATTTATATCAACGTTTGAGATGACAGAGAAACCTGTCAGAGACCTGCTCCAGGTTTATCTTCTGGTCGCTGTGAAGGAGCAGCTGGCTGACCAAGTCACGCACACATGAAGAAGGTGATGGAGGTGATTCACTGCACCACCCATGCCCTGATACTGGAGTCCAGCAGCAGCTTGGCCGCCACAATGGTACATCTCAAAGGTCACACCACTAGAGACAAAACACACAAGATAGGGAGGGCTCTGGGAGAAGCAGAGCATGATGGGAGATGAGTTGTGTCTTTTTAAACTACAAACTACAAAAAAACACTACAACCTTGACTTCTGAGTCAAGAAAATATGTAACTTTTATTCCCAGACACATAATTAATTATTTATAGACAATGACATGAGTTACATGAAAATCTCTTGTCAATGTTATCCCTGACACAACAAACACAACCACACATTCATCGTCACATAGCGTTGACCTGTACAGTTTAGGCTGATATATAATAATAATAATAATAATATATAATAATAATAATAATATAATTAACTTATTCTGATTAACTAATGGGCTCTGGTCGGTGAAGAAGAGCTACAATGTTCTTCATGTTTAATATAACATTAAATATGAATTCAGGCTCCCCTACAAAACACTTTTGTATATTGTATATAACTGTTTAAAGAGCTTGGATAGAAGGAACATACTGGACTCTAACCTGCCCATTGGGACCAAAAGTTGAAGTTAGAGAGTTAAGTAAGAAAGTTGACAACTTTAAAGTGAGCAAAAGTAAATAACTTGAAAGTTATTGAGAATTCATAAATGTAAAGTTAGTGGCAGTTCACTTTTGAGTAAGGAGCTCCTAGTTAGTCGGTGGCTAACTTGCACACCAACACTGCTGTGTCACTGTTTAAACTACTGCTAAATATGACATCTTGTGACACAAACATCTCTATGGATTCATAGCGGAGACGGATTTGCAGATGATATAATGATTTTATTTATCGCTCGTAATATTGTTGTCACGACTTACCAGGTTTAAAAAGTTTCGTTTGGCCACATACAGACAATTGATGGACCAGACGCAGACTTTCTTCTTCTTCTTCAACAATAATGAAGTCGAGGCGGATCACTGCCCTCTGCTGGATGACTGAGGAATTACATCACGTTACAATTACAAAACACACACGCCAGTGGTAGTTGTGACCACCATCAGAATCATAAGCTGTGTTTTATCTATCTATCAACTTTGAATGCATTCTTTAAAAAAAAAGTCACACCCTGTCCATAACACTTCCCTATCACACACACTATCTTTCAGGAGCATTATTATTTAATTTACAAGTTACAATTACTAAATGAAAAAGAACACACTCATCTTTGAAATACACGAACAAAAACTTGACAAGTTTGTCAAATTGACCTCAAACATCCTTTCTGTCCCTTAGAAAAAAACAGCACAGGAGAGTTCAATGTTCACTGCAAAGACATGTTTACTTTGATGGTTTCCCTTCTTTGCCAATCCCAGGGGAAGAAGTGTTTAACTTCACAAATCCACAATCTGAGTTCTCTTTCTCGGAAAAAAATACTGAGTTTAAAATATCATTTGTGTTTTTTATTGGAAATATGGTCCAATATGACATTAAAATGCATACTTTTTTGGTCAAATAACGTGACATATTTGCAAGCAGCCACTGCCTCCCCATCCTCGCCTCCTGGAGAGGAGGCGGGTTTCTTTTTTGCCCCAGTACGCCCCTGCCTCCCTCTATCCCTGCCACTACTTCAACCTCTCACTCTTGTCCTCTCCTCATCATTTCAGTTCGCTTTCCGCTTTAAAATACAAATATAAAAATCATTCTCCTCACTCCCTTGCCTTATCTCCTCCACACTCTGTTCTAACGGTGTCAAATTTCCTCTGTGTATCCACCTCTCTGTCTCTCCCTCTGTGTGTGTGTCTCTCTCTATGTCTCTCCCCTGTCTCTCTTCCCCTCCCTCTCTCGCTCTCTCTGCCCTCCCTCTTCTCTTCTCTCTCTCTCTCTCTCTCTCTTCTCTTCTCTTTCTCTCCCCCTTTCTCTCTCACACTCTGCCTCTCTCTGTCCCTCTCTTCCCCCCAATCTCTCTCTCCCCCCGCTTTCTCTCTCTCACTTCCTCTTCTCTCTCTATCCCTTTATCTCTCCTCGACCATCTCAAACCGCACAATGATTTCGCTCTCACACTCCGCAACACAAAACAAACAGAAAAAAAGCTAAACAAAGAGAGGAAAAACAGAATGCCAGATAGTCTTTTTTTTTGGCCACCATCGCGTTTGTCAGGAATGCGAATTACCTGTCATGGCGAGTGGAAAAAAACACAAAAAACGTTTACTTATTCAATTTTTTTCTCGACTCTCTCGACGGGAGCAGCGTAGGCAGGACACCGTGTACCCTCCTCTGACGGGCTAAGATGCAAACAACGGAAGACAGATCCTCAACCTCACCCTTTCTCCTCCTCGCCCGACTCCTCCCCCACCCCCCCAACCGCTGACAAACGGTGGTGACCAGAGGGGAGCTAGATGTCACCAGGGGGGGGGGGGGGGGGAGGGTGAGGAATGTTGTGACTCTTCAGCTTTTTGACTCAATGGGATGCAAGCCTGCATCCCAAAAACATTGGGATGCAAGGATGCAGGCTTGCATGCCATTGAGTCACATCCACGCGGGTGGAAAAATTTTCCACCCGCGGCCTGGCCCTACGCTACTCACCCATGTTCCTGTCCGTCTTCAAATGTCAGATTTGCACAGACACGGAATCGTTATTTTTACCGCTTTTGGCCTGAGGATCCTCGTCATGCTAGCAAGCAAAACGCGCCGTTTTGGAAAGGTAGCTATCAGACGCCTAATTGCACACACAGGAGCCATGAGAGGGGAGAGAGGGCAAGAGAGAGAGAGAGAGAGAGAGAGAGAGAGAGAGAGAGAGAGAGAGAGAGAGAGAGAGAGTGAAAAGAAGCCAGCTGACGTCGACAACAACATGACAGGCGGACATGTCCGATGGTCCGACTGTTGGGTAAACAAGCAATTAAAGGGCCATAAACCAGGTGGCCGCTTGTAAACTCCCGCCGTGCCAAACTGCCAGTTTCCGTCGGAACAGTACAGCACCACCGGTTCCAGGTATTAAACCCGCTGAGGGGTTTTTAGTTTTTTTGCCAGAGATTTAGATGAGAGGAAGGTCAGTTATTGCGGCTTGAAACATAAATGGTGGCAGAGAAATGACGGAAATATGAAAAACACAATTCTATACATTTTTTTGTCTATCCCAGTGTTTGACATCTGCAGACTCTCCAACGGGGTTATATTTTTATTTTTTTGTGTGTTATTAGTCCTTGAAGTGATCCTGCACGAAGCAGTTGTGACTCATCGTGGCTCGTCTTGTCCAATCACAAAGCAGACATGGATGTTATTTTAGAATTTCCTTTCAATATATCTGTCTTTGGTTTGTATTTCAGCTCACCTTGTATCTTCCTCTCCAAATCCTCTCTATCAGAAAGGAAAATGAAGAATATTGCTCGTAATGACGCTTGTGTGTGTGTGTGTGTGTGTGTGTGTGTGTGTGTGTGTGTGTGTGTGTGTGTGTGTGTGTGTGTGTGTGTGTGTGCATGCGTGTGCGTGTGTGTATTTGTCTGTGCAATGGAGAGAACGAGGATATGAGTGTGTAAGAGTGCGTGTGTGACTTAAAGTATACAGACTTCAGACCTCATGGTTGATTTATGATGGTGTGATGGTGTCTAATCGCCAAATGGATCGCTGTTCATCCTCTTGCTCGTTTATTCACTGGTCTGAGTCACTTAAGATAATGGCCCTCTGTTGCCATGCGTCTCCTGAAGCACCGTACAACACACGGAGGCAGAGTGCTGTACCACACCGTATGACTATAACCATACTATACACAATATAAAGAACAATAACAAAAAAGAACAGAAGTAGAACAATAAAGTGACTAATGGATGATATACATATGTATACGTTCACAGCATGGGAACCCCCACCCCACACAGTGGGAATAGACCCCCTAACCCTTAATGCCATGCTCTATCAGCACGGCTTGACAAGACGCCCTTTCTAAACGGTAAATGGACATTTATATAGCGCTTTTCTAACCAATGGTTACTCAAAGCGCTTTACATATCAAGTCTCACATTCACCCATTCATACACACATTCAACCACCAACGGCGGAGTCAACCATGCAAGGAGACAGCCAGCATGTCGGGAGCAGTTAGGGTGTCTTGCTCAAGGACACCTCGACAGCTTTTGCTAGGAGGAGACGGGGATCGAACCAGCAACCTTCCGGTTGTGAGGCGACCGCGCTACCTCCTGAGCTAAACTGACTCATACTCTGACTCTGACTAATTTTTATACAAATACACAACAGTGCTTCACTTGTCGTCACAATCGACAACCGACTGCGAGTAGCCTCATGCACGCTCACAAGCTCATCTGGCACGCCACTCCACCTTGATCTCCATTTGTTCCTGGTCTCCTGATGACATCATCTATACAATTCCCCCCCCCCCCCCAACACACGCCACACGAGGATGCCCTGTCATTCGTCTTTCATCTCTCTCTCTCTCGCTCTCTCTTTCTCTCATGCACGGACACACACGCAGTCACACACACACACACACACACACACACACACAAATACACACACACATACACACTGTTACACTTACACATTAAGACACACACAAACACCCAAGGACACACAAACACACACACACATACTGTTACACAAAGACATGAACACACACACAGTGACACTCACATGCACTCGAGCAAACACACACTCACTGTTACACTCTCACACACACACACACACACACACACACACACACACACACACACACACAAAACGGTTGTGATGACATTCAGATGTCGAACTCACATATGCATGCATGCACACACACACACATGCAAGGGCACGCACACACACACACAACACACACACACACACACACACACACACACACACAAAGGACAACCTTGTGATTGTGAGTGTTCCTGTTGCTTGTAGGGCAATCTGAATGACACATTCATTCACATCGTGTTGTTGTGTTTGAAGGGCTGTACCACCTGAATTTTCCCAGAACAGTGTGTAATTGCAGAACAACGTTGTATTATGTTAATCTCATTTGATCTGTGCTCATCTTAACGTATTCTGTCTCATGGTATGTCTCATGCAGTTGTTTTTTTATAACCTCATTGAAGTCACATCTCATTGGGTCTAATTGTATCTTGTCGTATGTCGCTCTGTCTTTGCTTATCTCGTCGCTGTCTGGTTTTATCTCGTGGACCTATCTTGTCTGTCCATGGTGTCTAAAGCTCTAACTGTCTCTGGGTTGGATTGGGAGGGGGAGGGTGGGGGGCATCAGGCCTAGCTTCCGTAGCTCCCGACGTTTATCATCTAAATATAAACTGATAAAACTAAATCCGACAACTAACTAGAAATATTACAACTAATGACGAAATATGGGAACTAAAATGACAACTCATGAATAGGTAACAACAATTAATGCACATTGTCATACTTACCTTACCACATCATCATTTACAACACCGTCCTCATGTGATTTGTTATGTCCGATATGAACTCAGTAGTAGTTCAGAATTGGTGCCACGGTGGAGCAATGGAGAGCAGCAACGCTCTGTGCTCTGGAGAACCCTGTTCAATTCCTGTGGTTGTGGGTTTGGCTTTGGTGGGCCTTTGCTTTCCCATGAGTATGCATGGCGGCGGTGAGTATGGGTGTGGCTTCCTCGTTGTGTGAGGGTGTGGCTTCCCTGTTGTGTGGGGGTGTGGACTGATGAATTAGAAATTGCCACCAGATGACCATACGAATATGGAATTTTGAATTTTGCACGGCGATGGCCCCGAACTTGGTCAACAGCCAATCAACAGCCGAAGCAAGTACGATGCCACCCGAACCACACACGAAGGCAACACAAAGATGTGAATTTTTATAGTAGTTTATTCCCGCAGGACACACGAAGGTCACACGATGGCAACACGACGTTGTATTGAGAGTACGATGCGTTCGAACTAGGTCACGAAGGCGTCACGTGACCTCCCAATGATATATAACCTTCGGCCGACCGTGGGACATTCAATTGCTGATCGGAGATTATTGGCAGCAAAACACAGTACATTTAAACTTTATTTCAATCTTTAATTCAACTTTAACATGCCACCCAAGGCAGGGAGAGGCCGGGGGAAGAAGCTACCTGGTAAATACAGAACTCAGAAGAGGAAAGCAGAGGAAACTGAGGATTTAGAGGTCCAAGAAGACAGCACTGAGTCTCCAACCAGAGAGAGAAAGGGGAGGAAATCCAAGAAAGATGTCACATTACCAACTGGCACTATGTCCATCTCCATGTTGCTGGAAAGTTGTGTGAGAGCCTGCGTGCAGACGCAGAGAGGGGGCAGGGCTGGGGGGCGGGGCTGGGGGGCGGGGCTGAGAGAGCGTATGAGCAGAGAGAGAACTGCCTACGTTATATCGACTCGGAGATGAGAGGGGACAAAATGGCTTAAATGCAACAAAAAAATGGTCATAACATAACTTAACAGACATATCGGTATTACGATATGGTCCCATCTACATATCGCCTTATGAAATATACCGTTATAACTCATAATACCGA
>CM051009.1:7510592-7518092 GCA_027704905.1 Muraenolepis orangiensis
GAAGAAGAAGACTTTTTTTGCCTTTTGCAAAAAACACTTTATTTGCACTAGATCAAATTGTGATCAAATAAAGTGCTTCATTGTGCAAAAACACAAAAACAAAATAAAAAACCAAAAAAAAAACAGAACAAAGAAAAAAACCAAATCACTCAAAATAGTACATTAAAACCTAGGTTTTAAAAACTTGTGCAAAGTGCAAATCCTCATCCACAACAGAACACACAATGTCTCCGTGACACCACCGCTGTTTAAAAGCATCCAGATCCCCAACGTGTTTATAAAAACGATGCTCCAACCAGAGTCTGGCTCTGATGTTGCACAGCCAGATCGCTTTTTGCCTCTTCCCCTTTCCTATTTCTACTCTGTTTTTCCTACTTAAATAAATGGCCATTTTTGCTTCACCAGAGAGGTAGTTCAGGAGCTGCCACTTTTCTTTATTTGTTTTTTTACATGGAGCTCCCATGATAAAAACACTCTCGTGTAAAAACTATACCAAAAAGACTAAAGGACCCATGTTAAAAGAGAGAAGAAACCCGTGAGTCTCTTGCACTCTGTAAAGACATGGAACACAGTCTCTCTAAAACCACAAAATGGACACTGTTAAAAACAGCAGGATTAATATTGGAGATAAAGGAATTGCAGGCAATGGCACCGTGCAAAATTCTCCACTGAAGGTCGGCAGTACGTTTTTTTATGGGAGGTTTGTATAAAATCCTCCACTGTGGGCCTGGTCCACTTCCTGCGCCCAGTCTAGTGTGCCACACAGTGGAGGCCCTGTCCTTCAGCACATTCTTATTGGTCGTCTTTACAATGTTCATGTAGAGTGTTCTCTTGTCAGCTCTGTGTATTGTCATCTTTACAGAGTTTGCGACCTGCAGCAGGGGGCCGGTCAGTTCTCCGAGCCCTGGGCTCAGGTAGATCTCCGGGAAAGGGTCTGCTGGGTCCGGCCTGGCTCCTCCCTGTCCGTAGCTCCTTAGCAGCCTTTTTTCCTCAGGGCAGAGGATCTGGCTCCAGAGCTGAAGAATCCTCTGGGCCACCCGGACCGAGTGCAGACCCAGCAGAGAGCCCAGGGCCTGGGCATCGCTCAGCTCCGGCCCCACTGCATCCACCAGCTGCTGAAGGCACAGGGTTTTGGATCGGCACGCGCCACCGTCAGGCCGGGCGTTTCGCTGCTGCTGACGTCCAACCTGGCTTTGTGGATCAGAGGCTCTCTCAACAACCAGTACAGAGAGTCAGTCTTTGGACACCTTTTATGGTTAAAAGGGCCCAAGACTTAAAAACGCCCTGATAAAAAGGAGGTAGCCCACTTAACTTTAAGATATTTAAATCTGTTAAAAACAGAGCAGCATCCAGCCCCAGGTTACTCACGCGTCTGAGAATGCAGCTGCTCACCTCTCTCCACACCAAATCAGCCGGGCCGGTCAGATATCTCTGTAAAAATTGCATCCTAAAAGTGGCCATTCGGCTGGCAGGTGGATAAGGCCCTGTCCCCCCTCCTCTCTAGATAAAAACAGCACCCCCTGTGGCACCCAGTGTAGACCCTCCCAAAAAAAATCCACCAATTTTTTTTGTATTTGGGCTAGTAACCCTGAGGGGGGGTCCACACAGGTAAGACGGTGCCACAGTTGGGATGCCACAAGGTTATTTAAAACCAACACTCTACCTTTAAAAGACATCTGAGGGAGCAGCCATTTCCACTTGGAAAGCTTTCCCTCTATCTTTTCTATGACGTCCTCCCAGTTCTTCAGGACTACAGTTTCCTTCCCCAAGAACACACCCAGGTACTTAAAACCATCTTTTTTCCAGACCATGTTCTGGGGAAGAACTGGGAGACCGCCACTCCACTCACCGACAGCGAGGGCCTCACTTTTCTTCCAATTCACCCTCGCTGCCGATGCTGAACTAAAATCCCTCACGATGTCAACTAAAATGTCTGTATCCTTCTGGTCCCTAACGAAAACAACGACATCATCTGCATACACTGATAAAACCATGTTTCCATTAAGACCAGGTAAAAACAGCCCTTGCAGTTTCGAGCGTATTTTGCTGAGGAGGGGTTCTAGGGAGAGTGCATAGAGCATGCCAGACAGAGCACACCCCTGCCGGACCCCTCTACACACTCTAAAAGGAGCACACAACCCACCGTTGAACTTCAGCACACTCTCAATCTTATTGTACAACACCTTGATCTTGGCTATGAAACCAGCGCTGAACCCAAACTTCTCCATTACTTTCCAGAGGAAGCTGTGCTCAACGCGGTCAAAAGCCTTTTCCTGATCTAGAGAAATCAGACCAGTATTAATGTCCAATGAGCTGGAGACCTCTAAAACATCTCGAATTAGGTGGACATTGTCCACCATGGACCTGCCGGGCACACAGTAGGTCTGGTCCCGGTGGATGACCTGCTCCACAGCCTTCCCCAGCCTGGTGGCCAAAGCCTTGGACAGAATTTTGTAATCCACACACAGCAGAGACACAGGACGCCAGTTCTTGATGTCCTGCAGGTTTCCTTTTTTTGGGAGCAGTGTGATCACCGCTCTCCTGCAGGACACTGGCATAGAGCCAGAGGCCAGACTCTCATTAAAAACGTCTAAAAGATCATGTGACAAGACGTCCCAGTAGGCTTTGTAAAACTCCACGGAGAGGCCATCGATACCAGGAGCCCGCCGTCCCTGCATGCCTTGCAGGGCAGTCTGTAACTCCTGGATCGTTAACGGCCCCTCGAGCTGTGAGTTGGCCTCCTCGGAGACCTGAGGTAGCCCATTGCAGAACCCCTCGGACAGAGTTTCCCCCTCCTCATACTCGCTTGTATAGAGGGTGGAATAAAAACTCACAGCTCGCCTCCGGATCTGGCTTGGCTCTGTTATTTCCTGCCCCGTGCCTGACAGCAGCGAGTGGATCACTCGCCTCTGCCCATTCTTTTTTTCCAGGCCGAAGAAGAAGCTAGTGGGAGCATCCATCTCATTTGTGTTTAAAAACCGGGACCTCACTAGTGCACCCTGAACTTTTACATCCAGCAGGTTGGCTAAAGCCATCTTTTTCTCTTTGAGGATTTCAATATATCCTCGATCTCCTGTGGTCTCACTTATTGTTTCAAGTTCCACTATATCACTCTCCAGGTCTTTCATAGATCTAATGATGTCTTGTGTGACATTGAGGGTGTGCTGTTGGCAGAGTAATCTTATCTCGGTCTTACCGTGGTCCCACCACTGCCTAAGACTGCTAAACTCTCCCTTCCTCTGCCTAAAAACACTCCAGAAATAAAATAGGGCCTCTTTAAAATGTTTATCAAATGTTAAAACCGAGTTAAAATGCCAATATGCACTTCTGGGTAAAACATTTCTAATAAAAACATCACATAAAAGCAAAGAATGATCCGTAAAACCAGCAGGTGATATACTGCACAATTTAAAAGTGTTAAAATGATGCTTAAAACAATAAAAACGATCCAACCTAGCTGATGATATTCTATTCTCCCTGATGTGGGACCAGGTGTACTGCCGGTTGTCTGCGTGCATCCTTCTCCATACATCCACCAGGCCGTGGGAGTGGACCAGCTGCCTCAGAGCATGCTGGGATGCTGGATGCGGCTCTGCATGGTTGCGATCTAAAGATGCATTTTCTGTACAATTAAAATCCCCTCCCAAGAATAAAAAATCCTCCGTGGCACAACCGTTTAAAACATCATTCACTTTGAGTAAAAACAGCTTCCTCTCTGTACCGTTTGTTGGAGCATACACATTTATAAAAACAACTGTAAAAAGGTCAAACCGTGCTTTTATTAAAAGCAACCTCCCATTGATACAATGCTCGACCTCCAGTGAGACAGGCTTAAAAGACTTGGAGAGGAGGAAGCCCACCCCCCCACTGAGAGAGGTGTTGTGGCTTAAAATGACTTCCCCCTCCCACTCCTTCTTCCAGTCCGTCTCATTAAAAACATCACTGTGAGTCTCTTGTAAAAAGAGGACATCGACATGTTTTATTTTTGCAGTTTGAAATATTAGAGCCCTCTTTCTTTCCTCTCTGGCTCCGTTTACATTCAAACTTCCCACTCTAAAAGTATCCATTGCGAGTGAGATATTAAAAGCAAAAATAAAAACAAATAAATTAAACACACACATTGAGTTTTTTGAACTCACCGCTACCCATTTGCTTCCTTATTCTAGTCACCATTCTTTTGAGTCTATATACTTCCAACTCATCCAAGACAGACTGCTCCCTTCGGTTCATATGGAACCTTGCTGAGGCACAAAAAATGGCCAAATCTGGGAAATATTCCTCTATTATCACGTTATGTTGGTTTTTTGTCTGCACCAGGTAATTTTTTATCATCTCAGCCGTGTACATTTTTTTTTGTTGGCTACTGCTCAAAACACCTGACACATCGCTGCTGTCAGACATACAATCATCCCAGCTCTCCTCCGCCTGTCCTTGCTCTCTTCCTTCCTTTCCCTCACTCTCCACTTTACTGCTCTTTGCAACGGTTGATGCATTTCTTTTATTATTCCTGCGTTTAGTAGCAGTCTTTTTTTTATTTAGCATTTCTGTTGCCACCTCCTCTTCCTCCATCTCAGCAACCTCCACCTGCTCCCCCCATGTTTTCTGCTCCTCTCCTGTTTTTCCCATATATGTTTCACTCTCCATATCTTCCTCCTGTGTTTTACTGACTTCACCTGTCTCTACACTTTCTTTTGCCAAATCACCTTGTGGTTCATTGCTTATCTCAGGGGTTTTTTCACCCTTTTTTTTTGTTTTTTTATCTTTTTTTCCCCCATCCCCCTTTTCCTCTGCTTCACACAAAACCACCACCTCATCCTCCTGAACGTAACCACCTACACCCTCACCCTGTGCAACACCACAGTCCCCCAAGCCGGACACATCACCAGAAACGCGCTGTATACCTCGCCCTCGTCCGCGCCCGCTCCGCGTCCGAGACGTCACACCGCGCGCCACCGCCGACTGCTCAGGAGCAGCGCTGCCGTCAGCAGCAGCGGCCGCCTCCGGAGGGGGGCCCCCCCCCACCGCGGCGGCCGCGTTAGCGGCCGCCACCGTGGGAGACACCCCTCCCTCAGCAGCAGCCACCTGCTGCTCCATTGCAACCGGCGCATCAGCCGCTGGCGCGGCAGTCCGCCCCGGCGCAGCCACGGGCGGTTTCGGCGCAACAGCCGCGGGTGGGCCTGGCGCAGCGGCGGACGACCCCGCCGCTGGCTCATTAGACGGCCCAGCCGGCGCAGCGTTGGACGGCCCAGCCGGCGGCGCGTTAGACGGCCCCGCCGGCGGCGCGTCATCCGGACCAGGCGGAGCCGGGTCCCCGCGCTTCGGACAGGCACTCACGGTGTGCCCCTCTTCCCCGCAACCAAAACACTTCATAACCGATGATGTTGCAAAAATCACGTAGTCATAATCATCCACCTTAACGTAAAAACGGAGGTTAAGCTCCGCATTCCGATTGTTCAGAATCATATACACCTGTCTACGGTGAGACACTACGTGTTTCAGCAACTGAGACTTACATCCAGACAGCATCTTTTTCATTGGGGAAACAAGTTTCCCATGCCTGGACAGTTCTCTACTGAGGAACTCATCAGTTATGAAGGGGGGGACATTTGAAAGTATAACTTTAGTTGCGGGCAGCATCAGCGGCTGCACCTGTACAAACATCTCTCTCACCGTGATGCCCGTCTCGATGACGCAGTTCACCTTCTCCACCTGATCCAGAAAGATCACCACCGCGCTGTTCATCCGCGCCAAGGACTTAATACTTCCGTGTCCGACCTTCTCCCCCACGGCCAGCCCGATCTCCTCCACAGTGCACGCGAAGCCGGCGGAGATCTTAATGCCATGCTTCCGCGTGAGCTTGGCAAAGTCTCCATTTACCATGGCGCCGTCAGACGCCGGCCGGCGAGACGCCGGCAGGAGAAGCCCACACAACACCCCACACACCAGCCAAAAGCACGAAAAGTCACGCAAAACAAACTACCACCTATAAACTATATTAAATTAAACCCATTACACAAAAAATAAACGGTAAATATAACGAGAAAACGTCTCGCTCCTCTCTCTCTTTCACCCTCCGAAAATCCCAGCATGCACCAGGAAAGAAGAAGAAGAAGAAGAAGAAGAAGAAGAAGAAGAAGAAGAAGAAGAAGAGAGAGAGAGAGAGAGAGAGAGAGAGAGAGAGAGAGAGAGAGAGAGAGAGAGAGACGTGGCAAAAAAAATAAAATGCTAAAAAAACCGCCTTCGTAAATTGCTCGCTGTATCTTTTCCCCACAGGACAAAATTAAAAACGGTACTTATTTTCCGGCTGGGAAATGTTCTTTTCAGACAGGTGCAACAAGAACCCCAAAAAAACAGGGGGGGGGGGGTGTGTGGAGGGGGGGGGGGGATTCAAATCACAGGAATAACCACAGGTAATGTTTCCAATTACATTGCATCCGTGGGTAAACCCAAAAAAAAAAAACACAAATCCCATCAAAATAGGATTTTAGACATTTTGGTATTGCACCGGCACAGCGTGCACGCTGAAGTTTCGGTGCTGATGGAAATATATATTTCTATGACAAGTCTGTAAACAGTTTGATAGTTGATACTCGCCGGAAGGATGTGTGGCAATTGTCGGGGGTTGAGGGAAAGACACATCGCAAGGTAGCGAGCGAGAGAGAGAGAGAGAGAGAGAGAGAGAGAGAGAGAGAGAGAGAGAGAGAGAGAGAGAGAGAGAGAGAGAGAGAGAGAGAGAGAGAGAGAGAGAGATCAAATAAACAATTGTAAGCATATGGATTTGGAGAATACTGCTTTTTTGACAGAACCCCCCCCCCCCCTCCTCCTCTCCCCTCCACCTCATATCATAAACTGTCAGAAAGCTTATTCCTCAATTTAAGTTGCCCTCCCCCCAAACACAATCTTGTCCACAGTGAGGGTCATCGCATGCCGCAGTAATGTTGGAATCGGATAGTCTAGACTAACCGTTTGCCGACAGAGTGCTTGTTGTTGACAAAACCATGACAAGAAAAGGAGAAAGCAAACATCTCACGCAAAAAACCCCCCCCAAAGCTACAGTACATTTGAAGCATTCCACACAGGGGCTTTCCACCGAGAAGCTCCAGTTTTTTTCTCCATCACAGAGATGGAAAAGTGAAATAGGATGAGTGATAGGGGATAGCGTAGCAGCTGGAGTTGATCCACCCACGGCACAAAAAAAGGTACCGGGTTCGATCCCATAACTTGCTGTCATCCCCGGGCTAGACGCTAAACCCCAATACCTAGTTCATAATGACCTCTATCTCCAATTCCCTGGATGTCGTTCTTGGACAAAAGCACCTACTAAACTACTGAAAAGGAGTACATTGTCACGCATACACGCGGACACACACATGAGAGATTGTGTGACAGTTCCGTGATGTGAGGCTCATCACAGCTGCTTTACCATTCGCTGAATCACGCCAATACCGATTCCAATAAGTTGTCGTTCTTCTACACTCACCACACCTGCATCATGTACGT
>CM051009.1:7528092-7565592 GCA_027704905.1 Muraenolepis orangiensis
CTTTTCCTAAATGGGATTGCGCAGTCTCCCCTAGCCGCACCTCTAGTAACCCTGGTTGAGGTGGACTTTAGGCTGATGAAGCCAGCCAGAGGAGGAGGAGCCAACCCACGATTGATCTTATAAACTAAGCAGATGTTTTTGTAAACTATGAGATTTTCCCAGCTGAACAGATTATATTTTTTAACAATGTGACAATGATGATACCGGAATGGTTTTTTGTCTAGTGTTTTGAGTGCTTGTTTATACAGTGATTCCAGTGGTTTTAGAGCTGTAGAGTGTGCATTAGACCAGCTTATCAGACAGTAGTTGATGTGGGAGAGGACCATTGAGTGAAGGTATAGTTTAGCTGCTGCAGATGATAGGAAGTTTCGAATGTGTCTGTAATTTGACAGATTGAACTGTACTTTATTGCAGACCTTTTTGATATGGGTTTTGAAATTGAGGTTTGTGTCAATATGTACTCCTAGGTACTTGTACTCCGAGACAACCTGTAGTCTCCTTCCAGAAAAGAAAACATCCTGTTCTGTACCAATGCTGTGGCCCTTGGAGAAGAACATACACACTGTCTTTGAGATATTTGGTTGCAAACAATTATTGTTAAGCTAGGATGTAATGTTCTCCAACACATCAGTGACCTTGTTAGCAGCCTCTTCTGCGGTTTTGCCATGAGTAAAAACAACTGTATCATCAGCATACATTAATACATCACATTCTCCACACACAGAAGGCAGATCATTTATGTACATGCTAAACAGGATTGGGCCCAATACAGAGCCCTGCGGTGCTCGCATTTTTTTTTTTTGCAATAAGATGTTATGATTAACAGTGTCAAAAGCTTTCCGTAAATCAAGGAACACGGCCCCCACAACCCCACCCCTGTCCATTGATGCCTTAACTTTCTCTACGAAGAAGCATGTCGCTGTTTCTGTTGAGTGGTCCAAATTGCATTGGATGCAGTGGAAAGGAGCTGTTGTTGAGATGATTGATGATTTGTTTGGCAATCAGTTTTTCAAATACCTTGGATACTATGGGCAAGATACTGATGGGCCTATAGTTGGATGTCATGAGAGGGTCCCCACCTTTGAATAACGGGACCACAACAGCAGGCTTCCATTGATTGGGAAAACTCCCTTGATTGATTGCAATATTAATGATATGCGTTAGTGGCTTAACAATTGAGGAGTTAATGTCTTTCAGCATGAATGTGTCCATACCGTAGATATCCTTAGCCCTTGAGGATTTCATATATATATTCCATATACCTAAACACACACAACACACAACACACACACACACACACACACACACACACACACACACACACACACACACACACACACGTGCACACATATATATGTGCACACACCTCAAATCCGCACAAATACATATTCAAACACACACACACACACACACACACACACACACACACACACACACACACACACACACACACACAGATGTCCTCACACACACACACACACACACACACACACACACACACACACACACACACACACACACACACACACACACACACACACACACACACACACACACACACACACACACACAAACACAGCGCCCTGTGTTTCTGATCACGGCTGCACCCTGTGGGCCAAACAGTGAGTCAGTATTGAATGGTGATTTTCAGGGTCTCTCTTTGCTCCCAAAGCCACCGGAAGAACAGGAGAGCAACCAGGCTGGCATAAAGAGAGAGGGGATAAAGAGGTAGAGAGAGGTAGAGACACAGTCAGAGAGAGAGAGAGAGAGAGAGAGAGAGAGAGAGAGAGAGAGAGAGAGAGAGAGAGAGAGAGAGAGAGAGAGAGAGAGAGAGAGAGAGAGAAAGAGAGAGAGAGAGAAAAAAATGGCAGAGAATCTGTGATGAACTAAAGAGAAGCAATAAAAAGGTTAATAGAGGTAGAGTCAGAAAGAAAGAGAAAAGGAGAGAGAGAGTCAGCAGAGAGCAATGGGGCTGAAATAAAGACAGGAAGGTAGAGAGACATAGAGTCAGAGTCACAGAGAGAGAGAGCTAAAGATCC
This sequence comes from Muraenolepis orangiensis, assembly GCA_027704905.1. NCBI lineage: Eukaryota > Metazoa > Chordata > Actinopteri > Gadiformes > Muraenolepididae > Muraenolepis > Muraenolepis orangiensis. The sequence continues at coordinate 7,530,132 of CM051009.1, forward strand.
AGAGAGCCGGAGAGATAGATGGACGAAGAGAGGGTCAAAGATTTGCCCATAGAATAGTATTTCTGAAGTGAGAGCCATTCAGTCCGTAGTTAATGCCTGTGCTCGTAAACCTGTGTCGGTCAGTTGTCCTGCTTCTTCCCGCCATAATCCAATTCAGTTAAGTAGGTGAGAGTGAGAACTGGTACTTGGTGGAAAAAAGGTGCCAGTTCACCGCCTGGGCACATGCCGAGGTGCTCTTGAGCAAGGCACCCGACCCCCCCTACACTGCTCCCCAGGCGCTGTATCTAGCAAAGCTGCACCACTGCTCCGAATACTAGGATAGGTCACTTTTACAACCACCAGTGGCGGCTGGTGGTTGTAAGAGTAGGGGCTTCCTTTCCTACTCTAACAACCACCAGCCGCCACTGGAAGGTGCCTCCCTATCTATGTTGACAGTGTATTAGTAAGTAGTTTTAACAGACAAGCCAAACAGAAACCAATTGTGATCTGAAAGGGAAGATTAAAGGAGCGATTACTCCATTCATGATGAAAATCTGAAAAATCTGACAAGTTCTATGCACAGTGTCGCTAGTCCTAACAAATGAGCCAAACGGAATTCCATTTAGTAAGATTTGAGGGAGAAGTGTTATTTGTGTAAAGTATATATACGTGTATATAATTAATATATAATTCATATATAATTTAAAAAATACATATTATCATATAGTAAAACCAGATATGCTCGTAAATCACATAAATTGTCTAATTGCGACCCAAAGAAACGCCACCTTGTCCCGGTCAGCTATGCTTTCTGTTTACGTTTGGCGTTGAGTTACGACTTTTTGAATTTGTAACTCGAAAGTTTTAATCTGAAGAATAGTTGTCTGGAACACGGAGTTAATGAATAACACAAGATAGTTTCTTGCATGATGACAACGCAGCCCCCAAAACTCTGATTGGGTTTTCACAAGTGCAGTGAGCTAAATTGTTTCACAGAGCCTCTGGCTAGACCTGCCCTAAGGGGTGATTGTCCTCCCTTAGGGCCGTACACACTCATGCTAAAAACCAGGACTCACCGGCCGCTCGGGTCCGGCAGTTTTATAATGGACTTCAATGGGGATGTTGGGGAGGACGGACATCCGTACAGTAATTTTCAATTGCGGTTGGGGACGCTGTTGGTACTTGACACAGGGACATGATTGTTGTGCCTTTAAAGTGTTAAAATAGTAATATTATAAGTATTTTCACAGATTAATCTGTTCAATTATGTGTATTTATTTTTCTCTTGCGAGTTTATTTTTAGCAGAAATGTTAGGGAGCATGATCCTCCATTTCCTCAACGGACTGGTGTGTACATGTATGTGACAAATAAAGAGGATTAAATCATCCAGATATATAATTAGATTTAGAAAAGATGTGGAGGGGTGTAAGTAGGAAGTAGGTAAGAAAGGAAGAGATGGGGGTGTTAAACTTTGCTGAAAATAAGTTACGCACTTAGTGTAATGACCCGGCTAATGTTAATTCCATACATTTTTTTGTTCTGTTTTAACTTATTCCTTTCAATTTCACCCCCCCCCGAGCTTCAAGAAAAACGCTAAGGCTCCGAAACACTCCCAAGGGCCAAGCCTCTGGGGCCTTTAAAGACATGACTTGCGCTTAACTTTCATTTAGCAAGAAAACTTTTTGTTTTGGGTGAGGGGAAGGTGGCCTACGCTACACAACCCCCGCTAGTAGTCCTCTTGTCTACACAGAGGCAGTTCAGGAGCCAATCACAGCACGCCTGTCAAATGGCACAAAATAGTCAAAAAAAAAAAAGATTTGTGGGGGTCCATGATGCAATTGTGTGCATAAATGAGGCAGGATATCTCAGTCTGTTGAGACTTGGCGCCGTACGAGATGGCTGCCGTGTCGCGAGCTCCCGCACGATGACGCAGGTTTTTGTTATTTATTCTTTTTATCACATTTATCTTTGTTCAGGAAGTTAGCACCACGTTCATTTATAACTTTTGCACACTTCTGGAGATCAGATCGACAGTCGCTCGCCGCCTACCGGAGTTTTTTCTTTCTTTCGACTCAGACGTCCTGCCCAAAGTCACAGCTGGATTATCTCCGACCATCTTGGGCACGATTACAAGCAAGCGTCGCAGGAAGAAGCGAGGGAAGTGAGCCGGCGTGCTAGTCAGGCTGAGATGTCGATCCGATCACCCCCCACTACCCACCATTCCACTGGCTAATGTACAGTCTCTGGACAATAAGTTAAGCGAGCTACAGGCTGGTATTCAATTCCACCGGGAAACTAAGGACAACTGTATCATCTGCCTTACGGAGACATGGATGTAGGAGGGGGTTACCGACGCAGCTATCAACCGGGCAGACAGAACAAAGGCTGTCTCCGGTAAAGATCGCGGAGGGAGGGTATGTCTCATGATAAACAGATCTTGGTGCAACCAAAGTCATGTACATCCTGTAATGGAAAAATCATATGTTGTCCCTTCTATCGCTCTGTTTATTGACCTCAGGGTTCTAGTAGAGAATGCAAATGTAGTTCTCCCTATCACCCCTTTTGTCCTATTGTCCTGAGGGGTCTTGTCTTGTCCTTATCCTGTTTGACCAACTATAATGTTTATCTCACAGCGGGGGACAGTGGCTATTGCAGCCTACAGCTGTTGAAGGGGGGTTGGCATACAACTATTGAGCTGGATCAAAGGCTTGGCCACTCCTGGTTCAACACCTCTGGCTTCCTCTGCCTGCAAGAGAGTTCCTCTGTTCCTGTGCTGGAGATGGGTGGTGGAACCAGGTGGTCAAGACTTGCATCATTGAAGTGAAAGACAGTTTCTTAGGGGCAGTCCTAAGAAGGAATAAATACTGAGCCAGCATTACGGTGGACTTCCCTATCCTCACCTCATAGGATTCGGGGCTCCCGACAAAGCTTTGTCTGTCTGTTGTCTGTCTGTTGTCTGACTGTCTGTCAATTTGTCTGTTTGGCCACTTGTCTACTTGTCTACTTGTATTTGTTCATTGTGTTCTGCTTGCTTGATAAATCTTCAAACTTAATTGAGTTCATGTGTGACAGTTCTTATTGATTGATAATTTGCCTTATGCTTATGTATAAGCATAAGTACCTGATGCTTATGTGCCGTCCATACTGGCTACCTCGGACGTTTACAGTGGTAAGCTTGACCGCTGTTTAAATTCCCCCACAAGCCAACACGGACACAGCTCTGAAGGAACTGTATGGGGCTATCAGCGAACAGGAGTCGGCACACCCTGAGGATGATCTCATCGTGGCGGGGGACTTCAACAAGGCGAACTTCCATCCATCCATCCATCCATCTTCTCCCGCTTATCCGAAATCGGGTCGCGGAGGTAGCAGCTTCAGCAGGGGACTCCAAACTTCCCTCTCCCTGGCAACATCGACTAGCTCTGACTGGGGGATCCCGAGGCGTTCCCAGGCCAGTGTGGAGATGTAATCACCCCACCAGTACCTCGGTCTGCCCCGTGGTCTCTTCCCAGTTGGATGTGCCTGGAAAACCTCCCTCGGGAGGCGACCAGGAAGCATCCTTACTAGATGCCCGAACCACCTCAACTGGCTCCTTTCTACGCGAAGGAGCAGCGGCTCTACTCCGAGTCTCTCACGAGTGACTGAGCTTCTCACCCTATCCCTCAGGGAGATACCAGCCACCCTCCTGAGGAAACTCATTTTGGCCGCTTGTATTCGCGATCTCGTCCTTTCGGTCATTACCCATTGCTCATGGCCATAGGTGAGGGTAGGAACGAAGACTGATCGGTAGATCGAGAGCTTTGCCTTCTGGCTCAGCTCTCTTTTGGTTACAACGGTGCGCCAAAGTGCCCCCAATACCGCTCCCGCTGCACCTATTCTCCTGTCAATCTCACGCTCCATCCTCCCCTCACTCGAGAACAAGACCCCGAGATACTTGAACTCCTTCACTTGGGATAAGGACTCCCTCCCTACTTGGAGTAGACAATCCACCGGTTTCCTGTTAAGAACAATGGCCTCAGATTTGGAGGTGCTGATCCTCATCCCAGCCGCTTCACATTCTGCTCCATCCAGTGAGTGCTGAAGGTCACATACTGATGACGCAAACAGGACCACATCATCTGCAAACAGCAGCGATTCAATCCTGAGCCCACCATACTGAAACCCCTCCCCTCCATGACTACGCCTTGAAATCCTGTCCATGAAAATCACAAACAGGATGGGTGACAAAGCGCAGCCCTGGCGGAGGCCAACACCCACTGAGAACAGGCCTGACTTTGTACCGAGAATCCGGACACAGCTCTTGCTTTGGGAGTAGATAGATTGGATGGCCCTCAACAGTGACCCCCGCACCCCATACTCCCGCAGCACCCCCCACAGTATTTCCCGAGGGACCCGATCATATGCCTTCTCCAAATCTACAAAACACATGTAGACCGGATGGGCATACTCCCAAGCCCCCTCCAGGATCCTTGCAAGAGTGAAAAGCTGGTCCGTTGTTCCACGACCAGGGCGCAATCCGCATTGTTCCTCTTCAATCTGAGGTTCGACTATCGGCCGAACCCTCCTTTCCAGCACCTTGGAGTAGACTTTCCCAGGGAGGCTGAGTAATGTGATACCCCTGTAATTGGCACACACCCTCTGGTCATCCTTTTTGAACAGGGGTACCACCACCCCCGTTTGCCACTCCTCAGGCACTGTCCCAGACTTCCACGCAATGTTGAAAAGACGTGTCATCCATGACAGCCCCTCAACACCCAGAGCCTTTAGCATTTCTGGACGGATCTCATCAACCCCTGGGGCTTTGCCACTGCGGAGATGTTTGACTACCGCAGTGACTTCCTCCAGGGAGATTGATGTTTGCCGTCCTTCATCCTCCAGCTCTGTCTCTACCATTGAGGGTGTAGTTGGGTTAAGAAGTTCCTCAAAGTGTTCTTTCCACCTCCCAATCACCTCCTCAGTTGAGGTCAGCAATGTCCCACCCTTACTGTACACAGCTTGGATGGACCCATGCTTCCCCCTCCTGAGGCGCCGGATTGTTTGCCAGAAACGCTTTGGTGCCGACTGAAAGTCCTTCTCCATGGCTTCTCCGAATTCCTCCCACACCCGCTGCTTTGCCTCCGCTACAGCCGAGGCTGCCGTCCTCTTGGCCTGTCGATACCTCGCAACTGAGTCCGGAGTCTCACAGGCTAACATAGCCCGGAAGGCCTCCTTCTTCAGCCGGACGGCTTCCCTGACCACCTGTGTCCACCACGAAGTCCGAGGGTTGCCGCCCCTTGAGGCACCAATGACCTTGAGGCCACAACTCTCAACCGCAGCTTCGGCAATAGAAGCTTTGAACAATGACCACTCTGGCTCAATGCCCCCAGCCTCCACAGAGATGCCCGAAAAATTCCGCCGGAGGTGTGATTTGAAGGTCTCCCGGACAGGGGCATCCACCAGACGTTCCCAGTTCACCCGCACTACACGTTTGGGCTTACCAGGTCTGTCCAGAGGCTTCCCCCGCCATCTTACCCAACTCACCACCAGATATGGTGATCGGTTGACAGCTCTGCCCCTCTCTTCACCCGAGTGTCCAAAACATGCGGCCTCAGGCCAGATGATACGATAACAAAATCGATCATTGACCTTCGGCCTAAGGTGCTCTGGTACCATGTACACTTATGAGCATCCTTATGTTTGAACATGGTGGTTGTTATGGCCAATCCATGACTAGCACAGAAATCCAATAACAAAACCCCACTCCGGTTCAGATCAGGTAGGCCGTTCATCCCCAACACGCCCCTCCAAGTTTCCCCATCGTTACCCACATGTGCGTTGAAGTCTCCCAGGAGGACTATAGAGTCCCCTTCAGGAGCCCCATGCAGGACTCCATCCAGGGTGTGCAAGAAGGCGGGATATTCCGAACTGTTGTTTGGTGCATAGGCACAAACAACAGTCAGAGTTTTCCCTCCCATGACCCTAAGGCGTAGGGAGGCGACCCTCTCGTCCACCGGGGTAAACTCCAACAAAGCGGCACTCAGCCGGGGACTTGTGAGTATCCCCACACCCGCCCGGCGCCTCACACCCTGAGCAACTCCAGAGAAGGAAAGAGTCCAACCCCTATCCAGGAGTTTAGTTCCAGAGCCAGTGCTGTGTGTAGAGGTAAGCCCCACCAGATCTAATTGGTAGCGCTCCACCTCCCGCACAAGCTCAGGCTCCTTCCCCCCCAGAGAAGTGACATTCCACGTCCCCAAAGCCAGTCTCTGTTGGCTGGGTTTGGTCCGTCGATGCCCCCTGCCTTCACTGCCGCCTAACTGGCAGTGCACCCGACCCCAGTGGTTCTTCCCGTAGGTGGTGGGTCCGCAGGAAGGAGAAATGGCCACGTTGCTTTTTCGGGCAATGCCCGACCGGGCTCCGTGGCTAACCCGGCCACCAGGCGCTCGCTTACGGGCCCTCTTTCCAGGCCTAGCTCCGGAAAGGGGCCCCGGGCTTCCTCCGGGCAGGGTATCCTCACTTCTAGTTTGTCCATTGAAGTCTTTGAACCATTCTTAGTCTGGCCCCTCCCCTGAGACCAATCTGCCATGGGAGACCCTACCAGGAGCACTAGGCTCCAGACAACACAGCTCTCAGGTTCACAGGGACACCCAAACCTCTCCACCACGATAAGGTGATGGTTCCCGGAGAGGGCAAGGCGAACTTGAAGAAGGTTCTCCCGAAGTTCTACCAACACATAACGAGCAACACACAGGGTGAGCGGATCCTCGACCACTGCTACACTCCCTTCCGTGATGGCTACAAGGCCCTCCTCCGTCCACCGTTCGGCAAATCAGACCACCGCTCTATCAAGCTACTCCCCGCCTATAGGCAGAGACTGAAGCAGTAACCGATCGCTGTGAGGGAGGTCCAATCGGACTCTATGCTGCAGGATTGTTTTGATCGCACTGACTGGCACATGTTCCGCGTTGCGTCGGACAATAACATCAACAAGAACGCGTCCTCGGTCACCGGGTTAATCAATAAGTGCATAGATGACGTTGTTCCGACCGTCGGTTCAGATATATCCCAACAAGAAACCGTGGATTAACGGCAATGTTCGCGCTGCCCTCCACGCGCGTAACGCTGCCTTTGGCTCCGGGAATATGGAGGAATATACGAAAGACCGCTACAACCTCTGTAAGACCATCGTCTCTGCCAAGCGGGAGTAAGGACAGAGGAGGATAAATTCCAGAGACACGACGCAAGGGGTATGTGGCAGGGGCTACAGACGATAACGAACTTCAGAGGGAGAACCTGTTGTGTAGAGAACTCCTCTACCTCCCTCCCAGGAGCGCTAAATACTTTTTTTGCTCGGTTTGATGTGAACGGCAGCCCGCCGAAACCAGCACCACCTGAGGAGACCAGCCTGCTGAACATCTCGGAGGCGGATGTGCGCCGCACCTTCAAGCGGTTGAACATCCCGGGCCGCGTCCTCAGAGCATGTGCAGACCAGTTGGCAGGAGTCTTTGCAGACATCTTCAACCTCTCCCTGTCCCAGGCTGTTGTTCCCGCGGTCTTCAAGATGTCCACCATCGTGCCTGTCCCTAAAAAAGCCAGGGTAACATGCCTTAATGACACCAAGCTCGACACCAAGCTTAGAGGTCTAGGCGTGCCCCCATCCACGTGCAGCTGAATACTGGACCTCCTGTCGGACCGCCGCCAGGTGGTGAGGATGGGCAGCACCACCTCAGAGCCACTGAACCTCAACATGGGAGCCCCCCAGGGATGCGTGCTGAGCCCTCTCTTCTACTCCCTCTACACCCACGACTGCATGGCTATGCACAGCTCCAACGTCATCATCAAGTTTGCTGACGACACGACAGTAATGGGCCTGATCGACGGCGACGATGAGACAGCCTACAGGGAGGAGGTCGGATCGCTGGAGAGTGCTGCCAGGAGAACAGCCTCGCCCTCAACGTCAAGAAGACCCAGGAGCTGATCGTGGACTACAGGAAGCAGAGAGGAGAGACACAGCCCTATCTCCATTGACGGTGTTGCAGTAGAGAGGGTCAGCAGCTTCAAGTTCCTTGGCGTGCACATCTCCGAGGACCTCACATGGTCCACGCACACCACACACGTGGTGAAAAGGGCCCAACAATGCCTGTATTTCCTCAGGCGTCTGAGGAAATTCAGCATGGGCCCCTGCATCCTGAGAACATTCTATACCGGAACCATCGAGAGTGTTCTTACAGGGTGTATCACCGCCTGGTACGGGAACTGCACCGCACTCAAGCACAGAAGGCTTCAAAGAGTGGTGCGGACGGCCCAGTATATCGTTGGAGGTGAGCTCCCCTCCCTCCTGGATATATACAACCATTTTATTTTAACTTATTTTATTCTTTTCTGTTTTTATTCTATTTTATCTAATTTTTATAACTTCTGTCTGTCATCGGGTATTGCACATAAGATTTTCACTCATTGCTTTATACTTGTGTAAACTGTGAAGTGACAATTAACTTGACTTGAGTTGACTTGACTTGGCTTGGGAAGCAGAAGGTTCAAGTCCCCCGAAACACCTGGACACTGCCGAGGTGCCCTTGAGAAAAGCGCCAGACCGCTACACTGCTCCCCGGGCTCTGTATATATAAAATAGCTGCCCACTGCTCCTAATACTAGGATGGATTAAATTCAGAGAAACACATTTCACGGTGTTTCTACATGTATGTGACCAATAAAGAGGATTCAATCCTCCAGATTTAGATTTAGGCGAAGAGTGTTTGGTGACTTTGTATGAGAAGCTAAGCAGTGTGTCCGTGTGTGTCCATTTAGCTTGGGAGCTAGCCACGTCATATAAGGACTTTGGGTAATTTGATTTATTACAGAAAATAATATACATCCAGTATATTTATATATATATATATATATATGCTATAGTTTTATAACTAAACACATTGTTGAGGCCATGATGTGGGCAATTATGTCATTATGATTTGTGAGGTTAATTTAGCTCAATAAAAGTGCTCTATCTCACCTTGTCATCCCAATTTATTAATTTTAAATTTAAATTGTTATGTTGTGTATGCCGGCTTTCTGTCAGTTTTTTTAACCATCGCCTCGCCTAACATTTTATTATTTTTTCAGCGGCAGACTTTACTTCGTACGATGGACAAAATTAACTTAAATTTTTTTTTTGATTCACACATTTCGGAGGAAAAAACAAACATTTGCAAACACATAGGTAGCCTTTTCAGGTTCGGGTGACAGCGAGCTAAACAAAAGTGCACCCTATACACTCACACACACAAACTTTGCTAAATGATCTGAGGGAACTCAAATATTGGCGATAAAAAATACTTTTTCCTCAGAGTTGCATTCTGCGTGCGCATATTTATCAGCCGCGGAAAACAGAAGAAAAACAAAACAAAAAAGTTCTCAAAATCACGCACTGTTCCGGCCGATGCGACCGCTGTGCCAAGGTAAAATAAATAGTTTCTAAGGAGTTTATCTCTGCTTTTTTAAATTTGATGTTGTTTTGTGGCGGGACCACTGCAATCGACTGCAATCGACACAAACACACACATACAGACACACACACACACACACACACAGTCCATAAACAGGATCTGATGTTCTTCTGACGTTTTCTAATCATCCATTAATTTATCTGGTAGTTTACCCCAGCGACATGCTCAATAACGCAGTTGTTAATTTTCAAACAAGAGGGTAGTGGCATGGGTGTATGTGCTACATGCGTGGGTTTGCATGTGTGCATGCGTTTGTGTGTGTGTTTGTGTGTGTTCCGAGTATCCTTCCTGAGAGAAATCCCGGGAATAATCAAAAGCTCGCAAAATGAACTGCACACAAAAGAAAGCAGACAAATAACCACAACAATGGGGCATAGTGCACTAGGCAAAGTATAAATATAAATTTTTAAATATATAAAATGTGTAAAGCTCATTATGGACCATTATCAGGCAGCGGCGAGGAGATGAACACCCTCACACAATTACATGTGTGTGTGTGTGTGTGTGTGTGTGTGTGTGTGTGTGTGTGTGTGCGTGTGTGTGTGTGTGTGTGTGTGTGTGTGTGTGTGTGTGTGTGTGTTTGTGTGAAGGGTGGCGCTTGTTTATATACTCAACAGCCTTTTAAATATGTGTCCAATAAGCTTAACAATCTCCCAGGGCCCAAACTATGAAAATGTAACATTCTCGAAAAACTCAACAGAACACAAAGGGGGGGGGTTATTTTTTCCCGGCTTTTTGTTTTTTCTCTTCCCGCTGCTTACAACGCTATATGACCTGGTCGTTATCGCAGACCCACCTGTCGTCATGTAGGCAGCCTGGTTACCCATTACACAGTACACGTGTAATCTCTGTACGTTAAGTGACGTAACAATGATGGATTATGTTACTGCGGTATTTGCCAAAGCGGCATGATCGTGGTCGGGAGAAGAAGAAAAAACTATTTGAAAATTGTAAAAAAATAATGTGAAATCGGGATGGAAAGAAACCGGGGGTTTAGGCCGTAATGCAACCAATGGAATCACATTAGAGCCGTTAAGTCGGGGAGTTACATTGTCTGCTAACCCGCGGGCCAATTTCATATTTCATATTTCATTTTTCATATTCAGGGGGTTTAAATGGCTTCAATCTGACTCACTGGAAGCACGGGGGGGGAGAGCGCCGTGTCCACCAGGAACCCAACGCCAGTTTTGACGAAAGCGAGTCACTCTCGAGACGGATTAATTTTTGCCAGCAAAACCGCCGGCCCACTTAAAATATGAAAAATGTTACGTAGTTATTTATTGAGCTATTTTTGTGATGACCCTGTTTCAGCGCCCACAAGATTGGAAGTATATTATAAAACAGCCAAAGGCAAAGTTTTAGGGAGTGTTGGGGAAATGTTGAAAATGTTTCTCCCCCTCGTACATCTTAAAGACTAAATCATCTAATTCTAGTTTTGTTCTGATTTTTTTTCTGTGTAATGTTTAGACTGGTGTTATCTGTATGTTATATTTTCTATCAAGCACGTTGTAATGTTTTCTGTGTTTGTAATATTGTACTTATTTACTGACTTAGTAACTTGCTGATTGTACTATTCACAATCAGAATCAGAATTCCTTTATTGTCATTGCACAAGTACAACAAAATTAAGTAGCAATACTCACGGCCATTATTAACACTTAAAACAGCAATTGAAAATATTAATTATTCAAAAACTAAACTAAACTTGATGAACAGATTAAAAGTGCCAAATATGGGTAAGAATATAAGCATGTTGCAATTATGTGCCCCTGAACAAGGAGAAAGCAACAATACAAAAACTAACTGCTAGCACGGTGAGATTAGCTAGTCTGTGGTAATTTCTGACTTCCTGTCTGAAAACATGCGTACTACAGATATAGATCTCTTAACGGTTTGACTCTTCCTGACTGAACTCCCGAACTGGCCTTCATCAGCGTCATCAACCAATCAGTCAGCCGGGTCAATGATGGTGTCACCGACAATCGACCGGAAAATGGTTGCATGTTAAACGGAGAATAACAATGGATATCGTATCAGTATTCTGAACCGCGGTTAAACTCGTGATTTCCCTAAATTCCTAATGGACCTCCGCGCCCGCTGACAAGCTGGCCGTCAAGCTCCTTGAACGGATCGGGATCAGTGTGAAGGGTTGCGCTAAAATGCTAACGAGCAAGCTGTAATGAAGTAATTATCACCGCGCCCATCGCCCCCCTCCCGCCCCCCTCATGCAAACCTTTATCTGTGAGCTAGCGGACTCAGCAAGGACTGCTCGCGCTGCGTTTGATTTGTGGCTTCAGAAGATCAGAGATGATGATTGTGACACCGTTATGCTTTTGACTTTCCTTCAGGATGAGAGTTTATAGATATGACTGGTCTGTTTTTGGCAGAAACATTAATATTTTGCTCACTTCAGAAACATAGCTAACCTTCTCTGGTTTGGGCTGACACCGAGTGACCTCTCTCCCCAATGTTTTGCAAGATTCTCTGTCTATGAAGTCTTTGAATAAAACAGACAACAACCGCTGAAAACGGCAAGCCTTAAAGAACTAAAGGCCCTGTCACACCATGACGAGCCAGCGTATGACAACGTATCAAAATGTTTGTAAAACACTGGCATATGCTTAACTAATTTTTTATATATATAACATATACATAACGTATATTATATAGAACGTTTCAATAACTTATAGATAACTTACGAATGCTTAGCGTGTTGCCCGCCATTCACAACCTATGCCCAACGATAGTCTAACTTATAGCATAGCGCGTGTTGAGAGTGTTGGCACAAATGTATTTGCTCAGTAGTTAAGAAAGTGTTCACAAAACGCAGTTGGAGGCTGCGGAGGAGTGTATTGGAGAATAGATAACAGAATGACTCGCAGGGCCGGAATGGGGCCGGAGGAAGGATCACGATCGCGAAGCAAGGTCTGGCGGAAGAATACTGGACAGGATGACGAGAATGACGAGAAGGACCAAGCGACGACCAGGCGTAGTTTGAAGGGGATAAATATGTGTTTATAGCGGAGAAGTGGAAGACTTTCGGTGAACTACTGTCAGGTAGTTAACTGGTTATCTGGTCTGGTGGAGATCTCGGGCTCTCTGTTCCATGGAATATTGTATTGAATTGTATTGTATCTTAGCAGTTTTTTATTAAATCTTTTATAATTCTAAATTCTCTTTTGATTAGTTTGTTACGCACGGGTCTTCTCAGTTTCCCCGGTTGGAGCACAGTTATGTGTGTATGTGTATCTGAGGATCGGACGATTAGAGCGAAGATCTGAACACGACAGTTCCAACCCCATTTTTATATACCAATTTCCCTAAATGCTGCAAATATGTCATTATACGGTAGCTGTAAGTTAGAAACATGTTCAGTCCTTTCTGTGGTCGTCCAGAACACGTCGGACACGTCTACATACGCCAATATGCGTTAGAGATAAGTTACACATAGGTTCAAAGCACGTTACTCATAGGTTAGAAATAAGTTTTAAGTACGCTAGACATTATGTAGACGGATTTTGACTTATGAGTAAGTAACGTGTGGGAACGTGTGTCAACGATCGCATAACTTACCTTCAACTTATGGCCCGCGTATGCCAGCGTATGGCTCATACATTGAGAAATGTTGTGCATGCACACAATTTGGAGGTATACCAGCATGCTTCAGCGTGCTCTTAACATATACAAAATCTAACCATAACTTATTTGATGTATGCCAGCGTTATAGAGACATTTTTATACATCGGCATACGCTGGCTAAATCGTCAAGGTGTGACAGGGCCATAAGCTAAAGTGTTTCGAGTCGGCTCTTGTCTGTTTACCCCTGTAACCTTGCAGCCTCTTTTAAAAGGAGCCAAGCAACCACACATTCTAATGTTGTCTACAGAGCAAACACACAGAATGACAACTGACCCGGATGGTGAACGGCCGCGTGGTATGTTCGACCACAAGCCAAACCAGAAGGTTCCCGGTTCGAACCTCGGTGTTGGCATCCTTCAGTGGCTTAACGGCCAGACGTGTACATCCTGGATTCATTCATTTATAAGCATTTATCGCTTTAGTTAAGAGCATGTGCAAAATTAGTAAATAAATAATAAATAGTAATCGGAGCCTTGTGATTTGAATGCTAATGTTAAATATATGTCAAAATAAAACCTCTAAAAAAATATACGACTCCATGGCAGCTGGCTGAAACACACGCACAGACACACAGACACACAGACACACACACACACACACACGTCAACCACAGTTGGCAAGCATAAATCCCTTAATTTCCCAGAATCCCTTTTGGCTGAAGGATTTTCCCTCCAATTCCGGCGTTCCTCCTTCCATCCCTGTTAAAAGATTAGCCTTTGATACGACGTCACTCTTCCTACTGACACCAGGACCCCCAGCTCTGGGCCGAGGGGCCAATGGGTGGCAGCTAGCTATGAGGTGTGTGTGTGTGTGTGTGTGTGTTTATGTCTCTGTGTCTCTGTGTTTGTGTGTGTGTGTGTGTGGGGGGGGGGGGGGTGGATCCACAACAATTCGATGGAAATGCATTGATGTCGGGACGGACGTGGGTCAGAGGCGGCAAGCACCTCAGTCCTCAAATGTAGGTGAAGCAGAATATGTGTGAGAAGAGCTTATTATCCATGGCAGGGTGGGAGGGGGAGGGTTCTCCACTATTGCTGCTGTCATGCTCTTACTGTCTTCACTGCTGTCTCTCTCCCCTCCCCTGTCCTCTCGCCATCTCTCCCCAGCTCCATGTATTCATCTGACAGATTGTCATTCTCTCTCCCTCTCTTTCTCTCCCCCTCCCCCCCTCTCCATCTCTCTCCCTCTCTCCATCCCTCTCACTCTCTCCCTCTCTCTTCGCCCTGTTTCTCCCCCTCCTTCTTCTCTCTCTCTCTCTCCTGCTCCCTCTCTTTCTTCCCCTCTCTCTCTCTCTCTCTCTCTCTCTCTCTCTCTCTCTCTCTCTCTCTCTCTCTCTCTCTCTCTCTCTCTCTCTCTCTCTCTCTCTCTCTCTCTCTTTATACCCTCAGCCCTTTCTTTCTCCTACTCGTTCCAACAAAACCACCCCTCACCCCAACCACTTTACACCACCACCCCCCAAACTCCAACTCCACCTCCCTCGTCTCTGCTTGCATTCAATTTTTTTTTCATTTTTGCAATGCAGCCAAATGGATGTTGGCACATTGGCTCTCTCTCTCTCTCTCTCTCTCTCTCTCTCTCTCTCTCTCTCTCTCTCTCTCTCTCTCTCTCTCTCTCTCTCTCTCTCTCTCTCTCTCGCTCTCTCTCGCTCTCTCTCGCTCTCTCTCGCTCTCTCTCAGTACGCCAGCCAAGTCCCGTCACTCGGCCCGCTAGACCCGGCAACTTGGCAGCTTTCGTGACGAACACTGAGCGCAATTAGCGCAGCTCACCAATGCCGTTTGCGACCCCCATGAAGCATCGCGGTCGAGTAAACAAAGAAGACATTTGCTTAGGGTTACCCCGTGATTGTTAAGGGCCCCGCAATTGGTTCGGGGTCCCCCATCTCCCTCCCTCCACCTAGGAAACTGATTGTAATATAAAAAAATATATATAAATTGTAATACATTTTTTTTATAGTTTATAGTTAGTATAAATTAATAATCTTATTTTAAAATCATAAATTCAATTACATTTCGTAATTATAATTAGAATCTATAGTTTTAGTTTGACAATAACCACAAACAGTATGTGTATGTTGAAGCGCCCCTTGTACTCCATCTCCTCGCATTTAGTGAGTGACGGGGGGTCAGGCTCAAAGTCTACCTCCATCTTTTCCCGGCAAAAGAAGGACAGAAATCTGTGGCTTAAACATCCGGCAACTTACATAAAGGGTGTAGTGTGTGTGTGTGTGTGTGTGTGTGTGTGTGTGTGTGTCTGTTCCGAGGGGGACATGGAGGGGGAATTCAGCTCCTCATTTACCATCTGCTCCAGTGTCCCATCATTTTCCACATTATATTTTCATTTTCGACACACCCACACTGGCGTCGTCAGTCATTTCAATCGTCACCCCGCAACCGTTATTCATTTATTTATTTATTTATTTATTTATTTATTCATCTATCTATTTCTGTGGACGGCCAGAACATAATGAAAAGCTTGAGCCAATTTCCCTGGGTGTCGGACGGAACCCATAACTTAGGTTCCCTTCGGGGAGGGCCGATCTGTATTACTGCCTCCTTCTGTACGGTCAAGAAGAACATGTTTTATCGGAATTATGATCTGTAGATGGGGAAGGGAGGGAGGGAGGGAGAGAGAGAGGGGGTGGGCTGGGTATCCATCATCACCTCCATCATGACCCTGTGTTACGGAGGCCAGCCAGTTTTGCTGTGCAGTGCTACATTGTCACTCCCCGACGCCTAGTAGACGTAATAAAAGCAAAGAAGCCAGAGTCTGTGGATTTTAGCATTTCACGTTAGAGCATCCGCCTTTCATGCCAGGAACCGCGTGTTCGAGCCCAGTGTGGGACACTCATGGTTACTGTCACAGGTTAGGTTTGGACCCAAATGCAGCACACGGACACCAAGGACAGATAATGATATTTATTGTTGCTATCACACAGATAGGGGCAGGCAGAGACGCAGTCGGGGACAGGCAGGTGATCAGGAACCAGGCAGGGCAGACGAACCAGGCAGAGACAGGCAGAGGCATAGACAGGGACAGGCGGTAGATCGGGAACCAGGCAGGGCAGACAAACCAGGCAGGGACAGGCAGAGGCATAGTCAGGGACAGGCAGTAGATTGGGAACCAGGCAGGGAACAGGCAGAGGTGTACTCAGGGACAGGCGGTAGATCGGGAATGAGGCGAGGCGGGCAGGTCCGGGGCAGGCAGGGTCGGCAACGGGAATTAGTCCGGGTAAATGCTGGAGAGTCTGTGTCATCAGGAACAATCTGGAAAAGTATGAGTGAGCGGGGGTAGGCTTAAATAGGCAGGTTGAATCTAATGCGCTGCAGGTGTGGGGGAGATGTGAATGCGGGTTGACGTTGTCCTCTAGTGGAGACAGGGTGAACAGCCATTGTGACAGAACCCCTCCCTTAAGGGACTGCTTCTGACGTCCCCAAAAACCAACAATAGAAAAAAAGTGTCCTACAAGCGTCGGGTGTGTGGTGGGGGCCTGGAGGAGGGTCAATACTCGACAGAGAAGTCCATGTCCACCTCCTCCTCCACTTCCTGAGGGTTCTCGCTCTCATCCGAGGAAGGCCCCTCCCCGTCCTCCTCCTCGGAGGAACGGAATCTCCGTGATGGTGCCGGCTGCCGAAGCGGTTTGACCTGGCTGGCTGGTTGGGGTGGCGTTGAGGGAAATGCCTAATGAGGTCCTTGTCCAAAATATGCCGGGCCGGAACCCATGATCTTTCTTCCGGGCCGTACCCCCTCCAATCGGTCCAATAGGTACTGGATGCCCCTCTCACGACGACGGGAATGCAGTAGGCCGCGGACGGAGTAAAGCGGGCCGCAATCGATGACTCTGGGTGGTGGTGGAGGTGGAGCAGCCGGGACCAGCGGACTCACCCTAGCTGGCTTGACCCTGGACACATGGAAGGTCGGGTGAATCCGCATAGACCGGGGCAGCTTTAGCCTAACTGCCACCGGGTTGACGACCTTCAGGACCTCGAAAGGGCCAATCAATTTAGGCGCCAACTTGTTGGACTCCACCCGCAATGGTATGTCTTCAGTGGACAGCCATACCTTCTGGCCCACCTGGTAGGTGGGGCCCTCCGAACGACGGCAGTTAGCAGTTGAGGCATACGAAGAGGAGCAAAGCTCAGACTTGGGTCCAGGTCCGACAGCAGCGATGGATGAAGGCCTGGACAGACCGGCAGGAGACCTCCTTCTCCAGGGCCGGGAATAGTGGAGGCTGGAATCCGTAAGCACACTGGAAAGGGGATAGTCCAGTGGCCGAGCTGACCAGCGTGTTGTGGGCATACTCTACCCACAGGAGTTGTCTTGACCAGGAGGAGGGGTGCTTGGCCACGGTGCACCGCAGCGCTGTCTCCATCTCCTGGTTCTTCCGCTCTGTCTGCCCATTGGATTGAGGGTGGAACCCAGACGACCCAGGCTGACGGTGGCCCCGATTAGCGAGCAGAACTCCCTCCAAAACACAGACGTGAACTGATGCCCCCGGTCGGAGACCACGTCGGTGGCGAGACCATGTAGCTGGAAGACATGACTCAGGACCAGTTCAGCTGTCTCCTTGGCCGAGGGGAGTTTGGGCAGAGAAGTGGGCCATTTGCTGAACCGATCCACCACTGTCAGGAGGGCGATGTGTCCGTTGGACAGTGGCAGACCGGTAACAAAATCCAGGGATATGTGGGACCAGGGACGGTGGGGCACAGGCAAAGGTTGCAGGAGACCCGCTGGAGCCCAATGAGAGGGCTTATGCTGGTTGCAAACCAGACAGGCGTTGACAAATTCAAGAATGTCCTCCTCCATGGTGGTCCACCAGAACCTCTGCTGCAGGACCCCCTTGGTGTGTTGGATCCCAAGGTGGCAGGAGAGCTGGGATTTGTGGGCCCAAATGAGGACATCAGACCTCAACGGCTTGGGAACAAACAGACGATTAGGAGGGCAGGTGCTCGGACCGGGTTGGCCCACCAGGGCGGCCTTGACCCTCTCCTCTATCTCCCAGACAAGAGGGGCCTTCAACCGTGGAGCAGGTACGATGGTGTCGGGACCCTTGGCGGGCTCCCCCCCTCCACAAACTTGCTTGACAGAGTGTCGGCCTTGACGTTACGGGAACAGGGACGGTAGGAAAGGGAGAAGTTGAACCTTGTGAAGAAAAGGGACCACCTGGCCTGTCGGTAATTCAGCCTTCTGGCAGACTGGATGTACTCCAGGTTATTGTGGTCAGTCCAAACCAGGAAGGGCAACTTGGTCCCTTCAAGCCAGAGGCGCCACTCCTCCAAAGACAACTTCACCGCTTGTAGCTCCCGACACCCAATGTTGTAATTCCTCTCCGCCGGTGTTAGCCGCAGAGAGAAAAACGCACAAGGGTGGAGCTTCTTGTCATCAGCAGACCGCTGAGACAGGATGGCTCCTACCCCCACGTCGGAGGCGTCCACCTCCACCACAAACTGTCTCTCAGGATTCGGGTTTTGGAGGATGCGAGCGGAGGTAAACCAAGCCCTTGGAAGGCCTTCTCAGCCGAGGAGGACCACTGGAACGAAACCTTGGTGGATGTGAGGGCCGAGAGCAGAGCAGCTACTGTGCTGTAGCCGCGGATGAACCTCCGATAGAAGTTTGCAAACCCAAGGAAATGTTGCAGCTGCTTGCGGGACTCAGGAGCAGGCCAGGATGTAACCGCGGAAACCTTGGTTGGGTCCATCTGCATGCTCCCCTGTCCCACAATATACCCCAGGAACAAGATGAAGGAGGAATGGAACTCGCACTTCTCCGTCTTCACAAAAAGGGAGTTCTCGAGCAGGCGCTGGAGGAATGCCTGGACGTGGTGAACATGCTCCCTCCTGTTCTTACAAAAAATAAGGATGTCGTCCAGGTAAACGAACACGTGCTTGTTTAGCATGTCCCTCAACACGTCGTTAGCCAACGCCTGGAAAACTGCCGGGGCGTTGGTAATACCAAACGACATCACCAGATATTTGTAATGGCCGGTGGACGTGTTGAAGGCCGTCTTCCACTAATCCCCCTCCCGGTTCCGGACCAAGTGGTAGGCGTTACGCAGATCAAGCTTTGTGTAGATCACGGCTCCCTGTAACAACTCAAAGGCGGATGATATCAGTGGGAGCGGGTAACGGTTCTTTATTGTGATGTTGTTAAGGCCCCTGTAGTCTATCCAGTGCCTTAATGACTTGTCCTTCTTCTCCACAAAGAATAACCCCGCTCTAGCCGGTGAAGATGAGGGACGGATAATTCCGGTCACCAGAGAGTTGCTGATGTAGGCCTCCATGGCCTTACTCTCTGGTGCGGACAGGGAATACAGGCGGCCCTTCGGGGGCGAGGTACCAGGGTAGAGGTCAATGGCATAATCGAAAGGGCGGTGAGGGAGTAAAGACGTTGCCTTGGCCTTGCTGAAAACCTCCCGGAAGTCGTGGTATTCAACCGGTACCCCGGCCAGGTCCAAGTGAGGAACAAAAAGAGCGCTGGGGCGTGGCGGCTTGCTTAAGGCAGACGTGATGGCAGGAGGGACTCCACCCCACAATGGCTCCCGTGGCCCAGTCGATTTTAGGGTTGTGGCGGTGGAGGGGTAGCTCAGGATCAGGGGGAGCTGAGGGGACAGCAGGATGTAGAACTGGATAGTCTCATGGTGGTCTTTTGGGAGATGGTCACCAGAAGATGGCCATCCAGGGCATTGCCGGAACAGGGCAGGGCAGGGGAACTTGACCGATGCCCAACTGCTGCACGAGGTTCTCATTGATGATGTCGACATTGGCACCAGAGTCATGAATGTCACGATGGTATGAGAACCATCAGCTAACAGCAGTCGGTTGGGGAACAGTCGGGAGGTTTGGCTCACCCGTAAATTCCCCATTACTGGTGAGCCCTGCCTTTTAACGGACATCGAGCAACAAAATGACATGACGGCGTGCACATCTCCGAGGACCTCACATGGTCCACGCACACCACACACGTGGTGAAAAGGGCCCAACAACGCCTGTATTTCCTCAGGCATCTCAGGAAATTCAGCATGGGCCCCCGCATCCTGAGAACATTCTACACCAGCACAATTGAGAGTGTTCTTACAGGGTGTATCACCACCTGGTACGGAAACTGCACCGCACTCGAGCGCAGAGCACTTCAAAGGATGGTGCGGACGGCCCAGTATATTGTTGAAGGTGAGCTCCCCTCCCTCCTGGATATATACAACCAGCGGAGCGTGGCCAAGGCCAAACGCATCATAAAAGACAATGCCCACCCCAGCCACGAACTGTATTCACTTTTACCGTCAGGCAGGCGATACCGCAGTATCAAGTGCTGTACAAATAGACTCAGAGATAGCTTCCACAGTCAGGCCATCAGGCTGCTGAACAAGGGCGTATAGCATATAACAATCTATCTTCTATCTGTCTATTTTAGTACATTTATTTATATATACATATTGCTCTTTTTCTGTGCCGATATATTGTATTTTATAAATTGCATTTTTATCTTTATACAGTTTTTTATTCTATTCAGTTTTTATTTTATTTTATCTTAGTTTTATAACTGCAGTCTGTCGTTGGGTACATATTGGTACATATTGCACATAAGATTTTCACTCACTGCTTTATACTTGTAAACCGTGTAGTGACAATAAACTTGACTTGACTTGGCTTGACCCACCGCAGAACATACACAAATTACCGCGGCGGCGGTGTTCCCACTCCTCCAAGGTGAGGCTGGTGCGGCCCACCTGCATAGGCTCCGGCTCCCCCCGGTTTGGACCCGCAGGTGTCCGGGACATCTCAGATGACGCTCTCTGACGCGTCGCTGGGCTGTGATCGGCCCCCGACTGTCGTCGCTCCCGTCTCTGCGCCAGAGCGAGCTGATCCACTCGCGACGCTGACTCGATAAGTCTGTCGCTCGACGGACTTATCGAGTGAGCGTCGGGCCAGACCCGTGAGAAAAATGTCACATTGCGCGGCCGCGTTCCAGTTGCTCAGACAAGCTCGTTTTCAGAAGTCTATGGCATACAATCTGGCCACGATGGACCCAGCGCACACCCCCACACCCCCACACCGCCTCGAGAGGGCTGAGGACGCCCTCTCTCATCACAGCGGACACATGGCGGCGTTGGCTCAGTCGATCGTGGCACTAGAGCAGACGGTAGGGTTGCTCGTCACTCGGATCCAGCAGCGTGATGAGACCCAGACTCCGCCGGACCGAATGGGTACCCTGGCTCAATTTACAACGTCCACCAGAGGAGTCAGGGCCCAGAGGAACGGTTCCAAATACCTTCTGTAACTCTGCGGAAAACTCCCGGAAAGATGCACACGCCAGCGTCTGTTGCTCCCACTCAGCTGTTCCCCACAACCGCGCTTTACCGGTCAGGTGGTAAATTCCACCCTCGCAACCTCGGAGGCGAAGGTGTGCGGCTACAGGATTGAACAGTTGTTGATGAAGGGGTTTCAGCCCTCCGCATCTACAGCATAGCACACCGGTCCCTATCCGGGACCCGGTGCGGTCTCCCACGGTGCCGGCGCCGAAGCGGGTGGTGCGGAGGCGGAAACATCGGCTGAAGCACACGGCGGAGTCTGGGTCTCATCACGCTGCTGGATCCGCGTGACGAGCAACCCTACCGCCTGCTCTAGTACCACGATCGACTGAGCCAACGCCGCCATGTGTCCACTGTGATGAGAGAGGGCGTCCTCAGCCCTCTCGAGGCGGTCCTCCGGTGTGGGGGTGTGCGCTGGGTCCATCGTGGCCAGATTATTCTGTCACGGGTTAGGTTTGGACCCAAATGCAGCACACAGACACCAAGGACAGATAGTGATATTTATTGTTACTATCACACAGATAGGGGCAGGCAGAGACGTAGTCGGGGACAGGCAGGTGATCAGGAACCAGCCAGGGCAGACAAAGCAGGCAGGGACAGGCAGAGGCGTAGACAGGGACAGGCGGTAGATCGGGAACCAGCCAGGGCAGACGAACCAGGCAGGGACAGGCAGAGGCATAGACAGGGACAGGCAGTAGATCGGGAACCAGGCAGTGCAGACGAACCAGGCAGGGACAGGCAGAGGCGTAGTCAGGGACAGGCGGTAGATCGGGAACCAGGCGAGGCGGGCTGGTCTGGGCCAGGCAGGGTCGGCAATGGGAATTAGTCTGGGTAAAAGCTGGAGAGTCTGATTCAGTCTATGATTGGGCGGGGGTAGGCTTAAATTGGCAGGTTGATTCTAATGCGCTGCAGGTGTGGGGGAGACGTGAATGCGGGTTGACGCTGCCCTCTAGTGGAGGGGCAGGGTGAATAGCCATTGTGACAGATACATTGGTGCTGTGTCCCAGATGAGAGTAAGGTGTTGGGGGGTGAGTGTAACCGAGGCCAGCCAATAGTGTTGTGAAGTTAACCTCACTCTTCGACACCTAAAAGACGTTATAGCGATGAAGCCAGAGCTTGTGGGTTTTAGCTTCCCTTGTTAGCGTCTCTCATGCTGGGAACCCTGAGTTCGAGCTTAGTGCGGGACACTCATGGTTACACCTTGCCAACTGGAGATCGGGGGGAGACTTTGTAACACAACGAGTCTCGGATCGCTTGTGATAAAACAATCGCAAAGTAGAGGGTTGTTGTAAGGGGGAAACAGCTGCTTTATTTCCCCACTCCCGTGAACACACCATGTGAGTCACCGCTCATTCATGAAAGTATATATTTTTCACGCCGGGGGAATTTGCTTCACCTTAATACATTTAAAGTGTAAAATACACATCCGCTGGTTGTTGTATGTACACTTAAGAAGAAAGAGAGAATGAGAGAGAATCACAACTGGCAATACAAGTGTTGCTGCCATGCCTGTGTGTGTGTGTGTGTGTGTGTGTGTGTGTGTGTGTGTGTGTGTGTGTGTGTGTGTGTGTGTGTGTGTGTGTGTGTGTGTGTGTGTGTGTGTGTGTGTGTGTGTGTGTGTGTGTGTGTGTGTGTGTGTGTGTGTGTGTATTTATGTTGCTTTTGTCCTCCAGGAATGGGAGGAAGAGTGGTCATTCAGAGGATTTATTTAGGAGGAAGTCAGTCGCAGTTCCTATTTTTGAACTCCCAGACAATTGCATAAATGTGAAAGGTCACGGCGGTGAAAACGGGCCTCCCACAAACACCCTCACACACTCACACACACACATACACTCTCACACTCTCTTTCACACACACACAAACACACACACACACTCTCTCTCACACACACACACACACACACACACACACACACACACACACACACACACTCTCTCTCTCTCTCTCGCTCTGTGTCTCTCTCATACACACACACACACAATGTCAAATTGTAGCTGTAGGGCAGCGGTATTAAAATCCAAAAGCTCACGCGTGCCTCGGGCCGTGTAAACAGTGAAGGGCGTGCATGCTAACGTTCAAGCCGTTAACAAGGTGGTTAGCCCTCGTAGAGAAAAGAAAACAGGAATACACGATAATGCAGCGCCACACGCAGGTGGTAACTCTAATGAGTCCAGAAAGTCCAGCAAAAGTATGATCATTCATGATAATGTATGATAGTTTGATGTAATATGGGAGAAAATGTTATGATAGTAGCAGCACTCCCAGCAGTTCAGTAGGCACACTGCCTGTAGATAAAAACTGTCCTTGAACCTGGTAGTCTTTGTACGGATGCTGCGGAACCGGCGACCAGACTGCAGGGGGGAGAAAAGATGGTGCCCAGGGTGTTTACAATCCTTTGTGATGGAGATGGCCTTATGTGTGTGCGGTGATGCCACTAAATGTGTTGCCGTACCACACAGTAACGCCACTCGTCAGGTCGCTCTCTACAGTGCCACGGTAGAAGTTGAACAGCCACCGTTTGCCTATGCCTCTACCTGAGGCACCGCAGGGCATAGAGGCGCTGGTGTGCGGTCTTCAGCATGACCTCCATGTTGCGGGTAAGCGCCAGGTCGTCGGAGAACCACCAGTGTCCCGTCCAGGCTGATGGTGGAGTGGGTGCCCCAGTGGCTCCTGACGTCCATGGTGAGCTCCTTAGTCTTGCTGACTTTCAGTGCAAGGCTGTTGTCCTTGCACCTTTGCTTCAGCCGGACTACCTCATCCCTCTACTCGGTTTGGTCATCGTCGCTAAACAGGCCAATGACTGTGGTGTCGTCTGCAAACTTGATAACCTGATAGATGTTTTGTGTGGCAGTACAGTCATGTGTGTACAGCGAGTACAACAGAGGCAGCAGCCTAGGGGTGCCCTGGTGTTGAGAATCAGAATGGATGAGATGTTGTTCCCAATCTTCACAACTAAAAGCATGCCCGACATGGATATGAACACACATGAACTCACACAAACATGGATATGAATGAACAAACACACACAAACATGGATATGAATGAACAAACACAAACAAACACACACATGAACTCACACAAACATGGATATGAACGAACACACAAACACACACACCCACATACACACAAACATGAACTTACACAAACATGTATATGAAACACACACACACACACACCACCACAACTCAGAGCAGCCTGAAAAATGTATGACTATAATTTGTATTGTATTCGTTGTCTTATTTGTCAGGGACAAATGCACAAAAGGCATTAGTCTCAGATTAGAACAGATTACACTGCCTTGCTAATTACCATTCAGCAGTCCAAACATGTATTGCGTTGTCAGTGTTTTCCTAACCCTTATCACGAATAATGATGCAGTATGTTCATCAATGACTAATGTAATGTTATCGTTGCAATTATTAGTCATTACAATCTCCCATGAACCAATGTTGAATTCTTGCAATGTCATATTTAAATATTGCATTTATGATTAAAATTGGACGACATAGTACGGTAATCAATCAATCCTGGGCCTATGCCATCGGTCAGACAAACAGGTCAGGCTCATAGCACTCGACTGTCGATCTGATCTCCAGAAGTGTGCAAAAGTCATCAATGAACGTGCTGCTAACTTTCTGTACAAAGATAGTCACAATAAAAATAATAAATAACAAAATACTGCGTCGTCGTGCAGGAGCTCGCGACACGGCAGCCATCTCGTACGGCGCCATAGGGTGACTGCTTTGTGAACTCAAGTACAATGTAGAGGTCTATATAGTGAAATCCATCCTTCATTCCCTACTCCCTCTCGAGGGAGTTCAATGTAGAGGCAATATAATGACATCATGCTGTCTCCTAACTGAACATGTCAGACCTATGTCCATAATATAAAATGATATCCCACAATGCAATGCAGTAGTGACGTTTCTCAAAAGTAGTAAACACACACACACACACACACACACACACACACAAAACCCCTGACATACACCCACACACCTACAGACACACACACACACACACACACAAACACACACACAAACATGCACTAACATGCACTAACACACAGACAGAAACACACACACACAAATTATAATAATCACACACGCACCTTAACAAACACACACACACACACACACACACACACACACACAAACATGCAGTACATAATTGCGATGGTCCACTCAGTTCTTGCTCTGCTATTCAGTCCCCCCCTCCTCCCCCACCCAGCTGTAATTAGAGGCACGATGGCCACTCAGTGAATAAGGCCCGTTGTGTGTTCCTGTTTACTGGGTATTCACCAGCAGAAGCTTTCATCCAAAGCCACTTACAGAGTGGTTATTGTTTCTAGTCACGGAGAAGGCAGGTCAAAAGGTGACGAGCCATCTTAGCTGAAGGTAGCAGCCGCATTCGTAAAATCATCTACATTTCAGAGAGAGAGAGAGAGAGAGAGAGAGAGAGAGAGAGAGAGAGAGAGAGAGAGAGAGAGAGAGAGAGAGAGAGAGAGAGAGAGAGAGAGAGAGAGAGAGAGAGAGAGAGAGAGAGAGAGAGAGAGAGAGAGAGAGAGAGAGAGAGAGAGAGATGGAGAGAGAGGCAGACAGACAGACAGAAAGACAGACATACGAATCACAGGGAAAATGGAGGGAGGGACAGGCAAAGACACATGCAACTGAGAGGCAAGAGCAAAGTGGAGGAGATTGTGAGAGTGCTAGAGAAAGAGAGGACAAATGCACTTGTGATGGAGACAGCCAAGAAGCTGAGAGCAGGAGGGAAGGAGGGAGGAGGCAGATGGAGAAAGAAAGAGAGAAAGGCAGAGAGAGAAAGAGGGAGATAGAGAGAGAGCGGCAGAGAGAGAGAGACAGAGAGAGATGGAGAGCAAGAGAGAGAGAGACAGGGAGATTGAGCGAGAGCAAGATATGACAAATGCACTTTTAATGGAGAGAAGGTGAGAGCAAGAGAGAGGCAGAGAGAGAGGCAGAGAGAGAGGCAGAGAGAGAGCAAGAGAGCGAGCAAGAGAGAGAGAGGCAAAATGCAAACAGCGGAAGGCATAAGGCATATTGTACAGACACACTGACTGACAGACAGAGGGACTAGACATGACGACAGCTTGCTACTAACACACCCCCCCCCCCCACACACAAACACACACACACACACACACACACACACACACACACACACACACACACAGACCCACACAGCCCGACCAGACTCCTGTCAATCACTTCTCGATGACAGCTCTTATCCTTTTTAAGCGTCTGTCTGCCACTCCAACCAGACACGATACTGTCATCAACCGCTGTGCAGTGCTTCTCAACCCACACACACACACACACACACACATCTGTGTACCTTTCTGTGTACCTGTTGGTGTGTGTGTATGTGTGTGTGCAGGGATGTATTAAGTTCTCTGGGATTTGGGGGGTTTGTATTACATTGCTGGGCCAAACGGCAAAGCATAATATAAATGACGTAATATGGTAAAGGTGACTTGTTCCTATATAGATTTTCCCTTGCAGTTCTGTATATATTACAGACAAATCAATTATATTGGAGTTTGTAAGCAAAATATAAGTCTGAGAACATCTTCATGTGGTTGCATGTCAGTTAGGGCATGGCATGCATGGCTGTTTGGGGGCTGACAACACAAAAGGTACTAGGTTTGATATCCAAGGTCAGATGCAGTGTGTCCGCTCGCATCCTAAAAAGCAAGACGTTCCTAAATGTCTCTGCTTCTACGCTTTATCAATGCAGTCCATTTTCCATACATTGAAATGGGGGGTAGGATAAGTAGCCAGCCAGGGCACTACATGTTTACAGTGTGTTGTGGAAGATATTGGCCTTCATGCCATCACTAGAAGGCCATCTAGGCTGAGCTAGGTTAGTACCTGATGTCTAGCTGCTATAGTATGACAATATATGGACATGTTTCTGTGGACCCAGAGGTTCTCCAGAAGACAAGGGGGACAAAGAACTGTTGGAGTTAACGCAATACTCAGAGGCCCACACACAGAGCCCAGAACCCACTGGGCTCACCGGGCTGGAACAAGTAGATAGCATCCGTTAAAACCAATTTGAATTCCGAAAGGTTGTCCCCCAAGACTGACGGTGTCGGATCACAGGAGCCAATCAGGAGAACCCCATTTATGGGGAGCTTCATTCATGGTTCAGAAACATGGCGAACAACAAAACAAACAACAACCAGACTGCAAACATTCATCAACAACTGCCTTAGGAGGATCCTGAACATCTGGTGGAGGGACAAAGTCAGGAATGTGGACCTGAGGGAGAGAACTGGACAGGATCCCATTGACCTACAGATCCCAAAATGAAAGTGGAGCTGGATAGGACACACTCTCAGGAAATCAACAACATCACCCGACGAGCACAACCACAAGGGAAGAGAAAAAGAGGTCCCCCAAGAACAGTTGGAGGAGGGATGTCCAGGCAGAGATGTCTTTGAGTGGGCAAAACTGGGGAGACCTTGAAAAACTTGCCCTCAACCGAGTGAGATGGAAGACATTTGTCAATGGCCTATGCTCCCTGGAGGAGCCAAGGGCTTAACTAACTAAACTAACATTTAAGATGATTAATTGACCTCTTGTTTAATTCAGCCGAAGGGCAGACAGCCCAAGCAGAAGGAACTTATAATTGGTTCACGCAACAGGGAAAAAGAGAGACGTGTTTTGCCTAGTCTCAATGTCAGCCTCCGCAACGCGTGATAAAGTGTACCCATTCTGTGCTTTATAATCGAGTATGGATTTAACACCCACAAATATCAGAGGAGAAGAAAGGAAAAAGGTAGGGGAAAAAGGAGAGAACTCAAATATAGTTAATTCAGTTATTAATTACTGTCCAAGGAGAAAAACAAACAAATCGATTAGTTGAGTTGGAGAAAGACCGCATCGCTGGTTTTTCGTTGTCGGACACTCCGGCAGGAATTGTATACTGTATATATTTTTTTTTTAAAGTACCGCTGGATTTCAAATAACACCAGGGCCTTGTTTGATTAAAAACAATATTCGTAATTTACTCAGAACAGCAATTACAGCAGATTATAAACCGATAGGGGTTTGGTTCCCAAACAAGATTGAATTTACTTAGTTCATCGTTGAATTGGGCAACTGGTCCACGGAGACGTCCATGCTGGGTTGCTCTGGGTTTATTATTAGATTCAGTTTATTTATCAAATAAGAATAGGAAGCAGAGCGGCATCATTTGCCAAAACCCCAGTGTTACGCCCCAACGAGACCGGCGAGCCAAATGTGCCAGAGAACCCAGAAGAAGAGACACAGGACACCCAAAACAACATAATAATGTGTTTACTGACAAATCTCCACAATCAAAAACACAAGGTAGGGTAGGATAGGTTACGTGGGGTGGTCGACGCAGGGAGAGGGTCCAGAGGGTGGAACGTGTAGGGGGTCCTTGGAGCGGGGGGGGGGGGGGGGGGGGTTGGAGCTGGAGACAGGTAGTCCAAGGTACTCGAGCAGGAGGGAGCCATATGGTTCACAGTGAACTCGCTCCGACGTCGGTCTTCGTCAGGATGGTTCTCGGTAAGGTGTGCAATGGTCTAGCACCGACGTCGGTCTTCAACAGCCTTAAGTAGGGTAGATCCCAGGTGTTCATTGGCCTCAGCCGGCCTGATTATGATGGGCAACACCTGGGATCAATTAGAGCGCGGGGGCACAACACCCAGGGTATTTAGAAAATGGTTGACTGCTTGACTTACACATATATTATTAATTATTATATTGAGTGAATTATAATGAGTCACATTGATTTATCTGCTATATTGATATATTGTTATTGTGGTGCAATTGCTTAGAATCAGTAATAGTCTGCTATAGATTATAAGTCTTACAGTAAACCTGCACCTTTATGATGCATGCTGGGAAAAAGGGTTAACATTTTTTTCAAGGCATTTTTAAAACACACAAGTGCAAACAAGACATATTTAGACAAAGGGCAATGCTGGGTAAAATAAAAGTTTGACTAGAATGTTTTTTATTTACTACTAGCCAATATGACCTCCCCCTCACGGTGGTTCTAGTGACAAGAGTAGCTGACTTGGTTTGGGCTTGACCACAGTACAATCCCTGGTAGAAACCCTGGTGGAAACAATGGTTAAAACCCAGGTACAAACCCTGGGGAAAACCCTGGTACAAACCCTGGTAAAGATCCTGTTGAAAACACCCTGGTACAAACTCTGGTGAATTATCTGGTGAAAAACCTGGTATAAACCCTAGTGAAAACCCTGGTGAAAACATCATACAACCCCTGGTACAAACTCTGGGGAAAACCCTGGTGAAAACTCAGGTGAAAACCCTGGTACAAACACTGCTGAAAACTGTAGCACAAACTCTTGTGAAAACTGTGGTATAAACTAGGGCTGCAACTAACGATTATTTTGGTAGTCGACTAATCTGTCGATTATTTTTTCGATTAGTCGACTAATCTAACGATTATTTCTGTCACACCCTCCATCTCTGCTTCCTGTGGGCGCGGCTCCTTTTCCGGGCTCCAGTGCATGTTTTACCTCACGTGCTCAAGTCTGCACAACCTGTGAATGTCACCCTGTTGTCCCTCTGCCTTAACATAACATGATCCCATAGCAAATTAAAATAATGACTCGTGAAACATTTGAATTTGAACTTTGAACTTGTTTAATCAAATGTATTTTAATAACATAAATACAATAATCAATCATAATGAAAACAAAATAAATTAAATAATACAAATTAAAGTGCAAGTTTAAATCTAAAGATAATGTGCAAATAATGTTTTAAAAGTAACTCAAAGTAGCAGCCTCTGCCCCAGCAGCGCGGTTCTGTTGGGGCTGTTAACCTGGTCCAGGAGGGTGACGTGGATCCACTCACTAGGTTCTGTTGGGGCTGTTAACCTGGTCCAGCAGGGTGACGTGGATCCACTCACTAGGTTCTGTTGGGGCTGTTAACCTGGTCCAGCAGGGTGACGTGGATCCACTCACTAGGTTCTGTTGGGGCTGTTAACCTGGTCCAGCAGGGTGACGTGGATCCACTCACTAGGTTCTGTTGGGGCTGTTAACCTGGTCCAGGAGGGTGACGTGGATCCACTCACTAGGTTCTGTTGGGGCTGTTAACCTGGTCCAGGAGGGTGACGTGGATCCACTCACTAGGTTCTGTTGGGGCTGTTAACCTGGTCCAGGAGGGTGACGTGGATCCACTCACTAGGTTCTGTTGGGGCTGTTAACCTGGTCCAGGAGGGTGACGTGGATCCACTCACTAGGTTCTGTAGGGGCTGTTAACCTGGTCCAGGAGGGTGACGTGGATCCACTCACTAGGTTCTGTTGGGGCTGTTAACCTGGTCCAGGAGGGTGACATGGATCCACTCACTAGGTTCTGTTGGGGCTGTTAACCTGGTCCAGGAGGGTGACGTGGATCCACTCACTAGGCTCCACCATCTCCAACAGCTGTAGGGGGAGAGGAGGTTGAGTCAGGTCAGAGACTTCTAGGTCTTTTGTTTGCTGTGTGTGAGTGAGAGGAGCTGTGTGTGTGTGTGTGTGTGTGTGTGTGTGTGTGTGTGTGTGTGTGTGTGTGTGTGTGTCTTACTCCGATCTCCTGCAGGGGAACACACAATTTACAAATGCTTTAAATTGCAGTGCAGGAACGTGAGCATATTGACATGCTCTGGAGTGAGGCTGGCTCTCTTCTTTGAGGCAATGTTCCCAGCTGCTGAGAAGAGACGCTCAGAGGGAGTAGAAGTAGCTGGAATACACAAGAATGACTTGGCTTGTGATGCAAGGGTTGGATACTTTGCCTCATTCAACTTCCACCAAGACAGGGGACTTTCTGTCTTTGAGAGGGGCTGCTCTCCGAAGTACATCAGCACTTCGTTACTGATCGCTTGGTTGCGTGCGTCCTGATCATTATTGGCCTCACTGTCACTGTCTGTTGAGTCACATCCAAGCAGTGAATCAAGAGTTGAAACAGACCTATTTGGAGTTCTCTCAGCTGAGGCTGTGGCATCATTGTCAACTGATGCTGCTGTAGCTTCTTCATTCCCACTGGACTGTAGGGCCAGAGCTTGTACTTTATTCTGAACACTGAACCTCTCCTCTGGTGTCAGGAATTTCAGTTTTCTAAATCGTGGGTCTTGTGCAGCTGCAATGATCTGTTTGCTTGGGTCATCATCTGTGACGGTGACCTCTCTTGACCAGCGTGCAGTGGTCTCCTCTGAAGCAGCCGCCTGGAAGGCCTGCACAGGAGCTGTATCATAGGCAGTGTGGGTGGACTTCAAAAGCCCTCTGACTAGAGGAGGCAGGGCGGAGACGGTCACATAGTTTTCACCACTCAAGTAGACAGTGGCACATTCAAAAGCTTGGAGAGCTTTGGCCAGTTCATCTAGCAGGGTCCACTGATCAGCTTTGAGGTCCAAGTATTGTTTCCCTCTCTGTGTTACTGCCGGGTCAGACAGAGTCGCAGTCAGTGGCCATCTCTGTTCCAGCAGGCGAGTCACCATGTAATAGGTGCTGTTCCACCTGGTAGAGACATCTTGGACAAGTTTGTGTTCCGGGGTGCCCATCTGTTTCTGCTTTGTTTTCAGCTTGCTTGAAGCCAGTTCACTACTTTTAAAGTGCTCGACGAGACACCTCGCTGCTACTAGTGCTTTACTAATCTGAGGGTGTTTCAGTGCACGAACCAACTGTAAAGTGTGGCCTGCGAAGCAAACAGACACCCACCCATGTTTTTCCTGCAAGATGTTTGCAGCCAGCACGACATTGGAGCCATTGTCATGAACAACCGCCACAACCTTGCTTGGAGGGATCTCAAACCTTTCCACAGCCTGCTCAATCCATGCAGCAATGTTGGTTCCAGTGTGCCATTCTTCGAGTGGCATGGTTGTGAGGCAGAAGCTATTGAGCTCCCAGTCATCACTTATAAAGTGACAGGTGATGCCAAGATATGCCTCTGTCGCAACACTGGTCCAGGCATCAGTTGTCAGGGCAATCTTGTTCTTGGTTGCTTTAAGAGCATCTTTAACCTTACCAAAAGTAGCTTCATACTTTCCCTCCATGAGCTTTTTAAAATTAGTTCTGGAAGGTAAGGTGTAACCTGGATGGAATGTGGTGACCATCTGCTTAAAGCCCTCATCTTCAACCATGGATATTGGTCTCATGTCGTTAACAAGCATGTTGAGGATGCTCTCTGTTAAGACTCCAGCCATTTGAGGGGTGCATGAGCCTCTCTTCAGGACAAACTCATCCACACACCTTTGCTTTGGACTACAATAGAAAGAGAACAAAACATCAAGCTGTATTAATTATCATCAGAATTTGTAGGCTATAGTATCAGTTTATCTTAGATGGTGTACGTTGGTGGACACGCAGCCTCAACATAACTGAAATAGCGTTTGCTTAGCAAGCATTATCCATGAGACGTTCTGTTTTCCAACATGTAAGCTAATGCAAACATGACAATACTATGGCTAACTAGCTAAAACTTACCCATGATCCGAAGTAGCAGTCATCACGGTTCCAGGGTGCGTTTGCGCATTTGCGTTTCAAATGCTCGTGCATCGCTGTAGTGCTGCTGTGGAATGCCAATTCCACTTTACATATTCTGCATTTAACTGACTTATTTGGCTTGTTGTCTGTGAAATACCCACACTTTCGAAACTCTCGGTCTCTCTTTTTTGAGCTCTTCATCACCCTCACTCTCTCTCCTTTCCGCCATTGTTCATATTCTTTCTTCTTCTTTGTTGTTAGTACAGAATGCAGTCATGGCAGACAATGGAAATTATACTGCCCCCAGCACTTCCTGTAGTGCATTGCAGTTACAAATGAACATTTGCGCAGTTTTGAATTAACGTTACCGGCTCTCTGATTGTTTTTATACGACGCATCGACACTAAAATTCCGCGTCTACGAGGTTTTATGATCGACGTCGTCGATTATGTCGACTAATCGTTGCAGCCCTGGTATAAACCCTAGTGAAAACCCTGGTGAAAACATCATACAACCCCTGGTACAAACCCTTGTGAAAACTCTGGTAAAACACATTGTGAAAAGCCTGGTGAAAACACAGGTGAAAACTCTGTTTGCGTGGTTGCTTAGCAGTTCACAAGAAGTTCATCCACTTCCAATGCACGGCAGCTTAGGGCTTGCAACCTCGTGTTGCACAAGGTGTGGCAAGTGGGGAAACATCTGGGGGCATTCAAGAAAAAGATAAAAACAGAGTACAATCTCAATTATGGGTTAATGTAATTGTTAGTAAAGCATGCAAATCTCGTTGTGCCCCTAGTGTTGAAGCCACCGTCTCAAATCGCACTGCCGTTATCGCTGGCAAAATAAGGATGTTGCCATTTTTATCTCTGCATTCTAAAATGCCCCTTATCCACACACACACACACACACACACACACACACACACACACACACACACACACACACACACACACACGCACGCACGCACGCACACACACACACACACACACACACACACACGCACGCACACACATACACACACACACACACACACAGATCATTTATCTCCTCATTGTTATAAAAAAGGGACACAAACAAGAGGTATTAACAGCAAAAAAAATAATAAGGTGAGAGAGATAATGGAAGTGTACAGTATGCCTCTCCACCTCCTCCTATTGATTCGTTCTATCTCTCTCTCTCTCTCTCTCTCTCTCTCTCTCTCTCTCTCTCTCTCTCTCTCTCTCTCTCTCTCTCTCTCTCTCTCTCTCTCTCGCCCTCTTCTCCTCCAATCCTGTCCTAATTTGCATTATAATGGGTGCACCTGTCCCAAGCTAATCCAAAACTCACCCAAATGAGTCCGCTGTTCCCAGCACTCACATACACACACAAACACACACACACACACACACACACACACACACACACACACACACACTGGGGGTTCGAAGCTGATGAAAACTCGCTCCCAAACGCCTAGCGACAAACAGATTGCGAGAGAGAGCTGCTGGTTTGGTGTGTGTGTGTCATACAGTATGTATGTGTGCACATCTAAATGTGTGTGTGTGTGTGTGTGTGTGTGTGTGTGTGTGTGTGTGTGTGTGTGTGTGTGTGTGTGTGTGTGTGTGTGTGTGTGTGTGTGTGTGTGTGTGTGTGTGTAAGCATGCGTACATGTGTGTGTGTGTGTGTGTGTGTAAGCATTTGTGCGTGTGTGCGAATGTGTGTGTGTGTGTGTGTGTGTGTGTTTGCACATGTGAACGTGTGAGTGCGTGTGTGCGTTCACTCAGCAAGCAACCCAGGTGTGGATCCTCACTACTGGTTGGTGGTTTGAGTTCCCCTTCTTGGGCGGGGCCTTCTGTCACCCACACCTGGCTGGAAGCACTAAATGTCTCCCCCCCACGCTCCCCTCGTCACACCTCTCGCCGTCTGCCGGTCCTTTTATTTTTTGGAATTTTTGCAATTTTTTGGATCATTTGTAATCCCCAATCCACTTGCAGGATCCAAAAATCAGCATCTGAGGTGATTTGCATATCCAAGGGTATTTTTGCATTTGAATGATAAGGCTTAGCAATTCTAAAATACGACGCAAAGACACAAAAAAACCACATGCGTCACACCATGAAACGTGGGAAGGGAGGGCCACTGTTCGAGTGGCTTTTAATTGGACGATTTGCTGACATGATTTGGAAAATAGAGAAATAGGGAGGAGAATATGCAAACAGACAATAGTTTGGCTGTTGTTCTGAACATTTGGAAAAGGTAAATCACCTTGAAACACTTTTTCCACCATTGTAGGAGGTTGTTTATTGATCAACAGCAGTGAGATGTTGACTGAAAAATCTCAGTTCAATCTCCCAACTTGTATCTTGACATATATATCCAAAATAACTAGAAGACTGGAAGTCAATCTACACCAACAAATTATTTTGACTTAATATTCGACCGATTCCGACCAATTTCACGAAAAATATATTATGGCCTTATCTATAGCCATGTTCCTGCATAATTAAATATTTGTATTTTCTGAATTTGTATTTCTCAAGTGAAGAAAAATATGGTGGTGGACACGTAACTCTAAACATAACTAAAAAATCCGGATA
>CM051009.1:7570592-7580592 GCA_027704905.1 Muraenolepis orangiensis
AGCCGGGCCCAGTTCAGAAATCAGTCCACAGGCTGTTCCAAATCGACCAGTGTCTTCAATCTGTGTACATATAACACAACATTTACATTTTCAAATTGCGTGCAGTGCATATGCCAAATTGAGTTATATCATCTTGTTTAGTGTGTTGAAATCAGCATCAGAGAAGCTGCTGCTAGCGCTACCTAGCCAGTTCTCTGAGGCACAGTGCACAATACTATTATTCCATATAAATATGCATGTGCAAGAATAGTACCTCAACAAAGTGGGTTCATCAGTTGAATTTGACCATTCATTAAGCATGTATATATATATCTACTTAATGTCTCGTATTTTCATTTCATTTTCATTTCATTTCATATTTGTGTATCAAATGCGGGCCTTCCATTACCTTCGTAACATTTCTGTAAATGTTTTCCTACCTCTCGAGATCCATTGCATTCAATCATTTTAATTCTAACCATATTAAGTAATTGTTTTTCATCCTGCATGCTAAAGTACTTTGTGATTTTAAAAGTAAGTGTTATGCAAATAATGTGTATTATCCGTATCGGTTAAAGTCAAGGTAGAAGCCACTTTGGGGCTAACCGTTGCCATCATATCCTTGGAAGGATGGAAGGACCGGCGATTTTCTCTGCAACCGACAGCCTGTTTTGTTGGCTCCCCAGTAATGTTTGTGTAAGCCATCGCCTATTCCAGCGTGAGACAAGTCGAGTCCAAGTGCATTGTGCTGTTTGAATATTTGACACCTTGCTTAATTCAAATGCGCCTCGGCAGGTTTTTGCCGTTCACAGGTGTCAACACTAAGTGCTTCTGATGTGTCATTGAACTCCTGTGGCTGTTGGGCTCGAAAAAGAAAAACCTCTCTCATCTCAAAGTAGCACCGGGTTCTTGGTGAGATAATGAAACCGCCATAGCCGGTCAGTGAAGTTGAGTTTATTTGCATAGCTGATTTATCACGGTTCCGATCGTAAACGGCGCCTCGCTGACGCACATTAGATGGCCTAGTCCATCTGATGGGCAAAGGGGGGGGGGGAACTAAATATATGAAGAAACCTTTAGAAGGAATACAAAGCCTTTGTGCAACAATTGGTTTGTGACGAGCGCTTTTACAGGAAGGGCAAGGGTATGTGTCCGGCATCATATGTTCAATGC
The DNA here is from genome assembly GCA_027704905.1 of Muraenolepis orangiensis. Taxonomy (NCBI): domain Eukaryota; kingdom Metazoa; phylum Chordata; class Actinopteri; order Gadiformes; family Muraenolepididae; genus Muraenolepis; species Muraenolepis orangiensis. The sequence goes on from CM051009.1 coordinate 7,571,745, forward strand.
GAGTAATTGAGTCTTACTTTGGCACATAGCTAGCGCCAAAGTACCCGTGTTCTGCAGCAATCCTAAGACCGATCTTCTGTTCCCTGTCAGGGTGTCTCCAAACCAGGTTTGGATCTATATAAATTATGTTTCACTCAACTTACTTAGATGCAACTCGGGACTTAAGCAAATGCTACAGGGGCTTTTGACTGAATGAGGAAAACAGAGGCTTGTATCAGAAATAGTTATAGTATAGAAATAGTATTTTATTCACACACACACACAGAAGCCTCCTGGGCCAGGGGGGTAGCGCACAGTATGATGTACAAGCATGGAGTGCCAACGCTACCACAGTATTCGTGAAGAGGCACACACAGAGCCTATTTACCTGAAAATAAAAACAGGCAACACACAAAAGGTTAAATATGCACTGCACTCAGTCGGTGGACTGAAAACCAAGAATCTCTCCCAAATGTGAATACAAAACACACAAGTAAAGTCCCACACGGTGGTAGTTGAAGTAGTAGTAGTGGTATCAGGAATACTACAACAATATGCAAACCCTATACAAGAGTAACTAGAGGTGGTGAAAACCAAAACATCCCATGGTCGAAATGAATTTCAAATTCCATCTGTGATTAAGATACACAACTTCAACGATTGCTTGGTTTGTTCTCCTTCCAAAAATGCCAGCCCAACTCTTCCGGCTGTTGGTTTGAGGAAGTGAAGGCATACCCTTACTGCCCCGCCCTCTATTTATGCCTTCTGGTGGCTCCTTCGAGGTCCTAATGCCCACTTGTCACCAGCAGATGCTAGTGTCTTTGGGGCGCCTCATAGCATTTGCACGACACTAGCCCCAATGGCGGTGAGTGAGGCGTAAAAAAAGTAAAATAATTGAAAACACACTTACACAACACAGAATAAGTCCAAAACAAAAACTTTGAGGTGCTTACTAAATGATTTGTTAAAACTCAGAGACGATCTGTCGGACGCTGACTCATCGCTCGTTCAACTGCTGTAGGCCTCGGTTTAAAAAAATTCCCATGATCTCTGCTTTTTTTGTATCTATCTATCTCTCTCTCTCTCTCTCTCTCTCTCTCTCTCTCCTCCATATTCCCCTCTGTGGTGGAGGAGATGGGTGGGTGGTTGGGGGGGAAGGGAGCAGGGAGGATTGGGAATGGATTTGCATTAACAAATTGTACATGCTGTTGAATCTCAAGCTGGCTGCTGTATTGTGTTGATTCAGCCTCTCTCTCTCTCTCTCTCTCTCTCTCACCCCCTTAGCTATTTCTCCCACTCTTTCTCCTTTCTCCTCTGCCCCCCTCATCTCTCTCACTCTCTCTCTGTCTGATCCTACTACATCACTCCCCCCCTCCATCCGCACCAACCCCCTTCTCTCTCCCTCCCCCACCTCCCTCTCGCCCTATCCCCAGTAGTGGTCGACGTATAAATGTGTTTGGAATGTTAGCTTTTTTGACGCCTTTGCCGGCTGTGGATTAGACCATCTGTAAGCCTGGCTTCAACCGCTAATGAGAATTCATGTACCACTTTAAAAATAAAACAGGAGAAGGAGGGGTGGGGGGTGGGGAATAGGAATAAAATAGTTTTTTTGGCCTTTCGGTCTTTTTCCTTCATTTTCCGGGAGCCTGAGTTGATTCCGGGCCTTTAATTCTCACGCACTATGTTTGAATGAAAACAGCTATTTAAGTGGACAGTAGTGTTCATGCTGTTACATGAAGTAACAGCACAACACAGCACCACCCCACAGCCTTTGTGGGGTGGTGCTGTGTTGTGCTGTTACTTCACTATGTGTGAATTACTGTACTGGTACTGCACTGCAGCTTGCTACATAGTAACACACCATTAGGGCCTACTCCACTCAGCTGGGACAATTAGGTTTCATAGAGAAACGGCTGCCACACAACCACACCTTCGTAACAATTGCCAATGCAATGAAAGTTCATGTCTCAATTGAAATGCATAAGAATGCTTAACAAACTCAAGACAGCCATTAACTAATCATTCAGTGTATGGAAACTAAATGCAACCAGCTCAACGAGCTGCACCACTGTGGAAAAACCAGCAAAGACAAATTAGTCTCACTCACCAATGATGTTCACTTAAAGAGGCCAATAAAACAATAAACCAATCGGGTTTCCAATCAAGGGCTCCAGACAGGAACCGGGACTTGTCTGAGTCGAGTCCGACACGGGGTCCCCTTGTTGGACTGAGCTAGAGCTATGTACCGCTGATTTGCGCGAGCCCCAGAGCTCCAGAGCTCCAGATTGATCACCCCCGTCGTACTACCTAGAGCGATGTACTGCTGATTTGCCCGACTTCCATACACTGACTCTCTACTATTCCTAGATCGATACACAATATAATTGTAATAAACCAATAAAACTTCAAATGAATTGCTATGTATCACTAAGCTAGATCCTCTGTCTCGAGCCAGTGAACTAACAGGGTTTCTAGCATACCCTGGAACCGTGGGGAAATCTGAAAGAATACTCCCATTGTCTACAAATCAATATATGATTGGTTGATAAAATTGTCAATCCAAACCAACCAATCAGTTTAAAGCTGCCAACCATTACCGTGGCTGATTGCCAATGATCTCACCTTGGGGCTATTTATACCGCGGCGTCAGTTTGAGACGTCGCTCGTTCGTACTGTGTTTAACCTGATGTACGCTACCAGTCCCCAGATGACATTCATCCCTGGTTCTGATCATCCTGCTATGGACTATCAGAGAGATAGCCCGCCCGTCTGCTGTTCCAGCCCCTCGTCGGTCCCGGAATTCCGCGACACACCTCGACCTCCCGGTATCCTGACCATCACCTGTCACCAACTATCCATTCGCCTACTACCTGTCGGTACGACGCACCTCGACCTCCCGGTAACCCGACCCATTGCCTGTCCCCGACGATCCATTCGCCTACTACCTGTCGGTACGACGCACCTCGACCTCCCGGTAACCCGACCCATTGCCTGTCCCCGACGATCCATTCGCCTACTACCTGTCGGTACGACGCACCTCGACCTCCCGGGACCAGATCCATCGTATGTCTTGGAGGTTACATGCGCTTGTGTTCTGTGCCAAATAAAACCCCTGTTCTCCCCTCTCTGGTCTCTGTCTGCATTCGGGGTCCTACCTAACCACTCCCTTGTGACAGACGGTTCACCAATGATGTATATATATATAGTATGTATATATTTAATCATACATGGGATGGAGTATGGCGCCGTACGAGATGGCTGCCGTGTCGCGAGCTCCCGCACGACGACGATTAACGGCGATGTTCGCGCTGCCCTACATGCGCGTAACGCCGCCTTTGGTTCCGGGAATACGGAGGAATATACGAGAGCCCGTTACGACCTCCGTAAGACCATCGTCACTGCCAAGCGGGAGTATAAGGACAGAGTGGAAGATAAATTCAAGAAACACGATGCGAGGGGTATGTGGCAGGGGCTGCAGAATATAACGAACTTCAGAGGGAGAACCAGTTGTGTAGAGAACTCCTCTACCTCCCTCCCAGGAGAGCTAAATACATTTTTTGCTCGGTTCGACGTAAACGGCAGCCCGCCGAAGCCAGCACCGACTGGGGAGACCAGCCAGCTGCGCATCTCGGAGGCGGATGTGCGCCGCACCTTTAAGCGGCTGAACATCCGTAAGGCGGCAGGCCCCGACGACATCCCGGGCCGCGTCCTCAGAGCATGCGCAGACCAGTTGGCAGGAGTCTTTGCAGACATCTTCAACCTCTCCCTGTCCCAGGCTGTTGTCCCCGCGGTCTTCAAGATATCCACCATCGTGCCTGTCCCTAAACAAACCAAGGTAACATGCCTGAATGACTACAGACCTGTGGCCCTCACCTCGATCGTTAGCAAATGCTTCGAGAGGTTGGTCAAGGACTTTATTTGCTCCGTGTTACCTACCACGCTGGACCCATGGCAATTTGCATATCGTCAAAATAGATCCACGGACGACGCAATTGCCATGGCCCTCCACACTGCCCTTTCCCACTTGGAGGGGAAGAACTGTTATGTGCGAATGCTGTTTGTGGACTACAGCTCAGCATTCAACACAATAGTTCCTGCCAAGCTCGACACCAAGCTGAGAGGTCTAGGCGTACCCCCATCCATGTGCAGCTGGATACTGAACCTCCTGTCGGACCGCCGCCAGGTGGTGAGGATGGGCAGCACCACATCAGAGCCACTGACCCTCAACACGGGAGCCCCCCAGGGATGCGTGCTGAGCCCTCTCCTCTACTCCCTCTACACCCACGACTGCATGGCTATGCACAGCTCCAACGTCATCGTCAAGTTTGCTGACGACACGACAGTGATGGGCCTGATCGCCGGCGACGACGAGACAGCCTACAGGGAGGAGGTCGGATCGCTGGAGCAGTGGTGCCAGGAGAACAGCCTCGCCCTCAACGTCAAGAAGACCAAGGAGCTGATCGTGGACTTCAGGAGGCAGAGGGGAGAGCACAGCCCTATCTCCATCGACGGCGTTGCAGTAGAGAGGGTCAGCAGCTTCAAGTTCCTCGGCGTGCACATCTCCGAGGACCTCACATGGTCCACGCACACCACACACGTGGTGAAAAAGGCCCAACAACGCCTGTATTTTCTCAGGCGTCTGAAGAAATTCAGCATGGGCCCCCGCATCCTGAGAACATTCTACAACGGCACCATCGAGAGTGTTCTGACAGGGTGTATCACCGCCTGGTACGGGAACTGCACGGCACTCGAGCGCAGAGCGCTTCAAAGGGTGGTGCGGACGGCCCAGTATATCGTTGGAGGTGAGCTCCCCTCCCTCCTGGACATTTACAACCAGCGGTGCGTGGCCAAGGCCAAAAGAATTATAAAAGACATTGCCCACCCCAGCCACGAACTTTACTCACTATTACCGTCAGGCAGGCGATACCGCAGTATCAAGTGTCGTACAAATAGGCTTAGAGATAGCTTCCACAGTCAGGCCATCAGGCTGCTGAACAAGGGCGTATAACATATAACAATGTATATTTTATTACATTGATTTATATATATATATTGCTCTTTTCTGTGCTGATATTTGCATTTTATAAATTGCATTTTTATTTTTTATTTTATATTCCTTATTCTATTTTTTATTCTATTTTTTATTCTATTTTTATCTATTTTTATTTTATCTTATTCTATAACTGCTGTCTGTCGTCGGGTATTGCACACAAGAATTTCACATCACTGCTTTATACTAAACTGTAAACTGTGAAGTGACAATAAACTTGACTTGACTTGACTTGACTTGAATCAGCATATTCATTTAATCATCAATTATACTTTTGTCATTTGTGAAAATGTGCAAAAAAGTGACATTATTTGGATGTACTAGTTCAAATTAAATGGTTAAGTGAAAATATCGCTACAGTATCTACCTAAATATCAGCTATGGTATCAGCTAGCTACATTATAGATGATTGACAATTACATTAGGTAGGTTTTAAAGGGATTCAAAAAGAAAAGGTAACAAGCCTCAATGATTATCATCCAGTGGCTTTAACACACATAGCCATGAAGTGCCTGGAGAAACTTGTCATGTAAAACTACATGTCACATTCACTTTTACATCCCTGAGTCCCTAGATTAACTCCAGTTTTCATATAGACCAAACAGTCTTTAGTCTGTAAACGACGCCATCTTCCTGGCATTACACACGGCCCTGGAGCACCAGGAGGGAAGACTGTTCTTTGACTACAACTCAGTATTAAACATCATAATTTCCCCCAAGCTTGTCCTAGGTATGGGCGCCCTCCATCTGTAACTGGATTATAGACTTCTTGTGGTGAAGATTGGGAACAACATCTCATTCATTTTTTGTTCTCAACGCTGGAGCATCCCAAGGCTGCTGCCTCAGCCCCCTGCTGTTCTTACTGTATACACATGCCTGTACTTCCACACAGCAACAATCGGATTGTCAAGTTTGCAGAAGACACCACAGTCAGCAGCCTATTAAGTGAGCCTCGCACTGAATGTCAGCAAGACTAAGAACCTCATTGTGGACTTTAGGAGCCACCGCTCCTGAAGTGGGGGGGCACCCACTTCAACATCAGCCTGGACGGTGGCAATCCTCAGCTGCTTCCGTTTCCAAGGACTACAGATCTCCGAAGACCCAGCGTGGACCCCACAACACGGAGGTCAGACTGAAGAAGGCACACCGGTACCTCTATGCTCTGCGGTGCCTCAGGAGAAGTGGCATAGGCAAACAGTGACTAGTGAACTTTTCCATGGCACTGAAGAGAGCTTCCTGACGAGGGGCATAACTGTGTGTTACAACAACACCATTGCACAGGACAAGAAATCCATTCAGAGGGTTATGAGGACACTGGAAAATATCATTGGTTGTGCATTTCCATGCATTGAGGAGATCTTTAGGACCAGATGTCGGAAGAAGGCCACCTCCATCACAAAGGGACCGCAACCACCCTGGGCAAAATCTGTTCTCCCCCATACGGTCGGGTTGCCGGTTCCGCAGCATCCGTACAAGGACTACTAGGTTATAGGACAGTTTTTATCCACAGGCAGTACGCCTACTGAATGGCTAGGAGTGCTGCCACTATCATAACATTGTCATAAACATTACACAATCATACTTTGCTACTCAATACAGCCACTGCACTGTACTGCACTGTACTGCACTGTACTGCACTGTACTGCACTGTACTGCACTGTATTCATGATGCTGCTGCACTACTGGAACTTAAAAAAGCTTTTTGCACACTTCACATATCATCCATGAGTCACTTTATTGTTCTTTTTAATGTCATTTTTATTGTGTACAGTATTTTTACAGTATAGTGTTTTAGAAAATATATACCGCGGGAGGGAATAGGGAGTAAGCATGCCATTGTACTTTGTATTTAAAAATCGCATTGTATTGTAACCCTTTTGGGGGTTTGCCTTGTCAACGTATTTCCTCTAAAAGTGGTTGTTTTTTGTGCCACTGACAGGCTCAGACTGTTATTATATGTGTCTGATAACATGGAGACGATCCCTACAGAAGGAAAAAAACAACCTATTTTTCTTTACCTTTTCACTCCAGCCCATCTGTTTTGCTACTGAATCTCGCTTCAGGAGAAGTCTGGATATCCTTTAAGCGACACATAACCACACAGACGGTTAGCGTGAGTTGAGTGCATCGCTCAGTTCCACTCATCTCTGCTGGGGTTTTTTTTTGGTCTCCCAAAATGAAGGTGGGTGTCTACGGCCTCTAGCTTGAGTTTGCGTGATGACTGAGAAGAACGTTGTTATTTTGTTTAGAAGATACTCGTGTATACAAAGTGAATTGGTTAGGAATTAGAAGACACGTACATATACACACACACACACACACAGAGACACACTTGTGTGTGTATGCGTTGGCTTCCTAAGTACAAAGTGTTAGCCTGCGTATTCACCGTAATGGCCCGGGTGAACCCTAAGAAATCAAAAGGCGTGACAGACCCATTGAACTACGATTCAAAACAACTTCTTCATTTACCCCCTCAAGGGGCAATTTAATGCCGGCGGCTTTTCGCCCACAACAACAACAAACCAACAAACAAGCAAAAAGGAGGAAACACGGTGTATACCGAGCAGACACATTCAAGGACCATAAAAACATCAAGTTAAACAGGCTGACCGCACTGTAGCCCTGACATCGCTGTGAGCAAATTGTGTTCAGACAAAAAGTGCATATGTGTCGCATGCATAGCCTGCGTGTTTGTGTGTGTGTGTGTGTGTGGATATGTGTGTGTGTGTGTGTATGTGTCTGTGTGTGTGTGTATGTGTGTGTGTCTGTGTGTGTTTGTGTGTGTGTGTGTGTTTGTGTGTGTCTGTGTTCGTCCGAACAAAACAAACGAGCAGTGTGTTGTCTGTGAGTGTCATTCTGGTAAACATGGCACGCACCAGGCTCTCCAGCAGGACCTCGCTCCCCCAAGCTATGCTTTGTGTTCCTCTTTCGGGGACAATGAGCTGCGGCAGAGGCGTCGGCAGAGGCCTGCGACTGCACTGCGTGAATAGCCAACCAACAAAGAAGAACAATATGACGAGGAGGAGGAAGGAAGGAAGGAGTGAGGGAGAAAAAGAGAAGAAATGAAGGTGGAAATTGATAAAGAGGAACAAAAAATACCACACACACACCACACCTCTCCCTCCTCCTTCTTTCCCTTCTCCCACCTCCTCATCCTCCCTTCTCCTTCTCCACACTCCTCTTCCTCCCTTCTCCTTTTTATCCTCTTCCTCCTTCTCCCTCCTAATCCCTCCTCCACCTTCTCCTCTCCCTCTACCTCCTCCTCCCTACTCCTCTCCCTCCTCCTTCTCTTCCTTCTTTCCCTTATCCTCCTCATCTTCATCCCTCCTCTCGTCAGTTTCTCTTCATCTTTCCGCTGTTATCCAGCGTTGGGCTGGCTCATTATTATCTCTCCGAGAGGAGGACACGCAAACACACACACACACACACACACACACACACACACACACACACACACACACACACACACACAGACACACACACACACACACACACACACATTAAAATGGATTCCTCTGTTTCATCATTTCACGCACAGGAGGGTTGGCTAACAATGGCTACAAGGCAGGATCAACACACGCAGGGTGTCTTTATTCGTGAGTTAGTTAGTTAGCTTCACTAAGCTAACTAGCAACAGCATTGTTAGCTACTAGTTATTAACTCACTAGGTCAACCCCACCATCAAAGGCCAACACGGACAAAGAGAGACCAGAGACACGTACCTCACCCGAAACGAGCAGACTCGGAATGTTAAACAATTATGAAGGGTTTACAAATGGGTTTATGACCGAGCCTTGAATGCGACACAGTTGCTGCTGC
>CM051009.1:7585592-7595592 GCA_027704905.1 Muraenolepis orangiensis
CTTTTCCCTTTCACTGTATTTCAAACAGGATGATGCAACTCGGCACACACAGCTACAGCTATCTGCACTGGCCTGTCTGTCTGTCTGTCTGTCCGCCTATCTCTCCATTGTCCGCCCGTCCGTCCACATGAGAAGTTCTCTCGCTGCTTTGCCGAAAAACCCGGCGGTTTCACGTCCGCATGGATTTCACTCGGAGCAATTAAAGGAGACACACGAGCGAGCTAGCTAGCTGGCGGCGGCGGCGGTGGTGCTGGCAGAACAAGGGAAAAGTTACGCTAACGAGATGTCAGTCACGACGACACACACACACGCGCGTTGAAGTGTGTGCGACCATGAGTGTTTGTATGTGTGTGTGTGTGTGTGTGTGTGTGTGTGTGTGTGTGTGTGTGTGTGTGTGTGTGTGTGTGTGTGTGTGTGTGTGTGTGTGTGTGTGTGTGTGTGTGTGTGTGTGTGTGTGTGTGTGTGTGTGTGTGTGTGTGTGAAACCATATGTGTGTTTGTGTTTGTGCGGGTTTGTGTGTGTGGTGGGCAGGTGTTGCTGAGGGTTACCGCTGACCGTAACATCCAATCAGGCGTTAACAGACACCGGCGTTACACACAGACTTCTGAGAGTCCCCGCTGTCTTCATTGGCAAAGGCATTAGCTCAGCTTAATAAAATAACACTCTCTTTATTACTCATGCAAACTATATCGGAGGGGCCGCCCGCGCCCCGTGCATGTGTGTGTGTGTGTGGGGGGGAAGGGGGGGAAAAGGGGGGGGCGTATTCCATTGTTATTCCTTTGTTTGCGGAACACACCGGCCTTGTGCGATTGTCGTTCTAATTGCATCCAGACATTATATATATTTACTTATTTATTTATTCACCCCCCCCTCGTCCTCCGTAGAGATTTCACACGCAATTAGCAGTCCGACATACCCCCGAAAAAAGTCCCAGTTTCAGTTTTTCCGTCGCGTTGCCTTTGTACTTTGAAAGGGAGCGGCAATGAAGTTCAATGCCCTCCGTTCATCCAAACAGGGGAAGAAAGTCATTGTTGTTGTTTGTTGTTAGTAGTCGACTCTTCCCCCCCCCACAAAAATAATTAGGTTGGTCCATTTACCCCCGGCGGTGACTGGCGACTTGATTGTCCCTCTTGTAAGTTTGGGGGGGGGGGGGGGGGGGGGGGTTATAACCATTTCAAAAGGAAGTGGAGTGGACGACATTCTGACTCTCATTAACACAACAACAAGCTCACGCGTGTGGTGAACACGGGCATGAAGTGTGTGTATGTGTGTGTGTGTGTGTGTGTGTGTGTGTGTGGACGTAGTAGTTGAAGTGCAGTGCAGACACAATGCACACACAATGCAGTGTCTCTCACTCTCTTCATCTAAATCTGGAGGATTGATCCCTCTTTATTGGTCACCTACAGTGAAATCGTTTTCTCCATTTAACCCATCCTAGTATTAGGAACAGTGGGCAGTAGAAGCAGGAGCAGCTATTTTCATATACATCACCCGGGGAGCAGTGTAGGGGTCTAGTGCCTTGCTCAAGGGCATCTAGGCAGTGTGTTGTGAATGCCGCAACTCAGAGTTTGGTTGTTATCGGCGTATAGCACAGTGCCCAGGGTATTTCGGGACTTGAACTGGTGACTTTTCGGTTCCCAAGCCAAGTCCGCACAGTCTGAGCTATCTTGACTCTATACTCTCTCTCTCTCTCGCTCTCTCTCTCTCTCTCTCTCTCTCTCTCTCTCTCTCTCTCTCTCTCTCTCTCTCTCTCTCTCTCTCTCTCTCTCTCTCTCTCTCTCTCTCTCACACACACACAAACACACCAACTAAAGCCTTTGAAACCGCTTGAATCCTTTAAAAGCTGTACTGATTTGTTTCCTAATGGAAATAAAATATAGACAAATACATATTTCATAAAAAAATGCAGAATATCTTGCCTGCATTTTATGATGACATTACTCATACATAATAATTGTTTTTTTTGCACTTCATTGCTTATAGCTCATATTGCATTTTTAGCTATATTTGTCGATTTTTAGACGTTGATTCCCCTCTCAGCCTATTGCTTGTAGGTCGAATTCGGATGACACAACTAAACTTTTAATTTTAATTTTTTAATTTTACTTCCCCCACCCCCCCCCCCCCCCTCCCTCCCATGTACAGTGTCGGAACAACGGCTGGAGGGGCGGAGAGGGGGGGGCGGGGCTGGGAGTGAGTCGACAAATTAATGTGTTGTGAGTTTTTGGCAGAGGACTCGGAATGCTCTACCTCGTTACCTCTAGCAAAGGTTAAAACTAGCTAAAATATATATATACATATATATATATATATATAAATATTAAAGCTACAACAGACGGAAGGGAGGTTGCAGCGGAGACAAGTTATGCGCTCCTACTACGATGGCTATTTTTTTAGTTTCCTCATAACGCCCCTGTCAACCAGCTGGCAGCACTACCTCTCCAAACTCTGGAGGGCAGGTACCCTCCCCTCTGTCAGTCGCAGTAAAAGCCTCGCTTCATCAGCCTCTGCTTTTGGTTTTGGTTTTTCATTTTTTTCTATATTCTTTTCTTTTTTTGTGGGGGGGGGGGGGGGGGGGGGCATATGGGAAGTGTTTACAAGACAGTTCTCTGTTGTGTCTTTTCGATGTTTTCTCTTCTTCTCTCCCCCCCAGCGGCCACTTCATATCCACTCTGCCTTCTCTGTTCTCTTTCAATAAGGGGCGAACACACCGCTCTCTCTCTCTCTCTCTCTCTCTCTCTCTCTCTCTCTCTCTCCCTCTCTCTTCATCTCTCTTTCTCTCTCCGTCTCTATCTCCCTCTCTCTTCATCTCTCTTTCTCCATCTCTCTCTATCTCCCTCTCTTGCCATCTCTCTTCATCTCTCTTCATCTCTCTCTCTCTCTCTCTCTCTCTCTCTCTCTCTCTCTCTCTCTCTCTCTCTCTCTCTCTCTCGCTCTCTCGCTCTCTCTCTCTCTCGCTCTCTCTCTCTCTCCTTCTCTTGCCATTTATGTCTCCTTCTCTCGCCATCTCTCTTTGTCTCCATCTCTCTTGCCATCTCTCTCTCCATCTCTCTCTTCCTCTCTTGCCATCTCTTCATCTCTCTCTCTTCTTCTCGTTCCCTCTCTCTCCAAATCTCTCTCTCTCGCTCCAACTGAGAAAGTGACGTGGCGATTCCAGGGAGGGGAGGGGAGGGGCTGTGTGACCTTGCGGAGCCCCAGAATGTTTAAAAGATTTTTCCAAGTTCGAGAATCGTTTCGACAAAGTCAAACCGTCCGCCGAGGGTCGTGGGATCGAACCCACGACCTCGAGACTGAGAGCATCGGTGCCCGGGGAGCAGTTAGAGTTAGGGTGTTTTGCTGAAGGACATCTCGACAGTTTTCAGGAGTCGGGGATCGAACAAACAACCTTCTGGTTGTGAGGCGACCGCTCTATCTTTTTTTGCTAGGAGGCGGGGATCGAACCAACATTCTTCTGGTTGTGAGGCGTCCTCCTGAGATATACTGCTACCACTGGGACCAGCCCCAACCTGATCTCTGGTCTGTTTATTTTCCTCTTCTCAAAATGGCTAAATGCATACCTGCTAACCACGACCGCACAGCCAGCCTCACACACACACACACACACACACACACACACACACACACACACACACACACATAATGGCCCCCTACGCTTTTTTTGATCATCCGGGAGAGAGAGAGGAGGACCACAAACACCACCACGATGATGAGGATGAGGATGATGCCGGTTGGATGATTATCCTCCGGCGGGGTTGAAACAAGCCGATGATAATCGGAGCAGACCAATTTGGTCGGCCGTCGCCACGGTGACTCCCGCTGCTTTTCCCCATCTCACCTGATCCGTTGTGACATCAAAGGATGAGTGAGAGAGGGGTACTTGCTCCCCGGATGGGGCGGGGGGGAAGAAAGAGGTAAGGGAAGTGGGGGGAGATATATTTGTTTTGTTAAGTATTACTGTGTTTTTGTGGGGGGGGGGGGGGGGTTGTTTGGGTTGTCGTTTTGTTTATTTTCTTCAGCGTTGAAAGTCTGTCTCCGAGCCCCTCTGGGGGACAGGGTCTAGTGAAACACTTTTATTGTTCAAAATTCTGATAGCCGTCGTTTCAGCAAGATGAAGGGTTGCCACAGACACCTCTGCCTGTTTCCTCCCACCCCCCCCTCCCCAAACCGTTTGTATATATTGTTCCAAAAGCTGGAAGATAAAACGCCACAAAGCGGACAAAATACCACAAAGGACTTCAAGAATCTGCAACCCGCCACTTTGTAACAAACAGATTCCCAAACCACAGCCCTTTAAAAGTCCTTTCCTTTTATGGATGGCTGTTTGGCTTTTCAAATTAAAATGTGACATATTTTTGAATTCCGTATCTTTTTGGGTGGAACTAGTTAATTAACAGTTAACTAATGGTCTAGTAATGATTTAATAACGGTGTTCATGTTAACAAAATAATTAATGTAGACATTATTTCATGGGGTTAGTTTTAGGGCCTAACCCAAAACCCTAACCCCTATGTTAATGCTATATAATAGTTCATAATACTGTAATTAATGTACCCTTATTGTGAAGTGTTAGGGGGGGTAGGTGTTGGGAGGGGGCATACCCCAAGCTTTGCAGCCTGATCCTGGAGACTGCATTAGAACCAAGAAGAAGGGAAGCTCCTCAGACCCCCTCCCCGCAGGTCGGGCCCCTCACAGCGGGGCCAATACACCGGCTCTTGATCTGTTCCGGTTCTCTCCCGGTGTTCCAGTGCATCTGATAGGCCGGGTGGACCCCCCTGCTTCCCGGCCTCGCTGTAGTGGGCCACTTTGAAGGATCTCCTCCCTCCTCCTCCTCCCCCTCTTCCTCTTCTTCCTCCTCCTCCTCCCCCTCTTTCTCCTCCCCCTCCTCGAACTTCCTCATACTCTTCCTCTTTTTCTTACCGGCCTTCCTCCTCCTCTCTCTCATCTCTCTTCTTCCTCCTCCTCCCCCTCTTCCTACTCCTCTTTATCCTACTCCTCCTCCTCCCCCTCCTCCTCCTCCCACTTCTTCTCCCCCTCCCCCTCCTCCCTCTTCTTCTCCCCCTCCTCCACCTCCCTCTCCTCTTTCTCCTCCTCCCCCTTCCTACTCCTCTTCCTCCTCCCCCAGACCTCCAGCGAATGCGCAGAGAGACAAGACATCCACATGCACGCAGATTGTAAGAGGTTTGAGCTCGTTGGAAGACACACACACACACACATACACACACAAAATGCCTGTTGTGTCTGTCTGTGTGTTTGGGCGTGTGCGTGTAGCAATGAGCTACACTAGCTCTGGAGGAAGGAAAACTGAAGCACATCCACCGGACGAACAGCGCCGCTAAAGTATCACGCAGAGCAGCCTCCAGCCAGGCCTCGAGTCAGGGCCTTGAGTCAAGCTGTGAGGCAGCGCTGTGATTCCAGTGTCTTTATTTATTGATTTATTTGTATTTTTCCCCATATTTATCTACTGGCTCCAAGCTGTGTGTGCGGGAAAATAGAGAAGAAAGAAAATGTGAAAAAACTGATAACATTTTCTTTTAAAAATTTTAGAACTGACAAGAAAATAATTAAAAAGAAACAAATATTGTTCAATGTACCTGGGTTTAAACAAATGGGTTTGTTGACTTTGACTTTGACGAGTTCTACGCAGAACTTTTCTGTCCATGCTGATCCATGCGTGTGGGACCCGCAAGTCATTACCGTATGTATTAGGGTACCACTCCGGTGCCGGTAACATTATCTTTTTACGCTTTCCTCGCTTTTGCCTTAAGTCACGATAGTTCCTGCCAAGCTCGACACCAAGCTTAGAGGTCTAGGCATGCCCCCATCCACGTGCAGCTGGATACTGGACCTCCTGTCAGACCGCCGCCAGGTGGTGAGGATGAGCACCACCTCAGAGCTACTGACCCTCAACACGGGAGTCCCCCAGGGATGCTTGCTGAGCCCTCTCCTCTAGTCCCTCTACACCCACGACTGCATGGCTATGCACAGCTCCAACGTCATCATCAAGTTTAATGACGACACGACAGTGATGGGCCTGATCGCCGGCGACGACGAGACAGCCTACAAGGTGGAGGTTGGATCGCTGGAGCAGTGGTGCCAGGAGAACAGCCTCGCCCTCAACGTCAAGAAGACCAAGGAGCTGATCGTGGACTTCAGGAAGCAGAGAGGAGAGCACAGCCCTATCTCCATCGACGGTGTTGCAGTAGAGAGGGTCAGCAGCTTCAAGTTCCTCGGTGTGCACATCTCCGAGGACCTCACATGGTCCACGCACACCACACACGTGGTGAAAAGGGCCCAACAATGCCTGTATTTCCTCAGGCGTCTGAGGAAATTCAGCATGGGCCCCCTGCATCCTGAGAACATTCTATACCGGCACCATCGAGAGTGTTCTTACAGGGTGTATCACCGCCTGGTACGGGAACTGCACCGCACTCGAGCGCAGAGTGCTTCAAAGGGTGGTACAGACGGCCCAGTATATCGTTGGAGGTCAGCTCCCCTCCCTCCTGGATATATACAACCAGCGGTGTATATACATTGCCCACCCCAGCCACGAACTGTATTCACTTCTACCGTCAGGCAGGCGATACCGCAGTATCAAGTGCAGTACAAATAGACTCAGAGATAGCTTCCACAGTCAGGCCATCAGGCTGCAGAACAAGGGCCTATAGCATATAACAATGTATATTTTATTACATTGATTTATATATATATATATTGCTCTTCTGTGCCGATATATTGCATTTTATAAATTCCATTTTTATTTATATTTTTTCTTCTTTTATTCTATTCTGTTTTATTCTATTTTTATCTATTTTTATCTTACTTTTATAACAGCTGTCTGTCGTCGGGTATTGCACATAAGATTTTCACTCACTGCTTTATACTTGTGTAAACTGTGAAGTGACAATTAACTTGACTTGACTTGACTTGAAGTCTAAGTTGTAAAACATTTTTATAAAAGTCATTCAGGAGCAGGTACAGGAGCTCATTTGATGCCTCGCCAGTAGGGCATCGGGGAGTGCCAGTATCATTCAGGCAGGGAGTCAAACGCCTGATATAAAAGCTAGAGGAACGCTGTTAACAACCTCCCATGTCTATAAACAACTTGAGTTGAAACGCATCTCGAGTGAGAGATGGTTATAATTGCATTCTTGCCTTTCAAAATAAACTTTTTACTCAAATGCCCAATTACGTTCACAACCACCAATATGTCACATACTAAATACAAATGTACACAATGCTAAAGACATACACATCTGTCAAAGACACTTGAAAAAAGAGCCCGACTATTGAAGGTGTCGCCACAAAAGCAAGACCAAAGCAAAGCCAGCGAGGCCAAAGCAAGTTTGAAGTTTAATATTTTTCTGGTTTATGATCTGTACTTATGGTATTATATTTACTGTACGAATTGTTTTGTAATAGTGGCCGCCATCGCAAATGAGACCTTGGTCTCAATGGGTTCCCCTCGGATAATAAAGGTTCAATAAATCCAAATAAAAAAACAATATATATTTATTAATTTATAGTAGTGCAGTGGCTCGGTGGTGTCGACTCGCAGCCCAAGAGGTACTTAGTTTGATCACAACCCGACGTTTTGCAGCCTGGCTGCAGGGCCCAAACCAACTGGACCAGCTCCTGTCAACGTATGCAGTGACCTCACTGTTAGCTGCTTCGGATAAACACTTATTTTAAAATGTGATATTAAGGTTTTTTTATGTTTGAGTGTAATGCGTGAGTAAAAACACAGAGTCGAACCTCTGCTTTCATTCTTGAACAACTCTCGGAATCTTACGGACTGCAGCTTTGCAGGACTATATTATCAAACAAATGAAGATACACAGATGGGCTTAGGGAAGCAGGGAGGGTGCGAGATGTGAGATGTCAAACGTAAAAATCCACATCTCATTGGAGAAGATGTATAATGAAAGCTGGAAATTTGAAAGCTCGGCTTGGCGCATTGAAAACAAGACAACCATGAGATTTGCCGCTTGCAGCAGTAGCATGAGCAATAGGAAGGCCTTCTGCGTTGTCGTCAGTGGCCGTTGTTTGGAAACTTCGAGGTCGAGGAGACGCTTAGAACGCTTAGAATTGTGGGGTTTTTCCACCTTGTGGAACGCGAGGGTAGGTGCCGTTTAATTCAATAAAAGACAATTTTTGCAATAACAAAAATAATAGATAATTGAAATTGAACAATCAATTGAAAAAATATATATAAATTGTGTGCAGTTAAACAAAGTATAATGACCAGTATTTCAAAAATAAGTGCTTTGTGCATCCCTATCGTATGGTTTCCATTGCAATGTTTTGTGTTAATATGGGTTCGCAAAATACACAGTGGGAGAACACTTCTCACACACATAGGAATGCGCACACCTTCACTGTTTCAAACACACATACACACTTCTTTCTCTCTCTCTCTTTCTCTCTCTCTCACACACACACACACACACACACACAGACACAGACAGACACACACACACACACACACACACACACACACACACACACACACACACACACACACACACACACACACACACACTTCAGCACACATGGGAATTGCACCCACCGAAAGAAAGACGGAAAGAAACCGTTGTGCTGGAGTGACATAATTCACCCACGGAACTATTGGTTCCCTTCCGCTAGTAATTCAGTTGTTTTTTTTACGTGGTTCAATGTTCAATAAACGTCCCATTTGGACCCCGATGTAAGTCTCGCTGAAGTATCCGAGACTGAACCGAAAATGCAAATAACGCAGTTTATATCGAAATTGCCGGCAGACGGAGGCTCAATTCGTCCTCCGCGGGATTACGGACAACGGCGTACGGTATTTCCATGTGGTCTCATCGCTGGGGAACTCCACTGCGGCCCGGACGGTAGACTTTATTACATCTCCCCCTGCCCTAGATAAATATGCAGCGTTCAAGGCTTACCTTCTCAAGACCTTCGAGCTATCACGGTCGGAACAAGGCCGACATCTGTTCGCTATTCATGGCCACGGAGACAGCAAGCCTTCCCAAGACATGGAAATGATGCTGAGCCTGCTGAGTGAGGAAAAACCATGTTTTCAATTTATAGAATTGTTTCTTGGCACATGCCGCCACATGTCCAGACAGCGCTCGTCAATACAGTTATTACTGAATCCTGCTTTAGCCAAGGAAGCTGACCGTTTCTTCCTAGCTACCTAGCGTTCCGCCTTCGAGGTGCTGAAAGAGAGACCACTTCAATGCCACCAAAGCTGCCCTGAGCCCGTGATGATGGCTCACCCATCACACAAGGCCCCCATCGCTATCCCGACTGATGCGTCTGACTACGCCGTCGGTGTGGTGCACGAGCAATGTGGGTCGCGCGCTTTGGGACCCTGTCCGACCTCTCCTTGGACTGTGGCTCCCAGTTTACCTCCGAGCACTGGAACCCGGTTGCCAAAAGTTTGGGGGTCAAGCTGCACTGCACTACCGCCTATCGCACCCAGGCTAACGGCTTATGTGAGCGTTTTCACCAATCCATGAAGGCGGCCCTGCGCGCCGACCTGGCAGATGGCAACTGGGTGGATAAGCTCTCGTGGGTGATGCTCGGCCTCAGGTGCGCCTCAGACTTTGTATTCATTTGCCAAAACACGTACACACATATTACACACATACGCCCCCCTTATGACGGCCCGTTCAGAGTCATACAACACAGGGACAAGAGCCTGGTGGTGGATGTTGGTGGTAGAACTGAGATGGTCTCCAATGACAGGATTAAGCCGGCTCATGTGGATGTTTCCAGGCCATTGGAGTTGGCTCAGCACCCACGTCGAGGCGACCTCCCATGCCCCGCCCCCCACCTGCTGTGGGTTGCTGTGCCCTCGACCTCATTGATGCCCTTTCCCTCCGACCTGGTGGACAGCGAGACCGCGCCTGCTGCCCCACCTACGGCCCCGCCTGCTGCCTCGCCCACCTCGGCCCCTGTGGTCCTGACTTGCCGGGGTGGGGTTATCATCCCTCCCCGACACAGGGATTTT
>CM051009.1:7598092-7620592 GCA_027704905.1 Muraenolepis orangiensis
TGAGAGAGAGTGAAGTGATAGAGGGAAAGAGAGGTCGGCCTGTTACCTTCGGTTATTTTGGACCGAGGTCGAGGGAACAACAGCTCTGCAACAACAGCTAGCTAACCCACTAGCAAGAGGGGGGGTCTAGCAACATGCTATCTTTTTAATTTGATTATTTTATCGCTTGGCCGATGCGGCCCACTCCGGGACGCGGGTTTGTCCACACTATTTACCGGCATTTCCCCTTCTTTTAAAACACGTTTATATATTCCCTCTCTTCCCCCAATTACCAAGGCTGTGCGGGAGTCCCTCTCCCGGTCGGAGGGCCCTAAATTACCCCGGGTTCATTAGTCAGCCAGGCACTAAAACTAAAACACAAAAAAAAGATATCGTCATCAGCCGTCAGAGGCTTTGTTTTCATTTCAGTGGAGGAGAGACTCCAACGGGAGGGAAGGGAGAGATGCATCCTCGGGCCAGACGGTCGTGCGTGGGCGAGCCAGACTAAGAGAGAGAGGAGAGAGAGAGAGAGAGAGAGAGAGAGAGAGAGAGAGAGAGAGAGAGAGAGAGAGAGAGAGAGAGAGAGAGAGAGAGAGAGAGAGAGAGAGAGAGAGAGAGAGAGAGAGAGAGAAAGAAAGAAAGAAAGAAAGAAAGAAAGAAAGAAAGAAAGAAAGAAAGAAAGAAAGAAAGAAAGAAAGAAAGAAAGAAGAGGGAAGAGGGAAGGGAGAGATGCAATCCCAGTGGAATCCTCGGGCCAGACGGTCGTGCGTGGGCGAGCCAGACTAAGAGAGAGAGAGAGAGAGAGAGAGAGAGAGAGAGAGAGAGAGAGAGAGAGAGAGAGAGAGAGAGAGAGAGAGAGAGAGAGAGAGAGAGAGAGAGAGAGAGAGAGAGAGAGAGAGAGAGAGAGAGATGAGTGAGAGAGAGAGAGAGAGAGGAGAAAGAGGAAGGGAGAGAGACAGCGAGAGAGAGAAAGAAAGAGAGAGCGACAGAGATATTGAGAGAGGAGGTGAGCAGGTTAGGTTAAAAGCCAAGAGGGAAAAAATAAAAAACAGCAGCATGTCGAAGGTAAGAAGGTCCTTTCGGGGCTTGCCTGTGTACTCTGTGTCAAGCTCTAGCTATAGTTGGGTTTCGAATCCAGAGAGCCACACAATAAGCCGCAAAATACAACACAACGCAACCCAACATGCAAAAATGACTGCTCGTTCTCACACTATTTTAATAGGATGCAGGAAAGTGGTATGAGCCAGGAGAGGTTCTCTCAGACGGTTCTTAGGCAGTGGGTTTAAAAAAACAACTGGTTTAGCCTCAGGACCCAACACGTGTCATTAGTCACATCATAAGTCACGACCCATAAATTATGAATCTATTTACCAAAATTGCAGTCATCAACAATGCCTTCCTGTACTGTTGGAGCATGGAGAACAAACATGGAGCGAACAAAATGCGGCAACAATTGGTGCAAAACTCTATGAAAGACATTAGTATGACATAGTCAGACATTGAAACATGAATAAACATTAAAACATTAGTTAGTTCATGGGTTAAAACATGAATTAACACTTCAATAGCCTATGATGGATTCAGTATTTGTGTATGCCCATGTGGGCCTGTAGTGCTGTCAGTGCTGTTTTCGCTCGTATAAAACTTAATAAGAAAAACATATCAGCTCTGAAATTGCATATTGATCTCTCGGACAAACGTTTGGACAAACCTCAAAGCACAATCGTCGTCAATAATACGGTTTAAAAAATAATCCGCGCCGTGTTAATACATCACTATATATCACAGAATCTGTGAGATTCTGATTGAGATTTACCAGCGCGGTGAGCTCTGCTGATTGGTTCACAGAGCCTCTGGCTAGACCCGCCCTGAGGGAGGATGGTCCTCCCTTTCTGTGGTACACACTCATGTTTAAAACCAGGGCCCACTGGCCGCTCGGGTCCGGCAGTTTTCTAACGGACTTCAGTGGGGAGCTTGGGATGAACAAACCTCCGTACAGTCATTTTCAATTGCGGTAGGGGTTGCTGTGGACATGATTGTTGTGCCTTAGAAGTGTTAAAATACTAATATTATCAGTATTTTCACAGATGAATCAGTTCATTTTATGTCTATTGTGTATGTCTATAAACAATTCACAGTAATGCAAGCTCTCCCCCACGTCTGAAAATATTAAATATTTTCTTTAGTTTCCATAATTACACCTAACATATTCCGCAAAGAGTGTCAAATGGAAATATTAAAATATATATTCTATACATATATATAAATACATATATTATCCATATATATGCATCTGAATACAATTGGAGAAGAAAAATAACAGCCAAAAGCTTGTGAGGCTAAACGATGTATATATATATATAACGGATATCCCATGGAAAAAAATAGTTTTAGATGTACCTGGAATTTAGAATAACAAAAAAGGCGAAATTCAATCATATCTTATCGGCATTGTGTGTGTCACAAGTGGTTTCTTCTCCACAAAATGGCTGAACTGATCTTGATTTCGATCAGGTATGACTGTTGATGACAGGCTACATGGTTCTAAAAATGGATCTAAAAAGCAGGGACTTGTTATTTGAACTTTAAAAACAATAGGAAGCAAGCAAAGAGACTTTGATTTAGAAAGTCGGCCCAAGCCAACTTTTTTTCTTTCTTTAGAAATGCCTCCCCCCAAAAAATAGTCAAACCAAAAACAGAACATAAAATTCAAAAAATGCTTTGGCTGTGCATTTTATCATAGCTCAGCTAAGCTAAGGCTATAACTCAACTCAACATATTATGTTGAGTCCGGAACAGAAGCAGAGGAACACAATTGACAATGTGAAAACATGAAATTAAAACAATTACTCAAACAGAAGCACAACAGCGCACTAATAATTAATAAATTGCACCAAACTGTGCTATATTTCACCCTGGCTTCCCCTACAAGACCGTTGATAAATATAAATGTGCAAACACATTTGTATTCCTACAGTCAATTCTGTATTAAAGTCATTTTTCATCCAAGTCATATAATATGAATGGCTATTTTTAGTTCAATTTGGACAATTTTATGAATAAAATACAAAATAAGCATCCTATTCTTAGTCACTTTGCGTCTATTTACAGAAACGGTGTATGTGTGTGTGCGTGTATGTGTGTGTGTGTGGGTGTGTGTGTGTATGTGTGTGTGTGTGTGTGTGTGTGTGTGTGTTAGTGTGTGTGTCTCCCTCTCTCTCTCTCTCTCTCTCTCTCTCTCTCTCTCTCTCTCTCTCTCTCTCTCTCTCTCTCTCTCTCTCTCTCTCGAGTGTGCATGCCAGCATGGGAGTGCCTGATCGCGGCGGTATGACGTAATGTGTCAGCCTTCTCAAAGTGCCGAGACGTCGTACAAGCCGGCCGCTGTGACAGACAATTCCAATTGAGTTTTTGGCTTCCCTTTTCCTAATTATCTCCCCGAGTCCAAGTGTGCAATTGTAATAATTATACAAATAATAATTGTATTCCAAAGTGCCGTGGAGGAAAATCGGTTTGACCCAATACTGTCTATTCTATTCCCCGCTTACTCGGGGATCAACTCGGCTTCATCCGTCCGCATTGGTCACTACGGAGCCTCTCAGAATAAGAACTTGAGACTAGTACGACGGGCAGCGGTATCCCTTTCTATTTTTTTCCATTTCCACTCATCATGATTTATACACATGGTAAAATAACGTTTTTTTTGCTTGAGGTTTCAATAAGCCCAGGCAATCAGGCAATCTTTTGGATGCTTTACACCCCAAAAAAACGAGGGGGCCGCTTTAAGAAGAATCACCGCTTCCGTGATGACCGGGTCTTTTGGTCTTTTGGTATATATATATATATATATATGATATATGATATTGAGGGGTTCTCAAACTGGTATATATATATATATATATATATATATATATATACACTTTATTTTCCCCGGGACCCTTAGACGTGCGGCTCGGTCAGCGCTTCCAGGTTGCCGGGGATGGGCAGCCCCGTGAGCACCATCAGACAGCGGTTCCACGCGGTACGTGTGAAGGTGCTGCGCGCCCGCCGTGTCGTAGAAGCTCAGGTAGCCCGCGTCGTAGTCCAGCAGCACTCCCACGCTTCTCAGCTGCTGCCACGGTGGCGGCGGCTCCAGCAGCTGCTCCTTGCTGTTGTGGAGCACCGCCCACGGGTTGTTGCAGCGGCAGAGCAGCTAGGACGCCAAGTTCTTGCCGATCTACGCCAGTGATTTGGTGCCGACTTGTAGGCGATGCCCACTGGTCTGGCTGGTCGGGAAGGGCGAGGTTAGGGGGTGGGTGGAAAGGGGGGGTGGGGGTGACAGGAGTTCCAGCGCTGAAAAGTACCCTTTTCAAGATGACCATTTAGTGAAATAATTGACATTCTAAAAAAGTTTTAACGATCCCCGTCACCACTGCATCTGTGGAAAGGACATTTTCCGCCCTCAAACGGATAAAAACATATCCGAGGAACAGAACAGGACATTCCCGACTCACTGCCTTAGCTTCCATAGCTATTGAAAGGCAACTTATTTTGGGTCGGACCGAGAGCCCTGAGAGATAGAGTGGAGTCGGGTAGCAGAAACCTGGCCATCGGAGGTGTGGTCAATTCCTTAAATTCCTTAATAAATTAACTGTAAATGGCGGATAGCTCTGAATTATGAAAAAAATAGCTGTGGCCCATCTTAGTGCTCTGCCAGATAAATGTGATCAAATAAAAGTTACCTTAACACCCTCGCTATTATATAACGACTGGGCTGATGACAGAATAAATCAAAATTCCCATTATTGTCTCGGGTTACATTATTGTCTACTGCATGTATGGTGCACCAAGGAAAATACTGATATGAGTTGAACTGTCAACTATGTGTGTGTCAATTACGGAAGTAATAATACTATGTGTATAACGACTTACGGAAATCCAACAAGGGGGTGTTGTATAATGCGCTGCGGGAAAAAGGCTGAAATCCAAAACAAAACATCCAGGGCAAAATCTAAAACGAAAATCCAACAAAAGTAACAAAAAATTGTCCAACAGAGAAAAACAAAGACTTTGCGGAGATTGACAAAAGGGTATTCATTCTTGTTACAGTTTATAGTCAATGGACTATGTCTTACTGCTGTTAATCTTGATACAGTTCATAGTCATAGGATTATGTTGCGTTACTCTTCATCTTGTTACTGTTTATAGTCATTTGACTATGTCTTGTTACTGTTGTTACTGTTCATCTTGTTACAGTTCATATTCATAGGAAAGCTTTTAGGATAAATTACTTGAAGTATAAATTAGTATAAATGCTGCGAAGTTGAGTCAAAATGCAATTAGAATAAAATGACCTTCTGTTTAGAAGTATATAAGTGGTATTAACATGATTCAAATTGAAATGTGTTTATGTTTATTACTATGAAATAGGTCTGAAGTATTTAGGTTGAAAAGTTTTAGAATACATATAGTGCCAATAAAAGACATTTGAATTGTCTGGGTTTATTAGGACTATGCCACATAGTTTAACTGTTCATATTCATAGGAATATGTCTTGTTACTGTTGTTACTGTTCATCTTGTTACTGTTCATAGTCATAGGACTATGTCTTGTTACTGTTATATAAGTATACAATATATATATAAACATAAATATCTATGATATATGATATCCATTGATATCTATCTATGAATATACAAAGTATAAAGTTGGTGTTAACATGATTCAAATTTAAATGTGTTTCTGTTACTATGAAACAGGGATTTAGGTTGAACATTTTTAGAATACAATTGTTCCAAATGCATCTAAGAGTAAAAATGGTAGTAAGCATATGTTTTATTGGCATTACGATTTTGAGGGGGTCCTTTCCCTGTAAGGGGTACCTTGACCCAAAAAGATAAGGAAGGTAAATACATGTATTGCATACATTTTGTGATTAATGTGTGTATCGTTGACATGTTAGGCCATGTTTTAACTCTTCTTCTGTAGTTTCATCCTGAACCTCGTCAGTAAAACAAGTCACCCCTACCATCTTCTAGATCTAAGTCTGGAGGATTTAATCCTCTTTATTGGTCACATACATTTACACACAAAGTGAAATTTGTTTCTCTGCATTTAGCCCATCCTAGTATTAGGAGCAGTGGGCAGCTTGTGTATATATAGTGCCTCGCTGAAGGGGTCTGGTGGCTTACTCAAATTTCGGGGACTTGAACCAACGACATTCTTGTTCCCAAGCCAAGTCCAAACTGACAGAGCTATCCTGCTGCCCTTGACTGCCCCTAATGATTTACAGAGGGAGTTTAAACTACAAAAAAGATTACAGTGAGGGCTGAACAATCCAGACTACAGATTCGAAGGATCTGTAGAAGGCACATGGCAATTTAAGAATATTGAATCATGACTCTATGAATGTATAGAGGTACACACAAACGGCAAATGCACGTATGCAGACACAAATCCTCAACCACGATGGGAACCGCGGTATACCCTCTATCATTATAACCCTAAAGGTCCAGCTCACATGGATGCCTTCATTACGACCCCAGTTAATGGGGGGGGGGGGGGGTGATCGCCATGTCCGCTACACATCAAGAGCAAAAACATGGAATCACTGAACAGCAGAACAGAATAGTTTGGAAGGGGATTGGGGTTTGACTTTTAATGGTCTCCTGGCTCGCCCTAATGAACTGGTGAACATTTGGACTTGATGATCACATACCATCCTTACTTCTGGCTCGGATTCAGAATCAGTATCAGTATCAGTATCAGAATGCCTTTATTGTAAATGTACAACAACTGATACATGTAACTAGGCAAGGTAGTATTGATAATTTGTTTCTATGATGTACTTCCCAGGAATACGCAACAATTTTTCTGTGTGTGTGTGTGGGTGCTTGTCTATGTGTTTTATGGGCTCATCGATCCCTCTCAATTTATTTGGTGCCACATGTGTGTGTGTGTGTGTGTGTGTGTGTGTTTGTGGGTATGTGTTTGTGTCTGCTCTTAGATGCTGTTTGCTACCTCATTATTTCTGGATGGCTAATGTGTTTATGTGTGGGTAATTGCGCTTTGAAAAGGGTTGTCAGGGTTCCTAATGTGTTCACCGTGGTGATGTGGTTGGTGCTGGTGGAAATGGTTGTGGTTGTTAAACTAGACAGGGGCAGTTGCGGTGTGGAGATTGTCGTGACAGTGGAAGGGGTGCTAACACTAACCCTAATGGGAAACACCAACCCTAATAGGAAACCCTAACCCTAAATCCAAAACCCTAATCATATTAGGAAACCCTAACCCAAAAACCAAACACTAAGCTTAATGGGAACCCCTAATAGGAAACCTTAACCCTAACCCCAAAACCTTATCCCTAATGGGAAGTCTTTACCCTAAAAGCAAACCCTAACATAAGAGAAAACCCTAACCCTAAAAGCAAACCCAAACCCTAAAAGCAAACCCTAACCCTAATAGGAAACCCTTACCTTAAGACAAAAAAACAAACCTAATTAGGAAACGCTAACCCTTATAGGAAACCATTACCCTAAAACCAAAACCATAACCAAAATAGGAAACCCTAACCCTAAAACCAAAGACCTAACCCAAATAAGAAACCCTAAATCCAAAACACTAATAGGAAACCCTAACCCTAAAACCAGACAGTAACCCTAATAGGAAACCCTAACCCTATTAGGAAACCCGATCTCAAAAACAAAAAACCTAACCGTAATTGGAAACCCTAACCCTAAAATGAAACACCTAACCCTAGAAGCAAACCCTAACGCTAATAGGAAACCCTAACCCTAAATCAAAAACCCTAACCCTATTAGGAAACCCTAACCCTAAATCCAAAACCGTAACCGTAATCGGAAACCCTAACCCTAAAAGAAAAACCCTAATAGGAAACCCTGACCCTAAAACCAAAAACTAACCCTAATAAAAAACCTTAACTCTTATGGGAAACCCTAACCCTAAATCCAAAACCCTAACCCGAAAACCCAAACCCTAATAGGAACCCTAACCCTAAACCAATTTACCAAACCCTACTAGGAAACCCTTACCCTAAAACCAAAAACCTAACCCTGAAACCACGACCACGACCATGTGCGGGCAACTCTACTCACTGTTGAGTAGAGAGTGATGGAAGTTGTGTATACAAAATTACATTTAAAAACAACAACCCATATCATATAGAACCACACATTTCATCCTGGGGAAGATGAAATCTCTCATTCCATCCGAGAAACCGTGTCCGTCTTATCTTCAGTGTGTACGCTACACCGCCCTCGTGTAGCCAAGCATAGCTTAGAAAATCCTGACGTAGCTTAGCGCAGCCTGGCGTGGCGTGTCTAGAGTCATTTGTGACATGAGGGCTGCTCCGTCTGAGCAGTTGAATGTTGACGGAGGCCAGGAGGCAGCTCGACAGGACTCAGCGTGTGTGTGTGTGTGTGTGTGTGTGTGTGTGTGTGTGTGTGTGTTTGTGTGCAGCCCAGGAGGAAGACATTCACACCTCATTGGCTCATTGGCACACTGCAACGCAAGGCCCTCACTTTTGATGCCTCGTAGGCTGCTAGGCTGGCTGTGTGTTTTGTGTGTGTGTGTGTGTGTGTGTGTGTGTGTGTGCGTGTGTGTGTGTGTACATGGAGCCACATGGTGTCTGAAGACTTCCCAGATATGTGTGTGTGTGCCTGTGTCTGTGTGTGTGTGTCTGTCTGTGTGTGTGTGTGTGTGTGCGCCAGGTTGTCTTATATAACCTTAATGTCAGTTTTAGTATAGTAGTTTAGTATATAAATGTTAAAAATGGTGTCCCAGTGAGTTGCCTTCTAGTTGTGAATGTAGATTCTTTGCACATATGCGCGCGCGTGTGTGCGTGTGTTTGCGTGTGTTTGCGTGCACGCTTGCCTCGCATTTGCTTGGCTGCACATACGTTCCAGCATGCGACACACTTGGCACACACTGCGGGAGGTTTAGACTGAACAACGATTTCAGTAAACAGCAAGTTTTTTCAAAAAGGTAAGCAAAATTCCCGATTATGCTTGAAAAAGTTGTAAATACCGCTTGGAAAGTTACAGAGAGTTTGCAAAATATTTTAATATTGTGAGAAAAGTTAGAAACTACAGGGCTTTCGTAGAGCGCATACCTCCGCAAACACCTAAATGTCCCCTGGATCCTAATTCGGAGCCGGATCTGCACCAAATTGTAGTCAACTGTTTCTTGGCCCATAAGTAATCTTATCACCAAGTTTTGTCTGATTCTATAAATATTTTTTTAAGTTAACATAACCTCCGGTCCATCCTCGAGGGCGGAGGTTATTACGTTGGCAAAGTTACAGATATCGTCAGCGAACGTAACATTCACCAATTGTACATCGATTCTCCCCACACCGCACCACCACTGCTATGTAGCAAAGGATATCATAAAGAGCCTGTATTTTACAACCTGTGCGAAGGTGTGTGAGTGATCAGCCACGATAAACATCGGTGCTGACATCACAGGTGGGGCCGGTAGACACTCACTGGCAATGTTGGCTTGTCCCGTGAAAATGGTGTACTGGAGCTAGTAGGAGACCACAGAGAATTTGTCGTCGGACAATAATAGTGTCGTAGGACGAGTTGCTCAGCTCCTCACTGATGGTCGGAGCGCTCGGGGCTGAGGGAGGTAGGGGGGTGAGGAGTTGAATGGACACGTTTCCAAGGGTTTACTTTTCTCTCAGGGCCCTGGGCTTTCTCCGGGCAGGGTAACATCACTCTTTTGTTGTTTATCCATTGAAGTCTTTGAACTATTCTTAGTCTTGTCCCTGAGACTAGCTGCCATGGAAAACCAAACCAGGAGCACTAGGCTCCAGACAACACAGCTCTCAGGTTCACAGGGACACCCAAACCTCTCCACCTTAATAAGGTGATGGTTCCCGGAGATTATTATAATTTCGAATATACTTTGATGTTTCAATTTTATTTGAGGTGACTGGTGACTGGTAATGAAATTGCAGAAATGGTTTCTTTGTCCTCCAAATGGACAGTCAGCTTCTCAGCTGACTTATAGTGCCTTAAGGCCATGTTAAATGTAATGAATTTCAATATTATTGATACATTCCCGCAAAAATAAATGCCCCGCAAAAGTGAATTTCATCAACTCACGGAGCAGTAGAGTGGATTTCATTGGACGACTAAATTATCGCGGGAGCAGCCAGCTGGATGAAGTTCACAGCGGAGTGCGTCTGCCAGCACAATAAGCAGTTTTTACAAGACGACACAGAGAATCACCGCTCTATAAGCGCTGGTAAGATAACATATTTGTTTTCTTCAAACGTTAACTACGTGACCTTTTGTTGTCAGAGAAATACACCGTGGGTGTGTTTTGCAGTCATAATAATAAAGACGAGTCGCCGACTCACCGTGTGTTAATGGTGCATGCACACCGTGGGCGCATGCTTAGCGTTAGCTTTAGGTAAACTATTTTAAGTTTTTGTAGCATCATTCAAGGACAGTTTTGTTAGTTTGCTCTAGATGATTACCTGCCGTTTTTGCAGCAAAAAAATAGAGACGTTGAGGGGTTATGTTTAGCATTTTAGAGTTCATAGGAACGACCCCCATTGTTTTTTCAAGTGTGTTGGCGCCGACAGCAAGCAACATTTTTTACTTTACTTAGCTTTTCAAGCTCATTTCTATCGGGTTCACAATGTTCCTTCACCCTCTGTTACAGCTAGAGATGTTGTTACACGTTTCAAATGCGCCATTTCGCTGTGTGAGCACCAATTTCACACATTGAACTTAAAATAGCATATTGTGGAGAGGCGACCTGTGGCATGTACAGTAACAAGTTGTGAAAATACATTTACTGTGAAATCATCATTTCCTGCTACTACTGAACACTTTAGTCGTTCTTGGTACTGTGAAATCACACAAAGTGAGTTTCAGAGTGATGCTTCAAATGTATGTTGTCCACAGCGTACCCCTCAAAGATACGATTCATCAGAGATGTCAAAGAGTTGGTGTTGCTTCTGATGTCCTACTTCGATGAGAATGAAGACACAGTGTTCAGTTATGTGAGGACGCATGCCTGGCTAGAGAGAAGTACAGATGTACGATGTTCACTTGACTCCCACCAATGTTGTGTCCGGTAAGTTCAAATTTTCTTTCTTGGACTTTCTTCATATATCTTTGAGCACGTATATGCTCAAATTGTTTATTTAAATGTTTCTCAGTTTTAGTTTTAATTTTGTTTGAATTTTGTTTTTAACTTGAATACAGTTGATGATTGTTACGTTTTTCGTTGTTAACGATGCTATTTTATTTTGAATACAGGTGTCTATTTTTCCTCTATTTCCTAAGGTGTTTCTTCCCCATCAACCCAGAGAAGGGAACTAAATTGGCGAAGACCAACACATCCTGTCTGAACGTCAACCCCAGAGTCTTCACCTTGATTCAGAAGGTTTCCTGTGAAGCTCCACTGGGTTATAGAGCGCATATATAACAGGGGGTATGATTCCCATGAAGTGTTACATGCTTTGAATGCTTTGAAAGTGTTCACAACGAGTGTATGTGTGTGTGTGTGTGTGTGTGTGTGTGTGTGTGTGCATTTGTACCAAAATTGTATTTGTGTTGTATCATGTAATGAGAGCACATAGCGGTCTCATTAGGTTATACTGAGTGTGATCTTGTTGTGCCCCTGTGTTCATACGGGCATGCTAGTCACTGAGGCAAAGGACCAAAACATAATCAGTTTATTAAATCAAAACCACCATTTATCATTTTATTATGTCTAGGAGAATTGGCTTTTTTTTTGTTCCACCGCTGCAAGTTGTAAAAAATGAAGTAATTTTGTTAAGTTTCCAGGTGAACCTGTGAATAAAATGTGAATATTATTATTCTAAGAGGGAATATCTCTCTCCCTCTCTCTCTCTCTCTCTCTCTCTCTCTCTCTCTCTCTCTCTCTCTCTCTCTCTCTCTCTCTCTCTCTCTCTCTCTCTCTCTCTCTCTCTCTCTCCAAAGGCTCTGTGATGATACTTCTCATTGACACACACACACACACACACACACACACACACACACACACACACACACACACACACACACACACACACACACACACACACACACACACACACACACACACACACACACACACACACACACACACACACACACACACACACACACACATGCGCACACACACACACAGTATATATCTACGGGTCTTGTGTATACTGCAGCCACACTTTACGCTTACACTTTATATTCTCTTAAAAATATTTTCTCACGTACCCATTTATTCACAGTCTTTTTATTCTCGCACTCACTTGTTTATTACATATAAACGTATAAATATGACTAGCATTTTCACACCTGTACAAAATTAATTGCGAATTGGGTACTTGATGAATGCTGTAAATATTTTGTATAAGTAATAAGGATTTATTATGGCTGGGGTTTGTGTTAATGCTGCTCCTGTGAACCGCACGTATTTCGAAGCTGGTAGGAAGGTGTAGCTATACGGTGGGGGGAAGGGGTGGGGGAAGGGGAGAGATTACCCGTCAGGTAGTCCAGGCTCTCCAGAAGCTTCTTCTCCAGCGTGAAGTCCAGAGCCAACAAGTCGAATGTGTCCGTCAGGTGGCTCTCCGGGATCAGCACCTGAGTGGACGCCCTTGCCATGGAAACCCTGGGAGCGCGTTGGGAAAACACGAAAAGTCCGAAGTTAGCGATACGAATTAATCGACACTCTTAGTCATGAGTGGTCTGACTGATTTGACTTATTAGCTAAATCCATTTTACGGTCAAACTTGACCGTACAATGGTTTAAAATAATTAGTCAAATTAATCAAAACTGAAGACATTCAAGAACATGAACCCCCCCTCACTTCTCAGTGATGCTTGATCCTTGGCACTCTGGAATAAGCGGGCGTGGTCAGTCTCCTTCAGCATCTGGTCAGCCTGTGTGATTAGTGAGGAGGAGCACCCGATGCACTGCTGGCAGTTGGAGAACTGCTGTGCCAGCTTCCTCATCGTTTGAGTCTGCGGGGGGGAGGGGAGAGGAGAAAGGGAGGAGAGGAGGGGAGAGAAAATAGGTGAGAAGAGAAGGAGAGAGGAGGGGATAGGTGAGGGGAGGAGAGAGGAGAGGTGAAGAGGGGATAGGTGAGGAGAGGAGAGGAGGGGAGAGAAAAGAGGTGAGGAGAGGAGGAGAGAGGAGGTTATAGGTGAGGAGAGGAGAGGAGGGGAGAGAAAAGAGGTGAGGAGCGGAGGAGAGAGGTGATGATACGTGATGAGAGGAGACATGAGGAGAAGAGAGGAGACGTGAGGAGAGAAGAGGAGAGAAGAGGAGAGAAGGCGAGAGGAGGAGAGAAGAGGAGAGGAAAGAGGAGAGGAGAAGAGAGGGTAGGAGAGGAGATGTGAGGAGAAGTGAGGAGAGGTAAAGAGAGGAGAGAGGAGAGGTGGGGGGCGGGGGCGAGACGGGGTGAGGACAGAGGGATAGAGGACACAAATATAGAAATTGAGAGTTCGATGGGTTTGAGAACAGCTATTTTCCGCCTTCGAGGCTAATGATATATATTTTTTAAAGTCACAATCGACCGGACTGCTTGTTTGTATGGCTAAACCGCTTGGCTTTATATGCAACAGCAAAATTTGATGAAAGAAAGAAAAATCCGCCAGCAACTGGATTTAAGTCGCTGAGCTGCCGACCATGAAATCACAGAAACACATCATAGAATTAGTGTTGTGATACCAGCGTTAAGTTGTCTGCTTATCTGTATAATCCTGTTGTGTTTTTATTTTATTTTTAAGGCTAGCTTTCGGCGCTCCGGTTATTTCTCCCTCCTTTCAGCTCCCATTTTACGGTAGGCCGTAGACATTCAAAGCGGCAGATTGGGGCTAGCTAGATCGAGGTAAAATGCGTCCATTTTGTAGTTTCTTTAAAAAAAAATCACTTTAATCTTGTTTTCTTTTCGTTAAGCTACCACAATATTCTAAAGGTTCCTCCGTAAAACCACCATTTATAATAGTTTTGCTTCCATTTATCCAATGGTGTGAATATATTATTTCAGTGTTTTACTACAGTATAGTAGTATTTCATTTGTTGTAAATAATGAGCAGGCAGCTGGTAAGGGTGGCGTCTGCCTCAAGGATGCCTTACAGGGCCATCAGGAAGGAAGTGGAGAAGTTGAAGTCTCTAATAGAAGACGGTGACCTCATCCAGTTGTGCAGGTTAAACCCAGGAACCTGCAAACCTCTGCGAATATAAATACAGCCATATGGCACATCTTGAATCTTTGGAGTAGATACACTAAGCCAAGGATCAGATGTTCTTTATTAATCCCAGAGAGGAGGTTTTTGGAAATAAACACTTAATGAGGTAAAAACCCATGGCCTACGTATTTCTTTTTTCACACCCCAGTAATATCATAATTGAGAATTAAAACTCAATAGCTGATCATATTTCATCTTTAGCTTTTTTTTGTCTTCTCTGTCGTTTTTGGCAGCTTCTCCCGAGAGCCAGTCAAAATGAGAAAGCTATAATTTTTTCGGAGAGGCACAGAGTAGAAAGGAGAGCCGCTACTATCCGGCTTTTAATATAAAACAAAATCTGGCTTTCGGGTGCAAATTAATTCCCCTTTCCATATGCTCGGGGACTTCAAATTGTTTTACCTCCGTCTGTATAGTGGCCAGCCAAGGCCAAGCCTCTGTTCGCAATATGCTCCAAACGATCTTAGGGACAGAGTCAACCGGACGGAAAAGAAACATTCTTTCATTAAAAATGTTTAGTTCGGAAAATAAAATGTGAAAAAGTTTGTTGTAATTCGGTACGTTAACGATTATTCGTGGTATTAAAAAATGTTACCGTTTCCGGACATTTTGCAAAGCTCTTGTCACAAGGGGGTAGTTTGGTAGGACCCAGAACGCAGACCAAGACACAATGAAGCGATAACGTGGAGCTTTATTAAAGCAAACAACAAAAGAGTGATCGGGGACAGGCCAGTGGTCTGGATACCGGGAAGTCGATCAACGTAGTACCGGCAGGTAGTAGACAGGCGCATGGTCCGGGACGGGCGAGGGGTCTGGATACCGGGAGGTCGGAGTAGCGAAAGGTACTAGACAGGCGAGTAGTCTAGGACGGGAGAGGGGTCTGGATACCGGGAGGTCAGAGTAGCGACAGGTATTAGACCGGCGAGTGACGCGGGACTGGCGAGTAATCTGGATACAGGGACATCGGCGTAACGATTCCGTCCAGAGAGTACAAAGTACAAAGTAGTAAGTACAAAGTACGACCTAGCCCCGAAGTAGCGGGGCGCCAGGGTATATATACACCCACAGGTGACGTGATTAACCTAATCACTCTCTGCAATTGCCGGCAGGTGTGTGTGCGCGCCGCAAAAACCCGCGGCTTTGCCACACCCCCTGTCAACCACCGTAACCGTCACAGCTCTGGTTTGAGTCTTTAAGTTAATGCCAGGCCCAAGAGCATGATTGTTGGTTCAATAAGTACTCCTAGCAGTCCAGAAAATTATTTTATCCTCGGCTTGGGGAAAGTCAAGTTCTCCGTCATACAATATAATATAACAGGCTTAAAAACAACAGCGTAATCAGCATCAAAACGTCCAATAAAGTCATTATTTTTGCATTAAAACACACACAAACTACTGGGAAACCCCGCTAGGTAGACAATGTGGAGTCATATGGAGTCCTCACACACACACACACACACACACACACACACACAGAGTATCTTACAAACACACACACACACACACACACACACAC
Source organism: Muraenolepis orangiensis (assembly GCA_027704905.1). Taxonomy (NCBI): domain Eukaryota; kingdom Metazoa; phylum Chordata; class Actinopteri; order Gadiformes; family Muraenolepididae; genus Muraenolepis; species Muraenolepis orangiensis. The sequence continues at coordinate 7,613,788 of CM051009.1, forward strand.
ACACACACACACACACACACACACACACACACACACACACACACACACACACACACACTTGCATCACACACACAAGGACTCGTTCAGACAGAAACAAACTCTCACACACAGAAACTCTCTCAAAGATTCACACATACAGTACACACACAATCTCACACACAAAAAGACCATCCTTCTTCCACGCACACACACAAACACACACACACACACTTGTCTGTGGCACGCGATACCATCGGTGGCGGCACGCTCTCTGCGAATGTTGAGTCACTGGCATTTGGGGGGAGGCTGTATTGATCGCACCATTCTCATAACTGGAGCAAGGGAGAGTGAGGTAGAGCGAGGGAGAGCGAGGGAGAGCGAGGGAGAGCGAGGGAGAGCGAGGGAGAGCGAGGGAGAGCGAGGGAGAGCGAGGGAGAGCGAGTGAGCGATGACTGGGCCAGGATTCTCCCCCAGACCCAATCAATCAAACCCAGACACGGATGCTCTCTACGGACCGACAGGGGGGGGGGGGGGGGTGAACCTATAGTAGTAGTAGGTTTTAGTTTAGGTTTTATTTCTTTATTTCATCCCGCCGTTCATTCCAGCCCTGGGAACAGCTGGATGATGAGTCACTGCTTTCAGGCATCAGGGAATACAAGTTGTAATAAAATAACTTTTTTTTGTACCGTACACCACATATATTATATATATATATATATTACATGGGGTGTAAAATCCACTTATTAACTGTCTCGAGAAATAGTGCTAAACGGTTAGCATTTAATAGTTCTAAATAAATAACTAGGTTGGCGTGTTAAAACCGTCCAAACGCCATGTGCTAAGCGCTTAAACATTTCAGAGCGTAGATGTGTGTGTGTGAGTGGTACCAGATAGCCTAGCAGTGGTTAGGGTGTAGCAGTGGTGTGTCCTTGGTAATTTCTAAATCTAAATCTGGAGGATTGAATCCACTTTATTGGTCACAGACATGTACACGCACACAGTGAAATTAGTTTCTCTGCATTTAACCAATCCTAGCATTAGGAGCAGTTGGCAGCTATTTTATGTACAGCGCCCATAGCGGTGTACAGTGTAGGGGTCTGGTGCCTTGCCCAAGGGCACCTCAGGCAGTGCCCAGGTGTTTTTTCGGGGACTTGAACCGGCGACCTTCTGGTTCCCAAGCCCCAAGTCCAAATTGAGTAGGCGTGGTACAGAACAGCACCCAGGCTTCACACAATAAGTGTGAAGAATACCTCACGTAATTACAAAATGTTATGTATATGTACCAGATTTAGTAAGCAGGGAAACATGGCACTTGACATTTGGGGGAGCTGTGTCACCCCCCCCCCCCCCCCCCACCCATTGGCCAAACTACTGTCCCTGCCGTCTAAAACCAAAGCCTTCCAACCGGATTCCTCTGAGGATCCTCCTACCTTCCCCTCCTTAATCTTGGAGCCGATGACCTGCCGTCGCTGCTGGATGATGTCGATCAGCAGGTCACACTCCTCAAGCAGCTTGCCGGGATGTGTTCACCTGGCACCAGGAAAAACCCACAAGAGATAATAAATAATGGAAATCATAATTGTATGTAAATGAGGTGTTTTACGTTGGCTCATGGATGAACAGTAAAGAGGCTTGGATTTGATATATTTAGGGGGTTTATTTTCTCCTCTATTCCCTCCCACTCTCTCCGAACATCCCTATTTCTCTCCCTCCCTCTGTCTCTCTCTCCTCTCTCGCTCCCTTTCTTAACATCTCTCTTCCCTTCCTCTCTCTCCCTCTCCCTCGCTTCCTTCCTCCCTCCCTCCCTCCCTCTCTTAACATCTATATTCCCTCCCTCCCTCCCTCTCTCTCTCCCTCCCTCCCTTCCTCCCTACCTCTCTAAACATTACTTTTACCTCCCTCTCTCTCTCTCTCTCTCTCTCTCTCCCTCCCTCCCTCCCTCCCTCCCTCCCTCCCTACCTACCTCTCTAAACATTACTTTTACCTCCCTCTCTCTCTCTCCCTCCCTCCCTTCCACCCTCCCTCCCTCCTACCTCTCTAAACATTACTTTTACCTCCCTCTCTCTCTCTCCCTCCCTCCCTCCCTCCCTCCCTACCTCTCTAAACATTACTTTTACCTCCCTCTCTCTCTCTCTCTCTCTCTCCCTCCCTCCCTTCCTCCCTCCCTCCCTACCTCTCTAAACATTACTTTTACCTGCCTCTCTCTCTCTCTCTCCCTCCCTCCCTTCCTCCCTCCCTCCCTACATCTCTAAACATTACTTTTACCTCCCTCTCTCTCTCTCCCTCCCTCCCTTCCTCCCTCCCTCCCTACCTCTCTAAACATTACTTTTACCTCCCTCTCTCTCTCTCTCTCTCTCTCTCTCTCCCTCCCTCCCTCCCTACCTACCTCTCTAAACATTACTTTTACCTCCCTCTCTCTCTCTCCCTTCCTCCCTGGGCCACATTTCCTCCCCCTCTCCTCTCTTCACATCTCCTCACATGTCCTCACATTATCATATTGTCTGTTATATATATGTTATACCTTTATTTTAGACACCATTTATGGGACAAAGGACAGAGATGTGTTATAACTTGGTTTCTTATAATGGTTGGCGGTTAGAAATGTAAAAATCAGTCTCACTTAAAAAAAAACACAATATCACCAAGTAATATAACATGATCACATCACATTTTATGTGATGTGATCTTATATATCACATCGCATTTTAAAAAGATCAACATGATGATGAAATGATAACGATTGGTCAAAACCCTCTGTCGTGTCCATACAGTGTGCCTACATACACGGCAAAATACCAGTAATACCAGGGGTGGCAGTACCTCAGTCAGACTTGGCTTGGGAACCGGAGGGTCGCCGGTTCAACAAGTCCCCCAAACGGACCAAGTATGGAGTGAGAACTGGTACTTGGGGAAAAGGGTGCCAGTTCACCTCCTGTGCACTACCCTAGGTGCCATTGAGCAAGGCACCAGACCCCTACACTGCTCCCCGGGAGCTGTATATACAATTGCTGCCACTGCTCCTAAAACTAGGATGGGTTAAATAATAATAATTAATTAAACTTATTTCACTGTGTGCGTGTGTGACCAATAAAGACAATTCTAAATTGTATCTAAATGTAAATTGTACATATTGTTGTATGTAATGTTAAAGGAAGAGGTTCCACACCATTGTCAGTTTATGCTTGTGGCGAACGCCACACATTTCATCCACTTTCTACTTGACACTCGAGGAGGACCAGATGCCCCAGCGACTGCATTATGGAAATACCACCACAACAAGCAGTGTCTCTAATATCTTGCCTACAGATGATTATAGCCCCTGTATAATGGATCGAGGCGGTGGGAACACAATCACATAACCTTTAAGTAAGCCCGTAACAAGGCCGTAAAAACCTAAACCTGGGCTTTTTACGAGCAGCCCTCCCTGGGTTAGAGTGTGTTTACTTCTTCACTCTCTCTTTGTGTCTTTACCCCTGCAAACCATTCTGTGTATTTATCATGTATATATAGTGAATCGTTTTTGCATGCATTTATGTATCATCATGTACCTCAGCCTTTCTGTTGTTATTAGTTTATAGTATAGTGAATAGTATAGCATATAGTGTAAATAGTATATAGTATAGCATATCAGTATATAGTACTAGTATATAGTGTTGTTGACAGTATAATATTGTTTAGTATGGTATAGTATTGTATAGTTTAGTATTGTATTGTTGTAGGAAATTCATACTGCGTGTGGGATTGGGCAGTAAGCATTCCATTGTACTTGTTACCCATAGCAAATCAAAAACTCAAATCTTGTATCTTGAATCTTGAGAAACAACTACATGAACATAAACACACTTTGAAAACCTTCCATGCTCTATTCGTACTATTACTGCTATTTTTTACAAATTCCAACAGATAAAGAGTGTGTGAGTCAGAGCCGGCCTAACAACACAATATGATTCAAAACGAAATGGAAGTACATTTTCACACAACCGTTGTTTTAATTTGTAAGGAAAACTCGATATAACTGCAGGCGACAACTTTATTCAATGCTCATTTTGAAAAATTTGATTTTTACTCCTACGCAAAACACTCCTACACAAATTCAAGTCAATATCATTTGAATTTGATTAGCTTTGACACAACACACGTTGTGAAAAAGAAAACTGTTTATTCAAGTCAACCAATGCCCAAACGCCTGATTAGTATCATTGCTGAAATGTGAATGTGAATATTTAGCTTGAGTCAAAAAGGGTATATTGAAGCAGTGTTAACTATTGACAAGCACACACAACTCTCTTTTACACAGACACACACACACACATACACAAACACAAAATCTCTCTCACACACACACATACACACACACAATCTCCCCCCCCCCCCCCCCCCCTCGCTATCTCTCACACTCACAGACACAAACATACACATACACACACACACACACACACACACAATCTGTCTCTCTCACACCCACACCCACACACACGCACACAGTACCACTCTCTCTCACACGCAAACAAACACACGCACTCTGATTCCAGTCGATGTGACACAGCAGTTTGCTTGGGGGCCGAGGAACATGAAGTTATTTGTCTAACAACACAAACACACACACACACACACACACACACACACACACACACACACACACACACACACAGAAGAGGGCTCAATTCCTTGAGGGCAACGCAAACTTTAACAGAAAGCACATCCACAGAACCCGCAGAAGAGAGACTCATCAGGAATCAATGAATTACTTTGGTTGGAATGCGTGCCAGCCCATATCGTCTGTATCTCAGTCATTAGTATTGGCCCTTTCCTTATTTCCTGTCTTAGATGAATACAGTACTTGGTATTCCACTTGTGTCCGATTCAGAATCACATTTGGTTTATTAGACACATGTATAAGGAACAGTCTACAATGTTCAGTGAAATGTTATCGCCAGCTACAACGATGATCTCGAAACGACAGGAATTACAATTTACAAAATGTTCAAGGATCAAATTCTAATAAATTATAAAATAAATTATAAATTATAAAAATATTTTATTTAAATATCAATTGTTTAAAAAAGTTTTATTTTAGATATCAATCTGATAGTATAAACAGTACAATATACATATACATCTAAAGTGTAAAGTGTTTAGAGTAGTGCAGATTGTTGTGTTTGTTGTGTGTGTGTGGTGGGGGGGTTGATCTTTTTGGGGAGGGGTTGGTTGATCTTGTGGGGGGGAGGGGGTTAGTAAGTGATCTAGGTATGAATACGTGGAACAACCAGGATGGCTGGTGGGCCAATAGTTGGTAACCCGCAGATCCTGTTTATGCTAAAATACAAAGATACAAAGATAGGGAACAGAATGAATCGTAGCTACTAGTGAACCACTAGGAAACAATATTGTCCCGTGGGATGCCGCAGAAGTTCCCTGCCTGGGACATTGATATTATTCACCAACGTCGATAAGGCAAAACCTGCCGTGGCGTCCCAAGATGCCAAAGTTTTTGACCAAAAATTCTGAAATGTTGTCAAACCCCCGATTTTTTTATACGTGCCTCTTTTGCGTCCCGCTCCTGGTCTTATAGGAGTTGGATTCAAGGAGGGGAAGGAATAGAGCAAAGCTGGTATCCATTATTCAGAGTCGACCCCCCCCCCCCCCCCCCCCCCCACTCGCTCCTCCTCCCCATGTGCACCTTGAAATCCTGAAAGTTCCACCCCTTCCTGCGAGAGATGTGTCACTTGTCTGTAGCTCAACGTGTGTGGGGGTGTGTGTATGTGTTCAAAGGTGCTGAAAATGTTGTCTTTTGAAATACGTTTCACTTTGTGTCTTTGCTCCATGACACAGTGGGAGTTTCACCTCACCGCAGTCAGCTTGATCTTTGGTTGTCAAAGAAGATTTTTCAAAGAAAAGGTCCACATGCTCAGGAAACATGACTGTGTGTGTGTGTGTGTGTGTGTGTGTGTGTGTGTGTGTGTGTGTGTGTGCGCATGCATGGCACACACACACACACACACACACACACACTCACCGTATGAATGTTCAAAAGCACTACTATAAAATGATGATAGAAAAAAATGGCACCAACAGCAGGAAAATAAGTATAGAGAGAGAGAGAGAAAGAAAGAGAGAGAGAGAGAGAGAGAGAGAGAGAGAGAGAGAGAGAGAGAGAGAGAGAGAGAGAGAGAGAGAGAGAGAGAGAGAGAGAGAGAGAGAGAGAGAGATAGAAAGAGGAGATGAAGAAGAAAGACACATGCAAGCTGAGCTTAAGTCGTAAATCAAAACGGTTGGCAAATCGACAAAATGAATTAGCTTCATCACATTAGCGCAGCTTCCAATTCCGCCAAATCCGCCAATTGCTCTGCAGATAATTTGCCGGAATGGATTCACCCCAGGAGTGCATTTATAATACCAAAAGAAGAACGGACTGAGCCAACCAAATCTTTCAGATATCGCAAACTTGTCGCTTCGAGTGTCTACTTTCCTCTTTCAGATATCGCAAACTTCTCGCTTCGAGTGTCTACTTTCCACTTTCATCTTTGCCTGCCACCAGCCAGAAAACTGTGCGTATTTCTGATCGTATGCTCAGATTAATTTAGAATAGTTCGATTCTCTGTCATCCATCCAACAACGAACAACAACATTTCCCAAAAAAGTTTCACATTCAACAAAAAACTAAACTAAAACAAATGGACAAGTTGACAGCAGCTCTGACCGGGAGGGTTTAATTGACATGGGGGGGGGGGGGGGGGGGGTTGGTGGAGAAAGTGAGGAGTGTGGTTGTGGTGGTGGGGGCGGTGGGGGAGTTGGGGGAGTTAACGGAGTTGTGAGGGAGGGTATG
>CM051009.1:7625592-7700592 GCA_027704905.1 Muraenolepis orangiensis
AAAGAGAGGCGGAATTTGTGAACCACACACTGACCTGGATTGTTCTCCTGTCTTTTCAAGCGAAAAATCACATTTTCACGACTTACTCACTGTGTGATCATTTTGTCAACGTTAAGGAAATCACACAATTTTGTATTTCAAGTAAAAAATACACGTTTCAGAACGCAGATTAACAAACAGACATGGCTTGTGTTGGGATTAATTTCCCGATAAACTTGAATACACGTTTGAATTGTAATTTTTCATTTTTATCGATCGTTTGCATTCATAAATATTATTTGCGTTTAAATCTATCGGTTTGAATTCAAATCCATCGTTTTGCATTCAAATGTATCATTTGCATTCAAATAGGTTTGAATTCAAATCTACCGTTGAAATCACATCTATCGTTTGAATTCAAATATATTTCTTGCATTCAACTCTATCGCTTGTATTCAAATATATTGCTTGCATTCAAATCTATGGTTTGAATTCAAATCTACTGTTGAAATCACATCTATCGTTTGCATTAAATTCTATCACCTGGATTCAACTTAATCCCTTCGATCTATGGTGCCCCCGCGCTCTAATCAATCCCAGGTGTTGCCCATCATAATCAGGCCGGCTGAGGCTAATGAACACCTGGGATTTACCCTACTTAAGGCTGTCGAAGACCAACGTCGGGGCTTGACCATTGCGCACCTTACCGAGAACCATCCTGACGAAGACCGACGTTGGGGTGAGACCGCTGGGAACCATCCACCGAAGACCGACGTCGGGGGCGATATCCATGAGGACCTACTGTCGAAGACCGACGTCGGGGGCGAGTTCATTGAGAACCATATGGCTCCCTCCTGCTCGAGTACCGTTGTCTCCCCCCACCCCAAGGACCCTCTCCGCGTTCCACCCTCTGGACCATCTCCCCGTGTACCTCGTAACCTATCAAATCCTAACCTGTTGTTTTTGTGTTTATTGGATTTTGTTCAGTAAAGCCATTATCCGTTGTTTTTGGTGTCCTGTCTCTTCTTCTGGGTTCTCTGGCACATTTGGCTCGCCGGTCTCGTTGGGTCATAACATATGGTTTGACTTCAAATCTAGCGTTGGAATTCACATGCATTGGAGACATGGATGTGGGAGGGGGTTACCGACGCAGCTATCGAGCCGACGGGATTTTCCGTCCACCGGGCAGACAGAACAAAGGCTCTCTGCGGTAAAGATCGCGGAGGGGGGGGTATGTCTAATCTGATAAACAGATCTTGGTGCAACCAAAGTCATGTACATCCCCTCAAGTCTTTCTGTTCCCAGGACCTGGAGTACACAATGCTTATGTGCTGTCCATACTGGCTACCTCGGGAGTTTACAGCGGTAACCGACTGTATGGGGCTATCAGCGAACAGGAGTCGGCACATTGACTGGCATATGTTCCGCGTTGCCTCGGACAATAACATCAACGAGTACGCGTCGTCGGTCACCGGGTTCATCAAGAAGTGCATAGATGACATTGTTCCGACCAAGTCGGTTCAGATATATCCCAACCAGAAACCGTGGATTAACAGCGATGTTCATGCTGCCCTACACGCGAGTAATGCCGCCTTTGGCTCCGGGAATATGGAGGAATATACGAGAGCCCGTTACGACCTCCGCAAGACCATCGTCACTGCCAAGCGGGACAGAGTGACAGAGTGGAGGAGAAATTCAAGAGCCACGACGCGAGGGGTATATGGCAGGGGCTTCAGACGATAACGAACTTCAGAGGGAGAACCAGTTGTGTAGAGAACTCCTCTACCTCCCTCCCAGGAGAGCTAAATACTTTTTTTGCTCGGTTGGACGTGAACGGCAGCCCGCCGAAGCCAGAGCCTCCTGAGGAGACCAGCCTGCTGAATGTCTCGGAGGCGGATGTGCGCCGCACCTCCAAGTGGATGAACATCCGTAAGGCGGCAGGCCCCGACAACATCCCGGGCCGCGTCCTCAGAGCATGCGCAGACCAGTTGGCAGAATCTTCAACCTCTCCCTGTCCCAGGCTGTTGTTCCCGCGGTCTTCAGGATGTCCACCATCGTGCCTGTCCCTAAACAACCCAAGGTAACATGCCTGAATGACTATAGACCTGTAGCCCTCACCTCGATTCTCAGCAAATGCTTTGAGAGGTTGGTCAAGGACTTTATTTGCTTCGTGTTACCTGCCACGCTGGACCCATTGAACGCTGAGCTGTAGTCCACAAACAGCATTCGCACATAACAGTTCCTTCCCTCCAGGTGGGAAAGGGCAGTGTGGAGGGCCATGGCAATTGCGTCGTCCGTGGATCTGTTTTTACGATATGCAAATTGCCATGGCCCTCCACACTGCACTTTCCCACCTGGAGGGAAAGAACTGTTATGTGCGAATGCTGTTTGTGGACTACAGCTCAGCATTCAACACGATAGTTCCTGCCAAGCTCGACACCAAGCTTAGATGTCTAGGCGTGCCCCAATCCACGTGCAGCTGGATACTGGACCTCCTTTCGGACCGCCGCCAGGTGGTGAGGATGGGCAGCACCACCTCAGAGCCACTGACCCTCAACACGGGAGTCCCCCAGGGATGTGTGCTGAGCCCTCTCCTCTACTCAAGTCAAGTCAAGTGAAGTCAAGTCAAGTTTATTGTCACTTCACAGTTTACAGTTTAGTATAAAGCAGTGATGTGAAAATCTTGTGTGCAATACCCGACGACGAGACAGCCTACAGGGAGGAGGTCGGATCGCTGGAGCAGTGGTGCCAGGAGAATAGCCTCGCCCTCAACGTGTTGCAGTAGAGAGGGTCAGCAGCTTCAAGTTCCTTGGCGTGCACATCTCCGAGGACCTCACATTGTCCACGCACACGTGGTGACAATGCCTATATTTCCTCAGGCGTCTGAGGAAATTCAGAATGGGCCCCCGCATCCTGAGAACATTCACCATCGAGAGTGTTTTTACAGGGTGTATCACCGCCTGGTACGGGAACTGCACCGCACTCGAGCACAGAGCGTTTCAAAGGGTGGTGCGGACGGCCCAGTATATCGTTGGAGGTGAGCTCCCCTCCCTCCTGGATATATACAACCAGCGGTGCGTGGCCAAGGCCAAATGCATCATAAAATACATTACCCACCCCAGCCACGAACTGTATTCACTTTTACCGTCAGGCAGACGATACCGCAGTATCAAGTGCCGTACAAATATACTCCGAGATAGCTTCCACAGTCAGGCCATCAGGCTGCTGAACAAGGGCGTATAGCATATAACAATGTATATTTTATTACATTGATTTATATATACATATTGCTCTTTTTCTGTGCCGATATATTCACATCTATCGTTTGCATTTTTATCTGTCACTTGCATTTAACTCTATCGCTTGCTTTCAAATCTATCGTTTTGCATTCATATCTATTGTTTGAATTCAAATCTACCGCTTGAATTCCCATTTATCGTTTTAATTTTAATCTATCACTTGCATTTAACTCTTTTGCTTACATTCACATCTATAGTTTTGCATTCAAATCTATGGTTTTGCATTCAAATCTACTGTTTGAATTCAAATAAATTGTTTTGCTTCAAATCTATCGGTTTGGATACAAATGTACTGTTTGACTATAAAGTGTTCATAGTTATGAACTAAATTAGTTTGTTCACGATCCGTCAATGTCCGATTACGGAATATAAGGAGGCTTGGGAGAGGGTTTGATTCCTGACTGAAAGGTTTTGGGGTCGAACCCGTCTATATCTGTGGAAATATAACTCCCACCTGCTCCTTAACGACACATCATCTCAACGTCGTTTGCTAAATGACAAAGTAGCAATAAAGAGAGAATGTGTGGAAACAGTGACAGTTATGTGGGTGTACACGTTTTGATGACTTGCTGTTTTTATATGAGTGTGGAGCTCGTCCAGCGCTGAAGCAGAGCATCAAAACAAACTGTTCTTTTATGAAGGTGAACTTTAATGAGTATCCATGACAGAGACACACGCACACATACACAAAGTAATGCACAAACACACACACACAAAGAGTAATGCACACACACAAAGAATAACACACATACACACACACACACACACACACACACACACACACACACATAAAGACTAACAAACACACAAAGACTGATACATACACACACACACACACTATTACACATGCACACACACATATACAAAGAGTTTTACACACACACAAACATATACACACACACACACACACACACACACACACACACACACACATATGCATATGACAGCATGGGTGTTTCAGTCTAATGGAATGCCCCCCAGGGCCCTCTCTGTTGGTTCCATGTTCCTGCCTTGCTCAATTTACCACACCACACCACACACACACACAGACACAGACACACACACACACACACACACACACACACACACACACACACACACACATGCCCAACAGGCAAACTGCCGGTCATTAACCTGCAACCTCATTGCAAACTCCATGGCCCTAATGGTACTGTGTATGTATGTGTTTGTGTGTGTGTGTGTAGAGGTGTGTGTGCGTGTGTGTGTGCGAGTGTGCGTGTCTGAATACCCTCTGGGCAGGTATGGGGCGGAGCCACTAATGGTTTAATTATAGCACGGAGGTAACTGATCACAGTGTGAGGACTCTGTCACGGTCCAACCCAGCTCTTCACGCTCCTAGTCCTGGATCTCCGCTGGCTTCCTGGATCCGTGATGTCACGACTCCGTTCCAAAATGCCAGTCCGTGTTCTCGCTGTCAGCCGTTTCCTACTGAATTCACCTGTTGTCAATCACACCTCATTACCAAGCTGTATTTAAGCCGTGTCTGTTGTCTAACTCATTGCTGGATTATCACCCCGATTTTTGGCGGCCTCCTGTGACTGGGATCAGCAAGCTTTATTTGATGCCTTTTACAGTGGACTATGTGAGTCAGTCAATGATGAATTGGTCTCCCATGACCTTCCCCATAACTTGAACACATTGATCGAGGTGGCCGGACATACTGATGCCCGTTTATGTTCTCGCTCTAGGGCTTCACATCAGTTCAGTCATTCAGTCAGACCAAACATGGATTATCCATTTCCCAGTGTTGTGGAGGACAAGCCCATGCAGTTGGGTAGAGCTAGGGTCTCGCTTGAGGAGCGTCAACGCCGGCGGGACACCCAGGCGTGCTTCTACTGTGGCCAGCAAGGCCACTTCAGTCAGTGCTGTCCCCTCAAACGCTCCAATCAACTCTCCTCAGTGGCATCATGCTCAAGTCAGCATCATCGACCAGGCAGTTTTAAACTGTTCAGATTCATCTACCTGATCAGACTGTTTCTCTCCCTGCTCTCATTGATTCAGAAGCGGACCGGAACTTCATTCAGGCCGCTACTGTAAAGAAATATAATATCCATGTCCAAGATTTAGATCACCCTCTGTCAGTCCACGCTCTCAACGGTCACTCCCTTAACCCCGTCTCCCACGTCACCAAACCACTCACTCTACAAGTGTCGGGTAATCACACAGAGAAAATTTCACTTTTTTTCATGGACCAGGCTCTGGTGCCCATTGTGCTGGGATAACCCTGGTTAGCCCAGCACAATCCCCAAAATAACTTGTAGTCAAGAACCATCACCTGCTAACTGTCTTAAGGCGGCTAAGTCTTCTAGTCAGTCCACTCCGTTGGCCAACAAAGAATACCCGGACCTGTCTAAGGTTCCCCACTGAATACACTGACTTAAAGTTGGTGTTCAGTAAGTCAAAGGCCACGACCTGACCTCCACACCGACCCTATGATGCAATTGACCTGCTACCAGGCATGACTCCTCCCAAGGGACACACAAACTTCAGAGGGAGAACCAGTTGTGTAGAGAACTCCTCTACCTCCCTCCCAGGAGAGCTAAATCGTTTTTTTGCTCGGTTCGACGTGAACGGCAGCCCGTCGAAGCTAGAGCCACCTGAGGAGACCAGCCTGCTGAACCTCTCGGAGGCGGATCTGCGCCACACCTTCAGGCGGTTGAACATTCGTAAGGCGGCAGGCCCCGATGACATCCCGGGCCGCGTCCTCAGAGCATGCGCAGACCAGTTGGCAGGAGTCTTTGGAGACATCTTCAACCTCTCCCTGTCCCAGGCTGTTGTTCCCGCGGTCTTCAAGATGTCCACCATCGTGCCTGTCCCTAAACAACCCAAGGTAACATGCCTGAACGACTACAGAGATGTAGCCCTCACCTCGATTGTCAGCAAATGCTTCGAGAGGTTGGTAAAGGACTTTATTTGCTCCGTGTATCCTGCCACGCTGGACCAATGGCAATTTGCATATCGTCAAAAGAGATCCACGGACAACGCAATTGCCATGGCCCTCCACACTGCCCTTTCCCACCTGGAAGGAAATAACTGTTATGTGCGGATGCTGTTTGTGGACTACAGCTCAGCATTCAACATGATACTGCCAAGTTTCCATCATGAACTGCCAAGCTCGACACCAAGCTTAGAGGTCTAGGCAGACCTCCTGTCGGACCACCGACCGACTGGCAAAATCGAGAGTGTTCTTACAGGGTCTATCACCGCCTGGTACGGGAACTGCACTGCACTCGAGCGCAGAGCACTTGAAAGGGTGGTGCGGATGGCCCAGTATATCGTTGGAGGTGAACTTCCCTCCCTCCTGGATAAATACATCAAGTGGTGCGTGGCCAAGGCCAAACGCATCATAAAAGACAATGCCCACCCCAGCCACGAACTGTACTCACTTTTACCGTCAGGCAGGCGATACCGCAGTATCAAGTGCCGCACAAACAGACTTAGAGACAGCTTCCACAGTCAAGCCATCAGGCTGCTGAACAAGAGTGTATAGCATATAACAATGTATATTTTATTACATTGATTTATATATATATATATTGCTCTTTTTCTGAGCTAATATATTGCATTTTATATATGCACTTTTATATTTTTATATATTTAACTTTAACAGTTTGTACTTTTTCCTTGTTTTTTATTCTATAATTTTTTTAGAACTGCTGTCTGTCGCCTGGTATTGCACATAAGATTTTCACCCATTGCTTATATGACATGACTTGACTTGCTCTACTCACTCTGTCCAGCCGAAAGAGCAGCTATGGAGATGTACATCAATGATTCTCTAGCTGCAGGAAATATTTGTCCTTCTTCCTCTCCAGCCGGGGCAGGCTTTTTCTTTCTGGAGAAGAAAGATAAATCGCTACGCCCCTGTATCGACTATCGAGGCCTTAAGGCCCCGTCACACCATAACGTTCTGGTCAGCGTTTGAGGAAACGTTGGTAATCGTCCGTGGTCGCTGGCATACCGCCAGAAGAGCGTTGGGTGAACGCTGGTGAACGCTGGTAATCGTCGTAATCGTCGGTGATCGGCGGTGATCGGCGGAGAACGCTGGTCCGAAAATAAAGTTTTGAACATGCACAAAATTTCTCATGGAGACCAGCGTTCTTCAACGTTTAACGTTAAATGCTGGAGAACGCTGGAGAACGCTGGAGATCGTTCGCGGAACGTTCGCCGAACGTTGCACGCGTTCGGCTATTGTTAGTCAGTCGTTACCCTAGCGTTACTTGGTTGTTATTAATCATTCACAATCTTTGCTTTGCAGTGAACGACTCACTGGTACACATCCGACATAGTGTTTCTCTGTCTGGATGAGAGATGGAGTGTGTGTGTGGGTCAGGACCAGTGCTTTTATTCATACACACATCCGACATTGTGTGCCTATTTTCGGATTGGAGATGGAGTGTGTGTGTGGGTCAGGACCAGTGCTCATAATCATACACTCATCTGACATTGTGTGCCTATTTTCGGATTGGAGATGGAGTACAGACGACATGGAGATAGAGATGGAGATGGAGTTTAGCAGTAGTCCCCCTCACACGCTTTTTTCCTCCTCTGATGTCCCGGAGATCCAGAACCAGCCTATCCCGCATCACCCGCTTGTCCCGCGTTACTCCGGTCTATACGAGCTCCCCGGTAATTCTAATTACCTGTCCGGTACCTGTCGCTACTCCGACCTCCCGGTACCCAGACTCTCCCGTCCCGGACTACTCGCCGGTCTACTACCTGCCGGTACTCCGCGGATCGACCTCCCGGTACCCAGACCCCTGGACTGTCCCTGATAATTCTCTTGTGTTGTGTTTGCTTGAAATAAAGCTCTGTTATAGCTCCACTGTGTCTTGGTCTGCGTCCCACCGAACAATCCACTCGTGACAAGAACAACTGAATCCACTGTGATTTCCCCGCGTTTTATACCCGTTTGAACACAGTGACACGTCAGCACACGCTAATAGTTTTCAGGGTTGTTTTACTTGGTCGCTGGTACACGCTCCTCATGCGTTAGTCACACGCTAATTCATGCGTTAGTCACACGTTAGTCACACGCCACATGTACACGCTCACCCTAGAACGCTTGAAAATTGAACGATTAGAACGTTCATATAACGCTGACCAGAACGTTATGGTGTGACGGGGCCTTTAATGATGTGACAGTCAATCATTTCTATCACCGTTTCATCAGAAATTAAAGCTCAGTTGCCGCTCCCCTTACTACCCTCACATCTGTCAAGCAGCCGTTCGCCTGGAATAGACTGGCTGAGGAGGCGTTTGAGGTGCTCAAGTCACGCTTCACATCTGCACTGGTCCAGACTATCCCAGACCCTTACCTTCAGTTTGTGGTGGAGGTAGATGCCTCCGAGATGGGAGTCAGAGGGATTCTCTCTCAAAGATCACCAGCGGATAACAAGTTGCACCCGTACGTGTATTTTTCTCATCGGTTGACGCCAATGAGAGGAATTACAACGTCAGGAACCGGGAACTGCTGGCGATATAATTTGCGTTTGCAGAATGGAGGCATTGGTTGGAGGGGACCAATATTCCTTTTTTAGTCTGGATGGATCACCGTAATCTTGAGTACGTCAAGTCTGCTAAGAGGTTAAACTCTCGTCAAGGCAGATGGGCACTATTTTTCTCTCGTTTAAATTTGTCATTATCTTATTGCCGTGGTTCTAAGAACACTAAGCCTGATGCACTCTCCCGAGTTTTTGCCCCGATAGATGACCCAGACACCGCCAAGACGATCCTGCCTGCTTGCTGCTTGGTGGGAGCCACCTCGCTTGAGATTGAGAGTACTGTCCAGGAGGCGCTGGCTATCTGGTCGACTCTTTGTTCCCCTAATATCTCGAGCTGATGTCTTGGACTGGGGATATAACTCAAGGCTGGCCTGTCATCCGGGCGTCTCTCGTTAAACAGCATTTCTGGTGGTCTACGTTAAGTGATGACGTGAAGGCTTATGACGCTATGTGTCCCGTCTGCTCACAGAATAAGGTAATCAATCGATCCCCAGCTGGAATCCTCAGACTACTACCGATTCCCCGACGACCTTCGTCTCATTTGGCGATCGATTTCGTCACTGGTCTCCCCCCCTCGGATTGCAACACCTGCATCCTAACCATAGTCTATCGTTTTTCCAAAGCGGCTCATTTCGTGCCATTGCCTAAATTACCATCGGCTAAGGAGATGGCTGATCTGATAATTACTCATGTGTTCAGGATTCACAGTCTACCAACTGACATTGTTTCTGACAGGGGACCACAGTTTTCTGCTCGGTTTTTGCAGGCATTTAATAAGCTGCTGGGAGCATCCTCCAGTCTGTCCTCTGGATATCACCCCCAGACCAACGGCCAGACAGAGAGGACGAACCAGAAGCTGGAGGTGTCCTTGCGCTGCATGTCATCTGCTAACGTCACCACCTGGTCAAGGATGTTACCATGGGTGGAGTACGCCCACAATTCCCTGCCCTCCTCTGCTACAGGACTGTCACCGTTCCAGTGCTGTCTGGGCTACCAACCTCCTCTCTTCCCATCCCAAGAGGCAGTACCCTGTTACGTCAATAAGGCGCAGGCTGAACGTCGCCGCACAGCTGCTCCGCGCTACAAGCCAGGTCAGAGGGTGATGTTGTCCACCAGGCACATTCCCCTTAAGCTAACCTCTGTAAAATTAGTGCATAGGTTCATCGGTCCTTTCCCCATTTCCAAAATCCTTAATCTATGCACAATCAGGCTGACTGTCCCCCCGTCTATGCGGCGCATTCACCCGTCATTCCATGTGTCGCAAATAAAACCTGTGTTGTCTAGTCCATTGTCCCCACCATTTCTCCCTCCTCCGCCACCTAGGATCATCGATGGAGGAGAGGCGTTCACTGTCAAGAAGCTGCTCAAGGTGCGATGCTGGGGGCGTGGCTTTCAATACCTGGTCAACTGGAAAGGGTACGGACCAGAGGAGAGAAGCTGGGTGCCTGCCAGGTACATTTTGGACCAAACCCTCATCTCGGAGTTTCACTGGAGACATCCAGATGCCATGCTTAGGACGTTGGGTGACATCCGTAGAGGGAGGGGTACTGTCACGATCCAACCCAGTTCTTCCGTGTTTTCCCTGTCAGCCGTTTCCTACTGAACTCACCTGTCAATCGCACCTCATTACCAAGCTGTATTTAAGCCGTGTCTGTTGTCTTACTCATTGCTGGATTATCAACCTTTTTTTCAGAAAGAATCACGTTCGTATCAAGTTAAGTTCATTGTTGTTCTGCCTATTGATCCGCCGTGTTCTGACCCTCGCCTGGATAACCATTTCGTTTTTGCCTTGCGTTTTTGTACCTCTGCCTCAACCCTCGACTACCTGTTACCGACCTCTGCATGCCTTGACCACGTTTTGGATTTGCCCTGTCTGTACCTCTGCCTTTGATCGCGCTATCGGCGTGTGCGGCGACATTAAAACACCTGTTCCATCTGATGTCTGTTCTCTCTCGTTTTGGGTCCCACCTACACCCGGCCGTGACAGACTCTTACTGCTAGTGGAGGCAGGTAGCGCGATCGAGACAATAGCTAAATATGGCGCTGCTGTAATTTTCCCTAAAAAAAACGCCCAAAAAAAGACATTTGGCTTTTTAATTGATTGGAGGTGAAACGTTAATAAGGGGGCGGAATCCTAGAGTCGGATCTTGACTTTTATGTGGGCTATAAAGACGCAAAATGTAGAGTCAAACATTCTCATAAAACTTCTCGACGGGTTTGAGTGGAAGGTCGAGATTATCGATCCATTTTTCCCATCTCACTGCCAGCACCCCTTTTATGACTCACAAAACGTCATCCCTCCACTCCAGAAATTATACTGTGCCACACATAAAAAAACAAAGACACAATCAAATATTATATATAATAATACATGAGAAATAATATACAAAATAACATATGAGAAATAATATGTATAATATTAATAATAAAAAATAATACCAATAATATTAATAGAAAATAAAATATTTAAAATATATATCAAAATATATTCTCAACCAGATATCAGACAGATATGAATATCAAAGTGGAACTGATGGACGATAAATGAATGTTTGAATGAATATGTGAATTAACAAATTAATGTATCAATAAAAATGTGAGTGAACAAATAAATGTATGAATGAATATATGAATGAACAAATTAATGTATAAAAAAATGTATAAGTGAACAAATGAAAGCATGAATGATGAATGAAAAAAGAAAAGTAGGAATTTATATACGAATGAACAAATAAATGAATATATGAATGAACAAATTAATGAATGAAAAAATGAATGTATGAATGAATATATGAATGAAAAAATAAATGTATGAATGAATATATGAATATATGATTCTCGCAGAACTGGCAGCGCACAGGCTCCTCCTCCTCCCCCTCTTCCTCCTCCTTCGATGGCGATGATGGCAGTGGCGGTGGGAGGGGCAGGGGCGGCGGGGGCGTGGTCATGCCGGGGCATGACATGACGCCCAACATGGGGTGGAGAACGGGCATGAGTGCTAGCTGGTCGTTGCAGCTCGAGAATGAATTCAGTTCAGTACAGTGCAGTACCTGTAATGAGTCCAGAAAGTCCAGCAAAGTATGATAGTGTAATGTTAATGACAATGTTATGATAGTGGCAGCACTCCTAGCAGTTCAGTAGGCGCACTGCCTGTGGATGAAAACTATCCTTAAACCTAGTAGTCCTTGTATGGATGCAGCGCAACTGGCGACCGGACAGTAGAGGTAGAAGAGATGGTGCTCAGGGTGGTTACAGTCCTTTATGATGGACATGGCCTTCTTCTGACATCTGGTCCTACAGATCTTCTCAATGCATGGAAGTGCACACCCGATGATCTTCTCTGCCATTCTCACGAAACTCTGGATGACATTCTTGTCCTGTGCAGTGGTGTTGCAAAAACCACACATTGCCACCACTCGTCAGGACGCACTCTACAGTGCCTCGGTAGAAGGCCACCCTAGCCACCGTTGGCCTGTTCCACTTTTTCTGAGGCTCTGCTCGGCATAGAGGAGCTGGTGTTCCTTCTTCAGCATGACCTCCATGTTGCCGGTCCACGCCAGGTCGTCGGAAATCTGTAGCCCAAGGAAAAGGATGCAGCTGACGACTTCCACCTGAGCTTCTTAGTCTTGCTGAAATTCAGTGCGAGGCTGTTGTCCTTGCACCATTGCGTCAGCCAGACTACCTCTGTTTCGTCACCCTTGCTTATCAGGCCGATGACTGTGGTGTTGTCTGCAAACTTGTTAATCCGGTAATTGCTGTGCATGGCTGTTGAGGACCAGAGTGGATGAGATGTTGTTCCCAATCTTTACCACCTGAGGCCTGCCCGTCAGGAAGTCCATAATTAAGTTACAGATGGGGGCGCCCAGACCTAGGTTCCTCAGTTTCAGGACAAGCTTGGAGGGAACGATGGTCTTAAACCCCGAGCTGTAGTCAATGAACAGCAATCTGAGGTAGGTGTTCCTCCTGTCTAGGTGCTCCAGGGCTGTGTGTAGTGCAAGGGAAATGGCATCGTCTACAGACCTGTTTGGTCTGTATGCAAACAGGACTGGGTCTGGGGACTCAGGGATGGAAAAGTTAATATACGACATTACAAGTTTCTCCAGGCACTTCATGGCTATGGGTGTTAAAGCCACTGGAAAATAATCGTTGAGACTTGTTACCTTGGTCTTTTTGGGTAACAGCACAATGGTTGTCTCTTTGAAGCATGCTGGGATGACAGACTGTTGCAGTGATGTGTTATAGATGTCTGTGAACACAGGAGCCAGCTGGTCAGCGCACGTCTTGAAGAAGTGGGATGGAACTCCATCTGGGCTGGCTGCCTTCCCTGCCTTCAACCTCCTGAACGTTCTGAGGACCTCGGATTGGAAAGTTGTACAACCGAGTATTCACGAGTCCCCTCGGTGAATGTTATCACCGACATTTTTTGGTTCTCCCTTTCAAAGCAAGCGTAAAATGTGTTCAGCTTGTCTGGTAGGTTGGGGTCGTTGTTGGTGACTGTCCCTGAGCTCCTCTTGTAGTTGGAGAGGACCCTCAGACCTTGCCACATACGTCTAGTGTCAGAGCCCGAGAACTGAAATTCCAATTTGTTTTTGTAATCCAATTGACCCTTCTTGATGTATTTTCTGAGTTCATACTTGGCCTTCTTGTAGTAATTGGAGTCGTCTGTTGTAAAAGTGGTACTCCGTTTTTTAAGTTTGTTCCGTATGTCAGCATTGATCCATGGTTTGTTGTTTGGGAATGAGCCAACAGACTTGGTCGGGATGCATTCCTCCACTAGCCTGTTAATGTATGCTGTGACATGATCTGCATACACATCCAGGTCAGTGGACTTGAATACACTCCAGTCCGTAATTTCCAGCCCACCCTGCACCCAGATGTAGTAAGGCTTCATCTCTCCAGCGACGCATTTTCTTAATTTCTTATACAGCTGTTGGCATTGACTTCATCTTGTAAACAGGAAGTAGCAGCATGGAGGCGTGGTCCAGGCTTCCGCCTGTTCCTGCCTGGTTTGTCTGCCCTGCCTGGTTCGTCTGCACTGCCTGGTTCCCGATCTGCTGCCTGTCCCAGACTACGTCTCTGCCGGTTCCTGCCTGGTTCTTCTGCCCTGCCTGGTTCCCGATCTGTTGCCTGTCCCTGACTACGCCTCTGCCTGTTCCTGCCTGGTTCCCGATCCACTGCCTGTCCCTGACTACGCCTCTGCCTGCCCCCATCGGTGTGATATTTAAAAAAATATCACAAACTGTTCCATCTGACGTCTGTTCTTCCTGCTCTTGGGTCCCACCTACACAACAGCCACGTTTCCGTAAAAACCAGCAGGCACCCAGTGTGAAAGAGGTACCAAGTGAAAGAGAAAGAGGGTGCTGAGAAAGAAAGGAGTTGTTGTGCCACACACGGAGTTTAATACCCATTATTTTCTAGGGTTGAGAACTGTGTGTATGGTGCACCAAGGAATAAACTGATATGAGGTGTGAAATATCAACTATGTCCTAAAAAATACGGAACTAATAATACCATGTGTAAAGCAACTTACGTAATCCAACAAGGGGGTGTGGTATAATGTGCTGCGGGAAAAAAGTAACAAACAAGATAAATAGTCCAATGGAGAAAAACAAAGAGATTGCGGCAATTGACAAACTTGACAAAGAGTTGTAGAAAACGGGAAAGTTCTGGCAACGAGTGAACAGGAGAGCAGAGTATAAAAAAGGAGGTAATTGATGAGGCGCTGATTATGATAGGGAACAGGTGGGACTGAAGCGTGGTCATGGTCTACTGTGACGACGTGTCCTCCTGGGTGTAGTAACCCCAGGTGGACGCGAGGTGGAGGCAGAGGAGCGTGGCTGGAGAGGAGAGTGGTGTGATGCTGGCATCACAACAGGAGTACCAAGAGAATGCGAGACTGATTAAGAGAGGCACTGCACGGGAGGTCCATATCGCGGATACGGTGACGAGGAGTCATATATACATGAAGTTAGCTCATGCAAGGTGCAATTAGCAGGGGTTAAGATAGTATAACTTCCAAGGATAAAATTGTATAACTTCTGAGAGGATAACATTTAATAACTTCTAAGAGCTGTCACCAAGGTAAATGAACGCAATTTAAATGAATAAATAAAATTCAAGGTCCGTAAGATATTTTAAACAAGCCAAATAAAAAATCTAGATTTTAAAATTTCAAAAAAAGAAGAAGAGAATACTAAATTGAAACTAAAGTTCATAAAAATGATTCAAATTTTTTTTTTAAATATTAATAATAACAATAATAATAATAATAACAATCATAATAATAATAAAGGATCGAGGGACGATGGCAAGGCAGAGGTTACATCAAGTGTTAACTGCATATACATGAGAAGGCATTTTGGGGAGGAGGTAATACACTCTGTTCTAGAATGGAGGGCCCTGGGGTGGCCCATAGGTAGTCTGAGTGTAACTCATGTGAAGGTAGGGCAGCCAGCGATCAATAAGGTATGAGAAGTGATTTTGATGGGGGGGTCATTCACACCTGGCAGACAATTTAACAATTAGTCCTGATCCCCTATAAAATTTGGGTGCGCCCAGGTACACCCAGACTCGTACCGTGTCAGCCGGTGGAGTAGGAGGTCATTTTCCTTGACTATCTGAATGGCAATGAAGTGAGTCAACCTTAAATAGTTAAAGATTGACCAGAACCTCTTATGAAACTTAAATTAAAATTGTACTAACCCTATATAATTGCTTTAAATAGGACAGCATCAATCAAAATGTTAAAAAAAAAAGTAAATCAGTTTCTATCTTAAAATGTGTAATCAAAAGTGTGACAACTCTGGCGTTTATGGTACATTAATGTGTGGATTGTAATACACAGCAATTGTGGCTTTGGTCTTAATAACCTGCTAAGGTTTTACAAGAAGAGATAGAGAGGTACTTTTATTACATTATTCTTTTGCAGTGACAATAGATTTTATTTTAAAAAAAGAAGAAAAGTGGAGGCCAGAATTCGATTAACCTACAAAATGTTTCCCTGAGAACACCCTTTAACTAATCTAGATATATGTTGTCAGTTTCCATTATAACTGTTTTAATAATGTTATAATAAAATGTTAAGGTTTGCTATTTTAAAATCAATTTTGAAATGTATTTTGTAATTATATTTCTGGATGCTTGGTCAGTGCGTTCTAGCAGACATTTAGGAGAAAAACACTTAAGGTGCGTCTCTAACTGGGACAGGGTGAACCAAGTGGTCCCTGCTTGTCAGTTGTCAAGTGAAGATTCCCTTCCCCGTCCTTTCCTCACCTCATAGTGATCTCAAACGTCTCTTTGGTGTCTGAAGAGAGGCAGGCTGACTGGTTTCTTTTTAAACAAGATAACAACTTTTTAAACAAGCTCCTCTTGTGTTCTTCGAGGGATAACTCACACACCTTGAGCACATGTATTGTTTGTTTGTATTATTTTTGCTTTGTTTTTGTTTCTGTCATCCCTAGATTCGGCATCCCAGCAGAAAAACTCAGTTCAAACAGTGGTAGCCATTGTGTCAATGACATAGTAAATTATATCACCACAAACTGAAAGAAGATCCAACAAAATGCAGATGCAAATGAGAAGAACACTTGAAGGAGAAAGGGTGGGGGTCTGGGTTGGACAATTCCAAATCCTCCTTATCCCTCATACGGCAGTGAAGGTGGAAGGACGAGCCATGTGGGTTCACGTGTACCACTGCAAATATGCACCATCACCAGCGGGAGACCACAGCCCCCAAGCCACGAAGAGAAGAGAAGAAGCTGACCAATGACCATACACCACATAGAGTTAACAGTGTACACCGAATGTGGCTCTAACTTTATACAAGATACACATACATATTGGACTCTGAGATCACACCTGATAGAGGACCTACCAGACCAACGATGGAAGGAGAGAAACAACGCCTGTGGCATCTGTTACGCAAGCTTCGTGGCCTGCCACACTGCTTTGTTTAACAGTGCTAACTGTGCTAACCGTTGTTATTATAGGTCCTATCCTAGGGTGGGAGAGGCAGAACGTCTCCCTACAACACACAACCTAACTGAGACACAACTTACGAGAGCACGTAACATATATGCATCATGGATGCATCATCCGGATCCTAGGCACACATACGCCACCAATATGTGGTGGAGATATGCTAATTATATGTATATATCAATTTTTTATGTCTCTTGTGTATGTATGTTCCATAATGCCAACATCGTCTCATGCATCCCCCATCATGGAAAGGAATATGACTCACAGTGTGGCCGGGTGTCAAATGATGACAGCGAAGGCTCTAGGGCCGAGTAATGATTTTGCAAAGTTTGAGCCGACAAAATCACTTAATGACATAGACTCTCATTGCAGCACATTGGCAGCACCGATTCCCCCAGGAACCAGCATCTTGCAGTGCGCGGCATTGGCACTGGGCCTGTGAGGAACCAGAGTCGTGGAGAGTCTGTGGTGACTGTGTGGATCTAAGGTCTATCACATACTCCCAGGTAACTGGCCTGGTCTTTGCGCACCCATATACGGTATATTACAGACAAGACATACATTGTTACGTATGCAACGTTACGACGTCACATCCGGGAGAGGACGCTGGCGCTGCTTGTTCGCCGCTTCTCCTTCTAGCTGTAGTTAAGTTGTTTTTGGTTTTGTTTTGTTTTTCTTTTCGTTGTTGTAAGATATTACCCTTCAACAACTAATGTGTTTTGGATACCTGTTGCTCACCTTCCGCTGCTATCGGCGGCTCCTGGAAGGCAAACGCTAGCTGGCTAACTTGCTGCCTCCACAGCTAGCCGGCTAGCACAGCCTGCCGGATAACCTGCTGCTTTGACACAGACCGTTTCTCCCAGCTTCTTCTCCTCCTGCCATGCTATGGATCACCATCCATAGCAGCTCCAGACGAGAACCTGCGGCCAGCGGCCTGTTGTCAAAGTATTCCATCCCACAACTGCTGAGTCTCAACAATCACACAACTCCAACGTGCATCTCAGCCATCAAACACCTTAGACTACTACGACGACCTCGTTACATCCACAGAGGCTCTCGTAGAAAGTTAGTTTACCACCAACCATACCCGCCTGTATCATCCATTCTTTCCATCTGGACCACTGTCGCACGTCTGCCGCGTCATCAGAGCGCTGCCGCTCTCGGTGTAAACAGCACGGGAAACACCGCGAGACTGCTACACACTGAGTTGTGTGGAATACGTGGAGTGGACTCCAGTTTACTCCGGACCCTACAGAAATCCACCATTTCATCCAGAGTAGAACAGTTTAATGCACAATCCCTTACAAACAAATCCTCATTCATACAAGACCTGATCAGGCCTGAATGACTACAGACCTGTGGCCCTCACCTCGATCGTTAGCAAATGCTTCGAGAGGTTGGTCAAGGACTTTATTTGCTCCGTGTTACCTACCACGCTGGACCCATGGCAATTTGCATATCGTCAAAATAGATCCACGGACGACGCAATTGCCATGGCCCTCCACACTACCCTTTCCCACCTGGAGGGGAAGAACTGTTATGTGCGAATGCTGTTTGTGGACTACAGCTCAGCATTCAACACAATAGTTCCTGCCAAGCTCGACACCAAGCAGAGAGGTCTAGGCGTACCCCCATCCATGTGCAGCTGGATACTGAACCTCCTGTCGGACCGCCGCCAGGTGGTGAGGATGGGCAGCACCACATCAGAGCCACTGACCCTCAACACGGGAGCCCCCCAGGGATGCGTGCTGAGCCCTCTCCTCTACTCCCTCTACACCCACGACTGCATGGCTATGCACAGCTCCAACGTCATCGTCAAGTTTGCTGACGACACGACAGTGATGGGCCTGATCGCCGGCGACGACGAGACAGCCTACAGGGAGGAGGTCGGATCGCTGGAGCAGTGGTGCCAGGAGAACAGCCTCGCCCTCAACGTCAAGAAGACCAAGGAGCTGATCGTGGACTTCAGGAGGCAGAGGGGAGAGCACAGCCCTATCTCCATCGACGGCGTTGCAGTAGAGCGGGTCAGCAGCTTCAAGTTCCTCGGCGTGCACATCTCCGAGGACCTCACATGGTCCACGCACACCACACACGTGGTGAAAAAGGCCCAACAACGCCTGTATTTTCTCAGGCGTCTGAAGAAATTCAGCATGGGCCCCCGCATCCTGAGAACATTCTACAACGGCACCATCGAGAGTGTTCTGACAGGGTGTATCACCGCCTGGTACGGGAACTGCACGGCACTCGAGCGCAGAGCGCTTCAAAGGGTGGTGCGGACGGCCCAGTATATCGTTGGAGGTGAGCTCCCCTCCCTCCTGGACATTTACAACCAGCGGTGCGTGGCCAAGGCCAAAAGAATTATAAAAGACATTGCCCACCCCAGCCACGAACTTTACTCACTATTACCGTCAGGCAGGCGATACCGCAGTATCAAGTGTCGTACAAATAGGCTTAGAGATAGCTTCCACAGTCAGGCCATCAGGCTGCTGAACAAGGGCGTATAACATATAACAATGTATATTTTATTACATTGATTTATATATATATATTGCTCTTTTCTGTGCTGATTTTTGCATTTTATAAATTGCATTTTTTATTTTTATTTTATATTCCTTATTCTATTTTTTATTCTATTTTTTATTATATTTTTATCTATTTTTATCTATTTTTATTTTATCTTATTTTATAACTGCTGTCTGTCGTCGGGTATTGCACACAAGAATTTCACATCACTGCTTTATACTAAACTGTAAACTGTGAAGTGACAATAAACTTGACTTGACTTGACTTGAAGACCACATCATGGACAAGGGAATATACTTTATGTGCCTCACGGAAACGTGGCAACAACCTGAGGTATACCTTGCCCTAAATGAAGTCTGTCCCCCTGGCTACAGCTACCTGGAAAAAGCTTGCAGCACTGGTCATGGTGGCTTAGCAATAATACATAGAAATGCACTGGAACTGTCCCCCCTGCCTCTGCCTGTGCTATCCTCATTTGAATGCCTTGGATTTAAATGTAAACCCCCCCTCCCACTGACATTATTTATCATCTTCCGGCCACCCAAACCCAACTCAGCTTTCATCCCTGAGATGCACGACCTTCTCACTACCCTCTGCGCTACCTCTGCCAACATTATAATACTAGAAGACACACCCCCTCCTGTCACTATTCAGCCGAGTTCCTACGCCTTCTGGACTGCCTCAACCTAACACAACATGTTGATGTCCCCACACACACTAGGGGACACACACTGGACCTTGTCATCACAAACTCTGCCCCCATTAGTAGACAATAAGTGTACGATCTAAGTGTGTCGGATCACAAGGCCATCTCAATGGAGCTGTTGCTCCTGCTACCCCGCACCAAACCCAAGTGTCAAATCCATTTCAGAAATCTTCATGATTTCGGATCTCCAGCATCTCTCCACAATTACTCCTACATCAGTCAATGAATCTGTGGACTTTTACAATAAATCTCCTGGATCTCCACGCCCTTGTCAAAACCAGAACAGTCACTTTCACACGCTCAGCCCCCTGGTACACCTGCGAGCTGCGGAAAATTAAGCAAGTCCTTGAGCGGCGCCTCAAGGTTTCTGGACTCACTGTTCACAGACAGGCATACCGGGGCCACCAAAAGGCGTATCCAAAGTCCCTCAGAGACACATGGTCAAAATTCTACTCCACTATCATCAACAATAGCCCTGGCAACTCCAAGCAACTCTTTTCCACCATAAATCATCTCCTCAAACCTCAGACTCCCTTACACAAAGACACCACAGAGGAGCAGTGTGATAATTTTATCACATTTTTTAGGAAAAAAGTAGAGACCATCCGCTCTCTCCTCTCAAACTCCGCTGCTCTCCCAGTCCTGACCGTCAACCCCCAGCCCGGACCTACCCAGCCTCTTTGCTGCTTCACTGACATCTCGCAGCATAAAGTTGAGGCCATCATCAAAAAGATGAAACCCTCCACCTGTGCTCTGGACCCCTTTCCCACAGCCCTGGTCAAATCTAACATTGGTGCCATAAGTCCCCTGATCACTTCGTGATAAACCACTCCATCCAGTCTGGTCATGTTCCATCCCCATTAAAAGTTGCTGTCATCAAACCACTCCTCAAAAAACCCACCTTAGACCCTGAAGTCCTGGCTAATTACAGACCCATCTCCAACCTGCCATTTCTATCAAACGTGCTGGAGAAGGTAATTGCCATTCAGATTCACGAACATCTCAAACACAATAACCTCTTTGAAAAATTCCAGTCTGGTTTCCACCAGGGCCACAGTACAGAAACAGCCTTAGTCAGGGTGACCAATGACCTGCTGATGACAGCTGACACCGGATCTCCATCCCTCCTCATCCATCCATCCAGTTAGATCCATCCTGGATCCATCCTGGATCTAACTGCAGCATTTGACACCGTCGACCATGACATTCTACTCCATCGTCTTCGCTCGACAATTGGACTCTCTGACTCTGCCCTAAACTGGTTCACCTCATATCTCACCGGGAGGACTGAGCACGTCACCTTGGGAGCGGCAAAATCACAAACACACTCTGTGAACTGTGGTGTCCCTCAAGGCTAAGTCCTCGGCCCCACCCTTTTCACCATATACATGTCCCCCCTTGGTCGTGTCATCAGCCGGCTTGGAATATATTTCCATTGCTATGCTGATGACACACAGCTCTACATCAGAACAAACCCAACCCCCTCCACACCTCTGCCATCATCCAACATAACCACATGCCTGGAGGAGATAAAGGTGTGGATGAAGCACAACTTCCTTCAATTAAACAGCTCCAAGACTGAAGCCATTCTAGTTGGCACTCCACATCAGGTCCTTTCATCCTCCATCACCTGCATCACCTTCTCAGGTCAGAACATTTCACTCTCATCAACTGTCACCAATCTGGGTGTTAAAATGGATCCTCACCTGACCTTTGAGGCCCACATCAAACAAACATGCAAGACCTCCTTCTACCACCTCAGAAATATCGCTAAACTCCGCCCCACACTCAGTCTATCAGATGCTGAAAAGCTTGTCCACGCCTTTGTCTCCTCCAGGCTAGACTACTGTAATGCACTTCTCATTGGGATTCCTGCCAAGAACATCCAGAAGCTGCAGTACATCCAGAACAGTGCTGCTAGGATCCTGATGAGAGTGTGGAAGTATGAGCACATCACGCCCATACTCAAATCATTGCACTGGCTCCCGGTCTCACTCAGGATTGACTACAAAATCACCCTCTTCACCTATCAGTGCATTCATGGAAATGCTCCCTCATACATCAAAGAACTTCTCACCCCACAAACCTCCACGAGGAGCCTACGCTCTGAAAAGGCAAACCTCCTCCTTCCCCCCAGGACCAAACTGAAAACCATGGGAGACCGAGCCTTCTGCTCCGCTGCTCCGAGACTGTGAAATGCCCTCCCAAACCAGCTGAGGACACCACAGACTGTGGATGTTTTTAAAAAAGGCCTAAAAAGACATCTTTTTAGAATAGCTTTTCACTAGATTAAAAAAAAAAACCATTGGTTGCCATGCCGGCGTAAACGTCGCTGCTTTTATTCTGTTGTTTTATTTAAACCATTTTTACTCTGTAGCACTTTGAGTTTTGCCAACGCAAATTAAAAGTGCATTATAAATATAATTTATTATTATTATTATTGTTTGTAGCCTTTATTTAACCAGGTGAAAGCCCCTTGAGATCAAAAGATCTCCTTTTCAAGGGTGACCTGCAATTACGGCGCCCTATGGCAGAGACAAGTAACTATTGACTCCTCCTTTTGTTAACAGCACACTAGCCTGCACATAATGCAAAACAGAATGGTCTGAGACCAGCTGACACGTCCTCATGAAGTGGAATGCTGACACTGACTGGACACCACAATTTGTGGACATTAACTTGGCACACCTGAATGAATAGGGGTCCTAAACGTTCCCCTAATCTATGATCACTGAGGAGGGGTGGTGGGAGGGTGCCCTCTAAGGTCCCAAGTCACAAAGCTGAGAAAGGGTGAGAGGAGGCATTGCTATACACCAAGATGAAGCCATCACCAGTGTGTACCAAACTGTATCCCCTACCGCTAATTTAATGTTGATTGTGTTGAATATGTGTTCGGTTTTTTTTGAGTGAATGGAATGAACATTATTTTAATGTAAAACTGCTTAAAGTAATATCATGTTTTTTGGAGCTTTTTTGCTCGCATCAACGACCCATGTCTTCTCCCCACCCTCCCAAATCCCTCCCGAGACCTGGCTGTCACCATTGATGATGCTGTGGTGACACCTACTCGGACCGCAAGGAATCTGGGTGTGACCCTGGATGACCAACTGTCGTTCTCGGTAAACATTGCATCGGTGACACGCTCCTGCAGATTCCTCCTCTACAACATCAGGAGGATTCGGCATTTTCTCACTGAAAAGGATGCGCAGGTGCTAATCCAGGCTCTTGTCATCTCCAGGCTGGACTACTGCAACTCTCTCCTTGCTTGCTCCCCGGCATTTGCCATTAGGCCCCTGGAGCTCATTCATAAAGCTGCAGCTCGCCTGGTGTTCAAACGCCCCAAGTACTCCCACACATCTACCCTCCTTTGGACACTGGCTACCTATAGCTGCTCACATCCAGTTCAAGACCTTGGTGCTAGCCTACAAGGCAGTAAAAGGTACTGCTCCATCCTATCTCCAGGCAATGGTCAAGGCCTACATCCCAACCCGTTCACTTCGCTCTTCGGGCCGTCTGCTTGCCCCCACACTTAGGGGCCCGTGTGGCCGATCTACGCGGTCACGGCTCTTCTCTGTCCCCAATTTGGTGGAACAAACTCCCCACGGAGGTCACGACTGCAGAGTCACTCCCCATCTTCCGCCGCAGGCTGAAAACCCATCTCTTCAGGACACACTTCCCGGATCCTTCCTCGTAGTGCTAAGTCAATTAAGTCACTCAAAAGTAGATTACATATTATAGATAGGTATATATTGTTCTAGATATTGTTGCATATTGTTTGCCAACATATTTTACTTTTTCCCTTACACTTTTGCCTGAATTATTGTACTTCTACCTGAGCACTGGTTCAGTTATTGGAGACGTGTTAGAAATTAAATGCATTTTTGACTTCTGGTGACGAGATGTTCTCTTACCTTCCTTTGTTGAAACACACGATTGTCGCTTTGGATATAAGCGTCTGCTAAATGACTGTAATGTAATGTAATGTAATGAGTAACCTGACCATCTAAGGTGATATTTAACTGTGATTCACATTCAATGCCTTGACTATGCAAATGTATTGAATGGTTATGAATCATTCAAATCATCAATGAAGTGTTTTTTGTTGTGTGATAATTATGTTGATAATACAAAAGAAGGCAGAGAGTTGTCATCAATGGTCAAGCATCTTCATGGCATAATGTTGTATCCCACTGGGCTCAGTCCTCGGACCATTGCTATTTGTGTTATACATAAACAATCTACCTTATAGCATACTGGCCCCATCATTTCTGTGTGCTGATGACACAAAGGTCTATAGAGCGTTCTCATCAGAACAAGATCGATGTATATTCTAAAAGGACATTAACCGGCTACATCAGTGCTCCGAAACCTGGCTGTTGAGATTTCACCCAGAAAAATGTAAGGTCATGACAATTGGAAAGAACAAACCAGGAACTACTTACACCATGCCATCATCTACTGGGGAACCAGATTAACTGATCCGTGTTAACATGGAAAAGGACAATGGAGTCATATTTGATGAGAAACTAAACTTCAAGGATGAGATGTCTACACGCATCAATAAAGCCAACTGCATCATGGTTGTCATAAGGCGCACATACTCATATCTGGATGCAGAACTGTTCAAGCTCCTGTTCAAAGCATTAGTTAGACCACACCTTGAGTATGGAGTGCCTATATGCTACCCAAGACTGAAGATGGCCATAGAGGCCACTGAGCGAGTGCAGAGAAGAGCAACAAAGCAACTAGCGAGCCTCCGCAGTCTTCCATACCATGAAAGACAAATTTACGTACAAATTAATCCATGGTTCAAACTCGTTGCCAAAGTTAGTGAATCCTGTGAATGACTCGATCACAAGAGGACACACACTGAAGTTATCCTTGTCAAGGTCAACTACCTCAGCGAAAAAACAATCTTTCACCAACAGAGTTGGCACCAGGTGGTCCAGACGTGCATCATTGAAGTAAAAGACAGTGTCTTAGGCACAGTCCTAAGAAGGAATAAACACTGTGTATTGCCAGCATTGAATTGGACTTCCCTATCCTCACCTCATAGGATCCGGGGCTCCTGACAAAGCGTTGTCTATCTACTTGTCTGTTTGGCCACATGTCCAACTTGTCTATTTGTTCATTGTCTTATGATATATTTGATAAATCTGCAAACTTAAAGAGTGTGTGACAGTTCTTATTGATTGACAACTCGCCTGTTTATTCACAGAGATTTCCACCACAATCTCCACGTCCCTTCGTCAATACACTCTATCCACCCACCCCCCTCCCCCCTCTTCCCCCACCCTCCTCCCCTCCTAAGAAGATAAGAAACAAGTTTGACTTCTTAACACGCTTTTTCCGCCACTGCCCCCGACATTAGCGCGTTTTCACATGGAACGTCGAGTGTTTGAATTCCACGCGATATATACTAATGTACTTATGTGTACTTTGTTTAATTGCCAACCACTTAGTTATTTATATCTTACTTTAAATGCTAATGAGGATGCTTCATATGGGGAACACAGAGCTGTTAGCACCCTGGTGGTTTGTTTTTCACTAAGAGAACTGTCACGAGTGGGATTGTTCGGTAGGACCCAGAACGCAGACCAAGACAGTGGAGCTATAACATAAAGCTTTATTTAAAGCACAACACAACTCAAACACAACACAAGAGAGTGATCAGGGACAGTCCAGGGGTCTGGGTACCGGGAGGTCGATCCGCGGAGTACCGGCAGGTAGTAGACCGGCGAGTAGTCCGGGACGGGAGAGGAGTCTGGGTACCGGGAGGTCGGAGTAGCGACAGGTACCAGACAGGCGGATGGTCAGGGACGAGGGAGAAGTCTAGATACCGGGAGGTCGGAATAGCGACAGGTACCAGACAGGTAATTATAATTACCGGGGAGCTCGTATAGACCAGAGTAACGCGAGACAGGCGGGTGACGCGGGATAGGTAAAGGATCTGGATCTCCGGAACATCAGTGTGGCGATTCCGTCCAGAATGTATGACGTAACATGAACAACGTATGACGTGCAGTAAGACGTAACATGAACAACGTTTGACGTGCAGTAAGACGTAACATGAACAACGTATGACGTGCAGTAAGACGTAACATGAACAACGTATGACGTGCAGTAAGACGTAAACATGAACAACGTATGACGTGCAGTAAGACGTATGACCTAACATTGGGGTAACGGGAAGCCAGTGTATATATACCCCAGGTGAGGGGATTAGCAATCAGCCACAGCAATTGCCGACAGGTGTGTGTGTGCGCGGCCAGCGCACGTGGCTTGGCCACGCCCCCTGTCAACCACCGTAACCGTGACAAGAACAATGACTCCAAGTTTTGCCTGGCCTCGCCTTCTATCTTTACTCTCCCTTCCCCACCCATCCCCCCCCCCCCCCACACACACACACACACTTAAAAGTGACGTGCAGAAGTCCTTTGGAGTTGTTGGGTCTTTTGATGGAGGTTCGCACGGACAGCGCAGAAGGCAACATTCGGGCGATAAAAAAAAGTGCCGGGAATGGCGTGTAACTGTGAATGTGTCACGGTTGTTTTTGGAGCAGAGGGAAGGATATGAATCAGGGGCTGAGATGCATGTGTGGTACGGTCGACTGGCATTGGTGGGGGGGGGGGGGAGGACGGGGCAGCGGGCAGTGGTTATTCATACGCAACTGCCATTCAGTTAATGTTATTCATAACGCAAATAATAATAATTGTGGTTTTTGGCGGGACAAAATTTAGTTTATTTATTTATTTATTTTTATGGATATAATGAAGCACATTGGACCGATCCATTGAAATGGCTGGGTCAAATGGAGAGAGAGACTCTAAAGCAAATCATATGAACACATGCCTCTGATGACCACATGCTGGCTGCTATAGTGTATATATATATATATATATA
Organism: Muraenolepis orangiensis; assembly: GCA_027704905.1. Classification (NCBI taxonomy): domain Eukaryota; kingdom Metazoa; phylum Chordata; class Actinopteri; order Gadiformes; family Muraenolepididae; genus Muraenolepis; species Muraenolepis orangiensis. Next base: position 7,652,508 of record CM051009.1, read on the forward strand.
TATATATATATATAGTGTTTGTACATACAGATGTATGAATGTAATTATGGCTGTAATAATTACAGAGAGAGAGAGAGAGAGAGAGAGAGAGAGAGAGGAGAGAGAGAGAGAGAGAGAGAGAGAGAGAGAGAGAGAGAGAGAGAGAGAGAGAGAAGTCGTTGGAGCAGTATTACATAATCATCCAATCATGCATTCAAAACAGGCTTGTGACTACTGTGTGTCCACATGTGTGTGTTTGTGTTTGTATGTGTGTGTGTGTGTGTGTGTGTTAGTGGGTGTCTTTGTAGGACCCTCAGTTTTTGCATATAATTCATTCATTCATTGTTGAATGAATTAGCAATGTCCTTGTTGCAAGGAGGGGGGGTTGTAGCATGCACACGTGTGCCTGCATGTGTGTGTGTGTGTGTGGGTGAATGTGTGTGTGTGCCGTTAAACTTCGCAAATTCCTCACTCCATCTGCACATCAACTGTCATTTAATTAATTTGCAATTTGCAATGTTATTGTCAACGGAGGCCGTTTATTCTGTGTGTGTGTGTGTGTGTGTGTGTGTCCAACTCACAATCCATTTTTTATTATTTCCAAGCTTAAGAATATGGCTTTCATGTGACCGTGACTCGCTGTTCTCTATTTCTTCCTCCTACATGATGATTAAACAGCCTTTTTATCACCTTCCTGCGAGCTGGAACTATAACCTTAATGCACCTTGGAATCCATACGGAGACCCATAACTCACGGGCCGTTCTCACGGTTATTGCAGCACACACACACACACACACACACACACACACACACACACACACACACACACACACACACACACACACACATACACACACACACACACACACACACACACACACACACACACACACACACACACACACACACACACACACACACATACACACACACACACACACACTCCAGAACCAGGGACTTAAAGGATCGCTACTTGACTCAGACTTGCTGTGAGACTCGACTTACTCCAGACTTGACTGCTTCGAAACAAAATTGTTGTGAAAACAACAATTTTGTCAGATTCTAAATGGCTATGAAAAAGGTTTATTGAAAATCGTGGTGTTTGCTGCTCATGCTACAGAGCTAGCCCCTAGACATGCTACACATCTAATCCCCTAGACATGCTACAGAGCTAGCTAACAACTGCCCTCTCGCTATTCTGACGTCTTTGATTGTTGTTTTCACAACAAACAAAAAAAACGGCAGATCAGAAAGCTTTTGTTGTTGGTCGATCGTTTTATCCAAAATCTTTAAAATATTTGAATTTAAATGAATAACCATGTTTAACAAAACACATGGAACAAAATATTAATTTAATATATCTGTGATCTCGTTAAAATTGTCTCATTAATCAAAGGTTTTTCATGTATTATTTGAAATCTGCAACGCTTATAGCAAATTCACCAATATTCAATATGATTTTATTTGCCATTTGCAAAAAGAACAAGTGAATGCTTACTCCCCATTCCCTCCCTCTGTATGAATTTCAACAACAATATTATACCGTACTAAACAATACTCCTCTCCTGGACTGCATACATTGTCCTTGTGGAGAGGCTTGTGTACTCCGATGACCCTGAGAGCTAAGCTGGAGGGGTTTACACCCCTGGCAGGTTCAACCAAACCAGACTGGTCAAGGGGTAGGAGGCAGACCAATTGCAGTCCCTGGTCCTCTAGGTTGGGGGTTTGGCATGGGGTTAACTTCCTCATCCTGGAAAAAAAGCACTAGTTACAGAAACACTGACGAATGAAAGCATCAAAGACTTGGTTGAGGAAGTTTGCCCTAGAAATGGGGATCATGACGATTCCCAGTCAAACCCGCAAGGAAGCCGGGAGGTTGATACACCTTCTGACACCAAAGAAATCCACCCTTGTGGGGACTTGGAATGTCCGGACCATGTTCCAGGCTGGCAAGGCTGCTACCATTGCCGAATAAATGGTGCGCTACAATCTCTCTGTCCTGGGCCTGGGAGAAACAAGATGGATACAGTCGGAGGTAAAGCTGCCCTGTCTGTTATTTACTCTGGCCATAAAGAAGATGGAGCAAATCAAACGGAGGGAGTAGCCATCATGATGACTAAGGAGACCAACAACAGGAGAGTGAAAGCTCACATATTACAGTGCTATGCACCTACCAAAGATGCAGTTGATGATGTCAAGGCCAGGTTCTATGACAGCTTCAACCCTACCAAGCTTGGTAGGGTTGGAGCCAGAGACCTCATTATCCTGATGGGTGACTTCAACGCCAAGATTGGAGTACGGAATGAGGTCTATGAGGAAGTGACGGGGAACCATGGAGTGGGGAAAATGAATGAGAACGGAGAGATGTTTTTTGAGACCTGTGTCAACAACAACCTGGTCATTGGAGGAAGTGTATTCCCTCACAAAACCATACATAAAACAATGTGGGTGTCACATGACCATGTTACAGAAAACCAAATCGATCACATCTGTATCTGTAGCAGTGGCGAAGCGTGTCTATCACAACTGGACCTTCTGTAGACCAGGGGTTCCCAAACTTTTCAGCCCGCGACCCCCAAAATAACAGACTGGCGACCCCCCACTATCACCGTCCGACGGGGTGGGGGGGTATGTCGCGATGGCGAACATCGTGTGTGGCTTTTTTTCGATGATGATACTGTCGTGAATCTGTGGGAATCAGAATTCCTTTATTTGTCACTCACGTTATTATTAACAATAATAATAATAATACAAATGATAAAAAATAAATAAAAAATAATAATAATAAAATAAAAAATGAATAAACCTCATGGGTCACATCAAGAGGATTCTGAAATCATCTCGCAACCCCCCCCTTGAGGTCCCGCGACCCCCCCCTTGGGGTCCCCGTGACCCCTGCTGTACCCCCCCCCCCCCCCCCCCCCATTCGAAATTCCGTTTTTCTAGTCAGACGGACGTCACGGAGGCAGTCACTTTATGCCTTATCCCAATTAGGCAGATCAGATTGTCGCAGCCAATTTCCAAGTGTACCATATTTGGTAAAGCAGTGTCCATGTAGTGAAGTAACAGCTCATTGTCTTCGCCTTCGCCATTTTGACCTTCTAGCTCCCTATTGAGCTGTGGGGAAATCTGAAAGAATACGCCCATTGGCTACAAATCACTATATGATTGGTTGATCAAATTGTCAATCCAAACGTACGCTCTCATTCAGTCTAAGGGCCAAAGTCATTGGGAATACTTTGGTTGAAGGATATTCTTCCCAGCAACCCAGAAAAATATCTGATTGGTTGCATTGTTTTTCCAACACAAAACCACTCAAATGCGTAGTGCATGGACCGAGAAAGACAAACAAATCAACGTAACACTGTAGTATAACAGATAACAACACAGATACCATTCTCATTTATTCATTTTATTAAAATTTGATTAAATTGTATTACATTTTATTAATACAATTAATTCGATTTTTTTGTTTCCTCTGAGAGTTCCAGGGTCTTCTCTGAATACCTTGAAGGCCCTGACGCTTCACCACTGATCTGTAGGAAGTTCAGAAGGTCCATGGAAGATGTCAGAAACAGAAGAGGAGCAGATGCAGCATCTGACCACCATCTGCTGGTAGGGAAATCTAAACTAAGGCTGAAGAGAAATCACCTGCCCAAAAGTCATAGAGTTAAATACAACATTGAATACCTTACTATTGCACCAACTTTGAATAAGTTCAAGGACACCTTAGCGAGATGAAAACACAGAGCTTCAACTAGAGAGGGTAGAAGGAAGAACAATTGAGAAGGAGTGGGAACATCTCAAAGCTTTTTGGAGTTTAACTTGTGAAGAGGTCATAGGTAGAAGTGTGAAGCAGTGAAGGCATTGGCACAAAACAGTTAATACACACAAAACAACTAACCAATTCTATACAATAATGGCAAAATGCTCTTAACTGTGTAAGAACAGCTAGAAAGATGGGTAGAATACTTTCAAGATGTTCTCAATAGGCCACCACCAGCAGAACCACCAAATATAACCAAAGCTGGGTTTCCACTAAATATCGGGTGTGAGAGACTAACAAAAGTTGAAATAAAGACTGCAATCAAGCAACAGAATAGTGGCATGGCTGCTGGCCCTGATAATATTCCATCAGAACCCCTTAAAGCAGATGTAAATACATCAACAGACATGCTCTACGGCTTGTTTGGCAGGATTTGGGAAGAGGAAAGACACCTAGAGAATGGGCAGGGGGACACATTGTAAAACTCCCAAAGAAAGGTGACTTACGACAGTGTAAGAACTACAGAGGGATTACCCTACTTTCCGTACCCGTAGAAAAAATCTCAACCGGATAATCCTCAACCGCCTCCAGGAATATGTAGACAAGAGGCTCAGGGACCAGCAGGCCGGGTTCAAGAGAGACGCTCGAGTATGGATCACATAGCAACACTTTGCATCATAGTTGAACAGTCAATATAACTCAACCCCTTTACATCGACTTCAAAAAAGCATTTGACAGCTTAGACAGAACAACCCTATGGGGCCTAATGGAACACTACGGAATCCCCATTAAACGAATAAACATCATCAAAAACTCATATGACGGAACTACATGCAAGATCATGCATGCAGGCCAGTTATCAAAGAGCTTCGATGTCAATACGGGGGTCAAGCAGGGTTGTCTACTTTCACCATTCATTTTCCTCCTTGCAGTTGACTGGATCATGAAGGAAACAACCAAAGGGGAGAGAAAAGGGATCCAGTGGTCAATGTGGGAGCAATAAGACTACCTCGTCTTTGCTGAGGACATTGCCCTTGTCTCTCACACACATATGCAAATGCAGTAGAAGACAGACAGACTCACAAAAGCAGGATCCCATTGACCTACAGATCCTAAAAAGAAAGTGGAGCTGGATAGGACACACTCTCAGAAATCAGCCAACAACATCACCCGACAACCCCTAAAGTGGAACCCACAAGAGAAGAGAAAAAGAGGTCACCCCAAGAACAGTTGGAGGAGGGATGACCAGGCAGAGATGTCTTTGAGTGGGCGAAACTGGGGAGACCTTGAAATACTTGCCCCCAACCGAGTGAGATGGAAGACATTCGTCAATGGCCTATGCTCCCTGGAGGAGCCAAGGGCTTAACTTAACTCTAACTAACTAAACAATACTATACTATTAACAACACTATATACTACCTACGAAATACAGGCAGCACTATATAATACTGTGTAACAATACAATACATAATACAAATAACAATAAAGTGACTGATGGATAATGTATACATACATATGGCAAATTGTGCAAAAATCATGATCATAATCATAATCATCATCACACCCAAAGACATAAAACCAGCTCTGACACACAAACACACACACACACACACACACACACACACACACGTGCACGTGCGTGTCCGCAGCTGCCATCCGCACGTTTCATAATCTCCATGGCAACGTCGCCACCCGCACAAGCAGGCTGGTTGTGTCTGTTTAGAAAAGAGACAATTGGTGGTGGCGTGTATGCTGTGTTTGTGTGTGTGTGTGTGTGTGTGTGTGTGTGTGTGTGTGTGTGTGTGTGTGTGTGGGTGTGTGTGTGTGTGTGTGTGTGTGTGGAGGCAGGATCAGCTGTGCAAGGCCAACATAGGGGGTGGTGACACAATGCAGTGCATGTGTCCTTGGTGAAGCCACGTTTGTATACTGCAGAAAACCTTTGCTGAGATTTGAGTAGTTCTGTCCTTATCGGCCATCTTGGCTAGCGATCAAAACCGAAATGGCCCAAGGTGATCAAGCCCCATTGGGTTTGAAATAAACCGCATGCGGGAATGATGGACACTATTGTTGAGAGCGTCGAGATTGGCCTGATCTGTCATTGTCCTCACATTTATCGAAACTTTTATTTAGCGTCTGTCAGCCCCGACAGTTTTCCCAGCAAACATCGAGTAAATGGCGACGCTAAGCAATTAAATGTGTAATTCATCACCCTGGCGTTGCCACAGTGGTCAACTCAGCAGAACAAGACATACAACCAGAGCCCCAACCACCGCGGCGGCGTGCGTGCATGCATGCGTGTTTTCAATTCCATGCATGGCTCCCTTCTCAAGGCTTCCCAAACCTCAGGAAGAACTCGATGTAATGGTAATGGATGCTTTTATATAGCGCTTTCATCCAAATGGGTGAATGCCTCACATGTTCAACCACCGACGGTCAGCACATCAGGAGCAGATAGGGTTAGAGTTAACAGTTTTTGCTATGAGGAGACGGGGATCGAACCAGCAAACCTCCGGTTGTGAGGCGACCACTCTACCTCCTGAGCTTCACTGCTGCACATGTAATTGAATATTGATCAGAAGAGGCAACAATGAAGCAATAACTGGTGACACTAGTAGACCCCTGAGTAAATTACAAACACACGTCGGAAAACAGCATACGGTTTACGTATAACAATTTGTGTGTGTGTATATATACGTATATATATATATATATATATATATATATATATATATATAGTGTGAAAGTGTGAAAGGTGATTGATCGACGACACTCAATATCCCCTGCCTCACATTAAAACATAAAGACACAATATCCACTTTTAGCCGACAGAAAAAGTGACGTATAATGTCCCAAAAGTTGTGGAATATTGTTAATGTTGTTCTTTATATTCCAGTATATGTTAAACATAAAACATATTCATATGCCGCTTACTACAAGCCGAGATGTGGCGGTTGTAGCCGGCGAGCGAAAGCACTACGTCTCTGAGAAGCAACAATTACACGAACGAGCGTCGATACCCCGTCGGTTGCTCTCATTTCTCTCCGAAACCAAGCTGTGAGATGTGCTGCTGTGCTTCATTTACAAGGAGATCTATATATTCTCATTTGGCTCCCCATGTCGTTTACGGCCACGGCATGGAACTGTGCACTGCGTTTGTACCCTTTGACATGGACACATGTGTATCGTACAGACTAAGTCATAGTGCGTGGTAGTGCGTGCGTTTCATGGCAAAAAAAACTTGACGCGATCCGTTCACGCTAGCAGCTGGACGCTAATGCCGAAACCGCTTAGAATAATTTCACGTGATCTCATGTGATGAGTGTAATCATGCCCCGCGTTGCGCACACGCTGCAGAGAGAAGAACATCCCTGCATGTCATAACACATAATATGGGGCTAGGGTGGTGGTAGTTGTGATGGGGGACATAATCCATATGCTCCATGATTGCATCCCCTCCCCCCCAATACTTCATCCAAATAACAACCACCTCCCTTCCCTACCCGAGCCCTATCGTACCCCAGAGATGATGCACATCTCTGGGCATGCTGTATCTCCTCCCTTCCCCCACCCAACAACACCACCAACACCCATCTTAAAAACAACCACCACCACCCTTCCCTCCCGAGCCCCATTGGATGCTGCATCTCCTCCCTCCCCCCCCTCACCCGGCACCTTCCATCTAAAATCAACCACCACCCTTCCCCTCCCCCGCGCCATCGGATGCTGCATCTCCTCTCTCCCCCCTTCCCACACCCGGTACCCCCCATCCAAAAACAACCACCACCCTTCCCCTCCCAAGCCCCATAGTACTCAAGAGAAAATGCACATCTCTGGCCATGCTGCATCTCCTCCTCCCCTTTCCCCCTGAACCCATCCAACCATCCCCTAATCTCCAGAGCTCATCGGAGCCCCGGAGATGATGCACATCTCTGGGCCTGCTGCATCTTCTCCTCCCACCCCCACCCGCAGCCCGACCACCACCACCACCACCACCACCATCACCACCACCCGTCCACCAACCAGCCCAGATTGAGTTCAAGGAGACATGGGTAAGAGGGCAGGGATGGCATCTGATAGGCAGCCCTGGCTGCCTGTGATTGCTTTAATCAGAGTGGTTAATGAAATCCCTTCAGGCATGTAGGAACGCTCCAATGTTCATCAGGGCTATGGTGATTACCCCTTCCTCCTCCTCGTCCTCCTCCCCCTCACTCACATAAACACACACACACACACACACACACCACACCACACACACACACACACACACACACACACACACACACACACACACACACACACACACACACACACACACACACGCACACACACACACACACACTGATTGGCCAACACAAACACACACACACACCCACACACACACACATAATAATTGTACACACACTGTAATTACTGATCTCTTTCACCCTTGTTTTTGTTTAATTTTGTCTTTTTTCTAGTTCCTCCGAGACAGCCCATTTTTTACTTTGCATTTTTGACTCAGCCAACCAACAGATTGTGGGGTGTCATGGGGCTTACAGCGTCAGCCGTGACGTGTGTCCGGTGCCGAGTGTCCCAGCGAAATGCGCTAAATGGGTAGAGAAGTCTGGGGCTGCAGAGTCACACGCTTTGGTGTGGAGTCACGTGTGTGCGTGTCCACCTCGGTCTGATGACTCTCTGGGGAGCTTCTGTGGAAAGAGACAGAGCGGCTATAGTTGTGTCACTTTGATTGGAGTGGATACCGTGGATACACAGACATGTCGTTAAGTAGCAGGTAGGGGTTAGAAAGTGGATACAGAGAAAGGTCATTAAGGTGCAGGTAGGGGTTATATAGTGGATACAGAGACAAATCATTAAGGAGCAGGTAGTGGTGAGAGGTCATTAAGGAGCAGGTGGGGGTTAGACAGTGGATTCAGAGACAGATCATTAACGAGCAGATAGGGGTTCGACAGTACAGATACAGGTCATTATAGAGCATGCAGAGGTTCAACAGTACAGAGACAGTTCACTAAGGAGCAGGTAGGGGTTAGACTGTGGATAGAGAGACAGGTCATTAAGGAGCAGGTAGGTGTTAGAGGTCACTAAGGAGCATATAGAGGTTAGACAGGTCATTAAGGAGCAGGTAGGGGTTAGACAGTATAGAGACAGGTCATTAAGTAGCAGGTAGGGGTTAGACAGGTCATTAAGGAGAAGCTTGGGGTATCACAGTAGAAAGACCGGTCATTAAGTAGCAGGTAGGAGTAAGACAGTACAGAGACAGGTCTTTAATAACAATAATAATAATTAATTGCATTTACAAAGCGCTTTACATTGTGTGAGTGTGTGGTAATGGATGCTTTTTGACACTGCGCTTTTATTGAAAGCGCTTTACAAGTCAAGCATCACATTCATACACACATATAACCACCGACGGTGGAGTCAGCCATGCAAGGAGACAGCCAGCACATCAGGAGCAGTTCGGGTTAGGGTGTCTGCTCATGGACACCTCGACAGGTTTTGCTAGGAGAAGCCGGGGATTGAACCAACAACCTTCCGGTTGTGAGGCGACCTATATTATATATAGCTGAGCTATACTGCCGCCCCATACTTTTAGCCCCATTAACAAGCAGATAGGTGTTAGACAGTGGATACAGAGACCGGTCATTAACAAGCAATTTTGGGTTAGAGGTCATTAAGGGGCAGGTAGGGGTTAGACAGTGAATACAGAGACAGGTCATTAAGGAGCAGACCAGTTCAAGGTCATTAAGGAGCAGATAGGGGTTAGATAGTACAGAGACGTGTCATTAAGGACACCACTAACTAAGTTTTTTTCACATTATTATGCAAAACTATTGTTTTTACCTTTACCGGCACTGCAGTGTTTAGCAACATAAAAACAAAACACGGTTAGCATCCAGCTGTGATGCAGCGATCAGTCAGCTACGAGTTATGAGTTTTAAAGAGTTTGTGCTAAGGGGCGCTCACACACACACACACACACAGACACACATAGACAGACAGACGCGCACACACACTCTTGCACAGCTGAGATCCTTATTTCATGGGCTTCTACCCCCCTTATCGGGCGATCTGATGAGATTTTAGCACGGAATTTAGCTCGGCACTAAATGATTGGAGACCGAAATAGGAGAAAAAAAGCAACAGATTCGTCGATTTTGCAGAGGGGGTATGGGTGGGGGTGCCCGGGTCCACGGAGCAAAGTTAGCCAAATTGCCAGCACAATGATGATTATGATAATTATGAAGCCATCTGCGGTGCGGGGCGTGCCAACTCCACGGGTCGGAGGGGTTTACTAAACTGGTTTGGTGCGTCGTGTGTTCTTCAGCGGGACGCTCGGTAAGGTTGAATTCAATTGAGGTAAACGGTTTAATGGTTTAACTTTACGTTTTGTTGATTGTGATTTTGAGAGCTAATGCATTTAGCTTCTTGTGAAGGCAAAATACAATTTGTCCAAAATTGTATTTGTTAAAGAAAATTCTACTTTAAAATGTTAACTTATAAAATGTTTTTAAATTTTTACTTTTGAAATATTTGTACATATATGTATATATTATTACTTTTTTGTTTAGTATATTATACATAAATATATATATATATATCGCTGATTCTTGAGACTATGGCAAAAACATGCCCCACTACGATTATTTATTGTTGAGTTAAAAAATTATAAATGATACGATTATATGATAGCCCAGTATTTACAAAATAAGTTGTCCTCAGACAACAGATTGTCATTTAAATTTGATAAGAAATGTGAAAAAATGTATTAAAAAATTCTAATATATGCCAGATTAAATAATAGAGTTCAACACCTCTTTAAAACTAATAGCAGTGAACATTAAACACTATTAAGTTTTTGTCAAGTTTTTGTCAACACAGTCATCTCATGCAGGTCATGTAAAAAGTGTGTTTTTGTCAACGGAGGTGACACATAGTCAGACTGTGTTTACAAAACCTCCAAATCATCCTCAATGTAGGCTTGAATATACAATGTATGACTACAATGAATTGTAATATGGCTTATTATGTTAATATAAGCTTAATTAATATAAACGTATCATTTACCCTATATTTATTGCACACGCAGGCCATATTACAAATGACTAAACCATGAATGAATTTAGGTGCACCATTTCATCGTTATTTTTAACATTTCAACAGACGATTGAAAATGCCTGTATGTGTGTGTGTGTGTGTGTGTGTGTGTGTGTGTGTGTGTGTGTGCGTGGGGGCACGTGTGTGTGCACGTGCACACATGCATATGTCTTTCAATACAAACCCATACTTTGCTATTTTAATGATGTGAAATGAGTTCATTCAATTTAATAGAATTTTTATTTAGTTTGTTGATTTTTTTTTATTAAGCAGCCCTTGAAATATATATTGCTGCGTATTAATTTTTGTCTTGGTATATGTTCTATGTCTGTGCTTTTAGTTTGTCCTGTGTATATCATTTTTTTCGAGTTAGTGTTGCAATTAGCAGAAAGAGCTAAACAAGGTATAAATAAACACATTCCCCTTCCTCTTCTAGTTAAATCCAATTCAAAAGAGCATTATTGGCATCCAAAAAAAATAATGTTGACCTTTTGAAAATTTAACAAAGATGAGATAAAGTTAAAGATATTTCCTCTAAATATGGTGTAACAAAAAAAACAGGGATGTACGTACAACATACATATCTCTCCTCTCCTCTCCTATTCTGGCGACCCACTTATTAAAAAATGGTCTCAACTCCGACTTCACTCGAATCTCTCTCTCTCTCTCTTTCTCACTCTCTCTCTCTCTCTCTCTCTCTCTCTCTCTCTCTCTCTCTCTCTCTCTCCTCTCTCTCTCTCTCTCTCTCTCTCTCTCTCTCTCTCTCTCTCTCTCTCTCTTTCCTTTGACCATCTTGATGCTATCTCCCGGGTTTGGCGAGTTGTCTGATTGCTAATAGGCTAAAAGGTGTGGGGGGGGGGCATGCTAAATGAATTAGCCTTCGCACTGGGAGATCACTTTGATAATGAAATAGTGGGAGGTAGTGAAAGAGTCAGTTTCTCAGTTGTGTATGTGTGTGTGTGTGTGTGTGTGTGTGTGCGTGCGTGCGTGCGTGCGTGTGTGTGTGTGTGTGTGTGTGTGTGTGTGTGTGTGTGTGTTTGTGTGGTGTGTGTGAAGCACAGAGAGAGCAAGAGAGAGATTCTCACGGCAACGTCGAAAAACAACACAGAATTTTTTCTCGAAAAATGCCAGAGAAAGAAAGAGAGAGAAACAACCCCAACAATCTAAATCTAAATATGGAGGACACAATCCTCTTTATTGGTCACATACATGTACATACATATACATTAACCCATCCTAGTATTGGGAGCAGTGGGCTGCAATTGTATATACAGCACCCTGGGAGCAGTGTAGGGGTCTGGTGCCTTGGTCAAGGGCACCTTGAACTTCCCGGAAGAAAAAAGGACACAATTCCGACATTGTATTTAATGAGTGCGAAGAAATAACACACCCAGAGAGAAAGAAAGAGAGAGGACAAAATGGACTCCGGGCGATAATGAGAAAACCATTGTTTCTCTCTCTCCCCCCCTCAGCCCCTCCCTCCCTCCCTCCCTCCCTCCCCCCCCTCTGCCCCCCCCCCCCATTCCATTCAAAGGACTAGAGTGACAGTTTGATGGAGCCAGGACAATGCAAAACGGGGTGAAGCAGACACAGAGTGTGTGGGTGCCCTTGTGTGTATGTATTTTTTTAAAGTCCCTCTTATAACTGGCCCGTGTTCTGTTTACGTTTTGATTTGTGTGCGTGTGTGTGTGTGTGTGTGTGTGTGTGTGTGTGTGTGTGTGTGTGTGTGTGTGTTTGTGTGTGTGTGTGTGCGTGTGTGTGAGTGTGCGTCTGCGTGTTTGTGTGTGTGTGTGTGTGTGTGTGTGTGTGTGTGTGTGTGTGAGTGTGTGTGTGTGTGCGTGTGTGAGTGTGCGTCTGCGTGTTTGTGTGTACAAGAGAGGGAGTCCGTCATAATATTGGTGATTGGAATGGGTTGCACAGTCGCGGTGAACTTTTCAAATGACATGAAGGCAAAAGCAGGGACCAAAAAAAGCTGCACACGACACATCATTAGTTATCAGGAGAACCAGAGGGCTGACTGGAGTACAACCAGAGAGAGAGAGAGAGAGAGAGAGAGAGAGAGAGAGAGAGAGAGAGAGAGAGAGAGAGAGAGAGAGAGAGAGAGAGAGAGAGAGAGAGAGAGAGAGAGAGAGAGAGAGAGAGAGAGAAAGATAGTGAAAGAGGGGGACAAAAATGATTCACAGCTATATGAGGAAGATTGGGGGAGAGCAACTGATACAGGGAGTGATAGACCAGCATCTATGCTGTGGAGATAGAGCGATAGATAGAGGGAAGATAGATAGAGAGAGAGAGAGAGAGAGAGAGAGAGAGAGAGAGAGAGAGAGAGAGAGAGAGAGAGAGAGAGAGAGAGAGAGACTTTAGCCTCGCTAACTATGCTGGTCATGACGTTAAGCTGAAGCCGTTGTTCATCACGTTGACAGTAAAGGCCTCTGGCTCCACTGTTGTAGGCTTTTGTGAGGAAGGGGTATTAAATGGACTCCTCCGCCACGGTGACATTATGGGGTTTGACCTTGTGAGATACAGTATGTCCCGGATTTATATACAAATACTGTTTTTATAAGAGAGAGGGAGAGAGAGACAGAGACAGAGAGAAAAGGAGAGGGGTGAGGGATATGGGGGGAGAGAGAGACACATGGGGGGGGGAGAGGGAGGAAGAGAGAAAGGGAGGGAGAGAGAGTGATATATTTATTGAGAGAGAGAGAGAGAGAGAGAGGAGAGAGAGAGAGAGAGAGAGAGAGAGAGAGATGCACATGCATTTTAATCAAATGCATATGACTTAATTGTAGTTTGAGTCTATTTTAAATTCAATTATGCCTGGTTACTTTTAGTTCCATTCCCATTCTTTTATTATACTATTTTAATAATCAAACAATTTGTTTTTATTCATGCAGCATGTTCAATTGTATTGCCATGCACCGGCTCGGATCTGTGTGGAAAAATACACTAAATGTGTATTTCCCCCCCCCCCCCCCCACACACACAAACACACACACACACAGGTAATTCCTGTGCTCCCAATTGGCCCTCCTAGCCATGGTCAGATAAGCCCGAGTAGTTAAGTAGCCCCACTCAATCTCTTTGTCTAAAAGGGCACATTTGCCGCTGAATCACGCTTATCCACTTGCTCTCTCTCTCTCTCGCTCGCTCTCTCCCTCTCCTCTCCCCTGCCTCCCTCCCCTCCCCTCCCCTCCCCTCCCCTCCCCTCCCCTCCCCTCCTATCCTGGCGACCCACTTATTAAAAAACATTTTCACCGATAGAGCCACGTCATTACGTCACTGTTAACGTCTTAATACGTCTCTGCTGTCCCAGCAACACTTGCGGCAACTTCCACAACAGTGGCGGATTACATGATGTATGTAAAAGTGTTGCTACTGGCTTTGGGGCTCCATTGGAATACAAACAGGGCTGGTCCAACGCGTTGAGCTGCTCGTCTTTAGCGTTACGGACGGGATTACGTTGAAGCCCTTTGAGACTAACTGGGATTAAGGGCTATACAAATAAAATGGACTTGACGTTAAAGTTGCAGTAATGGTGTACTTGGGATCATCGGCCTTTTCTTCTTCAAAACTGTTATCTTGTATATATTACACATATTTGTAAAATATATTTATTATATTTTTATATATATATATATATATAAATACTTGTAAAATATATTTATTACAATATATTTTTATATATTATATATATCATATATATATCATATATTTCTTGGTTGATAAAAGCATAATGAAGCAGACATTTATATTTATAAATTTGTTTTATATAAAAAAAAACATTAAATACACAATATACAATAATCACAACATGTAAAAGTGTAGAGTGCAGTGCAATAAGCCAATGTCAAAGCAGGCTCCGAGGAGGCTCCTGGGGGAGCTGCAGCCCAGTGGTGGCGGTAGCTCCGCATCAACATCGTCCAGGGCAGACGACTCCATAAACTAAAACAAAAGAAAAGTGCATTAAAAACATGACTCCATAAACTAAAACAAGAGAAAAGTGCATTAATTATGTCTCCACTACACTTCACTGTTTTTAGAAAGTAGCATCCTGACGTTAGCTATTGTTATCAAGGCTATGCTAGCGGCTAACAGAATCCTAGCAATCATAGCTACTAATTTCTGATGATACAAACATAACATTGATGTGAGAAATGAGTAGCTCGCTAAACAGCTTAGAAATGCAAAGCTAATTGGCAACACGGGGAAAGATTTATAAAGTAAAACATACCAGGACCAGTCTGACAGCAGCGGATAATCTGTCCCCCACTGATGACATCTCGCTATAGTTTTTTCTAATAGCAGTTTGTTCTAGAAGCTCCTCGAGTTTATTGTGACCTTCTGTGGAGGACCACCAAGCAAGGAGGCAGTTTGTTTCCTCCACGGACTACTGCTGCTTCACCTTCCATAGCGATTTTTTAGTGATTTTAAAAATGGCGGTCACAAATTTTGTGTTGGTCTGTTGGTCACGATAAGCCCCGCCCTAGCCCTTGACGTAGCGGTTCTTGCTGAGCTAGCCCAGCTTTGATTTGGGGCCGCTCAGAATCCAGTTTCCTGGGCCAAAAACTGGTTCCTTCGCGGTGGAAACGCAAAGAACTGGTTCGAGATTAGGCCCAAGCTCCGAACCAGCCCTCAAAAAAGCTTGTTGGAAACACTATATCTGTAACTCAAACTTCTCCCTCCTTTTCCAGTTCTCTCTCCCTCTCCTCCCCTCTCCCTCCCTCCACACCCCCCCCCCCCCCCGTCTCTCTCTCTCTTTCTCTCTCGCGCTCTCTCTCTCTCTCTTTCCCTCTCTCCCTCTCAGCTGTCTCAACACACCTTGGTTTTGCCGTGTGCGTGCGACTGCAGAGAAAGGTAGCAACAGATCTCCTCTGTGCCTTCGCTCGCCCGTTTGACACGTTGAAGCACGTTAACTGGGTAGGAATTAGCACCAAATGAAACCGCCAGAGATTTAGCGCCCCCCCCGACCATCGAGATGTTATTATAGACTCTGCATAAATGTGTAAGGTGTCCTGGGAGAAGGCGGTTGGATATTCAATTATCACAAATTAAACCATTAGTTTGAGAGGAATCAATCTAACTGCCTCAAAAGGGCCACGGGTTCACTTTTCCTGTATGATTGAATCTCCTTCTTTAAAGGGTTTTGAGAATGTTAATGTCAAACACACATTCCAATATGTATTCTAAATCTAAATATCTCAATCGGAGGATTTTAATCCTTTTTTTTGGTGATGTACAAACACACACACAGTGAAATTATTTTCTCTACATTCAATCCATCCTAGAATTAGGAGCAGCTGGCAGATGTTGTATATACAGCGGCCAGGGAGCAGTGTAGGGGTCTGGTGCCTTGCTCAAGGGCAGTGCCCAGGTATTTACAACGATGGCGACAATATGACATTTTACTTTTTACAATAATGTACGATTTTACAATAATATGAATACACCTCCCCCCACCCACCCCCCATTATTACTATGTTATGAGTTATACAGCGCTGTGAAGAAGAAGAAAATTATGGTATTTCATTCGTCAGCTGCCCTCAGGCCGACGGTGGCTATGCCGCTCGCCATGTGCTAGCTAGCTTGCGTGTGTCACACCGGCCATTACGGTGTCAGCGCGCCACTTGAGCCGCTCGCATGCTTGGCGTGCTAGCGTGAAAGGCGCCGGAGGGCCCGGCTCTCAACAGTCGCTACACAAGGACCATCTAAAGCCACTCTTGTCTAATCCACCTATCAAGGGTCAGAGTCTAGGGCTCTCTTGACATAGAAATAGATTTGATTTTTTTCTCTCTCCATAGTTTGAAGCCTTTTGTTTTTCTCCTGAAATACAGCAGATATGTGTGAATCAAATAGATGCAATCTGTAAGCATGTGTGTGCACTTTCTGGATTATATTTATTATTATTATATAATTATATATTATTTTATTTTCTTTGTCCTGGAATGAAACAGAAAGGAAATAGATATAACAAGAGAATAATGAAGATAAAGATGATTGATTTGTGTTCCCTGTCAAACGAACACATTGCTTCAAAAATCGATATTATATATTATATTATTATTGCAGGAAACGTCAACACTTCAAAAAAACTCAACGTATTTCTACTTGTCTTCCCCACTTTATCCAAATCGGTGTGTCGAACAAGTGAAAGTATTCTCCCATTCTTAAAGAAACATGCACCCAATTTGGCCCACACAACACAAAGGTAACCAAAATAAGAATACATACGAACATGAATAGCAAATACAACTATACGAAATAATTATTATTATCAACACGTATCGAATTTTGAGGCATTTGGCTCCTACATAACTGGCAAAATTAACTCAAATTAAAATGCTCCCTTTTGGGTTTCCACTGCCTCCATCAAAAGTAGTTCACAAAGTTCTGCATTCAATCAGTGTGATCAAACTGAATCATTCATACCAACACACTTTATACCGCACAAACTGTGCAGTTAGTTTTGTTGTTGCCACCTGTGAATAGCGTATACGTTCAAAGTCGATTTTCAAATGAAAATAGTGCAAAAATGATAGCGATTACATTGTGGTGCTTGTGAAATTACCCACACGCTAACACAAAATATGCTAATAATAAGAGGCTTTTACCGACTTGAGAGTCCTGGCAGATGCTCATTACAAAATGTGAATCTTGAAATGGGATTATTATTCTGGGACATAATGTGTAGATATTTATATTCCTGTTTGCTACCCTCATTGTTGAGTATCATTGCATTAATACTACCAACGCTTTCCCTTTCACTCGCAAAAACTCAAATATATTTTCCGTGCGCCGGGAAAATGGCCAGCGGTGTCATTCTGATCACGTTGCGGTGGCTTTACTCATCAAAAAAAAAAAGAGAAGATAACCGTAAATATGTTTTTCATAAGATGTCGAAAAATACAAATAAATCAACTGTTTTGTTGCTGTGTCGCGTGGTAGGGGGGGGGGAAATATTCTATCAACCCTTGGTGTTTTTATTTTTTGATGTGCTTTCCCGAGCGAGTGGGAGGTGGTTTTAATGACATGATGACTCACAGGGCGGTGAGTCGCGAGCAAACCAAGTGCACAGAGGATACAGAGTGGAGGTGACAGAACAACAACATGTTGCACACGTTCCCTGCTCCCACTTAGCCTGAAAAACCCCCTAACAACATCAACACAATGAGGGAATAAATAAACAAAACAGGGTAGGTGTGGTTAACAAAAAAGGGGAACGCATTTGATTTCCCAGTCTCTTGCTCTCTCTCTCTCTGTCTCTCTCTCTCTCTCTCTCTCTCTCTCTCTCTCTCTCTCTCTCTCTCTCTCTCTCTCTCTCTCTCTCTCTCTCTCTCTCTCTCTCTCTCTCTTTCTCTCTCTGTCTTTCTTATCTGCCCTCCCCTCCTTGATGAAATATCACGGGATAAAAAGGAGGAAAGGCCAGATATTTTGTTTATTTAATTCCTTTCTTTCTCTGCCATGTTGAGAATAAATAGAACAGAATAGAACCATGAAAAGGGCCCATGAACTCCCCCCACCCCCCCCCCCCCCCAGAAGAGTGTTTGTTTGTCGCTCTTTGAGTTCCTTTATTTTTTGGTTTATTTTCTTCCTTCACTTTTATGTAATTCTTTCTTTTATTTCGTCCCATTATTCTTTCTTTCCCTCAGGCTTTATTTATGTGTGTTGGATTTTTTTTTCTGCATGTGTCACATTACACATCACAGATGAAGCTGGAAAAATAATACTTTGAAACAAGGGAATATATATTTATCTCCCCCCCCCCCCCCCCCCCCCCCGCCCCCTTATGGCTTTTCCTCATTTCACAGTCACTCTACTTAAGTCACAACAACAGCTTAAGACGATCGCTATCCGCTGTGCTCGTCGCGGTATCACCCCTCCACCTTGTTTCACAGTCAGCTCAAATGTGTTTGTGTCTTGGGGATAACAACAAAAAATAGGAATAGATTACACCCGGACCCCATGGTAATATGAGGAGGAACAGAATCTAAATCCTCCCATTGTCTAAACAATTGTTTGTTGCCCACATTTGACTGGGAAATTCACAGGAAAAAGCAGGTTTCTTTTACGGCTTCAGCAAGTGTTTGGGGTCTCTCGCCAAGGTCGGCTGTACTTAAAGTGAAGTCGTTGAGTCTTTTTCCGTGTTTTCCGTTTCATCATAGATTCGTCGTTTTTTTGGAACCAGAAGATGTGAACTGAGTTCTTGGCGGAAAAGTGAAAAAGGCTGAGACTTGTCTGGGTTTAACCAAAAGAGAAAGAGAATAGTCTTCAATGCATAATATTTATACCTGACTGAACACAAGATCATCTGGGAAACTCAGACTTCTGAGTTACATATTCTACATATTCTGAAAACGTTTTCACAAGCGCCTATAAAAATAATACATCTCCTACAAGTTACACATAATAACTGATACAAGACCTCGTTTTTGCAGGACACATCAGGTATCACTGCAATAACCCCAGAATCCATTATACAAAGTGGCATCAGGACATTAAACTAATCATTGAAGTAGGCTACATCAAGCTCGCTCTTTAACGTTATTTTCGACTTGTCTCACGATGATTACGTATCGATGGATCTGCTGCCCGCGGACCCACATCTACGCAATGCTACTGCAGTTACAGTATACAATAGCTGCAGTTACAGCTATTGATGACCTGGTTCCCATCCCTACCCATCACAATAAAAACGAACATAAACTTTGGAAAAAAGATACACATATACACACACACAAACACACACACACACACACACACACACACTCACACATACTACACACATACTCTCTCTAATAGCTGCCCCACCCGAGCTGCAAAATCAACAAGGTAACCAATGCTCCTCGTAATACCGACCACCGGTGTGTGTGTGTTGTGTGTGTGTGTTGTGTGTGTGTGTGTGTGTGTGTGTGTGTGTGTGTTTGTGTGTGTGTGTGTGTTGTGTGTGTGTGTTTGTGTGTGTGTGTGAGAGTGAGTCATTGTTTTTCTGGTTTGTTTGTATTGATTTGGTTTTAATAACACAGTTGGGAGCCACGGGCGAGCAACACGCATGTTGCGTACTCACATCCGATTGTTGGCACAACATCCCATATTGCCAAGTAAAGATGATGTTTGAACTCTGTGGAGAGTGTGTGTGTGTGTGTCTGTGTGTGTGTGTGTGTGTGTTTGTGTGAGGTTGGCTGGTTGAAGCAGCCTCACCTGGCCCCCAGTCAGGCTGGTTAGACTCTGTGGGCTGCTGGTTGAGGCTGCACATCTGTGGTGCATTTGGGGAAATCAAAGCACACAGGATAAACCAGCCACCGCACACACACACACACACAAACACACACATGGGGTCCTGAGGAGCCTTGTCAGTGTTTAGCCACACTGGGGCCCAATGTGGGGTCTTTCCAATCAGCTGCAGTCGGTGGATGTTGGCGGTACCACGAGAATGGACATCGCAGCCTATAGTGGTGATGGGGAATTCAGTTAATATTTTTATTGTGAGTCGATTGTTTGGCTCTTTACTCGACTAGACTTGACTACTCTACGCTTTACTACTCTTCCGCATCACTTGTCCAGTCTTGACGAGCCTTCAATCGACTAGTCAAGACTAGACTTGACTACTCCTCATTCGACTACACCAGCGTGTGTTACAAAGTGTTACAAAATGACTATCCTGTTTATTTACTGATCTCATGTGACGCAACTCAACCAATCAAATCGTCTGCAGTCAGTGAGCGTGCAGATTACAACACACACAAACACACACACACATGGAGAGAAGGAGAGAGAAAAAGTTGGAGAAATTTCACACAAAACAGAAAGGTAGACAGTAAAAACCCCTACATGTTGGTTCTTCCAACGGGAAGTTCAACCGCAGTACATCTCATTTGTTTGGTGGCGACAATTAAAAGCGACAATTTTAAGCGGCACTACGAGATAAAGCACACATGTTTTGAGCAATCATACCCACCACAAATAAAATATATTTATATATTTTTATTTTTTTTGCCGCGCACCGAGAAAAGTCTCATGTATTTTGCGTCATCTGATCGGCTCTTTTGATTGGCCGTTTTTGACAGCTCCGATGATTCATTTTCGAGTTAATATTGGCAATTGAATAGCAGGCACAGACGCACAATTACGGCAATTTTTTAGCAGTAACTAAATAATATTTTTTTGGACTAAGTGAAATAGGATAATTTCCCACAGCACACCTAACGATCTCTCACGGCACCCTAGTGTGCCACAGTACAGTTTTTGAAAATCACTGGACTACACGACACTTGACAAGTCCAGTCTTGTTGACTCTACACTTGAGTAGTCCAGAATGTACGACTCTTCACTCAACTAGACTACACTCGACTAGTCCAGACTAGACTCGACAACTCGTCACTCGACTGGTCGAGAATTTCGGACTCTTCACTCAACTAGACTACACTTGGCTAGTCCAGACTTGGCGACTCTACACTCAACTAAGTCCAGACTCGACTTTACAAGTTTACACTCCACTAAGACCGGCCTCACCTAGACTCGACTACTCTTCAATCGACAGAGTCCAGAAATTACTTGATGACTTTGCACTCGACCAAGTTCAGACTCAACTTGATTACTCTACATTAAACTAAGTCCAGACTTGACTGCTCTACACTCCACTAAGTCCAGACTCAATTTGACGACCCCACACTCGACTAGTCCAGAATTTACGATTCCACCACATCGACTTTGAGCCTCTTCTTGGAATTTGAAAAAAACAGAAACCCGGGCCAACTCCAGGCTTGACGCTTGAGATAAATGATGTGAGCGTGGTGGGGGAAAGGCGCTGTGTGCAGATCCCCCTCCTCAGCTCCAAACAGACTGACAGGGTCCATTAAGAAGCCGCGGGGTTGCCGCCGGGGTCGCCGTGCGGCGATACATATGATCAAAACGTCCTTGGAGCAACCTTTTTTTTTAACTGTAGGGGAAGCGCCGGTGTGTAGGGAGGGGGGGGGGGGGGGGGCTCTCTCCAAATGGGAAAAATATTAGAAACAAACATGGAGAGAGAGGGAGAGATGTGGCGCTGGATTTTAACAAACCAGCGTTTGTCTGTTCCACTGGGTTTGATGAAGAAGATCAGAGAGCAGAGCTAATGGATAACAGCCTCATATGTGTGTGTGTGGCGGGGGGGGGGGGGGGTGGGTAGGGGGTTGGGGTTGCATGTGTTATTATTATTATTATTATTATTATTATTAAAACAAGTGACCCTCATGGGGAAATAAAAGACCTTGGCAGGACCCCGGTCTCGGGTACACAATGCCCAGGGCGACTGACCGAGCGAGGTTTCTCCTTGCGCTATCACTTCACCCTCTCTCTCTCTCTCGCTCTCTCTCTCTCTCTCTCTCTCTCTCTCTCTCTCTCTCTCTCTCTCTCTCTCGCACACACACACACACACACACACACACACACACACACACACACACACACACAC
The DNA here is from genome assembly GCA_027704905.1 of Muraenolepis orangiensis. NCBI lineage: Eukaryota > Metazoa > Chordata > Actinopteri > Gadiformes > Muraenolepididae > Muraenolepis > Muraenolepis orangiensis. The sequence goes on from CM051009.1 coordinate 7,674,789, forward strand.
ACACACACACACACACACACACACACACACACACACACATTCTCCCTCTCCGGCCTCTGTATCTCCTTCTCTCCTCATTCTCTCTCCTTCCCCACATCTCTCTCTCTCTCTCTCTCTCCCTTTTTCCCTTTACCCTCTGCAACCCCCTTCCCCCACCCTCCCTAACATCCCACCTCACCACCCCTCTGTCTTCATCTCTCCCTCCTCCATTTCTCCCTCCCCCCATGTAGTGATCGATTGAGCTTCTTCTGCGACGGGCGATAAGCTACAAACTCATTAAGTTGTCTACTCTCTCTCCCTCTATTTCTCTTTCTCTCTCATATTTATATTCATATATCTATCCCTCTCCATCCACATATTGTCACGGATTAGGGTTGGACCCAAATGCAACACACAGACACCAAGGACAGATTGTGATATTTGTTACAATATCACACATACAGACAGGGACAGGCAGAGACGTAGTGGGGGACAGGCAGGTGATCAGGAACCTGGCAGGGCAGACAAACCAGGTGGGGACAGGCAGAGGCGTAGTCAGGGACAGGCAGAGAATCTGGAACAGGAATCAGAACTGGTAAACGCTGGAATGTCTGTATACTCAGGAACAATCTGGCGCTGTGTGTGTGTGCGGGGGTAGGATTAAATAGTAACGTTAATAATGATGCGCTGCAGCTGCGGGTGAGAATTAACAAGGGGGGCGTGGCTATCCGGAAGTGCGTAGTGGGAGCAAAGAGATTGGAATGTGCAATGATATAAGGGGGCGTGGCTATCTATATAAGCGGGCAAGTGCAAACTGTGACAGAACCCCCCCCCCCCCCCCTTAAGGGACGGCTCCTGACATCCCCAAAACAACAACAAAAGCAAATGTCCTCTTCGCAATAGCCTTCTCCTCCGCCGCTTCCTGGAGAGTCCCGCCCTCCTCCGAGGATGACCCCTCCCTGTCCCTATAAGAGGACTCTGATGAAAGGAGGGAAAGAGTCTCCCACAGCGACGGGAACGAAGCAGGCAGCGAACCGCGCACTTCAATGAACCGGGGCAGTGTGGCGTCGTCAGAACAGGGCAGTCGGCGTGTGAGTGTTCGGGGGTAGGCTTAAATAGTAACGTTAATAATGATGCGCTGCAGCTGCGGGTGAGAATTAACAAGGGGGGCGTGGCTATCCGGTAGTGCGTAGTGGGAGCGAGGACACTGGAATGTGGAATACGATAAGGGGGCGTGGCTATCCCGGCGAGTGCAGTGGAAGCGAGGAGGCAGGAGTGCAAACAGTGACACATATAGACATAAAGAGTTGCGGCGGTGCTGGATTAACAAGCCATCGAGAGAGAGAGAGAATCTTCCGGAAGACGATTAAAAGTCAAATTTGGAGAAAAAAATCGATACGAACGTGCACAAATATGTATATGGGCTAGACGTCCATTTAAACATGCTGTAACACATAGATTAATGTATCTAAAATAAACAACCAAAACAGCTTTGGATAACGTAATAAATGAGTCAATTGTAAATAGATAGAACTTGTGGACGGACGGATGGATTTCACCGAAAAGGAAGAGGAAAACATCGTCATCAGGATAGGCAGGATAATATTTAATTTGATTCACAATCACACACATACACACACACACACATACACACACACACACACACACACACACACACACACACACAAATAATGCCACCATGATGATGCAACAAGCACAGATAGAACATTTTTGTGACAAAACCCTCTGTCCGACCTGGGATCACAGGCATTATCCTGGTGGCGAAGCGAAAAAGCTATTTACGTGCACCGGTTTCCAACTGTTGACACAAATGACACACCTACGGCTGAGAGAGAGAGAGAGAGAGAAAGTGTGCACTATTAATGGTAAATGGTAAATGGACTGCATCTATATAGCGCTTTTCTAACCAGTGCGGCCACTCAAAGTGCTTCATACAAGTCATGCCTCACATTCACCCACCGACGGCGAAGTCAGCCATGCAAGGAGACAGCCAGCACGTCAGGAGCAGTTAGGGTTAGGGTGTCTTGCTCAAGGACACCTCGACAGTTTTTTCAAGGAGGAGCTTAATATAAAAGCAATCACAACTTTGTGTAATATTAATATTATGTTATTTTTATAATGCTATAATATAGTAATAATATTATAATATTAATACTATTAATATTATTGGTTATATTATTTGTATTACTGTTACTTCTAATATTAGTTGTAGTAGTATTTGATGACATTTGGATTTCAACTGAAGCGACTTACAGTGAATTCAAATGTAAGTAGTAGTAGTAGTAGTAGTCGTATGTAGTAATAGTATGAGTAATAGTAGCCATAGTATGTAGTATTAGTAATAGCAGTAGTATTAGCATGTATTAGTAGTTGCAATGGATGCTTTTTTATATAGCGCTTTTATCCAAAGCGCTTTACAAGTCATGCCTCACATTCACACCCACGGTGGAGTCAGCCATGCAAGGAGACAGCCAGCACGTCAGGAGCACTTAGGGTTTGGGTGTCTTGCTCAAGGACACCCACAACACCCACAAGGACAGTTTTTTGCTAGGAGGAGCCGGGGAATCGAACCAGCGACCTTTCGGTTGTAAGGCGACTGCTCTACCTCCTGAGTTATACTGCCGCCCAGTAGTAGTAGTAATAGAAGTATGTAATATAAGTAGTATGTAGTAGAAGTAGTAGTAGTAGTAGTAGTATGAAACAGTAGTCCTATGTAGTAGTAGTAGTAGTAGTAGTAGTAGTAGTAGTAGTAGTAGTAGTAGTAGTAGTATGTAATAGTAGTAGTATGTAGTTGTAGTAGTAGTATAAATATTAGCAGCAGCAGTAGTAATAAAAGCAGGAGTTATAGTAGAAGAAGCCTAGTAGTAACAGTATGTAGTAGTAGTAGTAGTAGTATTATAAGTAGTAGTAGTAGTAGTAGTTGTAGTAGTAGTAGTAGTAGTAGTAGTATTATAAGTAGTAGTAGTAGTAGTAGTAGTAGTAGTAGTAGGAGTAGTACTAGAAGTAGTAGCAGTATAATATATAGCAGAAACATACTCGGGAAGAATATTAAATATCAGAGCCTACAGAGACAGGTACTGTCACTATCAAAGGCACGTTTTTTCCCCCACCTTTCTTAAAGAGTGCACTCTGAAGCCAATTATATCCATTCTGTAGGTCATGGTGGATCACCGCCTCACTAGCAGCTCTGATGTTTACATTCCAAAAGGGCGTCCTCTTTTCTCCTACTCTTTTCCCTGTGTCATCACGCCGCTAGCAGTTAAGCCCTTTGGTCGGACGAGGGGGACAGGAAATGATCTGAGCGGCACCTCCACAAACAGGAAACTCTCTCTCTCTCTCCCTCTCCCTCTCTCTCTTCTCTCTCTCCTCCTCTCTCTCTCTCTCTCTCTCTCTCTCTCTCTCTCTCTCTCTCTCTCTCTCTCTCTCTCTCTCTCTCTCTCTCTCTCTCCTCTCTCTCTCTCTCTCCTCTCTCTCTCTCTCTCTCTCTCTCTCTCTCTCTCTCTCTCTCTCTCTCTGATTTTGTTCCTTTGTTTGTTGCTTTGGTCTACTTGGCTTGGGAAGCAGAGGGTTTCCAGTTCAAGTCCACGAAATGGACCAAGTATGGAGTGAGACATGTTAAAAAGGTGCCAGTTCACCTCCTGGGCACTGCCGAGGTGCCCTTGAGCAAGGCACCAGACCCCTTCACTGCTCCTCGGGTGCTGTATATACAATATCTGCCCACTGCTCCTACTACTAGGATGGGTTAAATGCAGAGAAACAAATCTCACTCGTGTGTGTACATGTATGTGACCAATGAAGACGATTCAAACCTTCAGGAAACCCTTTGAAACAAAAGCTGCCGCTTTTAGAATAATTCGGCATTGTGTAGACACAGCATGAGTGCCTCCCCCCCCTTTGTTATAGGAGGGCTATCGGCAGACGGAGAGAACCATATTTTACTGTTCATCGCTCACTCAGTGGGAATGGTTGCTTAAGTGCTCGAAATTGCCTTAGCGGTCCAGGGGCAATTCATAGGCAGTTCAGTGTCTGGACATTTACTAGTATCCCCCGTCGATAAGCATTTATGTATTTCGTGCCGGTGTGTGTTTGTGTGTGTGTGTTTGTGTGTGTGTATGTGTGTATGTGTGTGTGTACGTGCATGCATCTTTAGGGGTCCAATCCTCTTTTGTCTGTTGTCTGCTCATTGGCCTCCTTGAGCAAGATGGGCCCTAGCCCCTACCTGCTCCTGAGTCACACGTATCCAAACTCACGCTCAGTCAATTTGAAGAAAAGCGAACATATACACAACGTATTTGTATTACTTATATAGAACGTTCGATAACTTATACCAAGAAATGCTTAGCGTGTGGCCGGCGTTCACAATTTATGCCCAAGCGTATTGCCAAAGATCACGTGTCGTAACCGATAAAAAGGCTGGCCCTCGATGCTTCAAATCATAGCCGCACTAGACATCGCAGTATCAACGTCACCGTCACACCGTCGGAGTATCTATCAAAATCACCGTATCATTATGTCGGAGAAAACTTCGAAGAACGCTGCCAAGAAGTCTGGCCATGGGCATGGACGTGGATGTGGACATGGAAGTGGACGTGAACGTGGACGTGAACGCAGGATCCATCATCACCCACAATATCACCCTCTGGAGATGATGCAGGTTCCAACGCCTCTCGGGCCTCCACCTCCTCTCAGCCAACCCTTGGCAAGAGGAAGAGGGCCAAGAAGACACTGTTTTGTCTTGATGTCCAAGAGGAGCAGCTCATGTGCGATTTCATTTGCGAGAACGCCGTCCTCTGGGACATCAAGAAGACTGACTACCGGAGGGTGGACAAGAAGGCAAAACTCTGGGAGGATCAAGCCAAGGCCATGGGGAAGACTGTCGAGCACCTTCAAGGGTGGTTGAAGTCCCTGCGAGACACCCACACCCGTCTCGACAAGAAGAAGAGTTGTGTTGGCGCCCCTGGAACTGACTGAGAGGGAGTAGTGGGTGAAGGCAAACCTCGGCTTCCTCAAGACTGTGGTCCGCCATCATTCTGAGCCCATCAACAGTGTAAGTAGAAACAAATATTCATATTAATATTAATATGTATTTATATTAATGTTATTGTGATTACAAATCATTGAATTTGCTTTGTATTATTGCCTTGTATTTTACTAATCAAGTGTCATAATTGCAGTTGAAGACAAACATTGCAGCACACAGTGGGGACCTCGAGGCTGCCGAGGCTGCCTGTGCAGACATTGCTGTTGATGACCACAACACGCCCTCTACATCCTCACAGCGCAAGGGCAAGCTTGGCCAGGACAATGACCAATTGCTGCTGTCACTCCAGAAGAGGGTGAACGAGACTGGGGAGTTCCTCAAAGGTCTCGCATAGCCTCAGCCCATCACAGCCACTGCAGTTTTTGCCAACTACGTGCGTGACAGCCTGGTCAGCATGCCCCAGCACATGTTCCGGAGCGGCCAAGCCTTTGATCCAGCTCAATAGTTGTATGCCAACCCCCCTTCAACAGCTGTAGACTGCAATAGCCACTGTCCCCCACTGTGAGATAAACATTACAGTTGGTCAAACAGGATAAGTACAAGACAAGACCCCTCAGGACAATAAGGCAAAAGGGTGATAGGGAGAACTACATTTGCATTCTCTACTAGAACCCTGAGGTCAATAAACAGAGAGTGATAGAAGGGATAACATATGATTTTTCCATTACAGAACTGGCGACCTTCCGGTTCCCAACCCAAGTCCCAACAGACTGAGCTTCTGCTACCGCCCCCTGGCAGTAGCCACCACTAGTCAGCAAAATGGGGGATCTTTCCCCTCTTCACTTAGACCAACCTCTCCCCCTTTCTCTCCCCCTTCTTTCTCCCCTCTCAGCACATGGACTTTGAGTCTTTGAAGCACCGCATGTGGGAGGTCAGGCATTTTGTTCTCCCAGATTATTCTGCCAAATGCACTGTTTGTAAAACCCCTAAAGAAGGGCCCGGGAGGTGCTGTGAACCAATGAAACAAGGGCACTTTGGGGAAATCAAGGAAGCTCAGGATAGCAAAGCGCATTTAGCTCGACAAAAGAGAGAGAGAGAGAGAGAGAGAGAGAGAGAGAGAGAGAGAGAGAGAGAGAGAGAGAGAGAGAGAGAGAGAGAGAGAGAGAGAGAGAGAGAGAGAGAGAGAGAGAGAGAGAGAGAGAGAGAGAGAGAGAAAGAGAGAGAGAGAGAGAGAGAGAGAGAGAGAGAGAGAGAGAGAGAGAGAGAGAGAAAGAGAGAGAGAGAGTGAGAGAGATAGCTCACTCTGATTGCTAATTGATTTTGTTCTGCGTAAGCAACGCTGGGGGTCTCATAGGCTGGAATAAAATTGATTTGATGATGGATAGGGTTTCCTAAATTATGAGCTGCGTACTATTTGGGTACACAGCATTGAAAGGCTAGAAATATGAATATATATTACAAACGAAAGATTTTTCTTTCTTTATCTTTCCCACCAAATTTGATTTGGAGGAAAATATATTTTTGCCAAGGCAGAAATAACAATATAGGCTTTTTAACATTTATTCTAAATATGTTTGCAGTTGATATATAAAACATAGGGGGAAAATGATTTGATTGCATTATATGTATTACTTTAAGTTAAAGTACAAGATACAAGATACAAGATGTTGTATTGGCCATTTGCAACAAGTACAATGGAATAATTACTCCCCATTCCCTCCCGCAATATGAATTTTGAAAGGTAAAAGTGCTGATATTCACATGTACGCTCTCAAAATAATGTTCCAATAAATTTGAATCAATGTTGGCTCTTTATGGCAAAAACCAGAGAGGGCAATTCCCAATAATTGTAAACACATACGGAATGAAACACATACATAAGAATCTATATCAAACAAGCTGTTCGCTTTCACTTCCTACATGTCTTGCTTTCTCTGCTTCTCTCTCTCTCTCTCTGTCTCTCTGTCTCTCTCTCTCTCTCTCTCTCTCTCTCTCTCTCTCTCTCTCTCTCTCTCTCTCTCTCTCTCTCTCTCTCTCTCTCTCTCTCTCTCTCTCTCTCTCTCTCTCTCTCTCTCTCCCACTTTCTACCATCCTTTCTCCCTTGACGTATGTTTCTTTCCATTCATGGAGTGATTAGCGGCATGTGATTGCATGCCGCTTTCCTCCTTTCCTCCAGATGGTTTAATTTTCAGAATGTCTGTCAAAGTGTTCAAGTGAAAACACGTGTGTGTGTGTGTGTGGTTGGGGAGGTGTATGTTAGTCTACCGCAACTTTGGTGGGGGGGGGGGCGGCACCTGGTATGCATTCGAGGGTCACAGGTGATTGCTGACATATGCTGTCGATAATTTCCAGTCCAACGCAGGGTCGACTGACACAATAAAACAACAACAACCGATGATTGCGTCCAATTGTTTGGGAGGCCCCATTTAGTCCGATGAAGATGACGGCCATTGATTGCAAATGTAAAATCTTTAAAATCGAAAACAACAAAAGAGTACTATGAAACTATGAACTATGAACTATCAAAAAGATTATATTGCGATATACAATTTTTTTATATAATCCATTGTTTTATTCAATGCAATTCTAAACATTTTTTCTTTTACATCGCGTGTGGACAACATAACAGATAAAGTATGTAAATGGCAGTTTATTTTGGTTTCATTCAAACCAAAGCAAAATTTCTCGAGTGTTGCTGAAATTCTTGGAATTCACACCTCCTTCTGGAGTTGGTAAGTGGGCTATTACCTTACATTTCATAGGTAAGGTTAGTTCTGATAGCTGTATATATAGCAGACTTGATTTTTTTGTTGCTCGTACCAGTCAGATCTATACAGAGCTAGCATTCTGATACACACAATTTGAAAATGTGTTTTATGGTTTGTTTCATGGTTAATGTTAATTTCATAACGAAGACCGAACTACAGCGTGTATTTAGCCAACACGTAGCTGGCTAGCAAGGAATTTGTTTCTTTCCCTCCAAAAGCAGCTGGTCACGTTATGTTAGAGTCTGACAATGTTATGTAAGGCTTCAATTCATATTACATGTGTTTAAGGTATAGGTTAAATAAAATAAGTGAAAATACTCTGGAAAATGAGTGGTAAATCACTGACAATATTGTATTAAATCGACTCTCTGTCGGTACTCAATACAATAACGTAATAAGGAGGTTATTCTAAGGTGTTGGAAGTTGGCCTATCCCCAGACTGAGCCAGAAATCATGATCCACTGGCATGTTCAATTTTAAATGGGTCTTGGACATATCCAATTTGCAAATGAGACTTATTCGTTACCGCAATATATTCAAATAATGATATTTTCTACCCAATAGAATATACCCTACATAATACTTAGATAAACTCCACTAGGGATGTGACATATGGGCTGTATGTATCATCACGGCACCATAAATTGCTGTAGGCACTCACACGCGCGATTGCGGCATAGATTTTGAAATAGCTTTTAATGGTGTCTGAAGGTCATTAAATCCAAGTGAACTAGACTTTGAAACAATGATGTATAAATTGACAGTGATTTTCTTCAAGCATGCAACGTATTCACAACATCGACCCTTTTAATGTGCATCTGTAATGTGTCTCAACAGATGCCCTGTCTCACCTAAGTGAAGCAGACCTGTAGATAACGACTAAACCTGTGTGCTAAACCTGTGACACCTCTGTAAAGCGGGTGTATTGCCTTCATCTTGCTGTATTGTTGTCAGTTTACTTGGTCTCGGGCAACATTAACCCTGCATGCTCGGAATTTATAGATACACCCTCTCCGGGATAAGTGTATACATGCAGTAACATAGGCAACTTCATATATATATATTTCAAAGTATTTATTTTATTCTATTATATATATATACTGTATATATACTGTATGTATACATACAGGCACCTGAATATAAATACTGTCCTCAATAAGGTCATGCCACATGACATTTGTCTATTTATTTGATTATATTTGATTATATTATATTAGATCATGGAGTGAGCACGGCGCTGGAGGAAAGCAGACGCGTCTCTACGAGCTCCCGCAGTTTATTTAGTTTACTTTGCTTACTTTTACTTTCACTTGCAGGAGAGGGGTCCCATGGCGGCCTTCTGGTTAGGACACGCCAGAGGCGATGGAAACCAGCCCTACTGAGCATTCTCCTCGCCAACGTCCAGTCTCTCGCAAACAAGTCAGACGAACTGAACTGTCGCATCGTCTCGCAGCAAGACATCAGGGAGTGTTGCGCCATGATTTTTACAGAGACGTGGCTGTCCTATTCCTGATGAAGCAGTGCAACCACCGGGATTCTCCTTGTTTCGGACCGACAGAACAGGTGAGTCCACGGGGAAGAACAAAGGTGGGGGCGTATGCTGCTTGGTGAACAACAGCTGGTGTACGGACGTTAAGGTGCTTTCTCAATACTGCTCATCTAATCTGGAATTACTGACGATCGCCCTTTTTACTTGCCGAGGGAAATCTCCGCTATTATTATGGCGGCGGTTTATATCCAACCACGGGCTGACAGGACTAGGACAAACTTTACAGTGAGGTGAGCAAACTTCAGAATCTCTACCCTAAGGCAGTCCCCATTATAGCGGGGGACTTTAACCACTGCAATTAAAAAGAGGTATTCCCAAAATATTATTATTATACTATTACACCACCATCAAGCACGCTTATTGTTGTGCGGCCGGCTTTCGGCCGTGCTTCTACTTCCCGCTTACAAGCAGAAGTTGAAGTCCACACTCACAGTTGTAAAGAACGTGCGTCGCTGGACAGACAATGCCATACTACACCTGTAGGGGGGGCTAGAAATCACTGACTCGAGTGTATTCAAGACCACTGACCTTGATTTGTATGCAGATCATGTCACAGCATACATTCACATTCACACACAAAAGGCTAGTGGAGGAATGTATCCCGACCAGGTCTGTTTCCTCATTCCCGAACCTCAAACCATGGATGAATGCTGATATACGGAACAAACTTAAGGAACGGAGTACCGCTTTCACAAAAGGCGACTCCGATCACTACAAGAAGGCCAAGTATGAACTCAGAAAAGCCATCAAGAATGGTCAATTGGATTATTATAACAAATTGGAATCACAGTTCAGGAACTCTGACACCAGACGTATATGGCAAGGTCTGAGGGTCCTTGTGTAGTGCAGGGGCAGTCACCAACAACAACCTCAACCTACCAGATGAGCTAAAGAAGTTTTTTGCTCGCTTTGAAAGTGACCATGAGCCGACCAACAACTTGAACATCCACCCAGAGGACTACGTTCTACAACTGTCCGAGTCCGAGGTCCACAGAACCTTCAGGAGGGTGAAGGCAGGGAAGGCCAGACAGAGTTGTGTTCACCGACATCTACAATGCATCACTGCAACAGTCTGTCATCCCAGCATGCTTCAAAGCGACAACCATTGTGCTGTTACCCAAAAAGACCAAGGTAACATGTCTCAATGATTATCGTCCAGTGGCTTTAACACCCATAGTCATGAAGTGCCTGGAGAAACTTGTAATGTTGCATATAAACTGTCCCTAGACCCACGCCAGTTTGCATACAGACCAAACAGGTCTGTAGACGACGCCATTTCCCTGGCACTACACACAGCCCTGCAGCACCTAGACAGGAGGGACACCTACGTCACACTGCTGTGCATTGACTACAGCTCGGCGTTCAACACCATCTTTCCCTCCAAACTGATCCTGAAACTTCGGGACCTTTTATCCACAGGCAGTGCACCTACTGAACTGCTAGGAGTGCTGCCACTTTCACTTTCATAACATTGTCATTAACATTACACTTACATACTTTGCTAGACTTTCTGGACTCATCACAGTTACTGCACTGTACTGCACTGTATTCATGATGCTGTTGCACTACTGCACTTTAAATGCTTTTAAAGATTTTTGTTAAAACAACTAAAAAACATGTACATTCAACACATTAAGTCACTTGCTGCTCTTTTTTTTGTTTATTTTTATTGTATATATTATTAATATTTTTATGGGGTTGTTTTAAAGGAGATGTTTAGTGCGGGAGGGAATGGGGAGTAAGCATTCATATGTACTTGTTGTAAATGACCAATAAAAATAACTTGTATCTTGTATCTTGTATCTTGTATATATGTAAATATATATATATTTTCTTTACCCATTTATTTATTCTGTGTACAATTTTACAACGTGTATCCATTAGAGAAGTCACACTGTGTCATGTACAGGTAGTCCAGCAGTGCCTGTGTTAGAAACCAGTAGCCAAACAAGAATTAAGGTGACATACTAAAAAGCGGTCTGTGTCGCTACACACAAAATCCTCCAAAACATGTTCTCATATAGGAGAGATTAAAGGGGCTGCCAGGCTCGTGTCGTTTGACGCCAAGCTAAGCAGCCATCAAATCAGCCGGCATTCATGCGATAAATGCGACGCTGGTGGTGTCGCTGGTGGTGAGGTGCGCTGAGCGGGTCGCTGTCGTGACGGTTTGCACTAACAAAAACGGATTTTGTGACAGAGAAGACACATTTAAATGGCCTTTTTGAACTAATTCCCCGCACAAACATTTATTATTGATCAAACGAGATTTATATATATTGTAATGCTGTGGCCTTGCCCACAATAGTGTCTTCATCCAGGACAAAGGGGGTTAGGGAGTTCATTGGGTGTTGTATGCCTGTGTTTGTTTACCTGCATGTGTTGGGGTGGGTTTCCACTATAGAGGGTGATTGGCTGCGAGCGCTAGGGGGAGGGGGAGCAAGTTGCGAGTTAACACGAGTTGGAGAGTCACACGAGAGTTTGAGTTGGGAGTTGGGAAACGAGAGTTTGGAAACGGGAGTAGAAAGACGGGAGTAGGAGAGAGAATGAGGAGAGCTGTTAACAAATGGAGTATATTGTATATTGTTTTAAAGTGGACATTTCAACCCCCGGGTTAGTTGTGAGCTGCGGCGGGAAACAAATGTGGCCCATTCTAGCTATCAAAATAAGAACATTGTATTTCCCCTTCTGTACTGAGCTAACTATCACCGCTAAAGTGTTACAATATATATATATATACAAAGTACACTTTTAATTTATAACAACATTTTAGTTAAGCAATTTAAATTCAGAATGCGGGAGTGAACTTGTTACACATGGGCAAAAATAATCTTGAATCATGAATAATTCTTGACTCTTTGATTGGCTACTTAAAGTTAACAAGACAATACAATTAGTCGACAGCCTGAGCAGTGCTACCCTTCATGCCCATGCAAAGTCAAGGCTCGTCTCCAATACAGGTATTGACCCCTGACCCATGAGTGTAACTCAGGTTGACGTTTAAAATAGTAAACTATAAGAGAACAACGTGACAAATAATAGCCAAAACAATGTTTAGAGTTTTGATTTATATTTGATTGAGAATAAAATATAACATATATAAAACAAAGATATAAAGTATGAAACAAAATATCTAAAGATGCATTGAGTAATATATATTAGATTCAACATTCAAGAACAATATTTGTATTTGCCATTTTCAACAAGTACAATGGGATGCTTAATCCCCATTCCCTCCCGCATAAACATTTCTACAACAAAATACTATTAAAATACTAATACTTGTGCAAAAAGCATAATATTGCTATTTAAAGTGCCAGTATTGCAGCAGCATCATCAATAAACAGATCTTGGTGCAACCAAAGTCATGTACATCCCATCAAGTCTTTCTGTTCCCCGGACCTGGAGTACCTGATGCTTATGTCCCGTCCATACTGGCTACCTCGGTAGTTTACAGCGGTAACAGTGACCGCTGTTTACATTCCCCCACAAGCCAACACGGACACAGCGCTGAAGGAACTGTATGGGGCTATCAGAGAACAGGAGTCGGCACACCCTGAGGCTGCTTTCATCGTGGCGGGGGACTTCAACAAGGCGAACCTGAAGAAGGTTCTCCCGAAGTTCTACCAACACATAACGAGCAACACACGGGGTGAGCGGATCCTCGACTATTGCTACACTCCCTTCCGTGATGGCTACAAGGCCCTCCTCCGCCCACCGTTCGGCAAATCAGACCACCGCTCTATCCAGATTCTCCACACCTATAGGCAGAGACTGAAGCAGCAACCCATCGCTGTGAGGGAGGTTCAATGCTGGTCGGACCAATCGGACTCTATGCTGCAGGATTGTTTTGATCGCGCTGACTGGGAAATGTTCCGCGTTGCCTCCGACAATAACATCAACGAGTACGCGTCCTCGTTCCCCGGGTTCATCAAGAAGTGCAGCCTGCTGAACAGGGCCGCGTCCTCAGAGCATGCGCAGACCAGTTGGCAGGAGTCTTTGCAGACATCTTCAACCTCTCCCTGTCACAGGCTGTTGTTCCAGATGTCCACCATCGTGCCTGTCCCTAAACAACCCAAGGTAACATGCCTGAATGACTATAGACCTGTAGCCCTCACCTCGATTGTCAGCAAATGCTTCGAGAGGTTGGTCAAGGACTTTATTTGCTCCGTGTTACCTGCCACGCTGTACCCATGGCAATTTGCATTTCGTCCAAACAGATCCACGGACGATGGCCCTCCACACTGCCCTTTCCCACCATGAGGGAAAGAACTGTTATGTGCGAATGCTGTTTGTGGACTACAGCTCAGCGTTCAACACAATAGTTCCTACCAAGCTGGACACCAAGCTTAGAGGTCTAGGCGTGCCCCCATCCACGTGCAGCTGAATACTGGACCTCCTGTCGGACCGATGCCAGGTGGTGAGGATGGGCAGCACCACCTCAGAGCCACTGACCCTCAACACGGGAAGCCCCCAGGGATACGTGCTTAGCCCTCTCCTCTACTCCCTGTACACACACGACTGCATGGCTATGCACAGCTCCAACGTCATCATCAAGTTTGCTGTTGACACGACAGTGATGGGCCTGATCGCCGGCGACGACGAGAGAGCCTACAGGGAGGAGGTTGGATCGCTGGAGCAGTGGTGCCAGGAGAACAGCTTCGCCCTCAACGTCAAGAAGACCAAGGAGCTGATCGTGGACTACATTAAGCAGAGAGGAGAGCACGGCCCTATCTCCATTGACGGTGTTGCAGTGGAGAGGGTCAGCAGCTTCAAGTTCCTCTGTGTGCACATCTCCGAGGACCTCACATCGTCCACACACACCACACACGTGGTGAAAAGGGCCCAACAACGCCTGTATTTCCTCAGGCATCTGAGGAAATTCAGCATGGGCCCCCACATCCTGAGAACATTCTATACCGGCACCATCGAGAGTGTTCATACAGGGTGTGGTACGGGAACTGCACCGCACTCGAGCGCAGAGTGCTTCAAAGGGTGGTGCGGACGGCCCAGTATATCGTTGGAGGTGAGCTCCCCTACAAATTGACACAGAAATAGCTTCCACAGTCAGTTCATCAGGCTGATGAACAAGGGCGTATAGCATATAACAATGAATATTTTATTACATTGATTTATATATACATATTGCTCTTTTTCTGTGCTGATATATTGCATTTTATAAATTGCATTTTTATTTATTATTTTATGGATTAATGTAATCATTTAATCAAATCAAAAATATTGTCCTAATTATCATTAAACAGACAAAGTGACCCTGGAGCCATCTTTAATTAACATGTTTGGGCAAAAGATGAGTCTCTGCATTTGTTTACCTGGTCAAAAGTTTAATTAAAAGTGGAAGTTGATGTATGCTTATTGCTCTCTGGTTATCTTTAGCTTTTCCAAATTCTTCAAAACAACATATATTTACTGAATACTACAGACAACGTCCACATTTCCAAGATTTGAAATGTCCAACTCCCAGAATCCTCCTTTTTAAATTATTCAGACCTAATTCATTGATTCATTGATCATTGTTTTCCACACATGGGCTAGCGTTAAAACACTTCCACTGTGAGATATTTGCAGGGCCAATCATCCCGCAGGGAGAAATGAGCAAAACAGCAAATGCGGGTTGCCCCGCATTTGCTGTTTTGCTAAATATTTGCTCACTAAATATTGTCATTAGACGGGTTGCCACATAGTAGTTATACAATTCACTTCATTCGGAAATGTCATCAGCCTCATTTATTATGTTTCAAGCTCTTTCACAAAATGCAGACTATTCCAAGTACAGACTGTGCCTGGAAAAAGCTGCCAAAGCCTCCCTTCAACTTGCACCCCTGACAGCCATAAAGTCTTTCCTGAGCGTAATGCATGCTGAAGCACAGAGTGCCAACTGTGAGGTAAGAGCACTGCCTTAAATGAATCAAGATCTTAATGCTAAAGACTCCCTGAGGAATAACTAGAACGCTGTCTTTCAGGTGAAATGGAGAGGCCAAAATTAAAGAAGCAGGAAACAGTCAGAGAGGAAGTTGTGTACTTTATTGTAATTGCATAGTTGTTATTATTATTATTATTATTATTATTATTATTAGTATCACTATCACATGTATCACGTGTGCTATGAATAACAAAGGAAGTCAAGTCAAGTCAAGTTTATTATCACTTCACAGTATAAAGCAGTGGTGTGAAAATGCAATACCCGACGACAGACAGCAGTTATAAAAATAAGATAAAATAGATAAAAATTGATAAAAATAGAATAAAAATAGAATAAAGTTAAAAAATAAAAAATTATAAAAATGCAATTTATAAAATGCAATATATCGGTAATGACCAGGGGTGCGTTTCCCGAAGCCTTCTTAACGCTACGTCATTCGTAAGTTCCACCTTAAGTTCCACCTTAACTTCTCGCCGTGTTTCCCGAAACGTTCTTAGCTAAGTATACCTTCCGTAAGTAACACTTTCGTAGGGCAGGTCTGGAGCTCTCTTAACTCCACCTTAGCGATGTTGTCAGCTCTCTCCGCTAGTGGCCACCACTGTTCCGACCCGCAAGCCTCTGAAATCAGCTGTTGGCCTAGTTTTATTTCAATCTGTGAATCAATATGTAGTTCATAACGGTAATAATATACAACAAAAATACCACATTAATGGGAATGTTTTCATGCCGAAATTGTACATTACGGTGGATACATTTTGGACTTTATTGAACATGAAATCGCCTCTTAAACTCCTAAAACTCGAAAACAGTGCTCGAAAACAGTCTTCACGATTCAGCGCCACCTCATCCAGCATGACCTCCATCTCCACATTGGTGACGCTGGCGGACCGCTTTTTGCGATGTTTTTGCCCTGACATCAGTGGCGTAGCGGAGGCCCCCGCAGACCCCGCGGTGCGGGGGAGCCCCGGAGTTTAGGAGCCCCCCCCCCCCCCTACCTGTTAAGTTGCTAGGCACCACGGTTTGACTGGCCATCTGGCATACCTGCCGGCCCGGACCACCACCCTACCGTTGGACTTCATGACCTGCGGGGGAGCACCGAAATATTGCGCAACACCACTGCCTGACATATCTAATGTTACATATCTAATGTTCATTTCTTGTTGGTGCGCTTTTATTGAAATTGTCAGCCAATCAGAGAGAATTGTGAACTACACCAGTTATGTGATGGGGCTGCTGGTTAATCAACCCTAATTGCAAAGTTATTTAAGGCACCATGACAATGATATAAAAAATATTGAAATCAACCTTTTCTTGCCAAATAAGGTGTACTGGTAGGTGGCGTAATTTGCTGAGGTGGTGTAGCGGGAAGAGGCTTGATATCACAATCTGAGGTGGCGGGCTCGTGCCACCTGTAGGCAATCATTAGATTTACGGTTTGATAATTGAGTTTGTAAGTTTTAAATTCTATGAATATGTTCTCAGTCATGATAAATGCAATGTTCTTTAGTATTCCTGAAGTGTTTTATTGATAAAACTCTCATAACGCGGTGAAACAGTCGCTACCTGGAGTGAAAAGTCGATTCTCGAGTCATCGATTTCAGCGCAACGTCGGACGTAAGAAGGTATACCTTAAGCAGCCGCCTGAGGGATAGTTCGTGGAACACACGTAGAACAGTAAACAACTTTAGTAAGGTATACCTTTCAAGTCTTCGTAACACGCTAAGAGACAACGTTATCGGGAAACCCACCCCAGGTCTGAATTTGACACCTTGTAAGGTGTCTTTCAATTTTACACATATTGTACATCTACTGTCGGAGAAAGTCTGCCATCTCGCAACAAATGATATGTCTTAAATGGAATACTATTTGTATGTGTTATCATCACAGGAAGAATATGGAATGGAAAGAAAGCATTCCATTGTATGACATTAGCAATTGAATCTTGAACATGCTTGAACATGCATCTTGAACACAGGGCAGAATCAGTGCAAGTCTACAAGACTTCACTACACACCCGATCACCAAAGTGTAAACATAAGAGATGCATGAAGTTAGAAAAAATTCCCCTTCACCTCATTTTCAACTTACAAGGGGTAGTCTTGAAATCGTCCCCTATGAAATGGGACAACCCTAACAAGATCCAACAAAAGTCATCAGTAGTCGTCGATTTTGAGCACTTCTAAAAAATACCGTATTCAGCTATGGTGATTTCTCTTGCGGACATTATACTAAAATAATAGATACAATACAGCGACCAGACATTCCGGTTTGTTTAGGTTCAGGTTTTTTTACTTTTGCATATGTGCTATGTTAACTGGGGGGCGGCAGTAGCTCAGTCTGTTGGGACTTGCCTTGGGAACCAGAGGGTCGCCAGTTCAAGTTCTCGAAACGGACCAAGTATGGAGTGAGAACTGCTACTTGAAAAAAGGGCGGCCGGAACAATGGACAGTCGTCAGGGAGACGTCCGAACACATTGGCTGTGTTCCATTTCTTAACGGCGCATTTGAAGGCTGCTTCCGAAGGCCGCTTCCGAAGGCTGCTTCCTAAGGCTGCTTCAAAAACGTGTTAAATGGGACGGTCTAGCCTACGGAGTACTTCCTGTATGCGCCACCAGCTGCGTCACGAAGCGCCACGCACACCGTCGCCGTGCTCTGACCAGAGCCACGGAATTAGTCCTAGAAGCTTATGTTTTGAGAGGTTGATACAAGGGAAAACGATTGATTATTTAAAATGCCCCCAGACAGGCGTATTTTGTTTTGCTTATTAGTCATTATAATTGATGAACTTAAGGAACTGGAGCTTCACCGCCGGCGTCAACGTGTAATGTTATTTCGGCTAAGAGAGAACCATGGGCAGGAAAATAAAGATTGGTTAATATTGGTGAAGTTATAATTCCTATTAATATATATATAGGGGTCTAGAATCTCAATTCCGTGACCATTCTCTGGCTAAGATGTTTTGATGATTGATTTGACTTCTATGGACCTTTTATAAAAAAATTTGCCCCCAGGTCCCGGGCTTTTTTGCCAGAGGGCCAAATCCAGGATGGACGCTGGCGGCATCTTGAAAAATTAACTTTTGAACCAGAGCACCTAGAATCATGTATGAAGACAATTTTTCATGCAATTTAACCATGAGGATTCCGATTCTGACATCAGTTTGACGTTATGACATCATTTTGACCCAGAAATCCAAGATGGCCGCCATCCAGTAGAGTGAAAACGTAACTTTTGAATGTTTTTCAGTGAAAATTGTCTATAAAAGACACCTTCTAAAGTACATTTTACTTTTTAAACTATATTTGATCATTTAATCTGGTAGATCATGCCATTACCTTCCAAATGATGTATAATACACCAAGGTTTAAACAAATATAACTTGGTTGGCACACTGATTTTGAAGGTGTAGGCATTTAGTAGAAAACCTTGGTACTGCTGAACTTTAAACAAACTACCTCCATAAGGATCTCTTGCAGTAAAATAATTGATGAATGTATGACAAGAGAACTAATTATACTTCAAAATAAGATCTTTTTAATAGCTGTAACTTGAATAGTTATCAAAGTGTTATCCAACAGAGGCAAAAGAGATAACAATTTAACAAATTGAGATCAGAGATTATTATTAATATGAACACTCCTTAGTGCACAACCAGGAAGCCACTGACCAACTGTGGAGTCCTATCAAAATAACATAACAAAATGGAAAAAGAGACACGTGCTCTCTATGAAACCTTAAAACATGTCATACTGTATGATCAGTCTAAATCAGAGCAAAAAAACTAGATTCTGAATCATCAGATTCCGATGAATCCCCCCTCCTCCTCTGTACATCATCATCTCCCTCCTCCTCATCATCCTCCTCACTCTCATCTTCCTCGCTCTCTTCAGCTGGCCCTGGTGCAGGTAGATGCTTCGGGAGAGGAGAGCATCTGGAGGGAGACGGGTGAATGATCTGTTCTTCATTCTCTCGGGTCGTTCACACAGATGATACGGTCATCATCACCATGGCGGGCAAGGATGATGGATGACACCTTGTACACGTAGTCCGACCACTTGTATGGGGTGCCATCTTGCGTCTGCCGATATTCTGCTGATGGAGTTGCCATCCTCCAGATCATGCCCATGTCGATGAGAGCAATGTAGGGTTTTTGCAGATCTACAGATTGGAGAGATAGCTTCTGGATGAGCTTGCTCTTCTGCGTCTTCCTGTAAGTGCCGTTGGAATTGAATAAGGCCACACACTCCTCGACAACACGATGTTCCAGCAACTCAGGGAGGTTCACAAGTTCACTGACCTCAACCAGGTCGATCACTGCCTTGAGAGTGCTCCGCTCCATCTCAGCAGCTCTTGCCTTGTCCTCCCCGGGGGAGGCGTTTGCCCCACCTTGGCAAACGTCAAGCGTTTGCTCAGAGGGAAGTGTGCATGGAGGGAGGTATTCTTACTGAACACCCGGTCTTGCAAGAAGCTGGTCAATTTCTCCTCTCCTGCAGAATGGGCTGAGTTGAAGTCCGCAATTAGTTCATCAGAGGCAGGCCGGGTCGAACGGGAAGGAGTCGAACTCATGCATGCATGCGACCAGGTCCTGTACACACTGCTCATCTTCTCGCATTCGTTTCGGGCCACACTCCATGTGCTTTCTCTTGGCTTCTTTTCGGTTGGCCAGGGTGTTGTGAGCTGCCCGGATCTGGGCCACATTGTTCACATTTCTGGAGTGCACCAGCAGCTGCTTCTCATTCTGGAGGATGGAGAGCCAGCCAGACTTCATTTTGCTACCCTTGTTCATTGTACACTCGATCCACATGTCCCAGGCCATGTTGGAGTAGGGGTTGCCTGTGATGGACTGAGTGAAGTCAGTACGAAGGAAGGCGACCTGATCAGCAGGGAGAGATGTCAGCATTGCCCAGAAGTCAGGCAGCCACCTCCCATACTTAATGTTGTCGTATACTACCATTCATGGCAGCATGGCGCGTAGAGAGCTGACATACTAATCCCAGTTGCAGATATGGACTGCGTGCACATTCTGCATGAGCACATCTGTCATGGACAGGAAGTCCCTCCAGTAGTCCGCCACTGTCACTGGCCTCCACCTGGGTGAAGAGGTTAGTGATGAGGCTCTCAAGGTCAGCATCATCCTCCAGTGCCACATGAGCAGCAGTGCGGGATTCTTTGGAGAGACTCGTATCTCTCAGAATCTCAAGGTTCTCCCTCGTCTCATCAGCCAGGTTGGGCACGAGCCTCCCCTTTACCAGCTGATTCAGGAGCGCCTCATACATGAGCCTCAAGCAATGCAGCCCCCTCTTGTAATGCTTGCCTTTCAGCGCACGATCGACGGAGCCCTCGGCAATAACTCCTCCCGCCACAAGTACATCTCCTAGCTCACTCCCCTTGTAGCGCTTGTAGATAGTGCTCATCATCACACACTGTGTATGGAAGGGACCAAGAAAGGGCACAATGTCACGGTACTTGTTTGGGTTCTCGGCCTTGAGCAGGGTGATGAGGACATACACAGGATGTCCCACTAGAGGCAAAGGGCATGCGCTTAGTGGCGATGATGGTAGACAGCTTGTCCATGACGTCATTCACAACTGACTTGTTGGGCGGTTGATTGTAAGACGTATGAAAATAAACCTTGCTCTTCCTCTGCTCCATATTCAAGCCAGCGTGAAACCCGCTGTAGGAAGGGATAGTCTGCTCAGCTGCATCAGGGCGATCACCATTCATGTCCGCACCAGCAAGTGCATGAATAATGCTCCGCTTGCGCTGAGGCTCTGTACTTGACGAGAATGTAGTGGGCTTAGGGCGGATGGGAGGCTCACCGCGCTTGATGGTCCTATATGGTGTAACTGCCTGCATCTCAGGCACCTTCTCAGTCAGTGCCCGAGACACAGTCTTGGCGTCATTGATGCGTACATGCTCATCCTGGATGTTTGCCTCATACTCATGACCCCGGAATAACAACAATTTTCTTAAAGGGCAGTGACCACAACAGTAGACTAACAGTCCCCCCCCCCCCCCACATACACACACATGTCTAATACGTGTCTTACTGTGTTTTCTACTAAATGCCAACACCTTCAATATCAGTGTGCCAACCAAGTTATATTTGTTTAAACCTTGGTGTATTATACATAATTTGAAAGGTAATGGCATGATCTACCAGAATAAATTATCAAATATAGTTTAAAAAGTAAAATGTACTTTAGAAGGTGTCTTTTATAGACAATTTTCACTGAAAAACATTCAAAAGTTACGTTTTCACTCTACTGGATGGCGGCCATCTTGGATTTCTGGGTCAAAATTATGTCATAACGTCAAACTGATGAAAAATTGTCTTCATACATGATTCTAGGTGCTCTGGTTCAAAAGTTAATTTTTCAAGATCCCGCCAGCGTCCATCCTGGATTTGGAAATGTGAGGTTTTAATGTATTGTTCTAATAACTTATATTGTAAGCTATTAGAGTGAAATGAAACCCAATACTTACATTAAAAAGACACTACTCCGGCAGCTTCAGTTTGCGATGCCATTGCAAATTAAACAAGCGCGAAACTGAGCGCGAATCTTCCTCCTCTTCCATCTTCATCTTCCTCATATAGGTTTGTGGCGGCCTGGGAGACCATCTTCCCATATGTGGCTCCCGACATCTCCGGAATCGCCATAGCAAATTTCTAAACAGGCTTTATTTGGATAAACTGACAAAATATGTATAATCTACATAGGTACATTGTCGCGTAATAAAATAATAAAACTTAGTAAAGTGACATAATTACAGACCGACAGCGAAATCTAAAACAGCTTTTAGCCGGGCTCAAATTCTCTACTGGTTGGTGCGAAATGCATTCTGGGATATGCTGGGCCTGAAGTGTGCAGATGTGAGCATCGATGCACACTTCAATATCGGGGAAAGAAGGCTGCATTTGAGGGCTGCATTTGAGGGAGCCTACGAAATGGGACAGCCTTGTCGCGGCTGCTGTGACGTAAGCGGTCTTCAAATGCACCCTAAAAGGATGCAGCCCCTGAAATGGACCACAGCGATTGTCTACCTTAGAAAAGGAGGTGAAGACTTTGAAACTGCAGAGGAAACGATTGTTGGAGGACAACCAAAGATACGGTATGTGCTGTATTTTGCCAGATGTCTGATTACAGTCTAACCTTTAACCTTGACTCAGGCTAACTTGCTCAAACTCTCTTAAGACTCTACTGATCACAGTCGCGTTGCCATAGCAGCTGTGGACACTTTATTAAATAAAACAGAAAAAGGTGTTGATGATGGCCTCACCAGCCGAGATTCTGAAGGTGAGGATTATGATGGGCACTAGGTTTGTTAGGCCCATCGGACATATGTGTCCGATAATATTCTCTCACAATACATTGACCATATTTGAATTGTTTAATTTATTTGTCATAAATAATAAATCCCCTGGATTTATATTTATACCACTGTTCGTCTGGTCCGAGATAGACTGATTAGAGTCTGGGGCTGATTGATGCTGCACCCTTGTGCGCATGGGGGAGGCACCTGTGCCACAGGGTAAAACTAGCCATCACCATACACACACACGCACACTCTCGAGATGAGCGCTGACATGGGGGTCAGGGGGTCAGGGTCGAGGGTCGACTGCTACAGTGGGAGGATCAAGCCAAATAATCCATTTCAATTGTCTTCCACAAGATTAGTGTCATATTTTAGTAGCCTAGTTAGCAACAACATAAATAGAAGGTCAGCTTAGGATCCATTGACAAATTTCACACTCACTGGTTTTGAATCAACATAATCAATGGTAAGCTACAGATATGGTAAGGGAACACGACAAAATTAAGGAATATATCAAAAATAAAAATATACTATTAAACAACTACGAGAAATGTGTAAAGATTGCTATGGACCAACCACCTCGGGCAAAGACTCCACTTGACAAGGACCTCCTTGAGACCCGTAGAGCAGACATAAGGAGAACATTAACACTCATTCGATGTGCATATGTCAGCGATGTACTGGCAAAAAGTACAGTGAAAATAATTGTGGTCGAAAAGTATGAATTAACACTCATTCATTATTTGCCCCAAAAGCTTTTCATATTAGACAATTAATTTGAGTCTGATGATTGTTTTGTTCAGTTTAGTTTCAAATGTTTGATATTTTTTTAATTATTTTTAAATAATTCGTATTTTTCAATTTCTGTTGTGGGTAATGAGTGATCGACAATTACTACACAACGTTGTTCTTGTACTTGTGCTAAAGGCATTACGATTCTGTTTGTGATGATGTGGCAACATGCAATTTATTGGAAAGAATGAGGGTTCGAACTATAAATATGATTATCTGCAATCTTATTGTTTGGCATTATGTCAAGCAGAAAACGTTCACAAAGCAATGTATAGTAAAGTGAAAAACAGCCGTAGCAGGGACAATGCCTAGAGGCAAATTTTGAACCAGCATTTTAGCAAGCTAACTTAGCAATCCACTAGTTATTCACCTATGAAATTCCAGTCATCAATGTTATTGTAGACTACTCCACCGGTTACGTGAAATTATTGTAAGCAAGCAGAGCAGGCATTCGAGCATGAAAGTTGTTATTTGTGTTCTACACAATTTAACCTAAGACATCCAATTTGGTCAATCATTCGATTGCATCCGGAATCTCGTCAGCAAATCAAAGTTTAATTCTAAAGTCACTCTGTTGCTTTATTTTAATATCATATTATGCTAGCGCCGTTCAGAGACCAACCGTGTGTGTGTGTGTGTCAGCCGTCTCTCGGCCCATGGAAGACTAAACCAAATGTGAACCGCTAAAACCTTTCGCTTGTTTGCGTCACCATCATTGTTTGTGTTTTTTGTCCAGTGGAGAAAACAGGCTTTTTACTCTCTTAATAATTGTTAGATAGGGGCTGCAGTATGTTTGGGAACAGGAAGGTTCAAGTCCCCGAAACACCTGGACACTGGCCGAGGTGCCCTTGAGCACTGCACCAGACACACTACACTGCTCCCCGGGCGCTGTTTATTTACAATAGCTGCCCACTGCTCCTAATACTAGGATTGGTTAAATGCAGAGTAAGTCATTTCACTATGTGTGTACATGTATCTGACCGATAAAAAAGTCCTAAAAAAGTTCCTTCAAGGGCATTTGCACCACCAATATAAACGTTAAGTCAACGTCATTGAAGGAACGTCTGCACGAGACGCCTCACTTCTGTGCAACGACAACAACGGTTGGATTTTGCTGTCGGCCAACTTTTGTTTGTGTTTTGTTGTGTTTCTTCCGTCCGTTACCTTTGAAGTATTGTTTTTGTACCCTTTTTCTGACAGTTCAAGACAAGACACATCTAAACACTCCTCGGTGTGTTTATCGGCACATGTTTGACCAATCAACATACACCGACATCACTAACGGGTTCATCTTTGCTTGGAGTGCACATTCTCTGAAGTAGGAGCTCAAAAAAGTCCCTCAAAACAGCTTTTCTGGGGACTACGACAGTTCCTAGTTTATGTGGTGCGAACGCAGCAAAAAGAGGACAGTTCCTCCTGCAATTCTTAAAACTATGAAAATGTTCCTCCAGTCCAAAAGCACCGATAGACGCTCCTCGGTGTGGCTCGGTTAAGACGGTTGTAGAACCCAGCAAAACACACTTCCTTTCTTTACTCCGTCCTTTTTCTCGCCCCCATCTCTTCTTCCTTCCTTGCCTCTGTCCCCTTTCTCACCTCCTTTTCTACTTCCTTCTTTTGCTCTGACCTTTCCTCACCTCCTTCTCTACTTCCTTCCTTTCCTCTGTCATTTCCTCTGCTCCTTTTTTCCTTCCTTTCTTCGTTCCTCTGGAACATAACTGAATGGTGGGTCAAATGATAATAAAGCCCAAGCATGCTGCACTGTGTATCGCACACTAGAACAGACCTGAAGGACAAGCTTACGTTGTCTGTCCTTGTGTTGTCCTCTCTCTCTGTCTCTCTTTGTCTCTCTCTTTCTCCCTCTTTCTCTCTCTCTCTCTCTCTCTCTCTCTCTCTCTCTCTCTCTCTCTCTCTCTCTCTCTCTCTCTCTCTCTCTCTCTCTCTCTCTCTCTCTCTCTCTCTCTCTCTCTCTCTCTCTCTCTCTCTCTCTCTCTCTTTATCCCTCTCTCTTTATCCCTCTCTCTTTATCTCTCTCATCCTCTTCTGGATGATATGTGCATGTGTTGAATTGTGCAAAAAAACATGTATGATGTGATGAGTCCAAAAACTCCAGCAAAAGTATGATAGTGTAAGGTAATAAGGATGACAATGTTAGGATGGTGGTAGCCCTCCTAGCAGCTCAGTAGGCGCACTGCCTGTTTATAAAAACGGACCTTGAACCTGGTAGTCCTTGTACGGATGCTGCGCAATGAGTTGGCCCCCAGAAAATAACCCTTGTGTGCCCGTTGTTTGACTAAAGTGTGTTAGCTCAAAAGTGTTCAGTTTACAACCGCTGTTCTAAAACAGCTCTAACCAAAGCTCCTTTGTGTCACGCTCGGCGCCTTATGCTGCCAGTTGTGAAAAGTGAGAACATGTTGTCCACATCCTTTGTCTGCTTCGAGCTTGAACCAGAATAGTGTG
>CM051009.1:7705592-7765592 GCA_027704905.1 Muraenolepis orangiensis
GAATATGAACATGTCTAGTACACAGAACATGTCTACTCTTTCTGTAAACTGAAATTGTAAAAACGGAAGTGCGTGCTTGTTTTCTGAAAAAATACAATACACAGATAAAGTTTAGCCTGAAGATTGTTGCCCTCTTTGTCAGGTTTTGGTGTAGATGGGACCCAAAAGCAGAGCGATAGAAGCAAGGTAACAATAATAATATTTTAATCAGCCAGTGGATGCGCTGATTAGGCTGAGCAGATAGCAGTCCAAAGAGAAACAAACCCCGAAAGGTAAAAAAACAGGGCAGAGTCCAAAAAAACGTTGTAAAGACATGCAGAGATCAGTAACAGGTTGTCAAGGGTTGAGGCAAAGGTACAGTTATCCAGGCAATGGTCAATCACGGTGAATCAAAAACAGTATACAATACGCGATAACTTGAACTTGAACGAGACATGAAGCTTTCCGAGAATCAGTGTGATAATCCAGCCGTCTGACAGACAAAGACATGGTTTAAATACAGTTTGTAATGTGGTGTGATTGAAAACAGGTGAGTCCAGTTTGACACAGTCAAAAGGGAAAATACATAGTGGCATTTGGGATGGAGTTCAGTGATATCAAGGATCCAGGAAGCAAGCGGTAATCCAGGACTAGAAGCGGGAAGAGCTGGGTTGGACCATGACACTCAAAAAAGATATATGTACCAAAAGGTAAAGAATATCTATCCCGCGGCTATTAGTTGTACTGCTGTTAGTTGTATTAGTTGTAACAGTCATTTCTAAACTCAAATACCCACACAAATACCCCAAACCTTTTTTTTTTTACTATTATCCAAAGCGACAAAGCTGTGAAAATGTTGTTTTAGCTTCATATCATGCGCAGGTAGTGGGGTTAAGCCATAGTGTTCATGACTATAGGTCGACGTTAGACATTTATCTTCTGACTACCTACCACCAACGCAAACCAGTTTTGGTTAAATACCAAACACCAATAAAATCTCTGTGAATCTTAGATTCCCACTTGTTAGTCTCATTGCCTCATAATGAGAGAATTGCGTCACCTGTTTCCTGCATAGTTTTCCATTCCCTAACGCAACCCATTCTTTGGGCGCTCTGGTGCCTTGCGTGTTTGGTTTTCTCCCCCATCCGTCGTTCAACACTTGACTCCACCATCTGTGCTTCGACTTTTACGATGTTAAAAACGTTGTATTGTATATATTTAGTTTGTTCATTTAGTTGATTATTTTGCGGTAGCTTGTAGATGGAACAATGAGTGTACGGTTTACTCATGTCTGACTCATTTGACTCCTTCGTGGAGTGCGGAGACACAGATGTCGCTAAACAAGAAGAAACCCCACCCCCCCCACCAAAAAAATATTCTATTTGCTTTAGCATAACATGTTTGTTTAGTTGTTTTGTTTAGTGTCGCGTTCATCCAGCCAACTTTACCCTCTCTGTCAGTAGGAGGGTGTTTACGCAACAAGCTGTTAGGAAAAGAGGGAAGAAAGGTGTGAAGTATAGACGCCATAATTAAAAGAAAAGAATGGCAGATTAATCGGGAAGGCCTAAATACATATACATCAGTGGTGAAGCGTCAGGGCCTTCAAGGTATTCAGAGAAGACCCTGGAACTCTCAGATGAAACCAAAAAAATCGAATTAATTGTATTAATAAAATGTAATACAATTTAATAACATTTAATAAAATTTAAATAAAATGAATAAATGAGAATCGTATCTGTGTTATATTACAGTGTTACGTTGATTTGTTTGTCTTTCTCGGTCCATGCACGACGCATTTGAGTGGTTTTGTGTTGGAAAAACAATGCAACCAATCAGATATTTTTCTGGGTTGCTGGGAAGAATATCCTTCAACCAAAGTATTCCCGCTGACATTGGCCCTTAGACTAAATGAGAGCGTATGTTTGGATTGACAATTTGATCAACCAATCATATCGTGATTTGTAGCCAATGGGCGTATTCTTTTAGATTTCCCCGCAGCTCAATATGGAGCTAGAAGGTGCAAGGTGGTGGCTGGCGCGAGAGTGGATCTAGCGTAGTGTTACGTTTTCTACGTTGTTTTTTTTACGTCAAAATGGCAACCGGTGAAGATGATGTCGTGGCGGATTTATTGTCTGAACCATTTTCAAGACGACCATTTAATGTTAAGATGGACATTATTAAAAAAGACCTGACAATCTGGAGCTGACTCAAGTAGTTAAAGCAGGCTATGTTCGCCATTTTCAGAGTAGCAACTGGGAACGATACCCGTGGCTAACGGGCTCTACTAGCCACAAGAGGCTCTACTGATGGGAGTGTTGCTGTTTGGGACCGACCAGAGAGCAGGGAATTGGAACTTATTTTGGATCTGAAAAGCGATCATCTTTATGACCTGATGGTGGTCGAACCATCCAGAAGGACAGGAGAATGGATTTGGTCTTCAAGTGAACATCATTGGTGAGTGAGACTCATTTGTCTTTGCTGGTTTTGTCTCAGTCTCGTTGAGCTGGTTGTTGCATTTTGTTTCCACACACTTGTTGACTGATTAGTTAATGGCTGTCTTGGGTTTGTTAAGCATTGTTGTGCATTTGAATTGCGAGTTTGGACTTGATCTTTCTTTGCATCGCTTAATGTGAAAAGACTTAACGTAACTAAGAGTTACAAAACCGCGATCAATAATCACCTAATTTGCATATGGCTTGTCATTAGCACTTTCACCTTTTCACTTTCATTTTGACAGGTGAAAGTGCTAATGACAAGACATATGCCAGAGACATTTGGTGATTATTGATCGCTATTTTGGAACATAAAGTTCCAAAGTTACGTTCAGCCTTTTCACGTGAAGCGTGTTAGACTGTCCCTTTAACCGATAGCCTGTGTGTGATGGTCTGTTACTTCACTACATGGACACTGCTTTACAACTATGGTACACTTGGGAATTGGCTGCGACAATCTGATCTGCCTAAATGAGATAAGGCATAAAGTGACTCCTCCGTGACGTCCGTCTGACTAGAACAACTGAATTTTCGAATGGTGGTGGTGATGGTGGGGGTGGTGGTCTACAGCAGGGGTTCCCAAAGTGGGGGTCGCGGGACCCCGAGGGGGGGGGGGGGGGTCGCGAGATGATTTCAGAATCCTCTTGATGTGACCATGAGGTTTTTATTGTTAATAATAATGTGTGCATAGATATTTTTATATATGTACGGGTGACGAATAAAGGAATTTTGATTCCGACAGATTCACGACAGTATCATTTGCAGCTGAAAAAAAAGCCCCACACAATTTTCAATATCAGGATTACCCCCCCCCCCTACAGAAGGTCCAGTTGTGATAGACACGCTTCGCCACTGATATACATATATATATATATACTGTATACAGTATATATAGAAGAGACAGGATAGTTGTTGGACTTACCAGCCTAAAAAGGTTCTGGATTTAAATTCCCGATGTCAACAGTCGTACCGAACCAAAAAAAAGAAACGCTTCGGATGAAAGCGCCCCGCCGAACAATATTACCAAAGTATTTCATTTTGGTTCGATATCACATACTGTACATTGCCAGAGTGCTGTGAAGGGGAGGAGGGGGAAAGTTGGGACTCTTGGTATTGATGGTGGCAGTGAGATGAAAGAAGGGATAAGCGTTGGGACGTGACACATGGGGAAAAAGGGGACATTGACGTACGCCCACACAATGGCCACCATCGATCCACGAACAGTGAGGGTTTTCCTTGTTTAATTTAATTTTGTCCATACTTACCTGAGGGCGAGTTGCACCCCACCCCCAAGACCCCAAGTGATTGAGAGGCCGAACTTTACCGCAAACTCACTCACCGGATCGACGACGCCATTTTTCACACACACACACACACACACACACACACACACACACACACACACACACACACACACACACACACACCACACACACACACACACACACACACACACACACACACACACACACACACACACACAGAGTGCAAATAGCTCGCTAATGAATTTTTATTTTGGGAAATGTTAAATGTACTGCATTTATAGCGCTTTTCTAACCAGTGCTACTCAAAGCGCTTTACACGTCAAGCCTCACACGCACCCATTCATTCACCGACAGCTGAGTCAGCCATGCAAGGCGCCCACCAGCACGTCAGGAGCAGTTAGGGTAAGGGTGTCTTGCTCAGGGGACACCTTGACATTCAGCTTGGAGGAGGAGCCAGTGAATCGAACCAGCAACCTTCCGATTGTCAGAGGACCGCCGTTCTATCTCCTGAGCTACTGCTGCCGCACATTTTTGGTCGATTGTATTGTTTCTCTTTCTCGCTGTGATTTGTTTGTGCTCTGTATATATGTACAACTTCTTTGTGTATATGTACTACATTTGTTCTCGCTAACCATTTGTCCCAAATGGTCTATAGGAGTATAGGGTATAGGAGACATGTCTAAAGAATTGATAACGGCTACACTGAGCCTCCGGGCATCTTTCAATTAAAATGAGTGCTTGTTGTTGTGTGGGGGGGAGGGGGGGTGGACGCAGGTCGGTTGATGGCAATTCCCGTCTTTATTAATATTAGCAGTAGGGAGGTGTTTTTTTTTCTTTATTACTATTTATTAATTTATATCCACTCACACACTAAATGAGTGTGTGAGAGACAACAAAACATTTATCTGGAAGGGATTTTTGCTGATGAAATCGTTGGAACACAACTGTAGCTATTCAAATGAGCGCAATTCTAAGTAAATGAATACTTACTAAAACTTCTTCTTCTCTTTCTACTCTTCCTTCTGCTGCTAAATTAAAAACTATAAGTACATATTAAATCAATTGGAACCCAGAAATATAAATATGGACTGTGCTGTGTCCTGTAATGAAGACTGAGAGAGGGAGAGAGAGAGAGAGAGAGAGGGAGAGAGAGAGAGAGAGAGAGAGAGAGAGAGAGAGAGAGAGAGAGAGAGAGAGAGAGAGAGGGAGAGGAGAGAGAGAGAGAGAGAGAGAGGAGAGAGAGAGAGAGAGAGAGAGAGAGAGAGAGAGAGAGAGAGAGATGAAGCTTCAGGCGACAGGTTACACGAATCCTCTCACTCCTCTCTCGATGGCCTTTGATTCACTGCCTTTTGATCCTAGACACTTTCTTATTTTAAGTAGACACACATGCACATGCACACACACACACACACACACACACACACACACACACACACACACACACACACACACACACACACACACACACACACACACACACACACACACACACACACACACACACACACACACACACACACACACACACACACACACACACACACTCTCACCCACTCTCCCTATCTCTCTCTCACACTCACACACATGGAATATGTTAGTTTTGGTGAGGGAACAATGTGTGTGTGTGTGTGTGATGAAGAAAATAAAAAACATTAGTAAAGTTAGTAGTTCACAATTGATTATGAACATGTTATCTCCTCTCTCTATTAACGCACCCGTGTTCAGACTCGTTTAAGTCAAAGTCACACTCACAGAGAAGAAACGGTGTACGGATCGAGTCATGAAAGATGCACAAATTCACACCGGGCTGAACTGGAGGAGAAACGGGACACGGAGGAGAAAGAGAGGAAGAAGAAGAAGAAGAAGCAGAAGGAAGAACAAGCAGAAAAAAGGGAAATATTGATAATATGAAGTCAAGTCAAGTCACGTTCATTCAAGTATAAAGCAGTGAGTGAAAATCTTATGTGCAATACCCGACGACAGACTGCAGTTATAAAAATAAGATAATATAGAATAAAAACAGAATAGAATAAAATAAGTTACACAACTGTACAAAGTTAAATATATTAAATAAAAATGCAATTTATAAAATGCAATATATCGGCACAGAAAATGAGCAATATGTATATATATAAATCAATGTAATAAAATATACATTGTTATATGCTATACGCCCTTGTTCAGCAGCCTGATGGCCTGACTGTGGAAGCTATCTCGGAGTCTATTTGTACAGCACTTGATACTGCGGTATCGCCTGCCTGACGGTAACAGTGAGTACAGTTCGTGGCTGGGGTGGGCATTGTCTGTTATGATGCGTTTGGCCTTGGCCACGCACCGCTGATTGTATACAATATGAATAAATAGAAGCAGAATCAGCAGCAGAAGAATAAGCAGAACAAGGAAAACTATGGAGGACAAGGAGTAGAAGAAGTAGCAGCAGAAGGAAGAGTAGAAAGAGAAGAAGAAGGGGAATAATGATAAGAAGAAGAAATAGAAGCAGAAGCAGCAGCAGCAGAAGAAGAAGAAGCAAAAAGAGGAGGAGCAGGAGGAGGAGGAGCAGGAGGAGAAGGAGGAGCAGAAGGAGAAGGAGGAGCAGAAGAAGGAGGAGGAGCAGCAGGAGGAGGACCAGCAGGAGGAGGAGGAGCAGGAGGAGGAGGAGAAGCAGAAGAAAGGAGGAGGAGCAGAAACAGCAGAAGGAGGAGCAGCAGAAGCAACAGGAGAAGGAGCAGCAGGAGGAGGAGAAGGAGTAGGAGAAGAAGCATAAAAAGGAGGATAAGCAGAAGAAGGAGGAGGAGGAGGATAAAGAAGCAGAAGAAGAAGGAGAAGGAGAAGAAGAAGGAAAAGGAAAAGCAGAAGAAGTAGTCACACATGAGCAGGGGATACGTTGGAATGCCAGAAGAGACGAGATGCTTTCCTATTATGTGCTCTGTGTCCCCGTTGTTGCCGCTGTGTGAGCGTGACGCATTAGCCGGCGTTCAGCCTCAGCTGTGAGTGTGTGTTGGTCAGTGTGTGAATGTGTGGGTCTGTGTGTGTGTGGGTTTGCGTTTGTACAAGACATGACACGACAGTGGACACCCCACTGTCTCCATGGTGCCCCCACGACAAATTCTGGGTAAGCTGGACCTAGACTCTCTCTCTCTCTCTCTCTCTCTCTCTCTCTCTCTCTCTCTCTCTCTCTCTCTCTCTCTCTCTCTCTCTCTCTCTCTCTCATACACGCACTCACTCTCATACACACACACACACACACAATCAAACACAGACTAAAGCACACATACTGAAAGAAACACGGACAGAGACACACCTTTGAGTGTGTGCGTGTATGTGTGTGTGTGTGTATGTGTGTATGTGTGTATGTGTGTGTATGTGTTAGAGAGAGAGATAATGAAATAATGAGTAGCTGGGTGTGTGTGTGTGACCATGTGTGTCTGAGCAAAATAACTGCATATACCTATCACACTTCCATCCATGTTCATGTGTGTGTGTGTGCGTATGAGACAGAGAGCAGGATTGTATGTGTGTGTGAATGCACACATTCATGTGTGTGTGTGTGTGTGTGTGTGTGTGTGTGTGTCTTTGAGTGTGTCTTGTTGCGTTAACTCTCATAGAAAGAGAGAGGAGAGAGAGAGAGAGAGAGAGAGACATAGCCTTGTCTCATTACTCACTGTTTTCCTTTTTGCAGTCTGTGTGTGTGTCTGTCTCTCTCTCTCTCTCTCTCTCTCTCTCTCTCTCTCTCTCTCTCTCTCTCTCTCTCTCTCTCTCTCTCTCTCTCTCTCTCTCTCTCTCTCTCTCCCTCTGTGATCTCTGCCCATCAAGGAAGTGTAGAGCTGTTTTGTCGAGTCACGGTGAGCGGCGTGTGAAAGGAATGAGGTGACGGCCGGTAGAAAGGAGAGACAGCCGGTCTAACGGAAAAGGGACGGCGTCACACCGACACGAATAACGTGCCACCTGGATCTCATTTGGTTTTTCTTTCTCCTTGTCTTTTTCAATCTCTCTCTCTCTCTCTCTCTTTCTCTCTCTCTCTCTCTCTCTCTCTCTCTCTCTCTCTCTCTCTCTCGCTCTCTCTCTCTCTCTCTCTCTCTCTCTCTCTCTCTCTCTCTCTCGCTGTTTTTCTCTCTCTCTCTCTCCCTCTCCTTTATCTCTCCTCTCTCTCTCTCTCCCCCCTCACCCAAGATGCACCCTCTCCTATTTGTTTCTCCTCCTTTTTTACCTATCCTCCTCATCCTCCCCTCCCCCTTGCCCCCTTCCCGCCCCCCCCCCCCCCCCCCCAATCTTCCTCCCTCCATCCTTCCTATTGTTAGACCAGAAATTGGTATTTAATCCTTGGCCCTTGCCTCTGAAGGGTGGGCTTTGAAGGCCTGAGATGGACAGGGGGGGTTGGGGGGTGTGGAGGGATGGAAGTGGTGAGAGAAAGCTACAAAATGTTTCAAGGTTCGATTTGCGTCAAATAAAAATACAAATATATAAAACCTGTGAAAATAAGCTAAAATGAAGAACGCACACGACATGCCAAAGAGTTGCCTTCAACGGGTGCCCACCTGTTTAGTGGGCACCCGTTGTACTGGAGTGTCTTCTCACCTCGCTGCCGTTCTTAACTGTATTATGCACAAGGCCAGCCGTCTCTCTCTAAAAACACACATTTTCTATTAATTTGTTCCAAGACAATCTGCGGGGAGCTGTATTTGAATCCACGTGTTGTATCTGAGGAGCGTTTTTATACTCAGATGCCGGATAAGCGGAAGAAGGATGGATGGAGTTTAAATTGAGGCAAAAATGCAAACTAGTGAGTAGAGAGAAAGAGAGAGATAGAGAGAGGGGTACAAAGAGAAAAAGGAGAGGTATAACAACTGCCAGACAGGCAGAAGAAGAGAGCGAGCGTGAGGTGAGAGATTAGAGAGAGAGAGACAGAGAGAGAGAGAGAGACAGAGAGAGAGAGAGAGAGAGAGAGAGAGAGAGAGCGAGAGAGAGAGAGAGAGAGAGAGAGAGAGAGAGAGAGAGAGAGAGAGAGAGAGAGACAGCGAGGGAAAGCCTTGAAGGCAGAGCTGGCAGGGACCATCTCCTCTCTTCCAGACAGCTCTGGCACTCGCCTTTCACTTCAGCTATGGCCCGTTGGCACAGCGACGGCTCCCGGCCCGGCGACCCACTGCCTGGCTCTAGTCCAGGTTTACCTTGGGTCAGTCCCAAACTCAGTCTGTCACCGCCTATCGACCCAGGAGGTTCCCGAGTCGGCACCATCTTAAACCAACCCCTCTCCTTCTTTCCGTCTCGCTGTCCCTGTTATTGTTTGGGGGCAGGAGTCATGGAAACGGAAGGGAAGGGGGAGGGGGGAGAGGGACAGAGGAAGAGGGAGGGGTGGGGGGCGGTGTTGTTGAGAAATTGAAAAAGAAGATGGAAACAAATACTGAGTGAAAGCGAAAGGGAGAGAGGACCGGCTTGAATGAGCACAGCGGGGAGCCTCCTCATGGAGGAGTCAGCTGCAGTCAGCACTTGAGGCGGCTAACACCGGCCGCTTGCTGTCTGTTGGCTGTCTGAAGCTATTCTATTGCCCTCCGACACTATGGTGTTGTCGTCGAACGCTAACTGTATGGAGCTGTTCTATGCGATCTGAAGCTTCGCTGTTGCCGTTAAAAACTAACTGTCTTCTGAAGCTGTTCCATTGCCAGCTGAAACTATGCTATTGGGGTTGAAAGCTAACTGTCTTCTGCGGCTGTTTAATCGCCGTCTGAAGCTGCGATATTGGCATCGGAGGCTAACTGTCTTCTGGGGCTGTTCTATTGCCATCTGAAACTACGCTATTGGTCTCGAAAGCTCACTGTCGGAAGCTGTCCTATCGCAGTCTGAAGCTACGCTATTGTGGTCTGGAGCTTTTCCATGGCCGTCTGAGGCTATGCTATTGGTGTTGAAAGCTAACTGTCTGAAGCTGTTCCAAAATGTATTATGTACGCAACATAATCCACCAGATAATGGTAACACACGTCTTTGGTTACCTATTATATACTGTAATCCTTACTTGAGTTTACCTCTGCTGGGAACAGGTGTGGCTGCTTGACTTGGCTGATTGGGTCAGTCCATTACATGTGGCTCATGCAGGGGGGGTAGGAAGACTTGTGTTTTGACAGTGGTGTCTTTGATGTATTGTTGTTTGTGTCACACGTACAGTACACACATAATAAACACAAACACATACATACACATACACGTACACACATAATAAGCACACACATGCACATGTACACATAATTCAGAGAACACAGACACATACACACATAATAAACACACACAAAAATGTGTAGAACACACACACACACACACACACATAAACACTCTCACACGCACACACACATAATAAAACATACACAATAGACACAATACGGACAACACACACACACAAACACACACACACACACACACACACACACAAATAATATAAAACTAACACACCAACACACACACACATATTAAAACAAGCACAACATGTACACACATAATAAAAAACAGACACACACACCCCAACATACACAATAAGACACTCACACACCAGAGTGATGCCAAAACCCTCACCGATATCCCTGGGTGTAGAAGCTTACAGCTAACTGGCCGTCATCCAAGGCATCCACAAGTGACCGCATCACTCAAGATACAAACACCAGTAAAAGTACAAGTCGTTGGCCAAGTAAACAGTTAATCTCACTGATGGGTGACAATCGAAAGTGGAGGAATTATACATCAGAGTCAAACAAACAGATGCCCATGAAAATCACCTGAACAGAAATTAAGAATCGTTTTTGGCTAAACACGCCGTCGTTACGCTAACGTTTTTTTTTGCTTTGTGGTATATTGTTGTATAGTGTTCTTAGGTAGCTCCCAGAAGTCCATTGAAACACTGACAAAACAGTAGCTCAGCATCTTTAGCTACCGCTAATGCACACTGCAAGCGTTTTGTAGCCAAGGAGGGTGCACGCCAACCATCCAAACGGCCAAATAAAAAAATCTTTATTTAGAAATAATATATCAAACTGATATGTAGCATCATTCTGAATAACATTTATTATCTACACGGAAGAACAACAACCTAATTCAATTTAAATACAGTTGAAGTTTTAACTTGATATTACATGTAAACAATATATATGTGTAAATACATTTTTTAATACATTAATATACTGTATGTATGTCTGAGCCAAGCTTTTGGTGGGAAAGTGCTGGTGGCTAAATTGGCGTTTTGTTAGCCCCTCTGATCGATGCACTCACATCGAAATAATGTAATCTGATTTAAGTTGTGAACGGATTACCTCCGATCACATGAAGGTTATGGAAATGGATGTGATGGGCAGCTTCGAGGAAACATCCGGACGCAATGCAATGTGTGTGGCCACGTGTCCAGGTGTCGAGCTATTGACTCGTTTCACCTTATCAAGTTGTATGTGAACAGCCTCAGCCCGTCTGTACCAACGCAAGACAGCTCACTGTATTGGCACAATAGTAGCCTACGTGTGTTTAAGAATGTGTGAAGGACAGTGTCGCGGTTTAGCGGTAAGACTCGCTTCCAGGGTTTGATCCCCAATGTCCACAGTCCATATTCTTATCAATCAATTGTAAACCATTTTGGTTTAAAGCTCACTAAATGGTCAAATAAAATGAATTCAAGACAGAGACATATATTCAAGGTGATTTTAACTTAAATGATCTATAACCTACAGTACATGTAATTATTATTTTTTAAATGTGTGTGTCCCAGCACTACTCTATATCATTACAACATTCAGACATTGCATTGTACATTGAAATGCACTCATTGATGCAGCAGACCCTTTTATCCAAAGCGACTCACCGTAGAGAACAAATAAAATCGCAAAGTGACTTTTTCAGTCCACAATCAAAGTGTACAAACTAGTACACAAAATAAGAAAGTCGATAAGTCACTAGTGTGGTTCACATCCCCGCCACCGCAGCAAAAGACACAACGGGCCACTCGAGGTTGCCCATTTATTTCGGGCCCATTTTGTTGTTGAAGGTGGAGAGGGGAACTTTAACTTTAAGCGTAGCGTACGCTGCTGAGATGTTCGTTCCACCAGGCGAAGAAAGAAAGGCTGTCAAACTAAAAGCGTCGACCAAGACTGAGTGACACAAAGAAAGCTATGTTTTACAGGATTACAGCATGTTCCATGTCGCCCACCGCCTTTGCCTTTCAAATATATTTTCCGGTGACGTGTGCCGTGCCTAGCCTCGGGCAACAATTACCATTTTTTTATTTTTAATACTTTTTAATATTTTTTTATAATTAGCACATCAATAATGAGTTCCGATGATGAATTTATTCTCACACCCCAACTAAAAAGTGTAACCAAAGTCAAAACATACAATGTTTAGTTTTTTCTTATAGCGTATTATCTGGGTAAGCCAGCAGAATGAAACTCCTCCGTCCGCCCCATTCCAAGGATGTGCTTCAGTGTGGTTTACCGGCGGTAGGTGGTCATTGTTCAATCTATTTCTTTCTCCTTTTTGCGTCCTCAAGGCCACATCTTTTGCTTAATTTTCACTCTGAAAGCTTTAATCAGGACCTATTAGGCAAGTATTACCTGCCAGGTTTTCAGCTGCCCATTTCGGCATCCATTCGCATTTTACAATCTTTCATATATAGATTTATTTTTAGTCCACGCTGGCCGGCTACTCACTGTGTTTACTTATCGAGAGTAAATAGACTTCATTGTCCGTTAACATTGACATTAACGTTGGACTAGAAAGTCTGGTTTCTACGGAGGAAAAAAAGGAGTCATTTCAATACAATAACAAACGCTACATGCTGTACTTACGTTTCTATTTGTGTCCGTGTGTGTAGTGTCTCTGGTTAAAAAGGGGCTTTGAGATGAGGACCGTGGATGTACTGTTATCTTTTAAAATCGAAATCTGGAGAAAATTGAAACCTCTTCATTGGAGTCTGGTGCATTGCTCAAGGGCACCTCTGCCAGTTCCCTATAGTATTTCAGGGACTTGAACCTGCGATCTTCCGGTTCCCAAGCCGAATCCCAACAGACTGAGCTATCCTGCCTCTCTTTAAAGACACGTTCTGAACCAAGAAAGTGTGTTGAATTTCAAATTGGATTCTACCTGCATCTTACCATGTCGATATTTGGCCGAGCAGAGTAGCAAAAATCGTTGACAGTGACTATTCGGTTAATTTACAGTTATGCCTTTGTGTTGTGTGTGTGTGTGTGTGTGTGTTTGATATCGAAGTGGGGTGTGAAGCGACTGCTACGTCTATATTGCTAAAACAATCAACATTACATTTCCCCAGGTCGCTGCTTCATGAAAATATAAAGAGGAAATATAAAGAGGAGCAAAAGACCTTGCGGCATTTCGACACACAAACTAAATTGAATTGTTTTCCCCCTTTTCCACATCCAGGTGGGGTGTTTTCCTCTTTTGACAGCAGGCCAAACATAAATGGGTCGTGAGGCGTAAGGTAAATAAATGTAAGGTAAATTATTGAGTAGCTAACCTTGAATGGTGGAGTTAACAAAGTTACTGTGTGTGTGTGTGTGTGTGTGTGTGTGTGTGTGTGTGTGTGTGTGTTTGTGTGTGTGTGTGTGTGTGCATGGACACTTACGTCCACGTGCCACGCTTTTTGGGGCGCTTTTGCCACTACAACAAGGAGTCATTCATGCGTCCAATGACAGCGCTGCTGGGAATGGTAGAAAGACGGCCACTGCAGGGCATTCAACACCGCCCACGCGTGTGTTGCCAGATTGGCAATTGGCAGACAGAAGGGATCTGGGGAAAGGGGCGTGGGCGTTGGCACTCTCATGCGTGTGTGTACACATTTTTTCTTGTACAATATTTGTGTTAAAGGTTGGTATTCAGATGTTGAGTATTTGTCTGGAACTGTGTCAACGTCATCTAAAAGGTTGGATAGGGAATAAGCGTCATAGCACACCGTGACACACACAGTTATAGCGGGTGTGGAGTGGTGTGTAACCCACACACTATAAGGCATCCAAACAGGACATGTTCGATGTTTGTTTGAGCAAAATGTCCATATTGACTCGCCTATGCAGCGGCAGTAGCTCAGTCTATGGGGACTTGGCTTTGAAACCGGAAGGATGCCGGTTCAAGTCACGGAAACACCTGGGCACTGCCGAGGTGCCCTTAAGCAAGGCACCAGACCCCCTACACTGCTCCCCGGGCACTGTATATGAAATAGCTGCCCACTGCTCCTAATAGTAGGATGGGTTAAATTCAAAGAAACTGTAAACACTGTGTGTGTACATGAATGTGACCAATGAAGAGGATTATATCCTCTATATATTTTTATTTGACATACTTCCTCGTCTATTCTATTTTTCTGAACAGGAAAAAAATCTGCTAACCTCTCGGTCGGACTCCGCTACTCATCTCCATTGAGCTCGTCTGCGGGTACTGAGAATGTCGTTGGTCAGCCTCCGTCCTCCGCCTCACTTGTAAGGCCACTTTGGATCAAACCAAAAAAACTGTGCGTCAAGTGCGTCAACAAAAAGGCGCCTTACGGTCCCACTTGACATGTTACGGAGGCTGAAGAGTTGGCCTGGATCTGGCTATCAGACCCCCCCCTGCTGGCTGTAGGCCCCGAAACCAGGTCAAGTGTCGTTCGAGTGAGATTAGCGGTTCAAGGAGGAAGAAGTAATTCAGGGGTTTGTGTAGGAAGTACAAAAATACACATCAATGTGGTCCTACGCTTTTCATACCAAATTATCGCTTTAAAAATATTCAATAGGGTAGTGATCAATATTAACCTAACACAGTCTGTTGGACCTTTTTATGCATTAACATGTAAGCAGCATTCCCAAGTGACGTTATTAAAAGTTGCACACATTAGGATTGCTTACATTTCGGGGAGCATAGTGTGGTTGGCTTACTTCCAGGTGAAAGGTTAAGGGTTCGATTCCCGTTTGCAGCCTGCTTGTTTACGCCTCATTAACAAAGATTCAGCACCTCTCCATCCTACATACTCCTTATTTAAACTCCCATTACTACTATTTAGACATTGTGCAGGTGCATGTTATTAGATTATTTATTACTACATTTATGTAGCCAAACCAGTAACTGTATGACGATGAGGAGTCAAATGCTCTATCCTTCCCCAGACTCTATATTCAGTGTTGATTTCTTTCGATAAATGTGTCGACTCAAAAAGAGAGTTTGAATATATGATTAAAATGTATTATTTGTTTGAATTATGAATAGAAAGTGCAATGTTGATGTACCATGTGTTCTACCATGGTCAAAGATGTGCTATCATGTTGTTCCATGTCATCATATTCCTCAGTAATGTAATGGCGAAACCACAGTTGATAAATTCACTTTACCCTCAAACATCAACCCAATACTTTCTTTAATTTGAGAATACATTTCAGGCTTTCTATTGTGAGCTATTTATCTGAGACTTAAAAACCCAGTTCTGAGCTCACTCAGCTAAAATAACATTATCTTGAAGGAATATCGCTGTGTAATCATAATTAATTATACTCTCACTCCTTGAGCAGGGGAAATACACTTTATTCTGTTTTTATTATTTTCTCAACAAAGGGAATTTTGATTGATGCCACAAACCTATGGCATCAACCTAAATTCTATGTTGCTGAGAGCTACACCTACATCTGCCTAATTCGGACCAAATTAAATTATTTAATTTGCGTATACAAGTTTGATTCGACAATTGCAGGATTTCTGTCTGTTTGCGTCTGAAGAACCTATTTCTCGAAGGGGTTGTATTAATTGATTACCAGAAGAACACAAACACAGGAGAAGGTGGTAGCTGTTGGATCCTAATTAGATACAGAAATACTAGATACTCTAGGAATGCATCAAGCACTTTGAAGTGGAATCGGTCGGAAATGGTGGAAAAAATAACTATAAAAAAAATACCCAGACCAAAACATGGAATTTTCCTCAGAGGAATACAATACATCAAGAGTTCTCACACTTCCAGGTTTTCAAACAAGACGTAAGGGGATACACTTTTAACAGCATATCATTATTTCTAACCGGTGGTAGTTTGAGCATCTATTGAAAATCAGAATTTCCGTAAATTACCCGCGAGAGCCCATTCCTATTTTTGTTCTTTGAAAATCAGACTTCCTTTGATGGTTGGAAACACCATTATCTCGACGACAGGTAACTATTTTTTGGTATCAATCAAATAAAAACAATGTGTAAGTAAGTTTTACCCCACAGGCAAAGCCTAAAAGTGCCCGGTAAAAATACTGTGGAAGTGCTAAATTATTATTATTAAAAAGAGCAAGCAAGTATAATTTCTGTGTTACTAGTATACATTATATTAATGTATATACATTTACGATACTCTATGCATTGATGGTGGTGCATTCTCCGGAATGTTCGGTCAATTATTGTCGAGACAATTGCCGTGACTGTTGGGGTTCCAGACAAGCTCGGTAAATTCCAGGCCAGCAAATGAGACCTTGAAGTTGTTGTACAGCAGTTGTGCCAGAATAGTCATTTCCCTATTCAAACGCTCTATCCCAAACTCCCAGATTGACCTGAGCGTTGCTCTCTTTCTCTGTTGCCGCTCATATTAAATTAGATGGGAATTTAAAATGCATGTGATGCAGTATATAGCCCACATTCTGCATGGATCTTTAGCAATACATACCCTCAACCTTCAAAGGAGATCAACCGCCCCCCACCCCCCTCCCCCCATAGCCTTTACAAAATACATGATTTTTCCGAGAACTCACTAGTGAGTTCACTATTTGAAGTGCTGTCTGAACGTATAGTGAGAGTTATTATCCCCTATATAGTGAAGTCATAGTATCCCACAATGCATCGTGACAATAGTGTACAACCGATGGTCACTAACGGAGCATATATCCCATTATGCATTGTGCTGAAAGAAAAACAGCGGACAAGAAGTGTCATCCACAAGTGTCATAAGATCTGACACGTTTAATAATGAGACAGCAATGACATCATTAACGGAGACTCCAGTAGTGTCCCAAAGTGTTTTTAATAATATTGTCCTTTACATTGAACTACTAGACAGGGGGTATGGAGTAGAGAATGAGGGAAGGATTTCACGATATAGTCCTCTACATTTAACTTCTAGAGAGGGAGTATGGAATGAGGGAAGGATATGACTATATAGTCCTCTACATTAATCTATTAGTTAGGGAGTATGGAATAAGGGAAGGATTTCACAAAATAGTCCTCTAAATCACGACTAAAGAGGGAGTATGGAGTAGGGAATGAGGGAAAGATTTCACTATATTGTCCTCTTCATTGAACTACTACAGTGATTACGGAATGAGGGAAGGATTTCACTGTATAGTCCACTACATTGAAGTCCCCAGTCCCTATTGTCAAGGGAGTAGAGTGAATGATTTTGGACACAGCCAAGTTGTTTTTTTAGTTGCTTTTCCTTATGGGCTTGTCACGTGCGCGCATTGCGTGCACTGAAAATTTAAGCAATGTACCAATCCACATGGGCCCCGCCCATATTCACCACAGCAACGTGCATATTAGATTATATTAGATTAGATTCAAATTTATAGTCATTGCACAGCACAAGTACAGTACAGCAAAAATAATTTAGCATCTTAGAGTGCAAAGGTTGCAGTAAAGTGCATGGTAATATATAATTTACAGTTTACAGTTGCTAAAAGACAGTGTACTAGGTATACAGGTTATAGGTTATACAATTACTTATAGAGTATGTGTGGGATATGATTATAATAATAGGGATATATATACACAGGTAAGTAAGTATTAGTATTATGAGTAAGTAAAGTATTTAACAGGTAGTGATTAGGGGTATGCAATTATGAAAAGCAGGATAAATATATATACATTTATATTCAGTAGGTAGTGAACAGGGATATGCAGTTATGAAAAGCAATTATGAAATGCAGAATAAATATATATAACTGTATATACAGCAGGTAGTGAGCAGGGATATGCAGTTATATCAACAGTTAAAGTGAACAGTGAAAATGTACATTTACAGGTATAATATCAATAAATATGTAGACTATAGTTAGAGGTAGGTAGTTGATACAGTGCAAGGCAGTCAAAGACATTGATGGTGATGTATTATTATTATAGGATATATTGAGCAGAGGTGTGGGGCAGGGGCTGTCTTCGTGGTGCAGAGTTCAGGGAGATGACAGCTGAGGGGAAGAAGCTGTTCCTAAGCCTGCTTGACTTGGAACAAAGGTTTCTATAGCGCCTCCCGGAGGAGAGGAGGGCCAACAGTCCATGGTTGGGGTGAAAGGGGTCTTCCACTATTTTTTGTGCCTTCCTCAGACACCGTTTGTGGTGGGTAGTGTTTATTGCAGGGAGGGGTAATCCAACAATGCGTTCACCAGATAGTTCACCAGAATCTGAGGTGACAGGTGGGCTTTCCTCAGTCTCCTCAGGAAGAAGAGACGCTGGTGAGCCTTCTTTACCATCCTTGATGAGGATGGGGGCGTGTGCGCCAGCTCTGGTCATCCTGAAGTCCACGATGAGCTCCTTGGTCTTCTTGGTGTTGAGGGCCATGTTGTTGTCATTGCACCACGCCAGCAGGTTCTGGACCTCGTCACTGTAGGCTGCCTCATGGTTTTTTTTGATGAGGCCCACCACCGTTGTGTCGTCGGCAAACTTGATGATGGTGTTTGTACAATGTACAGGAGTGCAGTCGTGGGTGAAGAGGGAGTAGAGGAGAGGGCTCAGGACAGGAGGTGGAGGTGGTGAGATTGTCTAACCTGTCTGACTGGGGTCTGTTGGTTAGGAAGTCTAATAACCAGTTACAAACAGAGGGGTTAATGTCAAGGTTCTT
Organism: Muraenolepis orangiensis; assembly: GCA_027704905.1. Taxonomy (NCBI): domain Eukaryota; kingdom Metazoa; phylum Chordata; class Actinopteri; order Gadiformes; family Muraenolepididae; genus Muraenolepis; species Muraenolepis orangiensis. The sequence continues at coordinate 7,724,135 of CM051009.1, forward strand.
GGTTTCCATGAGGTTACCAAGTTTAAAGATGAATTTGGAGGGGATGATGGTGTTAAATGCTGAGCTGAAGTTGATGAAAATAATTCTCAAATGGGTGTTGCTCTCATCCAGGTGGGAGAGAACGGAGTGAAGATCTGAGGAAATGGCATCCTCTGTGCTCTAGTTCTCACGGTAGGCAAATTGGTATTTATCCAGTGAGGGTGAGAGGCCAGCGACCAGTGGTGAGCCAGGACCAGCCTCTCGAAACGCTTATGATGATGGGGGTATGTGCAACAGGGCAGAAGTCGTTGAGCTAGGACCTCGGTCAGCTGCTCAGCACAGTTCCTGAGCACGCGACCGGGGATGCCATCAGGACCAGCTTTCTTATGAAAAAAATGATTCAGCACGTCAGGGAGGGATGAGTAAGTGGTTGGGGGGAGAGTTGTTGGAGGGTTTGTAATCCGTGACGGCCTGGATGCCCTACCACATGCGTCGAGGATCAGAGTTGTTGAAGTGGTCTTCAACCCCTGGTTGAGCTTGGCCGGCTTAATGCACTTTTTCAGATTTGCCCTTGCTAAACGGTAGGCCAGTGCATAGCCCGACCTAAAAGTAGCGTCACGTGCCTTTAGGAGTAGGTGGACCTCTCTGTTCATCCACGGCTCCTGGTTGGGGAATAATGTCATCTGTTTGAGGGTGGTGACAGTGTCAATGCTGGAGTCTATGTAATCCAAAACAGAGGAGGCGTAGGAGTCGGTGTGGGAGTCTAGGGTAGACTGGGAGGCAAACAGGCACCAATCCGTGTCTAGACACCGGTTTTGCAACTCAGTCTGCTCCTTTAGGCCACACTTTGACTGTCCTAACGGTGGGCTTCACGCGCTTGATGAGTGGCGTGTACTTAGCTAGCAAGAACAAAGAAACATGATCCCTCTGCCCAAGGTGGGGGAGGGGGACGGCTTTGTAGGCATCTGCCTTGTTGGTGTAAACATGGTCTAATGGTAAACATGGTTCTCTCTCTTCTTGTTCGCCAGAGATCGTACGTTGGTGAGTCCCTCCGTGGACTTCTCTCCTGTGTTTACGTTTTCTTTGCGGGCGATGAGTCCGATCAGATTCACCAGCGTGGTTTCAGTTTCAGCGTGGAGTTGAAGATGGCTGATTACGTTACCAGAATGATGTAATCCAATTTAAAAATGATCATGTCGGGTGTATGTGATAAGAAAAGACTGTTCTGTGTGAACAGACTAAGAATTATTATGTGTATTACCGCTAAATTCAGATGCTGGTCAGACAGTGGGCATCATGTTTCGCAACACCACCTTGGTCTCATATAAGGCTGTGCCGAGCGGCACTCACCCTCCCATTTCTTTCAGCAATACAGAAGGTAAGTAATGATGAAATGATGAAAGATGAGTGATGTTTACCGTCCATGGGGTTTTTCAGAAGCAGGCGGAGCCAGGGCCAAGCGCACCTGCGCGAAGTTCCCGGCAAGGCTCCCCATGTAGGACGAACATACCTTGTGTTTTCATTGCGTTGGCGCAGACCACGCCAAAACTGCCGTAAGGGACGCCAGGAGTTGTCTCCCGTGCTTTTCCATGACCGAAGATGAAGTCTTCCAGAGGTTCTTCACATTTACACGACGCCGTCGATATCCTTGCCAGTGAAACATCTCATGCCAGTGAAGACGACTGCGACGACGTTGACACTGTCACTGTCGTCGAGGAACCACATGGCGATCACGACTCTCCGAATGGAGATTGGCGATTATTTTAGACCAACAATCTTCGATGGATGTTGTATCTTGCCAATCTCCAACCCTCAGGCCTAGGGCTGTAGGGCGACGACTTGTCGGTGTAGCACAGCTGGGGTTTTGCTTGCCGTGAGGCGCCATCCCCGCATGCTCTTTCAGCGGGCTGGGGACTCACCACGCGTCCGCTTCGGCGACGCCGCATGCCAGTTCCCTGGACCCCTACTTGCTGTCACTCCCCTCCCTTTCAAGGAGGTCCCCCCTTGGATCACACGTTGAGATCGCGGAAGTACCGCGCTTTAATGAACAGCACTCACCCGCTGTCTGCTCGCCCTCTCTCAGAGCACTATGCGTAATAACGAGAGTCATTATTGCTACTTGGCAGCGCCATTTTTCTATTGTTAAATTCAAGTCAAATCAAGTCAAGTTTATTGTCACTTCAGAGTTTACACAAGTATAAGCAGTGAGTGAAAATATTATGTGCAAAACCCGACGACAGATAGCAGCCTTATGGAGACATGATAATGATAATGATAAGGGGGTCCAGCTTAGAGGTCTAGGCATGACCCCATCCACGTGCAGCTCGATACTGGTATAGTATCATATATATTTCTCCATATTCCTTGAGCCAAAGGCAGTGTTCCGCGCGTAGAGGGCAGTGCAAACATCGCCGTTAATCCACAGTTTCTGGTTGGGGTATATCCGAACCGACTTGGTCGGAACAACGTCATCTATGCACTTCTTGATGAACCCGGTGACCGAGGACGCGCACTCGTTATTGTCCGAGGCAACGTGGAACCAGTCAGCGCAATCAAAACAATCCTGCAGTATAGAGTCCGATTGGTCCGACCAGCATTGGACCTCCCTCACAGCAATCACGGTCACGAGGTAGCCAGAATGGACGGCACATAAGCATCAGGTACTCCATGTCCGGGGAACAGAAAGACATGGATGTCGGAGGGGGTTACTGACGCAGCTATCGAGCCGACGGGATTTTCCGTCGACCGGGTGGACAGAACAAAGGCTCTCTCCGGTAAAGATCGCGGATGTATGTCTCATGATAAACAGATCTTGGTGTAACCAAAGTCATTTACTACATCCCCTGAAGTCTTTCTGTTCCCCGGACATGGAGTACCTGATGCTTATGTGCCGTCCATTCTGGCTACCTCGTGACCGTGATTGCTGTGAGGGAGGTCCAATGCTGGTCGGACCAATCGGACTCTATACTGCAGGATTGTTTTGATTGCGCTGACTGGTTCCACGTTGCCTCGGACAATAACGATGTCGTCGGGGCCTGCCGCCTTACGGATGTTCAAACGCTTGAAGATGCGGTGCATATCTGCCTCCGAGATGTTCAGCAGGCAGGTCTCCTCAGGCGGCGCTGGCTTCGGCGGGCTGCCGTTCACGTCAAACCGAGCAAAAAATGTATTTAGCTCTCCTAGGAGGGAGGTAGAGGAGTACTCTACACAACTGGTTCTCCCTCTGAAGTTCATTGTCATCTGTAACCCCTGCCACATAACCCTCGCGTCATGGCTCTTGAATTTCTCCTCCACTCTGTCCTTGTACTCCCTCTTGGCAGTGACGATGGTCTTACGGAGGTCGTAGCGAAATCTCATATTTTCCTCCATATTCCCGGAACCAAAGGCGGCGTTACGCGCATGGAGGGCAGCGCGAACATCGCCGTTAATCCACGGTTTCTGGTTGGGATATATCCGAACCGACTTGGTTGGAACAACGTCATCTATGCACTTCTTGATGAACCCGGTGACCGAGGACGCGCACTTGTTGATGTTATTGTCCGAGGCTACCCGGAACATGTCCCAGTCAGCGCAATCAAAACAATCCTGTAGCATAGAGTCCGATTGGTCTGACCAGCATTGAACTTCCTTTACAGCGATTGGTTGTTGCTTCAGTCTCTGCCTATAGGCGAGGAGTAGCTGGATAGAGTGGTGGTCAGATTTGGCGAACGATGGGCGGAGGAGGGCCTTGTAGCCATCATGGAAGGGTGTGTAGCAGTGGTCGAGGATCCGCTCACCCCGTGTGTTGATCGTTTTGTGTTGGAAGAACTTTGGGAGAACCTTCTTCAGGTTCGCCTTGTTGAAGTCCCCCGCCACGATGAAAGAAGCCTCGGGTGTGCCGACTCCTGTTCGCTGATAGCCCCATACAGTTCCTTCAGCGTTGTGTCCGTGTTGGCTTGTGGGGGAATGTAAACAGTGGTCACAGTTACCGCTGTAAACTCCCGAGTTAGCCAGAATGGACGGCACAATCATCAGGTACTCCAGGTCCGGGGAACAGAAAGACTTGAGGGGATGTACATGACTTTGGTTGCACCAAGATCTGTTTATCATGAGACATACATCCGCGATCTTTACCGGAGAGAGCCTTTGTTCTGTCCACCCGGTCGACGGAAAATCCCGTCGGCTCGTTAGCTGCGTCGGTAACCCCCTCCGACATCCATGTCTCCATAAGGCAGATGTCCAGAGACGGTACATTGGCCAGTAGAATGGTGGGTACTGGGGGGCGATCGGATCAACATCTCAGCCTGACTAGCACGCCGGCTTGCTTCCCTCGCTTCTTCCAGCGACGCTTGCGTGTAATTGTGCCCAAGATGGTCGGAGATAATCCAGCTATGACTTTGGGCTCAACGTCCGAGCCGAAAGAATGAAAAACCTCTGGTAGGCTGCAAGCGACTGTCAATCTGATCTCCAGAAGTGTGCAAAAGTCATAAATTAACGTGCTGCTAACTTTCTGTACAAAGATAGTCGCGATAAAAATAAATAACAAAAAACTGCGTTGTCGTGCGGGAGCTCGCAACATGGCAGCCATCTCGTATGGCGCCATACTCCAGAACAGGCATGAGTCCAATAATTAGGGACTCGCCCTATTCTCTGCTCTATGTATTCACAGCTTTGTGTGTTTCATGGGTTGGGTTTTTTATTGGGGAATTGGTGTTTACACTTTATGTCTTCTTGGGTCCATTGTGCCCTGGGACTTGGGTCCAGCAGGGGTAAATTTATCAGGCTCCGCTCGCAGCTTCGCCTTAGCCCATAAGGTGAAGCCTAGACAGTGTTGCCTATAATAAATAGAACGATAGTTATGTTATTCTAACTCTAGTTCTATGATTATAGGCGTAACTGTCTAGTTTTATACCTGCTGCACCCCCATTGCTGAAATAAATAGCATGGAGGGTGAGCGCCGCTCGGCACGGCCTTATAGGCACGTTGCCGTGGGGAATGCGGGCCCACGTGGATTGGTACATTGCTTTCATTTTTATTGCACCTGATGTGCGCACGGGACAAGCCCATAAGGGCCTAGACGGCTACGCCTATACAACTAGAGTTATAATAACATAACTATCTTTTCCATCCTTGGGCTGTCGTTTCAATAAGCGACGGACAGGTGTGCCGCATTAGCACTTAATCAGAAGGCGGCCGCCCGTGTAACCATTTCAGCCAATCAGAGGTTACGCATGCAAATGCATGTTTTTGACGATGCTAATACAAGGGAGTCGTCCAGTGCCACCCAATGCACCAGGGCCTATCAGGAAACTAAGCTTTGTATGAGACTATTTGAATTAGTTTCTTACCTATTATATGGCTCTTGAACAGTATATTGTGTGTACAAAGGTAGACACAATATTATCCTCGGCCTAACCTTGTTTGTTAATGTACGTATATATGTGTTGAGTATAAAATGAGTGGATGACACATCTATATGAGAAATGTACACAGCGAGGGAAATTCAATAGCCGGGAAGTAAGACCCTTTGAATAGCCAGACTTGAATGCGGCGTCTGTTGCTATGCCATAGTTGGCCAACTCCGGGCTCCAAGTCTATTGGCTGACAATGGTTGATGTCGAGTACTTTCGGGAAAAAGGTGGAAATTCAAATGAAACAATAGGGGTTGAAGCGTGCATGAAACGGTTTATTGTGAAGAAATTGAAAACAGAATAATTTAGTTTCCAACAAAATAAAACAACTGAATCCGAGAGATTCATGTGTGAGATACTGTCTCCTCTCAACCAAACCATCAACTTCAGTTCACACACACACACACACACACACACACACTCACACACACACACACACACACACACACACACACACACACACACACACACACACACACACACACACACACACACACACACACACACACACACACACAGTCCGAGCAGGTCCAGGTTAGTGAGTATGGTGAATTTGTATAGGGATTCATACATACAAGACGAGACACATCACACAATCTGTTCCGATGCATTGCGTTACAGCAGTTGCATCTGCCTCTCCCTAGATGGTGGTTTTCCATCTACAACCCAATCGTAAAATACCGTCCAACTGCGTAATATCTAAAAAATAAAAATGTCAATAAAAAATAAAAATAATAAAAAGGAGACGTCGCTGTGACAAAAAAAAGTTACTGTACCGGCTAAATATCGGGTAAAAGTTCAAATTGACAAACAACATAGATGCCATCAGCACAGTCATAAAAACGGCACTTAGTCACAAGTTTGGATTTGTTAACAGCTCAGTCGTCAGGAAGAGTTAGGAGTGTGACGCATGGATTGTGCTGTGAATGTGTAGTTTTACCGGGTCAGCCTCCAGGAGGAGAGTGGGTGTGTGTTCAGAGAGTGTGTTCAAATTCAATAGAAATAACTAATAATAATAATAATAATAAATATTTTTCGTGTGGAATTTAATTTCTGTCGACGGTGTTATTTGCATAAAATTACGAGCAATTAATAATAATTATAATAATAATAATAATATTGATTTATAATAATAATAATATTAACCCAAAACGGTTTTAAGGGCCTTTATTTTACCCATCAGGTGCGTACCCATTTTGTTGGGTAGTTATTATAAGCCTTTTCAAGATCCACCCCACCATAGGGACATCCCACGTGGGCGCCTAGCCCACCCCCAGATGTTTAAGATGGATTGGTCTGAGTTGGTAGAGTCGAGAGTTGGTGTGGCCCGCCACCTTGATCGGTTTATCACACGTCCGGGGGGGGGGGAGGATACTCCCACGCACGGTACCGCTATAGAGAAGCCGCTACAGAGAAGCCTTTGTCACTCCTGTTGGTAAAATTATTTATTCGAGCCCTTTATTCGAATGGAAGAGGGAACAAGAGCTTGGCTACTTGCCACTTGCAAGATTAGTTCCACACCTTAATTTCCATCACTGTCCTGGAAATTGGTCTGCTGAATTACAGCTCGGTTTTTATTAAGAAAAAAAAGCAAAAAAATATATTATAATAATAATACATTTCCGGAGCATATTGCGGGCCCATCTTGATGGTTCGGTTTAATGAGTAGACGTGATTGGCGAAGGAAATCGAGGACAGGGTTGACGCACATCCTTGGGTGCCAAGTGGGTTTGGCCTGGTGACACACTGGCAGATGCCGCACACATACACACACACACACACACATATATATACACACATATACACATACACACATACACCTGCTGTACCGTTAGATTTAGGGACAATTTTAATGAGAAACTAGCCAACTGTTTAACTGAGTCGATGGAAAATAAATAATGTGTCATCAACTGCATTCCTTGTCTTATTAGAGCCTTATATAATGTTATCTTCCATGATATTGCATGTCCATTTTCTGGATTCCGGATTAAAATCGTTGTTAAACACAAATTAAAATACAAATTAAAATGCTCATATCCACGGCTTGTTTACTCAAGTCATCAAATCAAACTTTATTTACATAGCGCCTTCCATGCAAATCGGCAGCGGAAAGGAGCTCGGCAAGTAAATCTACAACAGAAAAATTAGTTTATAATAAAAAGCAACCATCGGGGAATCACAGAGATACATTTGAGCAAACGGCGATTTTCAAAGATACCCTTCATGACGTGACGGGACTCCCAAGCAGTCAAACGCCTCAAAAATGAACAGACAATAACATCCTACTATATACTATATACTATAAACAACACTATATTCTACCTACTATATACTATAAACACTATGAATTATACTATATACTATAAACAACACTATAAACTATACTTTATACTTTAACCAACACTATATACTACCTTCTATATACTATAAACAATACTGTAAACTATACAATATACTATGAACAGCTCTATGTACTATTCTATATAGTATAAACAACACTATATTCTACCTACTATATACTATAAATAACACTTTATACTACCTACTATAATCTACACTATATACAAAACATTACACAATTTAAAGAACAATTAAGTGGCTGATGGATGATGCAGTATATACATAAGGCAAAGGTAATTTAAACTGACATACAATAATGTATTGCCTAAAAACAGGTTGGCAAACAGTTAGGCTTGGACACTTATATTATTATGGGTTATATTATGGAGAGGTCACTACTTTGGTTAAACTCTGATCTACTGAAATTGATGAAGGAGATGGATATTGCACTGAAAGAGGTCTTGAAGTCTAATCAGGCGAATGACAAACGCGCATTCATTATGCTACAGAATTAGGTTGCAAAAGATGTTAAGGAAAGCTAAAGCAAACTTTTTCATAAGTATCATTAGTGAAGCTAAGGGCAACACACAGATCATTTGGAAACAAATTAAGAAGCTGTTAGGGACCGACCATCTCAGATGCAGTAAACAATTCGAACAAAAAATTAACAGTGACCTCGTACAAGATCCAAAGGATTTTATTGACTCTGTCGCCGAAAATGCACAATGTTTCCCTGACATTTCTGAGAATGTTAATCCAGTGAATATTTCCGTGCCCTCATTTCAATCAACTGCATCACAGAGAGCAAAGTACAGGTGATCATAAACTCACTCAAACCCTCCACAGCTAAAGATATCTATGGGATGGACACAGCTATGCTTACAAAACTCAAAGCATCTTTAGCCCCCCCCCCATTACACTGATCATTCACCTGTCAATCTCACAGGGGGTATTCCCAAATGCTTGGAAGACAGCTGTTGTATCACCCATTTTTAAGTCAGGTGATCCTCGGGCCATCTGCAATTACAGGTCAATCAGTATCGTGCCTATAATATCCAAGGTTGCAGAGAAGTGGGTGGTAGAACAGCTCATCTCCCATTTAAACAATAGCCCATTCTCACTGCATCCCATGCAATTTGGTTTCAGAGCTCATCACTTCACAGATAGGTCTGACAGATTTTTCCTTGAAAAGATAAAAACATTGATGGACACGGGAGGTGCTGTTGGGGCTGTATTCCTTGACCTGAGAAAGGCATTTGATATTGTCAACCATAAGGTAATCCTCGCCAAACTGTCTACGTTTAACTTTTCTCAAAATGCCCTTAAGTGGACAGAGTCATACCTCAATAACAACATTCAGTGTGTGAAAGTCCACAACCAGCCCATCAATCAGCTGCACTTAACTCCCATACTTGTGTCACACAAGGCTCCGTACTAGGACCACTTCTGTTTAGCCTAGATTTCAATGATCTAGCCACTGTATGCTGTGGGTGGAGATTCAGCGATACGCTGATGACACTGTGATCTTTGCACATAGCAGCACAAAACAACAAGCAGTATAAATACCTGGGAATCCGGATTGATTCACATCTAACACATCTAACTTCAGATACATCAGAAGCTCAATGACCACTGATGCAGCTAAGTTATACATGAAAGCAATGATAATCTCACATCTCACATACTGTTTGACAAGTGTGGCACAAGCTAACAGAACAACACTCAAGCCATTGGAAAACTTAGAAAAACAAACTCTGAAAGTATTGGATCAAAAGCCAAACGCCCATCACCATTTTACAAAAGTATAAACTTCTGAGTTGGAAAAATGTAATGATGTACACTAATCTCTGTCTTGTCTTCAAAATCCTGAATAACACTGCACCCGTTCTGCTTCAAACTTACATCACACAGGGGTCAAGGAATTTCTGGACAACCAGAGCCTCAACTCGATGCTTGTACCATTTAGAAAAAGTGCCTTTAGCCACTCAGCATTCTCAATTAAGGGATAGCAGGAATGGAACTCAGTACCAGCACATATTAGAGATCTTAGAACCTACTGTGCCTTCACTGTACAGCTGAGGTTATGGCTTATCAACAGTAACCAGCCATGTGTACATAAGTAAAGCTGCTGCTTCTGCTGGCATCATGCCAGCATGTTTTACTGGTGATATTAGAGATGTATGTGTATGTTATGGTTTATCCTGTGAGTATGCTATGTGGTTTAATGTCATTATGTGCTGAACTATATGTCAAGTCAAGTCAAGTCAATTGTATTTGTATAGCCCTTAATCACAGTTACAGTCTCAAAGGGCTTCATAGGCCACATGTTTACAACACCCCCCAAACCCTAGCCCCCCTAAGGGCAAGAAAAAACTAGGAAAAAATCTTGAGAAGGACCACAGAGTGGAAGGGGATCCAATGGGTGCCATAAGTGATTTATAGAATTGTACATATTAAAGTACAAAATAATATATACATATAATGTACACAATATACAAATATTAAAATGATAATATCATTTTTGTGTGGTGCTGGCCGGTATCCTTCAGGTGGGGTTCACAGTGGCACACTGGAAAACAGAAGCTGACTGCGGTATGGTTAGATGGGGTCGGGTGAACATGGAACATATGGAGAACATCTATTCTAGTACCTATCGGCAGCAGGGGTAGGCTAGTGCTGGCTAACAGGTCGATTTAGCTGTAACGAGAGCTGAAGTGCAGTCCTAGGTGCCAAACGACAATGTAAAAAGGTGGGTTTTAAGTTTAGATTGATATATTTCAACAGCTTCCCTGATTACAGGTAGCAGACTGTTCCACAAATTGGGCACACGGTAGGAGAACGCTCTATTCTCTGCTGATTTCTTAATGACTTTTGGGATTGATAGAAGGCCGACTCCTGAAGACCGGCGGGGCCGAGAAGGATAATAGGGAACAATAAGGTCCTTTAGGTATGAGGGTGCTAATCCGTGTAGGATTTTATAAGTAAGTACTAGCACCTTTAAATCTGACCTCGCATTAACTGGAAGCCAGTGGAGCAAGGACAAAATTGGAGTAATATGGTCAAACTTTCTGGTCCTAGTCAAACGTCTAGCAGCAGCGTTATGCACAAGCTGGAGGCTTTTCGTAGCAGAGTTTGTTAACCCAGAAAACAGTGCATTACAGTAATCTAGTCTAGCCGATATAAACGCATGGATGAGTGTCTCTGCATCCGCGGCAGACAGCATTGGTCGTATTCTAGCAATGTTTCTAAGATGGAAAAATGCAGTTCTAGTTATATATTTTACATGTTGATTGAAAGATAGCATCGGGTCAAACAAGACACCAAGATTTTTAACACAAGAGCTTTGGGCCACAGTAGACCCCTCAAACAACAGTGTGACATCTTCAAATAGTGGTCATTGCTTCGGACCGAAGATTATCATCTCTGTTTTTCCTGTGTTAAGCTGCAGGTAGTTTTGGGACATCCATATTTTAATCGCAGTCAGGCAGGATTAAACTTTCTGGATCTGGGAGGAGTCGTTTGACTTGATAGGAATATAGATTTGGGTGTCGTCAGCATAACAGTAGAAGAGTGGAGTAGAAGGTTCTAAACCCAGACTGGAAAGGTTCAAATAAATTGTTCACCATCAGATGATTGATGGTTTGGTCAGCTACAATTCTTTCCAGTACTTTCGAAAGGAAAGGGAGGTTAGAGATGGGCCGATAGTTGCTAAGTACTTCTGGGACTAGGCCAGGCTTCTTCAGTAGAGGTTGTATCACAGCAGACTTGAAGGTAGCTGGAACTGTTCCAGTAGAAAGAGATAAGTTCATGATGTTGAGCATAGTAGGCCCAACGCCTGGGAAATGTCTATAAGAAACTTATGTGTGTCTGTTCGGTACTTGTTCGGTCTGACGCATGTTATAGTCTTGTGTGTATCTTGTCTGCAGGTCGTCCATGTTTTATTGCCTTTGGAGTCACGTATTTTAGCTTTGTCCTATCTTTGTGTTTGAATTTGATTGTCTTTAAGGTTTTGATATTTTAGGTTGCCTTTTTAAACATCTGGCCAGGGACAACAGATGAAAACTTGTCTTTGGGATAAATCTGGCTCATTTACAATTTATTGTTCATTGATGTGCACTGTCCCTGACAAATAAACCAATACAAAAATAAATGCCAGCAGCTGCAAGTGTGATGTGACAAAAATTGTCTTTTCTTTTTATGTTTTTTGTATTTCTCGAAATTGTAACTTTTCAACTATTCAAACATAGTGCAATCGCATTGTTCTGTGCTCGGTTGTATTGGACATAGACTGGCTAAATCACATTTCACATCTAAGGTTTACAACCGAGCATAGTAAAACAGTGGTTAGCTGTGATGGACCATATGTCTATACAGTGTGTGTGTGTGTGTGTGTGTGTGTGTGTGTGTGTGTGTGTGTGTGTGTGTGTGTGTGTGTGTGTGTGTGTGTGTGTGCAGCTGTATATATGGGTTAAATGCAGAGAAACTAATTTCACTTTGTGTGTACATGTCAATAAAGAGGATTCAAGGCTCCAGATTTAGATTTAGACTTTGGGGTTTGAACCTGGAGCATTTCGGCCCCCTCTTTGGTTGCCTCCCGTAAATCCTTAGCTTGTATTGGTCACTGTACTGTGTACATTACTCGTCTATGCAATTTAAGAATCACAAAAGCCTATATATTAGTATTTTATGCTTTATGTTTAATCGTATATAAACAGATCATATAGGAACTCATGTTTTACCGTCTTGCCTGACCAACAAAAATATGTTAATTCTGGAAGCGTTTGGCAGATAGAGGCACAGTCTGCCAGCGGCGCCATTACTGAAATATGGCAGAAAAATATATTGTAGACACATACCATTACTCCCTGAGTGTCCCTTCTGTGCTGGGTCTTTTTACTGGCAGGAAATGGCATCAATATCACTGCGGCACGAATATGCAACTTCCTCCCACTGGCTTTAGATGATAACAATTATTTGACTCGTCTTGTTTTTCTGCAACGCTGTAGGAGCTTTTGCCCTGAATGCTGAATGTAAGCAAAGGTAGCCTAGTTTGTTGAAAATTGTGAGGAGCTGGCTTGTTAACTTATGTTAGTTACTGTATTGGGAAACTGTTTAGTAGTTGTTTTTTGCTTGGACACATGAGACAAATACCTGAGTAAACAGATGTATTCAAAGGCAACGCGTTTACTCAGGAGAAACCTTTGGATTGATAAGAAATTAGTGTAGTTTAAGGTATAAAACACATTCAAAGCTACAGGGGCAGCAGAAGCTCAGTCAGCAGAGCAAGGCACCAGACTCGCAGTGGGCAGCTATTTAATATACAGCACCCGAATCAGTGTACCCTACACTCTCTGGGCGCCTAATATAATATAGCTGCCCACTGATTCATTCTACCAGATTTAGATTCACATTTAGGATTTAGATTTATTCCCGGGAAAAAAACACCTTTTAGTGGCACTAAAACCCGTAATAAATGTTCTAATTTTCCCCTTCCTCCTTAACCTGACATTGGTTCTGAACCCATGCAGGTTAATATGCAATAATAGGCAATAGTGGACGATATTAGGACCAGCAGTAAAGCAAGTCATTTTTGTTCTCAGCTTTCAATAAAGTGAGTTCAATATGGTCAAACTGTGTCATTAAAGTCCGACTTGGGGACCGAGTCGGGCGTTATGACAACCCCAATTTTGATTATTTTAAAATGAAATGGAAAAAAAGGAAAACTGTTTAGTGAAGGAACATTTGGTAGAACTTGAATATTAACTTCTGTGTCTCATCAGAATTTATCCGGCGCATTGACTAAATCTACGATTGAATCCTCTTTATTGGTCACCTACCACACACACACTGTGAAATTAGTTCCTCTGCATTTAACCCATCCTAGTATTAGGAGCAGTGGGCAGCTATTGTATAAACAGCGCCTGGGGAGCTAGAGTGTAGGGGTCTAGTGCTCTTTGCTCAAGGGCACCTCTATAACTTCTGTTTCCCCGGAAGTTCTAACAGACTGTTACATTTAGTTTCGTAGTTTCGTACCTTTTTATATCAATTTTTGTTATGTTTAATGCTGTGTTTTTTTTGTTGTACTTGCACTTTTGGCATCTCCCCACGTCTATCTTTTGTAGTGTTTTTGTAGTGTTCTGAGCATAAATGTGTCAACAATACAGTGACTTGAATTCCATAAAAAGTGCTATAGTTGCTGTTGTTTTCGTCCGTATATTTATTTATATATATCCCAAGAAGGAGGCTACTGGGGTAGCTGTAGCCATTGGTAATGCCGCACTGGCTTGTAGTGAGCCATGAAGGCGAGGCGAAGCGCACGGTTCCTCCTTATTTCATCCATTAAGAGAGATACGGTCACTCCCACGACACACTCCAATTGGCAAGTGAAGTGTGTGTGAGGGGGGGGGGGGGGGACCTTGTGTGTGTGTGTGTGTGTGTGTGTGTGTGTGTGTGTGTGTGTGTTGGGTGGGTGGGAGGCAGCTATAAATGACATAATTCATTGGGATGTGAGAACCTGGGATGTTGGAGGGATTTTTAATGGAGGGACCATATTGAAGCGGCTGTAATTTTTTTTCACGCCAGAAACCTCCCCCGTTGCTCACTCGGTGTGTCGATTCTTTGAGTTTCAATTTTTTTGGAAGCTACATTTTGACCTCGTCTTTCACGGCCGACTAGCCTCGGTCAAAGAATTTAAAGTTCTTAACTTTGTCGCAATTTTCCATTTTTGACACACAACGCGTTCAAACCAAAAAATGAGTTTCAGCGCATCCCTTAGCTGCTCCACCGACCAATCCATCATAACTTTATTTATAGCATGACGTTCTTGCAACAGCAATAGAAAGTGCTTCATAAGGGAAACGGCAAATGCATCAACATTTTACAGAGTACACAAATTTGAGAATCAGAGATGCATTTAAAAGGGTGAGACCAAATAGAGGCAACAGTAGCTCAGTCTGTTGGGACTTGGCTTAGGAACTGGACTTGGTAACCGGAACCGGTTCAAGTCCCTGAAACACCTGGGCACTGGCCGAGGTGCCCTTGAGCAAAGCACCAGACTCCTACACTGCTCCCCGGGCGCTGTATATAAAATAGCTGTCCACTGCACCTAATACTAGGATGGGTTAAATGCAGAGACACAGATTTACTAATGTATGTAACCAATAAAGAGGATTCAATCCTCCAGATTTACAGGAATTTGGGGGAAGAATGAGTCCAGATCTCAACAATGACAACACTTAAATTAACACACCGAATGACTCAATTCAAGTTCAACTTTAAATGGTTTTAAAAAATGGAAAATATATGAAGTCCAATCAACCAACCTTATTTGTGCCACGGACCGGCAGATACATGAAAAAAATCTCGCGGACCGGTTGTCAACAAAACGGCAGGGCTCTATTTCAATATAAACGTGCATGTACGCAGAGCACCGTAAAAAAAAAACCCGGCTCGTTCGCGGGTGCGAGCCGGCTCCCGTCGTTCACTTAAAAGAGCCGACTCTTTGAGCCGGCTCGTTCGCGACCGACACATCACTAGCGCGTAGTCTCTTTAGTAGCGCGTGCAACTGAAAGTCTCTCGTTATGCCGCCGATATATATTTAAACTATATATATAGATTATACCGCCCATATATAACGCTATATAATCTATATATATAGATTATACTATATATATAATCTCTATATATAGATTATACCGCCCGCCGTTCACTTTCGCGGCCCGGCAGTAACACCTCCACGGCCCGGTACCAGTCCGCGGCCCGGTGGTTGGGAACCCCTGCTCTACACCATCAACTTTAACACAAGTAGTTGAGAAAATCTCTTTTGACAAGATTATTATATGCAATGACCTTGCAGTTATTTGGTACAAAAAAAGACCATGAAACACACATACCAATGATTATCAACCATCACCACCAGATATGCAATTTAGCATTTGCTTAGCAGACACTGCACCATGTGTATCCTCAATTCATGATTAAAGGCGATGCACATGAGCTGAAGCTTGAGGCAGAAATCTCAGAGGCAGAGGTGGAGTGATTAGACAATTCTAAAGCAATAGAAAAAAAAAAAGTTTAAATAATATTATTCTGTAGGGTGTATAGTGCTTGATTGTACCTGTGTTTATACCTCACCGTCATTTGAGAAAAATGTCAACACGACATTGCCTTGTCCAAGGTCACTGAAGATCTCAGCATCAACTTCTGTCCCTGTTGCATCCTTGTATGTAACTTTTGCTTCAGGTGGCAGGCAAAAATGTTCCATGACTGGAATAGATAGTACAGTGAGATACAACTGAATGTGCATTTGAAGTCAGCACTGGTTCTTGTCGTGCAGTGAATGACTGTTATAGTCTTATAGTATATATAGACAGTTATAGTAAATCAAGTTAGCATAGCTTCCCTATCTAACTAAGTCGGGTGCGAGCTAACGAAAAGGCACGTCTTCACTCACCCGTTCTCAACTAGCCTACCGACGCAGTGAGCCATAGGCTAATGGCTGGGCTACTAAGACAGGGCAGACAGCGTGTTGGATCCGCAAATGCAGTTTTATTGAACTAACTCGTCGGCTATACCCGCGTGGTCTCACGGTCTCATGGCTACTCATAATACATGACATTTAAAATTAAGAAAAATTCAAAATAAATAAAATGAAGAATTTCAAAAAGATAGAATAGTAAATACGAAGCCACGCCCACAAAAACACGCCGCAAATCAAGTCAAGTCAAGTCAAGTCAAGTTTATTGTCACTTCATAGTTTACACAAGTATAAAGCAGTGGTGTGAAAATCGTATGTGCAATACCCAACGACAGACCGCAGTTATAAAAATAAGATAAAAATAAATAAAAATAGAATAAAAATAGAATAGAATAAAGTTTAAAATAAAAATAAAAATGCAATTCATAAAATGCAATATATCGTCACAGAAAAATAGCAATATGTATATATAAATCAATGTAATAAAATATACATTGTTATATGCTATACGCCCTTGTTCAGCAGCCTGATGGCCTGACTGTGGAAGCTATCTCGAAGTATATTTGTACGGCACTTGATACTGCGGTATCGCCTGCCTGACGGTAAAAGTGAGTACAGTTCATGGCTGGGGAGGGCAATTTATTTTATGATGTGTAAATACATGTTGGGGCATGTTTTTGGGACATTAAGAGCTCGAGCCTCAAACAAGATTTATATTGTTAAAACAAAAAAGCTTTGTTTTTCATCGAACTTCATGTGGATTACTAAATCGTCATTTTATTGTTTAGTCCTGACAAACAAGACTTTGTAAAGCATACAACATATCCGTATATGTTTAATTGTACTACATACTGCAAATCACATCATCTATCTATTATTCTTGTTTAAAATAGACAACTAAAACAAGTGAAAGAAGCACGTGTGGGTGGAGCTTAATTACATCTGGGCGGAGCTTAATTACATCTGGGCGGAGCTTAATTACATCTTGGCAGAGTTGGGTAACTCTGACGTGATCAACTCTGTCAAATAACTCCAACACTGAACACTATTTGAATCCGAAGATGTTAATTTTACACTTTGGGAGTAGAAATCAACTCCGAAATGTTTATCTCAGAAATGTCAACTCTCTAATTTTTGCTGTGCACACTCCCACCTCACCCACACCCCAAACACACCCACACCCTCATCCTCATCTCCATCCTTAATCCAAAGTAGCAGCCCGTCCCTAAATCCCCCAACGCAGCATCACTTTAAATCCAGAAACCCCCCCCCCACACACACACACACACACACACACACAAACACACACTCACACACACACATACACTCAACACACACACACTCAGGTTCACGCATACACAAACCGCCGAGAGCCAAAACGCAACAATGGCGAGGTTGGGGAGCGGAATAAAATTGAAAGCTGTCAACGTGAGCCATCAAATTCACTCCCCTGTCAAATGTTGGTGCTGGTTGTCAGGGATGGTGCTGGTAGGCAGTGGTTGTGGTCCTGGTGGGCGGTGGTCGTGGTTGGTTCATTACACAATGCTGACTTCAAATGCTGCTGCATGTTGTTGCAGAGGGACTGAGAGAGAGAGAGAGAGAGAGAGAGAGAGAGAGAGAGAGAGAGAGAGAGAGAGAGAGAGAGAGAGAGAGAGAGACTGGAAGAATAGCCACAACCCTTTCTTCCACTGTGCTGTCTGATTCCCTGCGTCAACGTTAACGCAAGGCAAATCCCATCTTTACCAGCATCCCTTCTCTCTCAATGGACAGACTCCATCCTTTGGCAAACCAATCATGTTCAATGGAACCAGGGGGGGAGGGTGTGTGTGCTGGTTCTGGGAGTGATTTATAATGAGTGTTATTAAGATGACAACGACCATAACAAGATATTTGGGAATTGTCATTTTTCTTGCTGGCTCACTTGCTTCATGTTTAGTTTTTGTATCATCTCTCTAACACGGGTCAGCGGAGAGTTGATGGGGCAGAGTGGGTGAATTATTATCCACACGCTACACATTCTGATATACTTTGTATGTTCATTGTGATTTGTGTGTTTTCAATGTGTGTTTTATGTGTACCTGTCAGTGTCTAACACACACACACACACATTGACCATTTGCAACAAGTACAATGGAATGCTTTCTCCCCATTCCCTCCCGAATCTTTTAAACATAACTATAAAAAATTAAGTATTACTATATACAATAAAAATGAACATAAAAAGAACAATATTGTGATTTTTTTCATGTTTTGAATTGTGCAAAAATATTTAAAAGCATTTAAAGTGCCAGTAGTGCAGCAGCATCATACAAACATTGGAGTACAGTGCAGTAACTGCAATGAGTCCAGAAAGTCCAGCAAAGTATGATAGTGTAATGTTAATGACAATGTTATGATATTGTCGGCACTCCTTGCAGTTCAGTAGGCGCACTGCCTGTCGATAAAAACTATCCTTAAACCTGGTAGTCCTTGTATGAATGCTGCGCAACCGGCAACCAGAGTGTACGGGGGAGAAAAGATGGTGCCCAGGGTGGTTGCAGTCCTTCATGATGGACATAGCCTTCTTCCGACATCTGGTCCACCAGGCGTTGGTGTGCCTTCTTCAGCATGACCTCCGTGTTGCTGTTGTCCTTGCACCATCGCCTCAGCCGGACTACTTAGCCGGACAGACTTGTTACCTTGGTCTTTTTGGGTAACAGCACAATGGTTTTCTTTTTGAAGCAAATTGGAACAACATACTATTGCAGTGATGCATTATAGATGTCCCTGAACACAGGAGCCAGCTGGTTAGTGCAGGTCCTGAAGACGCGGGACAGAACTCCGTCTGGGCCAGCTGGCTTCCCTGCCTTCACCCTCTTGAAAGTTCTGCGGACCTCGGAGTCGGACAGTTGTAGAACGTAGTCCTCTGGCTGAATGTTCAATTAGTTGGTCGGCTCAGAGTTCTCTCTATCAAAGCTAGCGTAAAACGTGTTCAGCTTGTCTGGTAGGTTAGGGTTGTTGTTAGTGACTGCCCCAGAGCTCCCCTTGTCGTTGGAGAGGACCCCCAAAATGTAATTCAAATTTGTTTTTGTAATCCAATCAATCTTTCTTTATGGCTTTTCTGAGTTCATACTTGGCCTTCTTGTAGTGATCGGAGTCGTGTTTTGAAAGCAGTACTCCGTTCCTTTAGCATGTTCCGTATGTCAGCATTCATCCATGGTTTGCGGTTTGGGAATGAGCGAACAGACCTGGTCGGGATGCATTCCTCCACAAGCCTGTTAATGTATCCTGTGCCATGATTTGCATACACATCCTGGTCAGCGGTCTTGAAAACACTCCAGTCCGTGATTTCCAGCCCACCCTGTAGATGTAGTTAGGCGTCGTCTGTCCAGCGACGCACGTTCTTTACGACGGTGAGGCGTGGACTTCAACTTCTGCTTGTAAACAGGAAGTAAGAGCAAAGAGGCATGGTCTGATTTGCCCAAAGCCTGCCACACAACATGGTGGTCAAGAGTCTTGTTGTGCCTTGTCGGACATGACGTGGTGTGTTAATAGTATTTTGGTAATACCTTTTTCTAATGTACCCCGCTACGATGGGGACTGCCTCAGGGTTGCGATTCAGTCCAATGCGATGTTCGCATCAGCCCGTGGTTGGATGTAAACCGCCACCATGAGAATAGCGGAGATTTCCCTCGGCAAGTAGAAAGGGCGACACTTGATTGTCAGTAATTCCAAATTAGATGAGCAGTGTTGAGAAAGCACCTGAACATCCGTACACAAACAAAGAGAATCCCGGTGGTTGCACTGCTCCGTCAGGAATCATGGAGGTCAGCCACATTTCCGTAAAAATCATGGCGGAACACTCCCTGATGTCCCGCTGCGAGGCAATACAGCAGTTCAGTTTGTCTGACTTGTTTGTGAGAGACTGGTCGTTGGCGAGGAGAATGCTCGGTAGGGCTGGTTTCCATCCCCTTCGGCGTGTCCTCACCAGTAGGCCGCCACGGGACCCTCTCCGGCTGCACGTTTGTTGTTGCCACCCGGGGCTTGGTGGCTCCGGTCAGGGAATGGGCTCCCCTCCACCGCGCTCCGTTGTCCCTCCGGATCTCAGCAGGTAAGTCCTAGTCCTTTGTTGCGTTGTCTGTGGTTGTCTGTGGTTTTAAACACACACACACACACACACACACACACACACACAAACACACACGTGCGCACAATTAACAGTCTCGAGCACAGGAAAAAAAAGGCATATTTCTCAACGCCAACACACCATAAACTTTAAGATGCCCCATACGTTTCCTTTGGAATCACATTGTGTTTAGTGTTGTGTTGTGTTGTTGTTGTTGTTTTGTGTTGTTGTTGTTGGTGTTCTTCTGTACGTGACTTGAATGACGTAGTCGGAGGTCATCCCCGAGCTAATGCACAGGCCCTTAGGCCTGGACACCGTTAACAGGTCATCATACATTGGACCTTTCGCCTTTATTTTGATAATGTTATATTTATTTTTCATAATATTATCTATTATTTTAGATTGTATTTGTATAATTTGTATATACTCTGTGTATAGAAATATATATTTATACTTCTATACATATATATATATATTTATACTTCTATACATATATATATATATATATTTATACTTCTATACTTAGAAAATATATATACTATTTATATATATATATATATATATACAGTATATTTATACTTATATACTTGTAATATATATTTCTCTCTTTCTTACTCATACACACACACACACACACACACACACACACACACACACACACACACACACACACACACACACACACACACACACACACATACATGACTTGTTTCCCCCATGATTTTCTGAGGCTCTCCCCCCCCCCCTGCCCCCACCCCCCTCGAGCATAAATCCTAAATCTGCAGTTGAATTAGAGGGCAGCTGTTGGAATTTAATCCCAATGCAAGTCATTATTATTCATACATCCTGCTTCTTTGTTGTGAAAGGCCAAGAGGAGCGCATTGGCATTTTATTTTTATTTAATATTTTGTATTGTTAATTTCCATCATGTTTGCTTTATGCTTCTTTTATTATTTGTTTCTTTGGTTCTCCGCAAACTGCTTGTTTACATACTGGGAGTAGGTGTTTATTTAGCTTGTGAGCTTTTCACTCTCCCTTGTCTTTGTTTTTATGTTTTTTCACCGCTCCACCTTTGTTGAATCTGAATGTTCATCTCAGCGCTGGTTGAGTATGTACTTATACAAGAAATAATTATATTTACGTTCAACTTTTTTTATGTTGACATCTCTTTGCAAGATGTTTTCCTGTGCGGCGGCACTTGGTATCTTCGGATAAAAACCAACCACTCATCTTTCTTTACGTTGATGTCTGAAAGTGTTCGAGGCAGTTCTCCTTGACGCTTTTGAAAAGTGGGTGTTTGTGTGTGTATTTGTGCATGTGTGTGTTTGTGTACATCTGTGTGTGCTTGTGTGCATGCGTGCGTGTGCGTGTTTGTGTGCATCTGTTTGTGTGTGTGTGTGTGTGTATGCGTGCGTGCATATATGTGTGTGCGTGTGTGTGTGTGCATCTGTGTGTGTGTTTGCATCTGTGTGTGTGTGCGTGTCTGTGTGTGTGCGTGTCTGTGTGTGTGTGCGTCTGTGTGTATGTTTGTGTGTGTGTGTGTGTGTGTACGCGTTCCTTCCAAACTTGAAAAGTCATCAATATTATTCCATACGTCCCGCCTCCCTCCTATGAGGAATTAACGTGCGATTCCAAGTTTGGCGGCCCGTGTTGTCGGAAACCGCCAGCCGTGGCAGTTGGAAGGGAATTAATCACTTCATCAAAATCAAATCAGGAAAAAGATTGATTAATTTGACGGAAAGCAAAAGAAAAATCCCCACAGACGACGTGAGCGATGGTCTGTGTCACGACTTAAAAGGACCAAACGGCTCTTTAAGCTAATGCTACAAAAAAATGAAAAGAATGCAAGAATTCTATAATTTGTAACCGGAATATATATTTGTATCGTCATAAATATGCTTATATTTATTTATTCATTTCACAGAAATTCACATTATTCTGTATTTATTTTACAGTGTCCCTTCAGTCATTTTGCCGATGCATTCATCCGATCTGCTTTGAGTGAATTTGTCATTCATGTGCAGGTATGAAGGGGTTTAGGGGAATTAGATTAGATGGCAGACTTTGGGGATTCGAACCCAGTTCCTTTTGGATAACCCCTAGTCCAGCGCCAATATACACAACTTAAGAACCAGAGTGGTCAACCGTGGTCCACCGTGCTCTTTAAAAGAGCACGGTGGAGTGTGTGTGGTTGGTGGCTGGTTTAAACAGCCATACCTGGCCTGAGTTGGACTAATTGGCTGGTGAGGCTGCACACCTGTGAGTCGTTGTTAATCAAGGTTCACAGGTTAAAACAGCCACAACCACCACACACACTCGAGAAGAGCTCTAGCCTGTACCATCACAATTATTCAAAACTCTGCAATATACCGGACACGCTGTGTTCTTGTCTTTAGGAGGAGCCCTCAAGTAGCCATGTTGTAGTAGCAGTAGCCAATGGCTGGTAGTAGCAGTAGCCAATGGCTGGTGGCATCGTCATCTGCTACAAGCACCTTTTAAACGTGGCCTATGTGCTGCGTCGTTTTTTCCTTTTGCATATTTTTGGAAAAATAAATAAATTGAATTGAATTTGTGCCCTGCCAGTGAGCCTGGAAACAGATGTGGGGGAACAGGAACAGGCTCCACACTGCTTGGGCATCTGTGCTGGGGTGTAAAGACAAGCAGTAATCCCTCTCTTATTAATAGTAAGTAGTTGTGTTTCGCTTCTTCTCATCGCTCAACCGGTCTGGTTGGGTTTGTGGTCGAATAACCGTGTCTTCAGAACTGCGAGGAATGCTGGCCATTTTGTCAAACAGTGGTCAACATTTGGGCAAGCATTGTAGCTTTTCTTTGAGAAAACAAACAAAAGCTGTTTGGTTTCCATGGCATTACATTGTGTACGTTTTGGTGCTTTTTGTACAATTCAACACATTTTCATTGTCATTTTATTGTTTTTTTTATTGTGTAGAGTATTGTAAATCTATAGTAGGGCTGCCCCCGACCAAATATTTTCCTGGTCGACCAAAGGTCGTCAGTGAAGGACATTAATTGACTAATGGTCAACTAATGGTTGAACGAGCTGCCTGTTTAACGACACCGGCAAGTAATTAAATTATGATTCTGAATGTGTCGGAAAAATCAACAAGGAGTCGACATTTAGTTCATTTATTTCAACACAACACAGCATATAACATCAACTTCACACAACTTATGAACTTTTAAAACCAACACAATAACTTTCTAAAACAAACGATGAGTAAAAAGTGTTGTTAAAAAACGAAATTGAAACTATATTTTTCGTTTCTTTTAACAATTTAAAAAATATATAAATTATATAAACAAACTAATAAATAAATTTAGGCTCAAGCAAACTTTGTCTACGTTGTCCGGGAGAAGTGAGCTCCGTGTCTTGCTCACAATGAAGCCGGCTTTTGAAAATATGCGCTTCGATGGCGTGGATGTGGAAGGGGTGGAGTGGATGCGTTTAGCTGCTCTGGCAAGCTTAGGATAGCGTTCCTCATTTATTTCCACCAAGTCAGTGGTCCCTTATCAACCTTGGTTCGGTCCTCCAAGTATGTCTTCATTTCATTGTTCTCATCTTCTGCCTGTTGCTCTTCACCAGAAGCCATCAGCATTGATATCTCCTGCTGCTTTTCCCTTTGCTTCTTTGGTGCAGGCTCAAGTGTCCTCTGTCACGTGTCCTCTGTCACGTGTCCTCTGTCATGTGTCCTCTGTCACGTGTCCTCTGTCACGTGTCCTCTGTCACGTGTCATCTTTAACGTTTTTTTTATATTTTTCTGCGAATAACGACCAATGAAAACTTGATCGACTAACGACTCTTCGTTCGATTAACCTTTGGTCGACTAATCGGGGGCAGCCCTAATCTATAGTGTTGTATAATACAAGTATAGTACATAGTTTAGCATATAGTGTTAAATTGTAGGTAATTCATACTGCAGGAGGCGATGGGGAGGAGTGTTCCAGTGTACAGTAATGAATTTTGAATCTTAAATTAACGGTCTGTTACCCTTCTCGAACAAAACTATATAGTTTTATACCTTTCGTTGCCATGAATTAATCCTAAAAGATTCAAATGTACACATTGCTATACATGTTATTGACAGCGATGGCTACGGGAGCCAGGTGGTTCCTTTTGTCTGGAAAATTCCAGCGGCGAGCGATCTCTCTCTGCTGGTCAAAGCAGTGCGACCCTGTGTGTTGTATTGTTTGTGGGACAGACTCTGGTTGGATGGAGCTGTTTGGTCTGTGATGGATGGATTGATGACGCCAATGCTCATGGACACATGGACGGATGTATTGATGGATGGATGGCGGATGGATGGATTGGTGAATGGATGGATTAGTGGGTGTGTGGATGGATGGGTGAGTTTGTGGATGGATTAGTGGATGGGTGAATGGATGGATGAGTCGGTAGATGGGTGCATGAGTGGGTGGATGGATGAGTGGGTGGATGGATGAGGGGGTGGATGGGTGGGTGGATGGATGGATGAATGAATGGCTGAGTGGGTGGATAGATAAGTGAATGGGTGGATGGAAGGATGGATGGGTGGATGATTTGTTGGTGGATGGATTTGTGGATGGGTGAGTGGGTGGATGGATGAGTGTGTGTGTGGATGGATGAGCGGGTGGGTGGATGAATGAGAGGGTGGATGAAGGAGGAGGTGGATGGATGGATGAGTGGGTAGATGTATGGGTGGATATACAATTTATAAAATGTACACACAAATATGAACACTATATGAACACAAATAAATATTTATTTATTTATTTGTATACCGAATATATATATTTATATACAGTATATTTAACTTTTCCAGTCTGGGATGAATAAAGTCTAATAAAGTCTACGTAACGTTTAAAATTGACTAAACTAATACAAAAAAAGGTACGAGTGAGAGAGAGAGAGAGAGAGAGAGAGAGAGAGAGAGAGAGAGGAGAGAGAGAGAGAGAGAGAGAGAGAGAGACGTGTGTTTCAAAACTGACTTTACGTCAGCCAATCAGCCCGACCCCTTTCAGTTTACCATTAGCTCATTTAGCGCCACATGGATCTCCGCAGCCCTTGTCTGGGCAAACCGTTATAGACAAATATCATCATCACGTCAGCCAATGGGAACCGGACAAAGGACCCCGCCCCCTTCCCCTCTCCGCTGATCAATGTAATTGGCAGCGAAAACATCTGATACTGTGACCCCGGCTGGAGTCTGTTCCCGACCACCAGTGGAGGCCTCTGTGGACCAATGGGATCGATGCCTTGTCTTTTCTAATGGAGATCGCTCAGATCCCATCTCCTGCCCGGGGTCTCGCCTGGCCAATTGAAGGACATGCGTGTTCCAGTGCTATTTTTTCTTATCTTTCTTTATAGGTGTACTTGATAATTTACATTGTACGCATTTGTTTGAGAGTCTAAAATGTAACGCTAAGATTTCAAACAGGCAGGGTGGACTCGTATACCTCACAAAGGACAACTAGATTGAAAAAATAGAAAGCTAAAAGGCCCCTCAGTAGAGCCCATACCTCAACACCAAAACGTCCCCTGGATCCGTTTTTTTTTTTAAAGGGGGCACGGGCCCATACGACCTTTGGAGTCTGAGTGGAGGAATCGCTCGACTTGGAATCGTCCCTTCGCCGCTTCCCAATTAGTTCCCTACTACATCCCAGCATGCAACGCGGTGCTGCTTCGCCACACACACTTAACAGCCAAGCAGTGGCGAGAGAGTGACAGAGACATAGACACAGAGACAGAGACAGAGACAGAGATTGAGAGAGAGCGAGACCGAGACCGAGAGAGAGAGAGAGAGAGAGAGAGAGAGAGAGAGAGAGAGAGAGAGAGAGAGAGAGAGAGAGAGAGAGAGAGAGAGAGAGAGAGAGAGAGAGAGAGAGAGAGAGAGAGAGAGAGAGAGAGATAATGTTAGAGAGAGACCAGAAAGAGAGAGGCAGAACCCCAGAGAGAGAGAGAGTGCTTGTTGTTGTTGTTGTTGGAACACCCAGGGTCTGGCAGTGAGGCTTTGCAGTGCAGGGCGATTGCATTGTGGATTGGTGCCGGTTAGGGGTGGGTGTGGGTGGGCAGATGAGGGCATTGAGCGCAATAGAGAGAGAGAGAGATCTGTTTCAGAGCAAGGACTTCGGTTCAGGGTCGAGGTCTGATTTAACCGGGGAGGGTTCAGGGGAGGAGGAGGGGGATGTGTCGGGGGAGGGTTTTATGAGAGTGCCAGTCAGTCGGTTGGTGATTGTCTGACGTCCGTGTATGATGTGTGTGTATGTGGGGTGTGTGTGAAATTATGTTAGTATATGCCACGGGATATTACATTTGTGTTTACTTTTTTGTGTTTTTTTCTTCGTTTCTCCGACAGTCTTAACTGAAAAATAAATCCTCTTAAAATCAGATACATTAAATTGTATTAGTTTGTCCAACTGTGAAATTCTGATATAGTCTGCCATGGGTTATTTCATTTGTATTACATTTTATTTATTTTTTTTCCTTTGTTTCTTCTTCCGCCCCAGATTGAAGGCAGATCCTTATCCGCTGAGCTAACAATCCATGGCCGATCGGTGGGGTGTCGGGGAGTGGATTAGGATCTTCCTCCGCCCTCATGCACTCCACCAGGGGTTTGAGGGCGGTGGAAAAATACAGGTTAATACCAAAATAAATGAATGTTTATTTATTTTCTCTTTGTCGCCAGCGATATTTAGATAGAGATACTAAAATGTTTGACGTACAAAACAAAAGCTATATATATGCAGCAATGCTGCCATACCTGCATTGCTGCCATTGAATGTTGAGTGAATATAAAATGAATAACAGACTGAGAGAGGGTGGATGGGGGCTATAAGCATTTTAACAGGAAAACTTGAGTATGTGTTGTTTCTTGCTGCTCTTTGCCACTTCATGATCACCAGATGTAATCAGGAGTTTGAAAGCATATCGACACGCTACAAAGCCCTCCAACGGTCAGCCACAATTACAACATATTAAAGAGACATGTTAAAGAGAGAGAGTGAGATACAGACTGCTTTCTCTCTCCCACTGTCTCTCTCTCTGTCCCTCTCTCTCTCTTTCTCTTTCCCACTGTCTCTCTTTTGCTCTCACTGTCTCTCTTTCTCTTCATCTCTCTTCCACTCTCTTACTGTCTCTCTCTCTCTCTCTCTCTCTCTCTCTCTCTCTCTCTCTCTCTCTCTCTCTCTCTCTCTCTCATGCCCTACCCGTTCCCTTCACACACCCATTGGAGACCTCTCTCCCGGCTTCTAAAATGATGTTCACCTTGGATGACTCTCCGTGTCACGTCCTGATAGATAGATGTTCCCCAGTTACAGTACACCTCTGTGATATGCGCCCAATGTGTCAACTATATATGTTTTAAAGATTTATATTTATTTTGCCATGTGACGGCAAAAAATTGATATAAAGAATACCACACAACTAGATATAAAAAAAAATATGACCGAAAGTAAAAGGGTTGTTTCAATATGAGTAGGGAATGGAATAAAGCACTCGACCCCTCTGTCTCGATCAATTCATGAGGAAAAAGAAAATATTGAGTGTCTGGAGTTCGTGCATCTTTATTTCTATAAATATGTCAAGAGATGTCCAAGTAATGTTGTGTATTACCAAAGTGTTTAATTTCACTAATTAATAAGGCGACTATATCGCTACTTTGCACTTTGTGACCCTTTAATTAGCCTCTCCGTGAATCATAAGCGGTTATCATCAACGAGGCGATCAAAGAAATCCCAATAATGCGACAATTTCACAACACAGTTTCCAGAAGTGCGGCGGGATTTTCCATTTATACTAAATGTGGAGAGGCTTCGACAGACGGAGAAGAAGCCAAAATAAATCCACTTTTCGGTTTGCGCCCGTAATTTTGTTCTCCATTCGCACAATAGAGTCGTATATATATATATATATATATATATATATATATATATGTATATATATATATATATCGCTCTCATCTCAGAAGTGGAATGGCCCCTAATTCTGAAGACGCTCTGTGTAGCTATAAAAGAAAAAAAAAGGGAAAAAAAGCTCTTTGCTTCGGTAGCTTAACTGCAAAGGTCATCCAGAAGAGGAGGGTAAAAAATGACTCGGTTCTAAGGGTGGTTCACGCATTTTCGGTTTCCATGCGGATGCGTGGAAATGTTTAAATTATTTCCCGTACCGGAAAAATAGCGGCAGATAAGCGAAAATGAAAAGGCCAAAAAAGGAGTGTAAGCGTCTTTATTTCCGTTCTCGAAGAGATAGGGCGACTACACATTAAGGTCCGTTTAAGTTTCCTTCCTTCCTTTTCATGTTTTTGAAAAGGTTTGAGGTTGCTTTCTTCCCTCGATTACCTTGCATTTGCCCTGTGCTTCACATTTCCTTCCTTTCCCTCCCTCCCTTCCTCCGTTCTCTCCCTCCCTTCCCTCCCCCCTCCCCCCTTCCCTACCTTCCCTAGCTCCATCCCTACCGTATTCCCTCCCTTCCTCCCTCATTCCCTCCCACTATCCCTCATTCCCCCTCCCTCCCTTCCCTCCCACTCTCCCTCCCTCATTCCCTCCCTTCTTCCCTCCCTCTCTTCCCTCCCTAATTCCCTCCCTTCCCTCCCTTCATCCCTAATTCCTTCCCTTCCTTCCCTCCCTCCCTTCCCTTTTTTTTCTAAATCTAAACAATAGCCACATCACAAGGTGTGTCGGGACGTACAGTGGATAGCTCAGCGCAGCCAGACCGGTAGCCACCGTTGGGTCTATTTGGATATGGCTCATGATGGTGATAATCTACATTAGCCCTTTCACTTCTGTGTTACATGTAACTTTAAATATATTGACATTCGGTCAATTAAGCGGTTTGCTTGCATCCCGTCAATTAAGCGGTTTGCTTGCTTTCGATAGCGCTTGCGTTGCGGTAGCGCTCCCGCATTAGCCTCGCTAGCCTCGATGCATTAATGCCATTTACTAGCGAGCTAGGATTAAGTAAGAGCCGGCAGAAAAAAACAACAACTTATAAAATCAAGCTTCAATTCCGCAGCAAAAAACTAACAAAACAAAGTTCCATTTAAACAAAATTAATTACATTACGATTTCCCCTGTGAGTCGCTGTGCGAGTGTAATACACACCCATAAAACACACGCGTAGCCCTAACAATAATTACGCGTTGAAAAAAACACACACTATACAACCTTTATATAAACACAGCTTCTCCTGTTTTTTATTCAGCAATTTAGAATGTTTCACACGCAAAGCCTCCATGTTGCACTGTTTTAGTCGTGTTTTAATGCGCTCACATTGTTACAATTAATGTAATTGAACCTTTAAGTGCCATTGGGCAAATAGTCGTCGGGGTTCGAACCCAGTGCCTTTCAGCTGAACGTGAAACTAGTCTTCTCTGCTAGACCCATAGACAGGACCATGTGTTGCGATGCAGTATTGACACCAAAAAAACTGAATGACGGAAAGCCTGACTGCCTTTTAAGTGGTCCTTGTCATGATACATTAAAGGCTCAGTCACACATCCCCTATTTTTACTGCCATCCTTGATAGGACCATTACCGATAAAAAAAATTCGAAAGTTGATCAAGATCCTGTGATTCGTGGCGGGAAATTCACAAATTTGTAAAAACATCACGACAACACAGATATTGTTCAGGAAGTGTACCGATTCAGCCATTTCCAGTCTAATTTATCCCGATTCTCCCGTTTTCAAACTGAATCTGATCCAATTTGTATTTTCCGCATACAGTATAAAACTTCAAATAACCTTACCGCCACTTTGGGAAAATCGTTCTTCGCTGCATTCCACTCTGGCTGCTGGCCAATGTAACGTGTGTGTGAGTGTGTGTGTGTGTGTGTGTGTGTGTGTGTGTGTGGGTGTGGGAGTGTGTGTGTTTGTGTGTGTGTTTGCAATGGAGTGTGCACCTGCAATGGAGATCATGGCATTGAAGTGATTCGCCATGTAGCCACACACAGTGATTCTAACGACACGTTTAAAATCCAATAACGCATTTAACGTTCAACTCCCGCAGCGCAGTGCATGGATCTTGCAGTGGGCGTTTCATGGAATTCATGATCAAATTTCTCCAAATCATGCCCATTCATCACGACAGCGTCCCGATCCACAGGACACCGTCCAGACACCATCCAGACAACACAGGACATTGTTACGATTTGGATCCGATACAGCAGAATCTGTCACGACATAGTCACGATTGTAATCCGACTAAAATCCGACAAAATCGGCTGAGTTTCCCGAATGTTACGGAATGTTACTGGACGCACTAAACTGTCGAGGAGTGCTTGGGCCGACCTCTTGCACCTTTCCCGATCCGTAGGACTCTGTTACAAACGTATACGACTGCGTTCAGACAATGAAAGGACGTTCCAGATCATTGAGGATGGTAATCCGACTTTTTCACTTTTCGCTGTCTGATCTCAAACGGGAGCCAAAATCGGGCTGAGCCTTTAGATATTTTGTGATATTTGTTTTTATTATTATTATAATTTGTCGTTATTCAGCACACTTACACAGTGAGGATGATCAAAAGCGTGCTTTAAATTCCCGTTAAAAACGACAACACCACGCAAAGTTTCTGAACAAAACCACCGGATGGGAATAGATCAAATATACAAGTTTAGCTGCAATGTACTTTTCCTTGCCGGGGATTTTCCGTCGTCGACTGTATCCATAAAACACAAAAAAGGCAGATGTTCCATGAATCCTAACGTCTAATAAAGCCAATGTTACGTAATGACGCCTGCTATAAAATTCCCATATGATAAATACCCCCCCCAACACACACACACACAAACACACAAACATACACACACACACACACCCGCCAAAAAAAATGTGCGACAGAAAGTGAGAATTTTAAAATGCTGCTTTAATCCCTCTCTGTCCCTCTTCAGTTGCGGACATGTCATTTTCTTTCCCCCCACTCTCTCTCTCTCTCTCTCTCTCTCTCTCTCTCTCTCTGCTCTCTCTCTCTCTCTCTCTCTCTCTCTCTCTCTCTCTCTCTCTCTCTCTCTCTCTCTCTCTCTCTCTCTCTCTCATTCTTTTTTTAAATTCCACATTTTAATCTCCCCTGCCCCCTCCTCTCCCCTTCATGTTTAGCGCACAGCCTTTATTTGAATGTTACTACTACTATTTGAACTTTAGGCATTTGTTTTCAGTTAATTGAGAGACGTTTCGTTAAGGAGGAGGTAGAGGAGGGGGAGGAAGAGGAGTGGGGAGGGATGAGGAGGAGGGAGGAGGAGGCGTATCTTCTCGATCAAGGAGGCCTGCGGTACATTGAGGTCTCGAACCCAGAACCTTTCGACCGCCAGTCAAACGCTCGCAAAAATCAATGTGTGTGTGTGTGTGTGTGTGTGTGTGTGTGTGTGCTTGTGCCTGTGTGTGTCTGTGCCTGTGTGTGTGCGTGCTTGTGTGTGTGTGTGTGTGTGTATGTGTGTGTGTGTGTGTATGTGCCGTTTACGTTTCAAATGGATCACTATCGATTCTCGCTCCTTGACTCCTTTGACCCTTGACTTGGCCGAATCAGAGTTTTTCAATTGATGCCATTCACGCCGGCGTCCCCACCAATCAAACGCTGTTTCACCCCGACGCACGGCTCAGCAGGGACCACACGTGTACCGCTAGGAAGGGAGTGAAGAGAGGGAGGAGGGAGGGAGGGAGGGAGGGGGAGGGAGGGAGGGAGAATAAAAAAAGAGCTTGATTAGACCTGTTCTCATGAATGACCCACTAGAGGCTTGCATGTGTTGATGGCGGATAGCAGAGAAGAAGAGACTGTAGGTAGACTGTTGTAGGAATAACCGTGTATGTATCTTCGGGACAGCTTTACTAAAATGATGCTATATGCATATATCATAAAAACATATAGAAGTAATAATAAAAATAATGCTAATAATTATAATAATATTCATGATGATGATGATAATATAGTAGTAGTAGTAGTAGTAGTAGTAGTAGTAGTACCATTACTACTACTAATATAATAATAATAATAATAATAATAATAATAATAATAATAATAATAATAATAATAATAATAATAATAATATATAATAATGCCTGTATTTAGAGAGAAATCTAAGATATATTTTGGAATCCGCGGAGGGCTAGCTACGTGCTAGGCTAAGAGCTAACCCACATCGCCCGTCGCTACCCAGCGTTTATATATCCTATAATTATAATACATCACCATCAATGTCTTCGACTGCCTTGCACTGTATCTACCTACCTCTACCTACCTCTACCTATAGTTATAGTTTACATTTTATTGATAACATACCTGTAAATGTGTACATTTTTACTGTACCTGCCTTATATATTTTAATCTTCAACTGTTGATATAACTGCATATCCCTGCTCACTACCTGCTGTATATACATTCATATATATTTATCCTGCTTTTCATAATTGCATACCCCTGATCACTACATTTACATTTACATTTACATTTACATTTACATTTAGGGCATTTGGCAGACGCTTTTATCCAAAGCGACTTACAAGGTGTACATTTGTTGAAGCAGACAATAGCATAACGCTGAGGTACGTGCACATAAAAATAGAGCAGTTCACAAGCATTCATATTAACAAGATGAATAACACAATTTCGTACTGCTAGGTCACCTGCAGCTGTGATAAGAGCGTGTTATCAACATTAAGGATATACACTTGCTAGAATATACAACATGCTAAGAGCTATTAATGTCAGGACTTAAGCAAGTTAGGGGTTCACAAAAGAGAAAGAGGTTCATGGAGAGTCCAGGTGGACTCTGAACAGGTGGGTCTTGAGTCTCTTGCGGAAGCTGGCGAGGGACTCTGCCGTCCTGACATGAGACGGGAGTTCATTCCACCACTGTGGAGCCAGAGCCGCGAAGAGCTGGGTCTTGGAAGAGCGATGCTTGGTTGTTATCAGTGAAGGTCGAACAAGTCGCCTGGCAGAAGTTGAGCGGAGTGCTCTGGCTGGGATGTAGGGCTTGACCAATGTTTGGAAGTAGGTTGGGGCAGTTCCATTGACTGCCCTGAAGGTCAGTACCAGAGTCTTGAACTTGATGCGAGCATTTACCGGAAGCCAGTGGAGATCGCGGAAGAGAGGGAGTCACGTGGGAGAATTTTGGTAGGTTGAATACCAGGCGTGCTGCTGCGTTCTGGATGCGTTGGAGGGGCTTGGTTGCAGAGGCGGGGAGTCCCGCCAGGAGAGAGTTGCAGTAGTCGAAGCGGGTGATGACAAGCGCTTGGACCAGGATCTGCGCCGCTTCACGTGTGAGGAAGGGCCGGATCCTGCGGATGTTGTAGAGGGCAATTCTGCAAGATCGGGCCACCGCGGTGACGTTGGCATTGCAGGACAGCAGGTCATCTAGCACCACACCAAGGTCTCTTGTTGTGGTTGAGGGGGAGACTTGGGTGTTCTCGATGGTGACCAGTAGGTCCATCTGAGGGCAGTCGTTCCCCGGTATGAAGAGGAGCTCAGTCTTGTCAAGGTTGAGCTTCAGGTGGTTGGCGGCTGTCCATCTGCTGATGTCAGCCAGGCATTTAGAGATGCGTGTTGCGATTTGGGTTTCTGAGGGGGGAAAGGAGAGAAACAGTTGAGTGTCATCTGCATAGCAGTGATAGGAGAAGCCATGAGATTACAGAGCCTAGTGATTTTTGTGTAAAGAGAAAACAAAAGGGGTCCCAATACTGAGCCTTGGGGGACTCCGTTGTCCAGGGTGCAGGGTCTGGACAGGGAACCGTTCCATGTGACCTGATAAGTGCGATCTGCGAGGTAGGAGGTGAACCAGGATAACGCAGTTCCATCGATTCCAAGCTCGGCGAGAGTGGACCTACCTGTTAAATACTTATACTTACTTACCTGTATATATATACCTATTATTATTATTATGCTCATATCCCACACATACTCTATAAGTAATCTTATACTGTTGTTATACCTAGTAGACTGTCTTTTAGCAACTATAAACTGTAAATAATATATTACCATGCACTTTACTGAAACATTTGCACTCTGCTTAGATGCTAAATTATTTTTGCTGTACTGTACTTGTGCTGTAAAATGACAATACATTTTAATTTAATTTACAGTATCACTTATCAAGCAATATAGTGCAAAGTGCTACAAAAACAAATCAAAAGAAAATCTGAGAAATATTTTTTGAACATAACTGATGGCATAGTCAACCTAAACAACAAAACCAATACTTTAGATACATATGTCTTAAGAAGCTTCATAAAATAGGACATTGACACTGTAATACTGCTGTGTGTGTGTGTGTGTGTGTGTGTGTGTGTGTGTGTGTGTGTGTGTGTGTGTTTATAGGAAGACAATATCCATGAATGTGTGTGTAATATTTGTGTGCATATATATATATATATATGATATATATGACTTATATATATATATATATATATATACGAGTTCTCAACAGCCAGAGCGATCTGGTGAGTCCAGAACAAGACATCACTTTACTGTAGTGCTCTCTCTCTCTCTTGCCTCTAGCTCTCTCTTTCTCCCCCTCTCTCCCTCTCTCTCTCACACACACACAAACTCTCTCTCTCTCTCTCTCTCTCTCTCTCTCTCTCTCTCTCTCTCTCTCTCTCTCTCTCTCTCTATCTCTCTCTCTCTCTCTCTCTCTCTCTCTCTCTCTCTCTCTCTCTCTCTCTCTCTCTCTCTCTCCGTGAAAACCAAGTGCCTGCGTTGGGTTGCAATGTCATTACGTTGGCTTTACAGTGCGCTTAAACGAAACCGTTCCTTTTGTTAAATTCCTCCTCCTAACTACGGCTTGTGCCAGCGCACTGATTGCCACATCGTGAAATGGCAGTTGGGGACATTACATTTTTTTCCTCCTCTTTCTTTCTCTCTCTCTCTCTCTCTCTCTCTCTCTCTCTCTCTCTCTCTCTCTCTCTCTCTCTCTCTCTCTCTCTCTCTCTTCTCTCTCTCTCTCTCTCTCTCTCTCTCTCTCTCTCTCTCTCTCTCTCTCTCTCTCTCTCTCTCTCTCTCTTTATTTTTTTTACTCCACATTTCTATCTCCCCGCGCCCTCCTCTCCCCTTCATGTGTAGCGCACATCCTTTGTTTGAATGTTACTACTTCTATTACGCCAGTGTTGTTCATCCAAAGCGACTTACAGTTAATTGAAATACGTGTTGTTAAGGAGCAGGTAGAGGAGGGGGAGGAGGAGGGGGGAGAAATGAGGAGGAAGGAGGAGGAGGCATATCTCCTTGATCAAGGAGGCCTGCAGTACATTGAGGTCACAAACCCAGATGCTTTCCACTGCCAGTCAAACGCTCGCAAAAATCCCATACTATTGACAGCACTTCGAGCAGCAGCACTGCACAGTGTATGTGCATGTCTGTGTGTGTGTGCATGTGCCTGTGTGTGTGTGTACCTATGTGTGTGTTTGTGTGTGTGCTTGTGCCTGTTTGTGTGTGTGTGTGTGTGTGTGTGTGTGTGTGTGTGTGTGTGTGTGTGCCCGTGTGCCCGTGTGCCTTTGTGTGTCTGTCGGTGTGCGTGCGGTCTACATTTCAAATGAATCACAATCCATTCCTCCCCTCCTTTGACTTACAAGATACAACATTTTATTACATTGGAATGCTTACTCCTCATTTCCTCCCGCAGTATACATCTCCAAAACAATACTATAAAATATTTTATATAATAAAAATTCTAATAAACAAAAAAAGAGCAGCAAAGTGACTGTTAAATGATATGTTCATGTGTTGAATGTACATGTTTTTTCTTTTGTATACAAACATCTTTAAAAGCATTTAAAGTGACAGTAGTGCAGCATCATAAATACAGTGCAGTAACTATGATGAGTCCAGAATGTCCAGCAAAGTATGTAAGTGTAATGTTAATGACACTGTTATGAAAGTGTCAGCACTCCTAGCAGTTCAGTAAAGTAAAGTCATGTACAGCGAGTACAGCCGGGGACTGAGGCAGCAGCCTTGGGGTGCTCCGGTGTTGAGGACCAGAGTGGATGAGATGTTGTTCCCAATGTTAGGTGCAGGTCTTGAAGACGTGGAATGGAACTCCGTCTAGGCGGGCTGCCTTCCCTGCCTTCACCCTCCTAAAGATTTTGCGGACCTCGGACTCGGACAGTTGTAGAACGTTGTCCTCTGGGTGGATGCTTGGTCAGCTCAGGGTCCAATTTAAATCCAGCAAAAAACTTGTTTAGCTGGTCTGGTAGGTTAGGGTCGTTGTTGGTGACTTCCCCTGAGCTCCCCTTGAAGTTGGAGTCGACCTTGCCAAATACGTCTGGTGTCAAAGCCCCCGAACTGTAATTTTAATTTGTTTTTGTAATCCAATTTTCCCTTCTTGATGGCTTTTCTGAGTTCATACTTGGCCTTCTTTTATTGATCAGATCTGTTGTGAAAGCGGTACTCCGTTACTTAAGTTTGTTCCATATGTCAGCATTCATCCATGGTTTGCGGTTTGGGAATGAGCAAGCATACCTGGTCGGGATGCATTCTTCTACTAGCCTGTTAATGTTTGCTGTGACATGATCTTCATATACATCAAGGTCAGTGGTCTTGAATACACTCCAGTCAGGGATTTCCAGCCCCCCCTGCAGATATAGTACGGGGTCATCTGTCCATCGACGCATGTTCTTTACAACTGTGGGCGTGGACTTCAACTTCTGCTTGTAAGCGGGAAGTAGAAGCATGGAGGCGTGGTCTGATTTGCCAAAAGCCGGCCGCGCAACAGCGCAATAAGCGTGCTTGATGGTTGTATAGCAGTGATCAAGAGTCTTTTTCTGTCTTGTTGGACATGAGATTGTGAGATTGTGTTGATAGTATTTTGGTAATACCTTTTTTAAATTGCATTGGTTAAAGTCCCCCTCTACAATGGGGACTGCCTGTAGCTGCCGGTAGCGATTTTGAAGATTGCTCACTTCAATGTTCAATGTTTGTCCAATGCGATGTTCGCATCAGCCCGTTGTTGGATGTAAACCACCGCCATAAGAATAGCGGAGATTTCCCTCAGCAAGTAAAATGGGCTTGATAGTCAGTAATTACAGATTAGATGAGCAGTGTTGAGAAAGCACCTTAACGTCCGTACACCAGCTGTTGCTCACCAAGCAGCCCCCACCTTTGTTCTTCCCCGTGGACTCAGCTGTTCTGTCGGTCCGAAACAAAGAGATTCCCAGTGGTTGCACTGCTTTATCAGGTATCATGGAGGACAGCCACGTTTCCGTAAAAATCATGGCGCAAAACTCCCTGATACGACAGTTCATTCCGTTGGACTTGTTTGCGAGAGACTGCTTGGTAGGGTTTCCATCCCCTTCGGAGTGTCCTAACCAGTAGGCCACCACGGGACCCTCTCCTGTGGGCACGTTTGTTGTTAACCCCCGGGCCTTGGTGGCTCCGGTCAGGGGATGGGCTCCCCTCCCCCCGCTCTCCGTTGTCCCTCCGGATCTCCGCAGGTAAGTCCCAGTCCTTTGTTGCATTGTCTGTGGTTATATTGTTCCGTAATTCCAAGAGTGTTTGGCGATCATATGTGATATGTGAGGACTTGCTAGTCCTATAAAGTCACTGAAATATACAAGAAAAGTGTGATAAAAAAGACAAGTAAAAAGTCCAAGTAAAGTAAGTAAACCAAAAAAACGGCGGGAGCTTGTAGATACGCGTCTGCTCTCCTCCAGCGCCGTGCTCGACTTATGGCCGAATCAGTGTTTTTTCAATTGTTGCCATTCACGCCGGCGTCGCCACCGCAGGGATCACACGTGAAACGATGGGAAGGGAGTGGAGGGAGGAAGGGGAGAGAGGGAAGGAGGGAGGGGGGAGAGAGAATTTTAAAAAGGGCTTGATTGGACGGGTTCTCAGTAATGACCAACTAGAGGCTTGGATGTGTCGATGGCGGCTAGCAGAAAAGAAGAGACTGTAATAATTGGGTGTATATATATATGAGGATATACACAATGTATGTGTATGTATTTGGGACAGCTTTACAACCAAGTAATACAGGTGTGTATATATAGGAACTTACATAGTAGGCAAGGGAGAGCTGAACAATGTAATAATTGCTACCAGTAGCAAGGTGTATTTGTGCATATGCTGCCGCAAATTGCAGTGGTAAAAAACTAAATAAAAATGGATAAACTTGGCAGACATCTGTAGGAGGAAAATTGTTATAGTGTCAATAGTAAAATGGTCAACTTTAGTTTAGTCTCTGTTCTATGTAGTTAATATATTACGTTTCTTTGTCTAACTAAACGGCGTGTTGCTCCCATGTCCCTGACCTTCCCCCTTTGCATGTTAAGGATCTTGAACACAAGATTCCTTCAGCCTGGTTGACAGGATGTGGCAGTATCTCAGTCGGTTGTAGGACTTGGCTTGGGAACCGGAAGGTCGCCGGTTCAAGTCCCCGAAACACCTGAGCACTACCAAGATGCCCTTGAGGAAGGCACGAGACCCCTACACTGCTCCTTATATACTGCTGTATATATAATATAATAATAATAGCTGCCCACTGCTCCTAGGATGGGTTAAATGCAGAGAAACACATTTCACTGTTTGACATATGTGTGACCAATAAAGAGGAATTAATCCTCCAGATTAAGATTAGACAAGAGCCTGTGACGCATACCTGTGGGCCGAGATGCTGAAGTCTTTAAAAGCTATTTTTCTCTCTCTATTGTATTGTTCTCCTGTGAATAACCAGTTTATTTTTATTTTAATGTTGTTGTAGTGGTTTTTTTGATGGGATGGAACACAAAATGATCACCAAGTCTGTTACAAAAAGGCGTAGCGCAACCCATAGCACAGCCCCCCCACTCCAGCCCCGCTGACCACTAGATTTCAGAAACCGTGACTGGGATATTTTCTATGCCTCGACCTTTGACCTCAACTTGACTTTGAACAAACAAACTTAAGAGAAGGAGAAAAGAGGAAAAAGAGTAGGAAAAATTAACGAGCAAACATGCCGCAATCATCAACTAAACCAAATCACGGAAAGGAAAACATTTGCAGAACCTTGCCGATTCTTCTCCTTTTCCCGGGAGAGATGAAACACAATGAGCCAGACAAAGCTGTAGCCACGTTTTGTACAATAGCAAATTTTGACTCGAACGGCGAATATCGGCCAAACCTCCGCCCTCCCCCTGCTGTGCTTTAAGATGCGACTGGGAGATAAGTTTTGACTCGCCCCCCGCTGACAAACAAAAGTTCTGTGTTTTTGCAGTAATTCTGCTCGGATCGGGAATATCTCTAATGAAATGCAAATTGTCAGAGGGGTTCCCGTGGAAACAGTGGGAGACCTGTTGGATGGGCTGTTCTGATGTACGCCCGCTATCGCTCGGCATTGATTCACTTGTTTAATGAGGGTAGGGAGAGAGGAGAGAGGGAGGGAGGGAGGGAGGGAGGGAGGGAGGGAGGAGGAGGGAGGGAGGGAGGAGGGAGGGAGGGAGGGAGGGAGGGAGGGAGGGAGGGAGGGAGGTGCAGGGGAGGGAGTGAGGGGAGGTGGTGTATCGAATGAGTTTCTTCATAAGATTGGAACTCAACTTTCCAATGTTATCGGCTCTTTCCATTTGTAGTTCTCTCTCTCTCTTATCCTCTCTCACTCTCTTGTTCTCCCTTCCCCCCTCACACTACACCAACCGGCGATAGCGGTGTGTTCAAGGACAAGCTATTATTCAGTTTTTTTCTTATATCCGCCTATGACCTTGTTGAAATGAGATTGTCGCACAATTTTAAGGGGTAAATGCCTTTGCTAGATGCAATATTTTTATAATATCTGTATATGTATATGTGTGTGCGCGTGCATGGCTTTGGTTTGAATTGAACTGCTGTGTTCATTGTGGCTTCCCAGGGAAGACATACAGAAATGCACTACGGATAAATGGGAGATGAAGGGCTTTGTGTTGCTTGGTGTCAATGTTCTTTCGTAAAGCGAACACAATGAACCGAAAATACGTCACAGAAGTCAAGAAAACACACACGCTTAGCTGTTTCAGACGAACCGAGACACTGCTAAACAAAACGCAGGCAATGTGTAGCCCACAATAAGGAGAGGAAAGAAAGCCTGTAAAAACCTCTTCATCTCTCGGACTTTCTCTTTTTTTTGCCTGAAAATAATGTAGTTATACACTCGACACTTATCTTGGTGGTGCCATAAGAAAGATAACGCTTGTGAGATTGTTGTGCAAGCAATCAATGTGGATGCTATTGGGTCAGAGTGAATTACTAAGCAGAAATGGATTTAATTGGCGCCTGTAATAAATGGTTTAGAGTGAATACCACCTAGTGCCTTATTAGCTGGTGGCTGTATAGAACTATAGGGCCATAACATCTTAGGAGCGCTCTCATAGAGCACAAACAGTGATTAGACCCAAACAGTTGGATGTCTCCAGAGCCCATTGTTCAATTTAGACATTTGACCCTTCTACACAATGGAATAACAGAATAACACCGCAGTTGCACCACACAAAGGCCACCAGACAGCGATAACCGGCTGTGTGTTCCGATTGAAGGCGATAGCTTGTGAGCTGAATTTAAAGACTATTGAGGGACTCCAACTGATCAACCTTTGGTTGAAAAACCAGTCCAATGCCCAAGAGTGAAGAGAGGTTCAGAAACCTATGCTAGGCTTTCTGATTCCTTTAGCATGAACTGTCAACGCCAAGATTTCTATGTCCTTCTTAGCTCCAGCCTGGAGAGAAGGCATCTCAAAGCCAGGGTGTGTTCATGATTTGGTATCAACAGAGCTAGATGCATCACTGCCTCTAAGAATGAACACACATGCTTAATACTGACACACTGCCACCGTTCCAAGAGCCTGAGTAAGGTCACATGCTACCCCAAGGCACACTAATTCACAACAGTCGTGGCAAGGTGTTTAAGGTTTGACGAGATATGGATAAGACAAAGGTGAGGTTTTGGGAAAGACTTGCACAAATGTCCGGGTCAGGTAGAGGCTTGTAAGGCAAGGCAAGCAGAAGGGTGTAGTGGCATAGGGGTGAGGAATGAATGCGCCAAATTCTACAATTATTGCAAACAATACTGACCCACTAAATTCAACACTAAATATAATTTATTCTTTGGTCGTTCCCCAGTGCGGTTTACAGTTATGGATGCAAACACAGGGTAAGAGAAAGAGAGTATCAGAAGCTGATGGTTCTGGAGACAAAAAGGGCTTCTCTTAATAGGACTGAATCCGGAGTTCAGTGTACATGGGTTCGTCTGATGGGTTTG
>CM051009.1:7770592-7843092 GCA_027704905.1 Muraenolepis orangiensis
AGTTTGCTGACTGGACGAGCAAGTTTTTAAAAGACCCCTTGGCAGTGTGCAGAGGTTTCACTTGCAACTTGTTTTCTGTTTGAAAAAAAATAAGTCTGATGTTTCACATTTAGTAGAAGCTGAATCACAACAACAAATCTATTATTATTATTATTATTATTATTATTGTTAATAATAAAATCGTCGATAGCCCCAAAAGAAGAGCTACACACACCAAACAAAGTCCACCTTTCAAACGTCACCTTTCATGCCTTCACATGCCGGTCACTATCTTATAAAAGAGACCATACATTACATATGATTATCCCTCCACCTAACTTGAATTAAGTCACCACAATGTGTGCCAGGGAAGCGCTAATGCGTAAGCAGCATCTTACATCATGCTACCAATGCTGCAGCTGCCACAGAGCTGTCACGTAACCTGCTCTCCAAACTCTGTTCAAAGCCATTTCCCATGACACAGTGTGCGGATGGCTAACGGCTGAGCTAACGGCTGATCTAACTACCCGCTGAAGGACCTAAAGCAGACGAGAAAAATAAAGCAGGTTTATTTTTTTACTATTTTGTAACCAGTAAGTTAAAGTTGCCAGGGCAATTTGTGAGGGTCTCTGTATTCCA
The DNA here is from genome assembly GCA_027704905.1 of Muraenolepis orangiensis. Classification (NCBI taxonomy): domain Eukaryota; kingdom Metazoa; phylum Chordata; class Actinopteri; order Gadiformes; family Muraenolepididae; genus Muraenolepis; species Muraenolepis orangiensis. The sequence continues at coordinate 7,771,211 of CM051009.1, forward strand.
CTTTAAAAAAAGATAGAAAAACAGCACAGTGCTGATTCTTTTCACCTGAGGTTGCCCACTTGAATATAGCCACTTTTAGAGAGACTATGTTCCTCACAAGGCAGCCCGGTGAATGATTCTCGTGTAGCTTTCATCCATTACTGCACTCATCTTTTACTCTTTTCATGTGTTATTTCAAAAGGATATATTGAAGATATTTTTGTACAATTCCCTACGCAGCCTTGTTCGAGGCTTTGACTATATGGTCGTTTTTGAAGACACTTTTTCAGCCCGTTCTAGACTCATACTTGCTCAAGATGCAAAATATGAACCTGAACTGACATGAGTTGCTGTCATGTTTGAATGTATAATCGGGTTCTGCTTCATTGTTTGTAAGAGTAAGAAAACACTTGGCGTGACTGTAAGGTTTGTGTCTTTGCGATAATAAACAAAGTAAACATTGTATATATTTGCTGAACAAAGATTCAGAAAATCAAATGCACAGTTCTTGCCGGAATGTTATCAAAACGCAATTATTTCAAATATTATATTTTAAATATTCAAATATTGTATTTTTACACTGAAAATAAGTGTGTTTTCGCTGACAGAATCATGACCGTTTTTCCAACTCATCGTACAAACCTCGTTCATACACACATACATATACAAACCTTCAACTATAACATCGGCGACCCTAAATGTCAGTTGGTGAACCCATATGATGCACCTCTTGCTTCTTGAGCATGATAACAGGGAATGGTTCCAAGAAGGGATGAGAAAGACTTTGTGATGGTAGGAGGGTAAGGCTGTTCGACCGGTAGACTGCAGGGTTCAACAGGGGTTAAAACGTAGAACTTTCCTGCTGGAAGTGCAACACCCTAACCCCATATCCCGTATCCCCGAGCCTGTGAACATTCATTGAGATTGTGGTTTAAACAGGTTGACCCACTCTCAGTTTCAGGGGGCAGAGCGATGGTAAGGTTTCGATGCTCTGTGCGCCGTCTCCATCTCAATAGAAATTTGTTTTTTTGTCGTTTGCGTTTATTTCAGTCGCTCTTGATTGCAGAACCCCTTTTGGTTCAACATTCATCATTTCCCACACAAACCAATCATGCTCCAGCGAAATAAACCCTGACAGAGTCAAGAGACCACCCTTTTGCTGCCCTCTGGAAAAAAACCCTCTTTTGTCATTGTCATACTTTTGGACTGTGTAGTACTGAGTGGAGGAAGAAATAAAACCTTGTGACCAAACCAGATTACAAACTCCACAAGCTCTGGTTTGCCACGATCTCAGTTCAAACCCTGACATGAAATTCTGTTTTTTTAGAGAGTGTTCGACCAGTGTTCAAACATCTGCTGAAACTTGTGGACCATCATCTCTCTTTGTGCTATGATTTATTTTTCATTCTTTGCTAGCCATCAAACCAAATCGAATCACGTGTGTCTTTGTGTGTGTGGATGTTTGTGTATCTGTGTGATTACAGCTAAAAAACTGTGAAATGTAGTCAAATACAAACACTTTTATCTTATCTAATCTAATCTCTAATCTTATACAATTATCTAATTTCACTACTATGTGGAACTACTATTTGAAGCAATGATGCAAGTTGCATGCTAGTGCAAGATGGACACACACACAGAGACACACACACCCTGTATGTGTATGTGTGTGTGTTTTGGCCAAAAAACAGTGAACTGTATTAAATTATTACTATAGCTTCAGTCAGAAACAGCCTCCAACATTCCACCATCCTTGTCTCAGCTTTTTGGTATCCGTCCGTTTTAAACAGAAACCCAGACTTTGTTTGATGCCTTAATGAAAGTGACGTGCGCAAAACACAAACATTCAGGGGAGTTTTTGCAAGAGTCCCATGATATTTCGGGTGGGAGCACTAGCGCAGTAAAAATAGTACTTGTAAGAAAACAATGTCAGCACTCCTAACGGGAGAGATTTAAAGGTTCGCCGTGGTAACTTTGGGTGCTCTCGGCATTTAGACAAAAGTGCATCATCATGGTCGTCGTCATAATGACTTTCACGGAACACCTTCGCTCGGTTTTTGTTCATTTTGTGCACATAAAGTTGGAGCGTCAGCTCTCGTGTCTTTGAGCGCGGGTCACAGCTCAGTGCCGTCTGACATCTGTGGTGTTTTACATAAACATGAGTTTAATCCTCTATCTATTTCCGGTGGCCTCACTTTGAAAATTCACTTTCTTTCACTGATGTTCAGGGCTTTTTCTTTTCTCTTTCCTTTCTCTGTCTTCCTTTATTTTCTTTATTTTTTCTTCCCAAACCATATGCCCCTGATAGGTGAGGGAAAATCAGCCACACATCTCCACAGATGTCCCCCCGACAGCCCCCCACCCCCCGCTGTCTCTCTCTCTCATATGTGTGACTTTGCATCAGGTACCACGTATCAGAGGGTCAGAGTACCCTTTGAATAAGGGGACGAACCACATCTGACCTGCATATCTGCATAACTTAAAGTCTCAAAGATAAGTTCAACAGCGGTCGAACCGACCCACTCTCTTTGCCTTTCGAACCAAAGTTTCTTAAGATTATGAAGAAAAAATATACTTCAAAAAGTCATGTATATTTATTCATACATAAATCGCACGCCTGGGCGCGTGTGTGTGTGTGTGTGTGTGTGTGGGGGGGGGGGGTTGTTTGTGTGTGTGTGTGTGTGTGTGTGTGTGTGAGTGTATTCCACCGGGGTACAGAGATGTCGAGTTTCGACAACAATAACAACAACAACCACAACAAAAGGTGTTTGACTCAACACGGCAAAGACATTTCTGATTGTGTGTGTGTGTGGGGGGTGTGTTTGTTTTGTGTGCACAGCTGCGGGTGGTAAGTCCTTAATTAATGACCTATTTATTTTAGCCAGAAATGTTCAGTTTTTTGTGTTGTTGTGGAAGGGGAGAAAAAAAGCACAGATCGCTCTTTTTTGAACTCAAACTTTTTGAACCCAAACTTCAAAAGTTCAAAAAAAGTGAGCAGTTTGACTCAGTTTGACACATAGCGGTTAACTCTTTGTGGGAAGAAAACCGAGCGTCTGATCGTGCGAACATCCCTGCGGTTTGACATCGTCATATACATTATTGATGCACACTTTAGTCTTATTGGTTGGGTCTCATCGGTCATGCGGGATGAACAAAAACTCTTGAGTTGAGTTTGTCAGGGCATGTCAGCTTGGTCGTTCTACATCATTGATGAGAAAACGCTTCCTCGAGCTTCCTCGATTTCATCCAACGTGAGTCACAGTCAATTGCGTTTAGATACACACCCGAATGAACACACTATGTTTAAACGGCAGCACATTTTAAAGTTGCATGTTACAAGATGCTTCACTTAATGGAAAAATACACGGTAAACACAGTAAACACAGTAACTGATGATGATGATGATGATGATGATGATTATCATCAACATCATCATTATCATCATCATCGTAATAACACAAAAGGGCTCAAAAACAACTCATATCCAACGCCAGTCATAAGCAAGTAGTATAACCAAAAAACACAGTGCACATTTTCACATTTCAACAGATTTGCCCGTGAATCTCTCAGCAGTGCATTGAGATTCATTTATACTGTACATGCGCTCAGTGTCAACAGCCCTGACAACGGGTTATGGTTAGGAAAGTGCATGTGGACAGGTGAGAAGCCCATGAATTATTATAAGCAATATTAATATTATTATACATGTAAATGTGTCCAACATGTTCATGTCTAAATGATTGATTTTGGGTTGATTCACGTTTACGGGGAAAATTTTGAATTTAGTTTTCCATCACCTTTCGTGATCCTTTGCAAAATAAGTGTCGCGTGCAATGTTTTGCACATGTCACTAAATTAGATGTGCGACAGACGTACGCGGGAATCAAATGTCGTATTGACAGCCTAACTAAGAGGGGGGAGTGGTTGATCGGTGTCTAACTGTCTAGTCTGAAGAAGATTAAAATGCAGACAGTCAAGGCAATAGAACACTGTTTGAGAGATGTAAATAGGTGTGTGTGTGTGTGTGTGTGTGTGTGTGTGTGTGTGTGTGTGTGTGTGTGTGTGTGTGCGTGCTACGATCAAAATCAAATCAACGTTGCGACGTGACCGATTTATAAATAAACAAGAGTAGCTTGGGTGACGTTTGACGACTTGACATTACCACAAAAGTTATGTCCAGGTTCATTGAAAGACACTCAATTAAAGTACGACGCATCTTGAAGCAAATAACGAAAAAAACAGTCTTTGTTTGTTTCTTGCTGTGTGTGCAGTGAGTGACCGTGAAAATTGCTGCAAAGTTTTGCTGTACAACGACCAGAAAATACAATTTCAGAAAAGGTGTGCCCGTACAAAACATGCCATTTTATTTCCAATACAACTGACTCAATCACTGAATCAAGTGCATTGATACATCCAAAAGTACCGGCTGATGTTGACGACGAAGCTGTGCCGAAGTGGAAGTAAAACGTAGCCTACTGGTCTGAAAATATGGAAATGGAATATTGTCCCCGGCATTTTTTCTTCTTCTTCTTTCACATTTCTTTCTATGAGGACCTGAAAAATGGGTACTCTAACGCCGTAAACCAATGTATTTTTCGGAAATTGAACCAAGCAGATTATTTAGCGGAAAAAACCTGCTCAATTTAAAGTGAAATGGCTCACATACAATTACACGAAAAAGCTTCTCAACCACTTTGGCGTGAATAGTCAACACACACAGGCTTCATCTAAGTGAAATTCAACTTTCATGGTGTCTTTTTTAAAGGGGTCATGAGACATTTGTCGGAACAAATACTGATTAATGGCCGATATCTCCGGAGAAGCAATTGGGGAGTTGTTGCATCACACTCTGCTGCTTGGTGAACAACAGCTGGTGTAGGGACGTTCAGGTGCTTTCTGGAATTACTGACTATCAAGTGTCGCCCTTTTTACTTGCCAAGGGAAATCTCCCCTATTCTCATGTCGGCGGTTTACATCCAACCACGGGCTGATGCGAACATCGCATTGGACGAACTTTACATTGAAGTGAGCAAACTTCATAATCGCTACCCCGAGGCAGTCCCCATCGTAGCGGGGGACTTTAACCACTGCAACATAAAAAAGGTATGACAAAAATACTATCAACACATCTCATGTCCGACCAGAGAGAACAAGACTCTTGATCACTATTATATCACCATTAAGCACGCTTATCGTGCTGTTCTGCAGCCGGCTTTCGGCAAATCAGACCACACCTCCGTGCTTCTTCTTCCCGCATACAAGCAGAAGTTGAAGTCCACCCAAAGAACGTGTTTCGAAGGACAGACAATGCTGTACTACACCTGCAGGGGGGGCTAGAAATCACTGACTGGAGTGTATTCTTGATGTGTATGCAGATCATGTCAAAGCATACATTAACAGGCTAGTGGAAGAATGCATCCCGACCAGGTCTGTTTGCTCATTCCCCAACCACAAACCATGGATGAATGCTGACATACAGAACAAACTTAAGGAACGGAGTACGGCTTTCACAACAGGCGACTCCGATCTCTACAAGAAGTATGAACTCAGAAAAGCCATCAAGAAGGTAAAAATTGGATTTCAAAAACAAATTGGAATTACTGTTTGGGGGCTCTGACACCAGACGTATGTGGCAAGGTCTGAGGGTCCTCTCCAACTACAAGGGGAGCTCAGGGGCAGTCACCACCAACGACGCTACCCTGGCAGACGAGCTAAACAAGTTTTTTGCTTGCTTTGAAAGGGACCATGAGCCGACCAACAACTTGAACATCAGCCCAGAGGACTACGTTCTACAACTGTTTGAGTCTGAGGTCCGCAGACTCTTCAGGAGGGTGAAAACAGGGAAGGCAGCCTGCCCAGACGGACTTCATTCCCGAATCTTCAAGACCTGCGCTGACCAGCTGGCTGTGTTCACCGACATCTACAATGCATCACTGCAACAGTCTGTTGTCCCAGCGTGCTTCAAAGCGACAACCATTGTGCTTTCAAAAAGACCAAGGTAACATGCTTCAATAATTATCATCCAGTGGCTTTAACACACCATGAAGCCATGAAGTGCCTGGAGAAACTTGTAATGTCGCATATAAACTTGTCCATCCCCGAGTCCCTAGACCCACTCCAGTTTGCATACAGACCAAACATGTCTGTAGACGACACCATTTCCCTGGCAATACATACAGCCCTGCAGCACCTAGACAGGAGGGACACATACGTCAGACTGCTGTTCATTGACTACAGCTTCAACACCATCGTTCCCTCCAAGTTGGTCCTGAAACTGAGGGACCTAGGTATGGGCACCCCCATATGTAACTGGATTATGGACTTCCTGACGGGCAGGCCTCAAGTGGTGAAGTTTGGGAACAACATCTCATCCACTTTGGTCTTCAACACCGGAACACCCCAAGGCTGCTGCCTCATTCCCCGGCTGTACTCGCTCTACACACATGACTGTACTGCCACACACAGCAATAATCGGATTATCAAGTTTTCAGACGACACCACAGTCATCGGCTTGATAAGCGTACAGAGATGAGGTGTTCCAGCTGACGCGATGGTGTGAGGACAACAGCCTCGCACTGAATGTCAGCAAGACCAAGGAGCTCATTGTTGACTTCAGGAGCCACCGGGGCACCCACTCCACCATCAGCCTGGACGGGACGTTGGTGGATGTCGTCAGCTCCTTGGACTACAGATTCCTGACGAGTGGCGTCACTGTGTGGTATGGCAACACTATTGCACGGGACAAGAAAGCCATCCAGAGGGTCGTGAGGATGGCAGAGAATTTCATTGGGTGTGCACTTCCCTGCATTGAGGAGATCTTTAGGACCAGTTGTCGGATGAAGGCCATGTCCATCAAAAAGGACTGCAACCACCCTGGGCCCCATATCTTCTCCCCCCTACCGTCTGGTCGCCGGTTGTACTACCAGGTTTAAGGATAGTTTTTATCCACAGGCAGTGCGCCTACTGAACTGCTAGGAGTGCTGCCACTTTCACTTTCACTTTCATAACATTCACATTAACATTACACTTACATACTCTGCTGGACTTTCTGTACTCATCACAGTTACTGCACTTTACTGCACTGTACTGCACATGCTTTTGAAATATTTTTGTAAGAATAACCCCCAACAAAAACATATTATATCATTTAAGTCACTTTGCTGCTCTTTTTTTTGTTTATTTTATTGGATATATTATTTTTATTTTTATGGTGTTGTTTTTGAGATTTATACTGCGGGAGGGAATGGGGAGTAAGCATTCCTATGTACTTGTTATGGCATTGGTCAATTGTATCTTGTATCTTGTATACTGTATATTGTACCTTCCCTCCTTTCCTCCTCTTTTCCTTTCCCTGTTGATGAGTTTTTTCATCATTCAGTAAAGGGGTGGGTGGTGGACTTAGGGGTGTCCACAGTCTTAACCTATATGGATCCTTAGGCTAAGGTGCCCCTTAAGCCCCTACTGGTCCCTAATGACGTTGTCGCTTTGGATTAAAGCAGCTGCTTCAATGACTAAATAGTACATTTTGTGGTAGGAAAAGAAAAGTCATTACAATTGTGTTTTTTTCCTCTTTTATTTTTTTCCTCTCCATCTCTCTCTCTCTCTCTCTCTCTCTCTCTCTCTCTCTCTCTCTCTCTCTCTTTTTTCTCCCTCTCTTTCTCTCTCCGTCTCTTTCTCTCTGTCTCTCTCGCTGTCTCTCTTTGACGTCCTCTCTCATTGACTCCTATTCCCCCGGCTGTGAGACTACAATTATAAATCGTCTCCCTGCAGACAAAATTTCATGCTTGACGGGTGAGCAACTTCCAACATCTGGTGGGGTCTTGTGACAACGAGCCGCTTCATATTTCTCTCTCTCTCTCTCTCTCTCTCTCTCTCTCTCTCTCTCTCGTCTCTCTCTCTCTCTCTCTCTCTCTCTCTCTCTCTCTCTCTCTCTCTCTCTCTCTCTCTCTCTCTCTCTCTCTCTCTCTCTCTCTCTCTCTCTCCCTCTCCCTCTCCCTCTCCCTCCCTCTCGCATTGTCTTCTGGCGCTGCGACGAGCGGCAGCCAGCAACAGTTGCTCCCCCTCCCCTCTTACTTTTTAGTTATTTATTCTTATATTATTGTTATATTATTATTATATATGTTATATTATTGTTATATCGTTTTTTTCATTAAGTAGTTGTGCAACCCTTAGCCAACTATGTTTAGGGAACTTTTTGCAGTGTTTCTCACTCTGGGGACACTGTTACTGAACCGCGTCTCCGTCGCGGCTCAACATTACGGCGGAGCCATTGCTTACGCGCGGAGTCAGCTGTTGTCGCAACAACAGACCTCGCTGCTACGGGAGAGGCCCGACATCCCCGACCTCCCCAGGGAGCTGAGGAGGACGTACAGGGGATGCAAGGCTGGACGTAAATAGCGGGAGAGGAAGCGGAGATATAAACCATATCTCCCTTCCATCACCATGGGGAACGTGAGGTCGCTAGCGAACAAGATGGACGAGCAAGCGGGACTGGTGAGGACCCAGCGGGTGTACCGGGAGAGCAGCGTGCTTTGTTTCGCGGAGACGTGGCTCCACGAGGACACCCCGGACTCCAGTGTTACCGCGGACAGCTTTCTGACCGTCCGGGCGGACAGGACGCACCGGGTGAGTGGCAAGAGGAAAGGTGGGGGACTTGCTATTCTCGTTAGCAACAAGTGGTGTAACCCTGGACATGTTACTGTGTAGGAACATGTGTGTAGCCCGGACATTGAACTGCTGGCCGTGAGTCTGCGGCCATACTATCTGCCACGAGAGTTCTCCCACCTGCTTCTCCTTGTTATTTACATTCCACCGTCGGCAAATGCAGCGCTCGCGTCTGACGTCACCCACTCCGTCGTCGCGAGACTTCAGACACAGCACCCAGAAGCATTCATCGCGATATCTGGGGACTTCAACCACGTGACTCTTGCTGCAACACTGCCCACCTTCAAGCAGTTTGTGGACTGTCCCACCAGGGAAAACAAGACACTGGACCTGCTGTATGCCAATATTAAGGAGGCATACAGCGCCACCGCCCTTCCTCCACTTGGAAGGTCAGACCACAACCTCATCCACCTTCAGCCCCGGTATAGGCCTCTAGTCCAGCGGCTGCCTGTGACCATAAGGACTGTGAGGAGATGGTCACAGGAGGCCGTTGAGGACTTGCGGGGCTGCAACAGACTGGGATTTTCTCTGTGATTTGCATGGAGAGGACCTTGATGATCTCACGGAATGTATAACAGGGTACATCAACTTCTGTGTGGACAGTGTTGTTCCCACAGAGACCGTACGCTGTTTCCCCAACAACAAGCCGTGGGTCACCCGAGACATCAAGGTCCTGCTCAATGAGAAGAAGAGGGCCTTCAGAGACGGGGACAGGGAGCAGATGAGGCGGGTTCAGAGGGAGCTGAAGGAGAGTATCCAGCAGGGCAAAGACAACTACAGGAGGAAACTGGAGCACAAACTTCAGCAGAATAACCTGAAGGATGTGTGGAGTGGCATGAGGAGCATCACTGGCTACAAACAATCTGGTAGCCAGACAATAGGGGGGGGGGGTCCTGACCGGGCCAACGAGTTGAATTTGTTTTTCAATAGATTCAATGAGTGGGCTCCGGTCTACCCCTCCCCCAGCTCCTCTACAATCATTCCCCTCCAGCCCTCCAGCCCTGCTGTCCCCCCTCCCCCACCGTCCCTCTCCAGCGACAACATACCTGTTCTCTCTCCCCCACCACTACCTCACCCCTCCCCCATCAACACAACAGAGACTCTTCCTGCCCCCACACATGGCACACAGACCTTCACAGCTGAGCAGGTGAGGAAAGTGCTGTGCAGGCTCCACCCAGGCAAGGCTGCAGGTCCTGACGGCGTCAGCGGCGTCAGGGTCCTCAAAACATGTGCTGCCCAGCTGAGTGGAGTCCTGCAGTACATCTTCAACCTGAGCATGAGACTGGAGAGGGTCCCTGTGCTGTGGAAGACATCCTGCCTGGTGCCGGTTCCGAAGAAGGCACGTCCCAGCACCTCAAACGACTACAGACCGGTGGCGCTGACGTCCCACATGTTGAAGTCCTTTGAGAGGCTGGTCCTGTCGGTTCTTCGGCCCCTGGTCAGATCATCGCTGGACCCTCTTCAGTTTGCCTACCAGCCGAAACTGGGAGTGGAGGACGCCATCATCTTCCTGCTTCATCGTGCCTACGCCCACTTGGACAGACCCGGGAGCACTGTGAGAACCATGTTTTTTGACTTCTCCAGTGTGTTCAACACCATCCGGCCTGCCCTGCTGGGGAGTAAGCTGACGGCGATGAAGGTGGACTCTTCCCTGGTTTCCTGGATTACAGACTATTTGACGGGACGTCCACAGTTTGTCAGACTGCAGGACTGTGTGTCTGACACTGTGGTCAGCAGCACTGGTGCTCCACAGGGAACGGTTCTTTCCCCATTCCTGTTCACCCTGTACACCTCAGACTTTCAGTTCAACTCAGAGTCCTGCCATCTGCAGAAGTTCTCGGACGACTCTGCAGTTGTTGGTTGTGTCAGTGAGGGAAACGATGAGGAGTACAGGGGCGTCGTGGACTCCTTCGTTGTGTGAGCTGAACCACATGCAGCTCAACACAGACAAGATGAAGGACACGTTTGTAACACGATGCTGAAGATGTTCTAGCAGTCGGTGGTAGCCAGTGCCATCTTCTTCGGTGTCGTGTGCTGGGGAAGCAGGTTGAGGTCAGCAGACGCCAACAAGATCAGCAGGATCGTCAGGAAGGCTGGCGCTGTCCTGGGGTCCAGCTGGACTCCTTGTTGGTCTGAGAGGAGGATGCTGCGCAAGCTGCGTAGTATCCTTGACAACAACTCTCACCCTCTCCATCAGGTGCTGACCTCATACAGAAGCACCTTCAGCTACAGACTCATTCCACCCAGGTGTACCACAGAACGCCACAGGAAGTCCTTTCTTCCTGTGGCCATCAGACTCTTTAATTCATCTACCTTGGGTCGTGAGAGGGACAGTGGAGACTCAGTGACCTGAGGTCAACGCACTGTGTTATTATTTTTTGGTCAACGCACTGTAAATCCTTTCACTGTAATTTTGCACTGTAAATTCAATTTCACTCTTTACTTTTCGCATGTCACTTTTTCAGTATTCTTCTGAGTTATTTATTAGTATTTTATTACTGCCAATTTGCACTATACATATTGTTGTATATTGTATATACCTACGTATTACTGTAATAATACTGTAAATTGTGCAATTCGTCTGTCAATACATTTTGATTTCATTTAGATTTCATTTAATTATATTTTGTTTATACTAGTTTAGTTTGATTTAGTTTGTTGTTATTTAGTTTTTAGGTATTAGTATATTTTGTGTGCATTTATTCCCCCTGTTTCAACTGTTGCACCTTAATTTCCCTCTGGATAAATAAAGTCATCTTGAATCTTGAATCTTGAATCTTATACTGTAGCTTGAGTCCTAGCCTAAAGTTACCAGGTTCGATTCTGGAAGTGTTAGGGCAACATAACAATATATATATCGACGGCAAAATACATTTAAAAATAGCTCTACTGCTATTAATAACAGGCTGGTTATTAGGTAATAGTTACAATGTTTTAGTTTTTGTTCATCTTCTGGTCATCCAGAAAACAACATGTGTGTGATTAGCGTCTTATTACTCGTTCTTAGTTTGTTCCTTGAAACTTTGGTTCAGCAATACAGCCGTGCTATAACTTATACTATACTGTAACTTATACGATACTATAACATATACGATACTATAACTTATACGATACTATAGTATAACTTCCAGCGCTGCTGCAAAAACCTTGGCCGTGTGAACCATGGCTTTAGGGTCGCGATTACACTGTTTTTGGTTCACGCACGGCGACAGTTGTTTCAATCGTAACAGATTGTGAATGTTTTTGTTCACAGCATTCTTTCTGTGCCAGCTTTTCCCCCCTCACTACAATATATTCAATTCTCCCTTCCCTCGTAGTACCCCTCCTAACTTGAGGAAAAACCTTTAGGTATCCATGAGCAAGATGGCCTCAACCCCCTGCATTGTCAAGTCAAGTCAAGTCAAGTTTATTGTCGCATCAAAGTTATACAAGAATAAGCAATGGGTGAAAATCATATGTGCAATACCCGATGACAGATAGCAGTTATACAATTAAAAATAATAGAATAAAAAATAAGTAAAAAGTACAAACTGTATAAAGTTATATATATAAAAATATTAAAGTGCATATATAAAATGCAATATATTAGCACAGAAAAAGAGCAATATATATATATAAATCAATGTAATAAAATATACATTGTTATATGCTATACACCCTTGTTCAGCAGCCTGATGGCCTGACTGTGGAAGCTATCTCGGAGTCTATTTGTATGGCACTTGATACTGCGGTATCGCCTGCCTGACGGTAAAAGTGAGTACAGTTCGTGGCTGGGGTGGGCATTGTCTTTCTCTTATAGAAAGAAAAACCTTTGCAAGAGGATCAGATGGGTTATTCACATTAATGTTAAAATCACAAACAAGCTAAACACTTGAGAAACGCCGCAAACTCAGAGAACTCATCCACGAGTGTATAGTATATGTAGTATATGAAGAATGAATCTACTGCCCTTTCTGCTGCAGTAGGTGCTGAGGAGCAGAAAGCAAGTATTTCAAAGGATGAAAAGCATAGTTATTTTTCTGCTTCATGGAGAGTTTTGAACTTCAGCTAACTAACCGAGATTAAAGCCACTCCACCACCTTTTGGTCTGGTTTTAACCATGATTTACATAGGCCCAGAATGTCTATCTTATTTTAAACCACTCTATCATGGACCAAGAGTGCTTTAGTTGAAAGCAATCTGATATTTATGAATCCTATTTTAAGCTCTTCCAAAGTATTAAGGTTTGAGGGAGTTGGATTGCAACTCAGCTCAGTGGAACATTGTGTAGCATTAGTGTAACATTTTTGCAGATTTGGCTTCACCTCCGGGTTTTACACCTCGAGACGAGTCGAGTGCGGGGCAGCTCCACAATACTGATGACCAGTATAAAAACCTGGAGGCACCTCAGTGTCAGCATTATGTGCTGCATCACCCAGGGTAACTAACCTAATCAACCCACTCAGTCTTCTAGACTCTGCAACGTTGGCTAGCAGGTTCGCTAATTGCCTGTGTTCCAGTGTGCTGTAAGTGCATATGTCAAGCCTGGCTAAGACATCTATCTATAATTTCTGACATAATTAAGATGCCCTAACACAGTAGCATGACGGCTGTCTCTCATCAGCATGCCAGGGCGGTCCCACATTGAGGACCAAGTCTTCAAAATCCAAGCCCTGCTTTTTACTATATTGTGCCAGCCAACGATTTAACAAATAGTCTACTGATAATGCTCGTCATTAGTCTTGATTGGTAGAGGGCCAGAGAGAATTGATCGATGCTGACACATCTTTCTGGCAAAATCAAACAGTATAACAATGTTACTTTTTGTGACTTCTAATTGTCTCTACCTAGTATCGTTGGTGCCGACATGAATTACAATGTTGGTAAAACTAGTGTCGGTGTTGAGTGTGTCTAATCTAACTTTGTGTGTTTGTGTGTTCTTATCAGATGCCAGCACCCTAAGATTAGCTTTGATGTCGGGAGCCCTGGCCCCTGGTAAGCACATAACGTGAGCTGTCATGTGTAGTTTAACTTAACATGTAACAGAGTCGCCTATGACGAGCGTTTCCCCCCGAAGGAGACTTGCAAGGAGGGTTGCATTTATGAGCCAGTAATCTGCTAGTCAGGTTGCCTGCCTTCGCAAGTGGTTCTGACCACATGGTTCCCTGGACGGAGCTAATGCTAATGCTAGTGCTAACGCTACGAGACCGCCTGACAGATCTCTGCTCCGAGCTCTCTGGAGTATCTGTATTTTCTTTGGATGGTATCTTTCCTCCTCTAGTTGACAGATACCTCTCTCTAGGAGAGCTATCTTTTCTACGAGGGAGGCACAGGAGCCGGAGCAACAGGAGTCCCAGCTTACCTTGTTCGATGGTGACAAATGCAATATAGGACAATTCAAAACTGAAATCAGTGTTAACAGAAAAGATTGCTTAACAACAGTCGGATTATATAATAACAGCGAACTTAAGAAAGATACTGTTAAAACATTTCAGAAGGCAGCTGACAGAATCCTGGTAACCGAACCAAACAAACAAACTATCCGGAAGCAGCGTCGCCGGTGTCACACAGCTGCGTCAGAGACTGGAAGAGGGAGCAGAGAGGTTAGTGCCTCATCAGGGACCAGACTAAGAGTTTGCACACGGCACAACAATAATGGTCAGTTTAAAATGCTTTCTGCATCATCCACCATATGTACAGTATTTATCATCTATTAGACACATTATTTATTTGAATTGTGTACAGTGTTGTTGTAGTTTAGTGTTGTTTATGGTTTGTAGTATAGTAGATAGTATATATTGTTGTTTATAGTATAGTATAGTAATTAGGTGGCAGGTGCCCTTGAGCAAGGCACCAGACCGTGCCTCCGGGGCACTGTTTATACAATAGCTGCCCACTGCTCCTAATACTAGGATGGGTTAAAGGCAGAAAAACAAATTTCACTGTGTGTTGACATGTATGTGACCAATCAAGAGGATTAAATCCTTCAGATTCAGATCCATTAGGCACTTTATTGTTATTTGTTTGTATTGTTATAGTATAGTGTTGTTTATAGTATGTAGTTAAGAATATAGAATATAGTGTTATAGTATAGTATAGTATAGTATAGTATTGTTGTAGAAATTCCCGAATGCAGGAGTGAATGGGGAGTAAGCGTTCCGTTGTACATTTAACATGTTACATATGGCAAAAAATAAAGAATCTTGATGCTTGAATAATCGACAGTTTTACAGTAACCCTGAAAACTCCACCTTCAGAATCCACCGTCATGCACCACCGACGACGATGACCGGTCTGTGTGGGCGGGAATCCCTTCTGCGTTCTGTGACGCAAAATAAAATAAAAAACAACACAAATCCAAAAGATCCTCTCTGTGCCTCTATTTTGGTGTTCTGTCCATGACTTACTTGGTCGTGTCGCTACCGTCGATGGAGACGGCAACCACTTTTCAAAATGTTCCTTTGTTATTTTTCTTTCCCCCCCGTAAGTCCCTGAGGGAGGATAATGCACGGTCTCGTTTGTGGGGTGGTTTTGAGGTAGACGGATGACGGATGAGGAATTTGGCATCACTAATACAGCCGTAGGGGATGGGGGAGTCTGTCCAGAAATATTACCATAATAACAATGAAAATGAAGAATATTTGGGAAAGGGGAAATAAAGTGAGTTGAGGGAATTATGGTTTTGCAAGTCCGTAAGGATATGGGTAGTGAGGCAGTGGTTGGTAGTGACGCATTACAAGTAACACACTTTTTTTTTATGATGAGTACTTTCATGTCAAGATGGGACAGAGGTAATGTTTTCCCCCCTGTTTGTCTGTTGGCTAGATAACTCTAAACATACCTAATACCTTCTGTACATAACAACATTTTGTACAGAATTGGACAAAACTTGCTGGTTAGATTTCTTATGGTTCAAGGATAATTTGATTGTGGTGCAGATCCAGATCTGAATCAGGATCCAGGGGACATTTTGGTGTGGCGGAGGTATGCACTGTACTGAGTGCCATCTTGTTTTAAACTGCATTTATGAGCCAGTAATCTGCTAGTCTGCTCTAAATACAAGGATTGAGTGTTGGGAGGTGGGAGAGCAAGTACAACATCTACTGCTGGTGCCTAGTTGCCAGCTGCCTGGAAGACAAATAAGCACAACCTATCTTTTGGCTAGCTCCCTGTGTCTCCAGTTCCTATCTCCCAGGCTAGCTCCCTGTGTCTCCAGTTCCTAGCTTCCAGGCTAGCTCCCTGTGTCTCAAGTTCCTTGCTTCCAGGCTAGCTCCCTGTGTCTCAAGTTCCTAGCTTCCAGGCTAGCTCCCTGTGTCTCCCGCTCCTAGTTCCCAGGCTAGTTCCCTGTGTCTCCAGTTCCTAGCTTCCAGGCTAGCTCCTTGTGTCACCAGCTCCTAGCTTGTAGGCTAGCTCCCCGTGTCTCAATTTCCTAGCTCCCAGGCTAGCTCCCTGTGTCTCCAGTTCCTAGTTTCCAGGCTAGCTTCTTGTGTCTCCAGTTCCTAGCTCCCAGGCTAGCTCCCTGTGTCTCCAGTTCCTAGCTCCCAGGCTAGCTCCCTGTGTCTCCAGTTCCTAGCCTCCAGGCTAGCTCCTTGTGTCTCCAGCTCCTCGCTTCCAGGCTAGCTCCCTGTGTCTCCAGTTCCTAGCTCCCAGGCTAGCTCCCTGTGTCTCCAGTTCCTAGCTCCCATGCTAGCTCCTTGTGTCTCCAGTTCCTAGGTTCCAGGCTAGCTCCCTGTGTCTCCAGTTCCTAGCACCCAGGCTAGCTCCCTGTGTCTCCCTGTGACCCCTTGTGTCTCTAGCGCCTAGCTTTCACGCTAGACCCTTGTGTCTCCAGCTCCTAGCTTCTAAGCTAGCTCCCTGTGACTCCAGTGCCTAGCTCCCAGGCTAGCTCCATTAGTCTCCAGTTCTAAGCTCTCAGGCTAGCTCCCCGTGTCTCCAGCTCCTAGCTTCCAGGCTAGCTCCCTGTGCCTCTAGCTCCTAGTTTTTAGGCTAGCTCCCCATGTCTCTAGCTCCTTGCTCCCAGGCTAGCTCTGTGTCTGCTCCGTGGCTACACCTGCCCTCGAGGACCCCACTAGCTCCTGATGGTTCCGAGCCCATTTTTTTCCGGGCTGGTTCCACATCACCTCCGTGGCAACACCAGCACCTTGTGGTTCCAAGCCCATCGTTTCCCGGGCTGGTTCCACATCTGCTCCGTGGCTACACCTGCCCTCGAGGACCCCACCAGCTTCTGGTGGTTCCGAGCCCATTGTTTTCCTGGCTGGTTCCACATCAGCTCCGTGGCTACACCAGCACCTCGTGGTTCCGAGCCCATCGTTTCCCGGGCTGGTACCACATCTGCTCTGTGGCTACACCTGCCCTCGGGGACACCACTAGCTCCTGGTGGTTCCGAGCCCATTGTTTTCCATGCTGGTTCCACATCTGCTCCGTGGCTACACCTCTCCGCCGAGGACCCCACCTGCTCCCGAGGATCCCCACCTGCTCCCGAGGAGGACCCCCACCTGCTCCCGAGGAGGACCCCCAACTGCTCCCGAGGAGAACCCCCACCCGCTCCCGAGGACCCCCACCTGCTCCCGAGGAGGACCCCACCTGCTCCTGAGGAAGACCCCACCTGCTCCCGAGGACCCCCACCTGCTCCCCGAGGACCCCACCACCTGATCCTGAGGGGGACCCCACTGGCTCCCGAGGACCCCTCTCTGCCAAAGACCGACGTCGGGGGCGAGATCCTGAAAACCCGTGACTCTCGGGCGGTCGTTCAGTGCCTCCCCTCAGGGGGCGGATAAAGTTGTGCCCCCACGCTCTAATCGATCCCAGGTGTTGCCCATCGTAATTGGGCTGGCTGAGGCAAATTAACACCTGGGATGTACCGAGGACCGACGGTCGGGGCTTGATCATTGCAAACCCTATTGAGAACCATCCTGACGAAGACCGATGTCGAGGGCGAGATCGTTGGGAACCTTCCACCAAAGACCGGCGTCGGGGCGAGATCCTTGAGGACCTACTGCCGAAGACCGACGTCGGGGGCGAGTTTGCTGAGAACCTTATGGCTCCCTCCAACTTGAGATCCTGTGTCACCAGCTCCGACTACGTTGTGTCTCGTCCTAGGACCCTCTCCGCCTTCCACCCTCTGGACAATACCCCGTAACCAATCCAACCCTACCCTGTCGTTTTTGTGTTTATTGGAATTTTCAGTAAAGACATTATCCGTTGTTTTGGGTGTCCTATATTTTCTTCTGTGTTCTCTGCCACATTTGGCTCACCAGTCTTGTTGGGTCCTAACAGTAATTAATGATTTAAGGTCCTGTACCCCTCAAACATTTAACCTCCTGCTGTGTACCACCTCTACCGCTCATCTGATGTTAGATATGAAGACATTATAGTGTTATTAACAATTAAATGTCCTTTACCCCCTCAAACATTGAACCTCCTGCTGTGTACCCCCTCTACCTCTCATATGATGTTTCATATGAAGACAAGACAGTGTTATTAACTATTTTGCTATATATTCATTCTCGTACAAAAGCCTTCTCAAATTTCAAACAAGTGATTTGCACATCAGCTCAAACACAATATGACTGACTTCTCTGGAAAATATATAATAAAATACTTTTACAAAAAATATCGAAAAAGAAGAAATGTCCTATTCTCTTCATGCAGCAACCAAATAAGTGACCAATTGAAGCAGTGGCTGTGTGTTGTTGTTTTTTAAGTTGGTATATTTTTGACACAGAGAAGCTATTACAGATTTTTTGTTGGCATACCCCACTTTAGGAATAGCCGGTGTAAGTAATAAGTACTGTGTTTTAATTTACTTGTCTAACAGAAACCGGGGTCATTGAACTGTGAACAGATCCTCACAGCACAAACCTCAAATACCTCTACCACTCTCTGCCTTCCTCCCTCTATCCCTCGCTCTCTCCCTCTCTCCCTCCCTCTCTCCCTCTCTCCCTCTCTCTCCCGCTCTCTCCCCCTCCCTCTTTCCCTCCCTATCGTTCTGTCTCCCTCTCCTCTCTCCCATCCTCCCTCTCTCTCCCCCTCCCTCCCTCTCTCCCTCCCTCTTTCCCTTTCTCCCTCCATCCCTCCCTACCTCTCCCTCGCTTCCTCTCTCCCTCCCCTGCCACCTTGTCACCCATGCTCTTTCCCTCTGACATTATCACCCCCTCCCTCACTCCTCTCTGTCCTCGCAAGTTCCATTTTGTGTTGTAACGTCCTTGTGTAACAGATACCGTTGTCTACTGGTTTACGCTCTCTACCCCTTTGCTTTACCTTACCGAATTCTATGCTGTTATCGACTCAATATCTCGGCTTTTACTAACGAATTCTACGGTTTTACTGAACTGTTCACCTCTGCAGGGGCAGTAATAAAGCTGATCTCAGTTTAGCATTATTACCGGACATTTTGACCAGCAGCTTTTTAAATGCCCGTTTTTTTATAATTTTTACCCGCTAAAAACCGGTAAATACCGGCTAACGGAAACCCTGATATATATATATATATATATATATATATTGTTGCTCCAATGCAGTTTTGTATGTGGAAGGAGTTGTTTAATATGAATGGTCTCTTCTCGAAAGCAGGGCCATTAAAGATTACGGTCCAATAGCTATCCATACTACTCAGAAATACTCAGAAATGTGTTATAATGATCTATCTTTAATGATGGTGCAATACAGAAGATGCTGATTATGTGCTGATCTTATGTCTGGTCGATTGCTGTGTTGATATACTAATCAAAACGAACCCTTCATGTCACTTTCTTTCAACAACTTGTTCTTTTAAACATAAGCAAGAGTTCAACTTCTTCAAGTCTTGCACTTACTTACCCCTCCCGAAGACAAACATTCTCAGGCAGAAAAGCCCCCCAAAAAAGGTTGTATCAGCAGATGTGAACTCGTATGCAAATGCAGAACCCGGGACGACGCCAAAAAAAGATAAAGAAAACAAACACAAGACAAACACATCCTTGGTAAAACAACCATCGGTAAACAAGCATTGGTTGCCAGCGGGGCGGCCGTCCGCCTTTCAGCCGGGGAACAGCTTTGCGGGCTGTAAGCAGTCAACATATGGCCCCTGCAAACGAGACACGGTGTCACCTTGTCTCCGTCCGCCGCACCTGCGGGACCACGGCACAGCACCAGGGGGCATGTTTTCAGAATTCATGTTTTTTTTTTCTTTTTAATTTATTTCCGGGTTTTTTTCTGTGTTCATCCCTTTGTCGCTCTAGGGCCATATGCTTTTCAGGGGGGGGGGGGGAGGGAGGGGGCTGACCTCTGTCGATGTCCGAGCGCGGGGGTTAGGGTGGGGTTTGAGTGGTGCACCACATGTCCCAGGACTGGAGGCAAAGCCGGGCGAGCGTAACAGAGAAAGGACAGAAATTAACAGAAACTTCTACCACACCTCCCTCCCTCTCTCCCTCCCTCTCTCCATCTCTCTCTCCCCCCGACTCTCCCTCCCTCCTTCTCCCTATCTTCCTCCCTCCCCACCTCTCTCTCTCCCTACCTCTCTCGCTTCCTCTCTCTCTCCCTTCCTCCCTCTCTCCCTCTCTCATTCCCTCTCTCCCTCCCTCTCCCCCTCCATCCTTCTCTACCTCCCTCTTCCCTGCTCCCCCTCCCTCCTCGCTCCCTCTCTCTCCTCTCCTCTCCTCCCTCCCTCCCTCCCTCCCTCCCTCCCTCCCTCCCTCCCTCCCTCCCTCTCTGTCCCTCTCTCCCTTTCTCCCTCCATCCCTCCTTACCACTCCCTCGCTCCCTAGCTCCCCCCCCCCCTCGCCACCTTGTCACCCAAGATTTTTCCCTCTGACCTCCGACTTTATCACCCCTTCCCACACCCCTCCTACTCTTCACTACCTCATCTCTTCGTACAGGATACAGTTCACGTCCCGGCGAGTGAGGAGGGATTTGTATGGTGATGTTGTCCTGTGTGAGAGTGTGTGTGTGAGAGAGAGAGACACTGAGTGCTGTTTTCTCACAGTCCTCCTTCTGTGTGTGTGTGTGTGTGTGTGTGTGTGTGTGTGTTTGTGTGTGTGTGTGTGTGTGAGAGAGAGAGAGAAAGAGAGAGAAAAATAGAGAAACTGAGAGAAAGACGGACAATTGTGTGTGTAAAAGGAAAGAGAGAGTCTTGGTTTGTGCAAAAGTTAAAGAGCCATAGAGACCATACGTGTGTGTGCGTGTGTGAGAGAGGGATTGTTTGAGTGTGTTTGTGTGTGTGTGTGTGTGTGAAAGAGAGAGTGTGTGTGTAAATGAGAGATAGAGAGAGAAAGAGAGATTGTGTGTGTGTGTGTGTGTGTGTGTGTGTGTGTGTGTGTGTGTGTGTGTGTGTGTGTGTGTGTGTGTGTGTGTGTGTGTGTGTGTGTGTGTGTGTGTGTGTGTGTGTGTGTGTGTGTAAGAAAGAGCGAGATTTTGTGTGTGAGCGTGTGCATCTGGGTTTTGTGAGTCAGCTTAAGCTGCCTTCCAGCACCCAGTAGTCCATGGCTGCAAATGGACTTAGAGCCTCTAACTAATAACTCATATCACTTATATCTTATAAATCACAGGGGAGATGGAAAATGCTCAAAACAAGGCACCATTTAATGTGCAGTGAACAATTGTACACATAGTACTGAGACGTATATATCTAGACTCAGAGTCTAGATATACGGTAAATATATATATACGGTATCCTTAGACTTGCATAATACAAACAGGAAATCATCGTCAAACAAGCGAGAACTCTACGGTAAAGAATACAGAAGCAGAGCGCTAAACCAACTTAATTCACAGTGAGCGGCAAGATTGAAATGTCAAAACAAAATTTATCGGGAAATGTTTTACGAGACGTAATTCTTCCAGGGTGGAGCACACGCTGCCTTTGTATCATCACTGCCACCAGAAAAAACTCAAACCGAATGAAACGTGAAAATGATTTGCATATAAAAAAAACTATGTGAACATACCACGCTTATTTTTACGACCAGGTGAATCATTGATTCATCAACAGTGAATGAAAAATGGAAATGCTATGGCGAGTGGGGGTAAAATGAATCAAAAACACTCATTGTTCGCTGAATTCGGATATGAAGTGGCAATCAGCTTGGTTTCTGTGCTTGATTCATATTGTGGTGGG
The DNA here is from genome assembly GCA_027704905.1 of Muraenolepis orangiensis. Taxonomy (NCBI): domain Eukaryota; kingdom Metazoa; phylum Chordata; class Actinopteri; order Gadiformes; family Muraenolepididae; genus Muraenolepis; species Muraenolepis orangiensis. The sequence continues at coordinate 7,792,926 of CM051009.1, forward strand.
AGGGTTGGAGGCAGGACACAGCTCAATTATTTAGAAATTTTCAAAGTGGACCATTCCGATTCCAATATGAAGCGAGAATTTTTTCCCATCGCGCTAGAAATACAAAGAGAAAATTTGCTCTGCATGCTTCCGGGGCTTAATAGGCGGATGTAGTTGCAGAGGTAAATATAGCAAATATTTTCAGAATGCAAGCTTCATTTTTGTTTTCACTGAGCGTAGGCCGCATGCTGCCGCCTGCACTCATAGGCTTGTGCTTCTCCGAGCACTACTAGCAATGAAAATATTGTAACGTTTCGGAAAGATGCCAGTGGTCGTCATCACTGCTGCACCTCTTCAGGTCACCAGTCATATATCAGATGGGGGCGGGACTCATCACCAAGCATTTAAAAGGTATTTTTAAATGTATGTTCAATTTGTGGCAACATTTAGTGGCAACATTTTCAGAAATAACTATATACGCATACAACGACTTTCTAATCACCACTTGTATACGCTGCTTATCATTCATGAATGTATAATAGGAAGTTATAGCTACGATGTCAGGAGCTAAAGAAAAAACCTCCCTCGGGAGGCAGCCAGGAAGCATCCTTACTAGATGCCTGACCCACCTCAACTGGCTCTTTTCTACGCGAAGGAGCAGCCGCTCTACTCTGAGTCTCTCACGAGTGACTGAGTTTCTCACCCTATCCCTAAGGGAGATACCAGCCACCCTCCTGAGGAAACTCATTTTGGCCGCTTGTATTCACAATCTCGTCCTTTCGGTCATTACGCATTGTTCATGAGCATAGGTGAGGATACTGCCTCACTGGTAAATAAGGCTCACCAGCGTCTCTTCTTCCTGAGGAGACTGAGGAAAGCCCACCTGTAGGAATGAAGACTGATCGGTAGATCGAGAGCTTTGCCTTCTGGCTCAGCCCTCTTTTTGTTACAACGGTGCGGAAAAGGGAACCCAATACCGCTCCCGTTGCACCTATTATCCGGTCAATCTCACACTCCATCCTCCCCTCACTCGAGAACAAGACACCGAGATACTTGAACTCCTTCACTTGGGATAAGGTCTCCCTCCCTACTTCGAGTAGACAATCCACCGGTTTCCTGCTAAGAACCATGGCCTCAGATATAGATGTGCTGATCCTCATCCCAGCTGCTTCACACTCCGCTGCAAACGATCCAGTGAGTGCTGAAGGTCACATACTGATGAAGCAAATAGGACCACATCATCTGCAAACAGCAGCGATTCAATCCTGAGCCAACCATACTGAAACCATGACTACGCCTTGAAATCCTGTCCATGAAAATTACAAACAGGATTGGTGACAAAGCGCAGCCCCAGACCAACTTACTACCAAGAATCTGGACACAGCTCTTGCTTTGGGAGTACAGAGATTGGATGATCCTCAGTAGTGACCCTCGCACCCCATACTCCCGCAGCACCCCCCACAGTGTTTCTCAAGGGACCCGAACATATGCCTACTCCAAATCCACAAAACACATGGGCATACTCCCAAGCCCCCTCCAGGATCCTTGCAAGAGTGAAAAGCTGGTCCGTTGTTCCACGACCAGGGCGGAATCCGCATTGTTCCTCTTCTCCCCAGCCTTCATACACCCACACATACAGACCAATATTTATACTTATATTCATATTTATATTTAGACTTATATTTGTAAATGCTAAATTTGCACAGGACTTATTGTTTTGCCTTGTTTGTACTATTTTGTTTTGCACGTTACTGTGTCAAAGTAATTTCTTTAGCATTTCTCTGCCCCTCTCTTCACCCAGAGTGTCCAAAACTTGCGGCCTCAGGTCAGATGACATTATAACAAAATCGATCCTTGACCTTTGGCCTAAGGTACTCTGGTACCATGTACACTTATGAGCATCTTTATGTTTGAACATGGTGTTTGTTATGGAAAATCCATGACAAGCACAGAAATCCAATGACAAAACCCCACTCGGTTCAGATCAGGTAGGCCGTTCATCCCCACCACGCCCCTCTAATTTCCCCCTTTGTGCGTTGAAGTCTCCCAGATAAACTGAACAATCAATGTTTTTTTGTTTTAGTTTTTTATACATAACGTATACATAACATATTAATAATTTATATAGAACGTTCGATAACATATACCAATTAATGCTTAGCTGTTGCCGCCGTTCACAACTTATGCCCAAGCACATCGTAAAATCGAATGTGTCGTAGCCGATAAAAAGGCTGGCCCTCGATGATTCAAATCATAATCACACTAGACATCGCAGTATCAACATCACCGTCTTACCGTCGCAGTATCTATCAACATCACCGTATCAATATGCCGAAGAAACATTGAAGAACGCTGCCAATACGCCATGATACGGTAGCTGTAAGTTAGAAACACGTTCAATAAGTTCTGTGGTCGTCCGGAACACGTCAAATACATCTACATACGTCAAAATAAGTTACACATACGAAATTGTGTGCATGCTCAAGATTTCTCGCCGTACTCGCCGTACTACGTACTGTGTGTGTGTGTGTGTGTGTGTGTGTGTGTGTGTGTGTGTGTGTGTGTGTGTGTGTGTGTGTGTGTGTGTGTGTGTGTGTGTGTGTGTGTGTGTGTGTGTGTGTGTGTGTGTGTCCGGAGGCGGTAACCAGCAGATTGATTAATTCTACAGTGCTCCAGCTAACTTGTGCCTTGAGAGAATCGTGTGCAGGGAAAAAGCAGGGTGTGAGAGAAGGAGCTGAACATGCCAAATGAAAGAGAGAGAGAGAGAGACTGAGAGAGAGATAGAGAGAGAGAGAGAGAGAGAGAGAGAGAGAGAGAGAGAGAGAGAGAGAGAGAGAGAGAGAGAGAGAGAGAGAGAGAGAGAGAGAGAGAGAGAGAGACAGTCTGGGGCGGGGGAGGTGACATATGAAGACGTGTCTCTTCTCTACACTGTCTCTGCTCCCCTGGGAGGAAATCACACACACACACACACACACACACACACACACACACACACACACACACACACACACACACACACACACACACACACACACACACACACACACACACACACACACACACACACACACACACACACACACACACACACACACACACACACACTGGAAGAAGAGGATTGATGGATGGATGGATGGAGAAAACCAGGTCAGGTTTGGTGGCTCGGGGTTTAGGGGTCCCAAGACCCCCTGATAGAGAGAGAGAGACAGAGTTTACAGCTATACTAGGAAGATAGGGAGAGACTTGCAACTATGCTATAGAGATAGAGAGATACATACACACGGGACAGACAGAGAGAGACACACAGAAGACGGACAGATCACGTTTTAGTTGAAACTGTGCTGGCATACGCTGGCGCAGATATACACCGGGAACACATTGGGGAATGACGCTTTCTTCTCATTTTTTTAGTTTTTCTGGTTGATTATTTAACAGTGTTTTATTAATTAAATTGTATATACTTCTGGTATTGTATATACTGCTGAGCTGGTACTCAGTTCACTTTATGATGGATGCGTTGTCAACATACTTACATTTAGGTTTGGAAGGATGTTAAATATTTGAGGTGGTTTATGTTGAGTCCGAGCTGACTCGAGAGCTTTTTTTAATAAAGCATGATTGTATTTTATCGCTAAGCTCGCTCAATTTCCTCGGCTGTACGTCCCCCGTGCTTACAGAATTTGAACACCGAGTTCAACATTATATGTTTTCAAATAGGTTTCAGTTCATGGTCAATTGATCCAGTAGAAGATAAAGTCCATACAAAAACAAAATTAAAGGGAATTCAATATATTCTCTGTGCTCCAACAGCTTGTGCTAAAGCCACATTGTGAGCCTTGTGTACTATGTGTTATTGTTACAACCCAGTTACGCTTTATTGTCAATTTCTCATTACCCATTCACTTCCTGTAATGATCTTGGTTCAGTTGTTTCTATACAGCAGCCAACACAGAACTGGTCTCCGAGTGATACAGTTGTTTGTGAATATGCTTCTAGTTTATATTCACCCTAAAATAATTGTTTGTGTGTGTGTCTGCGTGTGTCTGTGAGTTTAAACCCCTTAGAATCCCTGAGCAAGATATCTAACCCCTATGCCTGCTCCTTAATTACACATATATTTTGGAAATGCTTTGGATAAAAGTATCAACTAAACAGCAACAGTACTCAATATTTATTGTGTATGTATACCGTATGGGATAATAAATGGACACAGACAACAGGACATCTATTTAATAAAAACTGCAGACTTGCGTGTGTGTGTTTGTGTGTGTATGTGTGTGTGTGTGTGTGTGTGTGTGTGTGTGTGTGTGTGTGTGTGTGTGTGTGTGTGTGTGTGTGTGTGTAAAACAGGTCTCTTATCGCTCTTATCACAGCTACTTAAGCAGGTTACCTGGCAGTACAAAATTGTGTTATTCATCTTGTTAATATGAATGCTTGTGATCTGCTCTATTCTATATTCTATTATGTTTGCGTACCTCAGTGTTATGCTATTGTCTACTTCAACAAATGTACTCCTTGTAAGTCGCTTTGGATAAAAGCGTCTGCCAAATGTCCTAAATGTAAATGTAAATGTCTCTGATTCCCTGTAAATTTGGATCAAGGGGAAATATTGAGGGAGACATTCAATAGCGCACGTGCGGACCCCCCCCCTCTTCCCCCTTCCCGTTTCTATTAAGCCGAAGTCTGTTATTGTTATGCTAACACGTGTTACGTCCATCCCAGCTGCCCTCTAAAGCCTGCCGGTGTGACCCTCAAACTGGGTACATATAACCAGGCCCAACAAGGACACTGCAAGGTTTAATTTCAGTCACAACAATACATCCTTATTGCAATTAGATTTTTTGTTGACTTTTTGGGTTAAGCAAAAAACTGACCTAATATTTCTAATCTATTAAAATAATTTCACGCAGTATGAATTTCCTATAATTTAAAACATGCTATACTATTTACTATCAATTATAGGCACAAACAGTGTACAGCTACCAGAACAAACACAACGAGGAATGAATTAATGAATGACTGAATGAATGAATACAATGAAATGGAATCATGTTTCGGGCCTTCACCTGCCTACACAAATATGTGTACATAAGACTGCTTCAAATTGTTTATAAAACCAAAATATACTGTATAAATATTAATATTAAAAATGTATTTTTCTATTTAAATTTTACCTAAAAAATGTTGCCACTAAGGAAGCGAGAACTTTAAGGTGGAGGAGCGAACCCAATACTTGATTGTAAGGAGAAAATAAGGTGAAAGAAAACAGCTGAGGAAGGGCTCTTCTTCCACACACAAAAAAACCTGCCCACAGGTATCGGTATTTAAACAAAACGACTATATTTGATCCGACGGAGAGAGAGAGAGAAAAAAATAACAAGCAATCTCCTTCTTTGTAAGCGTGACCTGGTTTGACAGTCCAGCCATGTCAATGTGGAAATAAGGAGTGCCATTTGACCATGCCACCATGCCGACCGTACCTCAGTCCCTCAGAGCGAAGGTGACGGAGGTTAAACCTGTAATCACAGTAATCGGTACAGTGTAAGCTCATCTCTTCCTCTCACTCTCTTTCTTTCTCTCTCCCCTCCCACCTCCTCCCTCCTCGAGGTCGACCACCGCCACACTGCGGGGCCAACACTCTGAAGTGAGATATTCATCTTGCTTTGTGTTTCATTTCCAATTGTTTTTTTTTCTACAAATTACTACACTCGAAAATGTAATCGGACACCGTCTTCTCAGGACAATGGGAAAAAGTCTCTGTAGGTACTGTATAAATGGCTGTCCTTTTTGTCTCGAGGGCCGCTCATCCAATCGACTTCACGCTCAGCGTGATGTATCGCAGAGGACCCGAGAAAGTGCAGTGCACTATCGAGGGTCAAGTGGCTCCGATGAGCGGTTCTCTAGAAAGCAGCAAGAAGCCAGTGTTTCCCACAGATTTAGATCCCATTTCTGGCGGAAGCTGATTTTTCAATTTACACATCATGTAAAAAAATGTTTTGTTTGGCTGTATTTAAGAATGGTTTGTTTTGTAGTGTACAGTTCCAAATAATTAAGACAAGATATTTGCTTGTTTAAGTTGAAGTCAAAGACAGGGCGGCAGGATAGCTCAGTCTCTTGGGAACCAAAAAGGTTGCCACTTCTGAGGTGCCCTTGAGCAAGGCACCAGACCCCTACACTGCTCCCCGGGCAGCTGTATATAAACAAAAACGGCCCACTGCTCCTAATACTAGGATGGGTTAAATGCATAAAAAAATATTTCATTGTGTGTTTACATGTATGTGACCAATAAAGAGGATTCAATCCTCCAGATTTAAATTGATAATAGCTTATAGCTATCATAAAAGACATTGCCCACACCAGCCAAGAACTGTACTCACTTTTACCGCCAGGCAGGCGATACCGCAGTATCAAGTGCCGCACAAATAGAGTTAGAGACATCTTCCACAGTCAGGCCATCAGGCTGCCTGACAACAAGGGTGTATACCATATAACAATGTACATTTTATTACATTGATTAATATATATATATTGCTCTTTTACTGACAATATTGCATTTTATATATTGCATTTTTATATATTTAACTTATACAGTTTTGTACTTTTTTAACTTATTTTTATCCTATTCTGTTTTTTATAACTGCTGTCTGTCGTCGGGTATTGCACATAAGATTCTCACTCATTGCTTATAATTGTGTAAACTGTGAAGTGACAATACACTTGACTTGACTTGACTTGAAGTGTGCTGTGAAATACAGAGAGAGAGAGAGAGAGAGAGAGAGAGAGAGAGAGAGAGAGAGGAGAGAGAGAGAGAGAGAGAGAGAGAGAGAGAGAGAGAGTGGGGAGGGAGAGAGAGAGAGGGAGAGAGAGTCTAAAATTATTCAAGGACAATGATAGAAGACAAGCTCGGCGAGAAAAAAAGGTTTTCAGAACTTACGTCTAGCCTCTCGGGCATCTCCCGAGTCCAACGACGTCCTACTATGAAATCTTACTTCCTGAAGCCTGCAAAATGCAACTTTATCTGTGTGTGTGTGTGTGTGTGTGTGTGTGTGTGTGTGTGTGTGTCTGGGGGGGTTGTTTTCCATGGCGGTGGAGTAGGAGGTGGGGCGTGGTAAATTAATTCATCTCAGACAACTTTCCGCCGCAACATCTCTGGCGCCTGACAACTCCTGATTTCCCCTCAGGCCGACACGCGTGCACTCGAAAGACGGCTCTCCGGATAAAAAAATGATGCGTTGCGAATCACAACCGATACCTCAACTCCGCCACCACCACCACCACCATCACTACCACCACCACCACCACCACCACCACCACCATCACTACCACCACCGCTCTCTCTCTCTCTCTCTCTCTCTCTCTCTCTCTCTCCTCTCTCTCTCTCTCTCTATCCCTCAAACACCTGGGATCGGCTTCACACAGAGCCGAGGTGAGGAAATCCGGATTTTTTGACTTAAGTTCTTTTTTTGGGGGGGTTAAGATGAGATTATAGGGTTTTCTGCTGAAACGGCGAAAGACCCGGGATGTCGGAGAAGTGTGTGTGTGTGTGTGAGGGGCGGGGGGAGGGGGAGGGGGGGGGGGTGCATTTGTGGCGTCAGAGCAATGAATAAGCGAGGTGAGAGATATAATAGTCCAGAGGCAGGTGTCGGTAACCTATGGTTTTAGAGCCACATATTTGATTGGGGATGGCTCACCAACACAATGATCAAAAATGTATGGAAATATAATACGGTAAAGTAAAAGTATAACAAAATGCGTACACAGTTTAATTGAGATTAACAGTAACACCACACCTACTCTTGCAATGGAACCCCCTGGCATGAAAACACCAATTGAAAAGGCCACACATTCTGTAAATTATCCTGCAATGAAAAACTAATAAATATTATGTAATGTGAGAGAGAGTTTATTGAGGGAATGTGGAGGTCACCTTCAAAATATCATCCACAATTATCTCACAAGGTATTCACTCTCGCTCCGGCTTTGGATAAAAAAGTGTTCATGGAAAATGGAACCAGCGTCTGAACTTGAGTTCAACTCCAATCTTTTGTGTCTGGATTGGAACTCCAAAAGAGACGTGATTTCCTTGAATATTTTCTCCATATCAGTCGGGCACCTCTTGTATAGCTGTACCCACACACTCCACAGGATGGGGAAGAGACATTGTGCTTGTGTTAGATTCCTTGAACTCGAGGACTCCACAAAGAAAGGAAAATCATTTTGGTATGTTGGCTTCGCTTTTGTAGCGGTCATTCCTTTTGTTCACTTTATCACGCTCGCTTAATCACAGACTGCACTGTTACCGCTGTGGTGGAGCTGCATGGTGCAGAGAGAGAGAAAGAGAGAGAGAGAGAGAGAGAGAGAGAGAGAGAGAGAGAGAGAGAGAGAGAGAGAGAGAGAGAGAGAGAGAGAGAGAGAGAGAGAGAGAGAGAGAGAGAGAGAGAGAGAGAGCAGCCCAGCAACACTCCCATTCACAACCACTCAAACAACTACACCGACCAATGGTTTTTGACGTCAAACAACTGGGGTGAAAAAATGGTTTGAAAAAAATAAGAAGAATTTAAATATAATAATGAGCGTGAATGAACAGCCTTATACTAAGGGACAAAACAAACATGTCAATGTTTGTGTTCATGTCCATATCCATGTTGGTTGTTGTGTTCGGTGAAGAACAGACAATGAGTGAAAGTCAAAAGTGTACGGGCTCTTAGAATTAGCCAACTGACATGGAGCGCTAACACTAACCAACGCTAGGTTTTGCAATTGCTCAAAGGCGTCCGGGCTTTATTAAAGAAAACGTAGATGGACAGAACAAGGCTGACACTGTGTTACTAGACCAAGAGCCATTCTTTGTAATCCAAAGACTTGTTTTCTGTACAAAACAAGAACAAACTGGACCAGATAGTTAAACTGGGCGGCAAGCTATTAGCTTGCCAGATCATACCCGATCCTTCTGCAGAGAGAGAGAGAGAGAGAGAGAGAGAGAGAGAGAGAGAGAGAGAGAGAGAGAGAGAGAGAGAGAGAGAGAGAGAAAGGCACAGAGCCACGGCATTGCCTTGGTCCACAATTAGCCTTACATCAAAACCCCTATATGAGCTACGGCGTCTGGGCAAACAAAGTGACGGCAGCGCGTCCTCAAGGCCAGAGACGGAGCTCAGCGCTAATGCACTTTGCTCCAGTCTTTACTCAGCCACGCATATTATTTAAATATTTGAATTATATTACTACTTAGTTTAATTTCTCTCATCACTTATAGATACAAGATACAAGAGATACAAGATACTTAGAATAAAAACATAACCAAAATGATTAAAAAAAAATGAAAGGCGCCCCTTGCATTGCATATACTACCCTATCATCTAGTGTCGCTAAATCCATCTGATGAATTGATAGACTGATTAAACTTTGGCTTGTCAGCGGTCACGCTTTCTATCTTGTGAACATAGAAAAACACTTCTTAAATTTGTGGGGGAAAGTGAGTTTTTTATTTTTTGTTTTACCGTTGGTACGTCCTCACCGCGTTGATAACAGAACCAATGTTCAGAAATACTCAGGGATAGGATCATAACTTCCCCTTTTTTTGTTTTTTTGTTCTCTTATCGGTGATGTATATCCTCGCTGTCCCTGAAAGCACCACACACACACACACACACACACACACACACACACACACACACACACACACACACACACACACACACACACACACACACACACACTGGCGAGTGTGAGAGAGAGAGAGAGAGAGAGAGAGAGAGAGAGAGAGAGAGAGAGAGAGAGGAGAGAGAGAGAGAGAGAGAGAGAGAGAGAGAGAGAGAGAGTGAAGACAGGCTGAGCTGAGGAAGAGCGAGGGAGCGAGGGCACGAGCGAGAGATACAGAGGTGAGAGCAACACAATTGGAAAAAAGAGAAATCTCGCAAGGGCACATCTGGCCGCTTCATTTCCTGCTGCTTGGATGCGCCTCTGTGACCACCGCCAAAGACCCCCTGCACACCCTCTCTCTATCCACTCTCCCTGCTCCTCCCTCCCTCCCCCCTGCCAGAGCCATCAGCCACACCATCTTAAGGTCTGAAAGTAATGCAGTCTCCAGCTTCCAATGATGGATCCAGATCTATTGTCTGCCTCGCTGATAAGCTAGTGGAGAGTCTGTGTATTTGTGTGTGTCTTGTCTCTCTCTCTTTATCTGAAAGTGTGTGTGTGTGTGTGTGTATTTTTTGGGGGCGGGGGGTTATGTGTGTGTGTGTGCGTGTGTGTGTACATATGGGTCGATCGGTGAGTTTGTGTAGGTGTGTGTGTGTGAGTCTTTTTGAGTGTGCGTGAGTTTGTACCGCTGTGTGAGTGTGTGTGTGTGTGTGTGTTTATGTCGCTGTGTGGGTGTGCTTCTTTGAGTGTGTGTCTTTGGGTGTGTACGTGCGTGCGTGAGTTTGTGTCACTGTTTGAGTATGTTCCTGTGAGTGGGTGCTTGTGTGTGTGTGTGTGTTTCTGACTGCAAGTCTCTTCAGAGTACTTAGGCTGTGTCGTAGTTAGGTTCTGCATCCTTTCTATTATTTGACAATTCAAAAAACATTGGGTGGAGAAGTGGAAAAAGCACCACTCACCGATAGGACGGCATTTGTTGCTTGCTATATTCCAAAGTTGTCCGGCGGTTTGTAACCGATTTTTGCAAAAGTCTTCAAAGTATTACATTTAAGTTTTTTGAGTAAAAAACAAAGAAAATGTTCAATATACCACTTTGCAGAATGTGCGGATGCACCAGATTATTGTAAAATGTTAAAAAAATGATGTCGGAAGAAGGCCATCTCCATCACAAAGGACTGCAACCACCCTGGGCACCATCTCTTCTCCCGGTTCGTCCGGTTGCCGGTTCCGCAGCATCCGTCAGCAGACTACCAGGTTCAACAAATGTTTCTATCCACAGGCACCTACTAAACTGCTAGGAGTGCTGCCACCATCATTACATTGTCATCCATTTTACATTACACTATCATACTTTTGCTAGACTTTCTGGACTCATAACAGCCACTGCACCTTTATACACTGTACTGTACTGATGCTGCTGCACTACTGGCACTTTAAAATGCTTTTCAATAGTTTTTTGCACAATTCAACACATTTTTTAAGTTATTTTTATTGCGTACAGTTTTTTTTGTATAGTGTTGTAGTAAAGTCATACCGTGGGAGGGAATAGGGAGTAAACCTTCCATTGTTGTGTTGTGTTGCATATGGCAAATATAAATCTTGAAACTTGAATCTTGAAACAAAGTTCTTGTAAAGGTGATGTTTGACAGAATTAGATACATTTGACAAATTAGAATTTCCCAATAAAAATCTGTCAATTTTTATGGTTTGAATAATTGATTGTTTCATGGTGAAAGTATGTTTTGCAGTCAAGCGTGTCTTAAAAGTAATACTTTTGCGAGAAACCAAAAAATGTTTCACCTGCCCCGGACTACTATGAATTATAGCAAGCAACAGTCGTATCGGTGAGTAGTAAACCTATATATATATTTTAAGATATCTGCCACTCGATATTCGACCAACGTGGAAGTAATAGGGTGTAGAGTGCTAAGCTGCTCCGTTTATCCAAGTGCGAGTGTGGTTAGCACAGGATAACACACAGCCAACTGGGCATCGACCTAGCGCTTATGCGGTCCACTTAAAACGTTCCCTCGTGTGGCTCAGAAGACGCTCGTCCAAAGCCCTCGTTCTTTTCTTTTTGCTTGGAGAAACGGCTGTCTTTTCTTCTCCGGTGGATTCATCATTTTCATTTATGTCTATATCTCCACTACCTTCTCCTGGCGCCCGTATGCATACTGTAATGCGGCGATTTAGAGCTGTTTCCCGCCTAAATATATAGAATAACATCATTATGTTCTCAAAATCTATCACCCAAAATGGCGGGCGGCGCGGTGCTGGAGGATAGCAGACGTGTCTCTACGAGCTCCCGCAGTTTATTTAGTTTACTTTTTCCTTGTCTTTTTTCCGCACTTTTCTTTTATATTTAAGTAACTTATATAACTATAGCTAGTCACCATGTGTGTTATAACATATGATCGCCAAACACTCTTAGAATTACGGAACAATACAACAACAGACAACGCAACAAAGAACTGGGACTTACCTGCGGAGATCCGGCGGGACAAAGGAGGGCAAGGGGAGGGGAGTCATCAACACAACAAAAACGAGCCCGCAGGAGAGGGTCCCGTGGCGGCCTACTGGTTAGGAGACGCCGGAGGCCATGGAACCCAGCCCTACCGAGCATTCTCCTCGCCAACGTCCAGTCTCTCGCAAACAAGTCAGACGAACTGAACGTCGTATCGCATCGCAGGGGGACATCAGGGAGTGCTGCGCCATGATTTTTACGGAAACGTGGCTGTCCTCCGTGAATCCTAATGATGCAGTACAACCACCGGGAGTCTCTTTGTTTCAGACCGACAGAACAAAGAACAATGCATCCCGACCAGGTCTGTTCGCTCATTTCAGAACCGCAAACTATGGCTGAATGCTGACATACGGAACAAACTTAAGGAATGGAGTACCACTTTCACAACAGGCGACTCCGATCTCTACAAGAAGGCCAAGTACAAACTCAGAAAAGCCATCAAGAAGGATTTATTGGATTACAAAAACTAATTGGAATTACAGTTCGGGGGCTCTGACACCAGACGTATGTGGCAAGGTCTGAGGGTCCTCTCCAACTACAAGGGGAGCTCAGGGACAGTCACCAACAACGACCCTACACTACCAGATGAGTTAAACAAGTTTTTTGCTTGCTTTGAAAGGGACCATGAGCCGACCATCACCTTGAACATCAGCCCAGAGGACTACGTTCTACAACTGTCCGAGTCCGAGGTCCGCAGAATCTTCAGGAGGGTGAAGGCAGGGAAGGCTGTAGGCCAAGACGGAGTTCCATCCCGCGTCTTCAAGACCTGCGATGACCAGCTGGCTCCTGTGTTCACCGACATCTAGTCAAGTCAAGTTTATTGTCACTTCACAGTTTACACAAGTATAAAGCAGTGAGTGAAAATATTATCTGCAATACCCGACAACAGACAGCAGTTATAAAAATAAGATAGAATAAAAACAGAATAGAATAAAATAAGTAAAAAAAGTACAAAACTGTGTAAAGTTAAATATATAGAAATAAAAATGCAATTTATAAAATGCAATATATCAGCACAGAAAAAATATGTATATAAATATATTTAATAAAATATACATTGTTATATGCTATACGCCCTTGTTCAGTAGCCTGATGGCCTGACTGTGGAAGCTATCTCTGAGTCTATTTGTGTGGCACTTGATACTGCGGTATCGCCTGCCTGACGGTAAAAGTGAATACAGTTCGTGGCTGGGGTGGGCATTGTCTTATGATGCGTTTGGCCTTGGCCACGCACCGCTGGTTGTATATATCCAGGAGGGAGGGGAGCTCACCTCCAACGATATACTGGGCCGTCCGCACGACCCTTTGAAGCGATCTGCGCTCGAGTGCAGTGCAGTTCCCGTACCAGGCGGTGATACCCGGGTATAGAACATTCTATACCGGCACCATCGAGAGTGTAAGAACACTCTCGATGGTGCCGGTATAGAATGTTCTCAGGATGTGGTGGCCCATGCTGAATTTCCTCAGACGCCTGAGGAAATACAGGCGTTGTTGGGCCCTTTTCACCACGTGTGTGGTGTGCGTGGACCATGTGAGGTCCTCGGAGATGTGCACGCCAAGGAACTTGAAGCTGCTGACCCTCTCTACTGCAACACTGTCGATGGAGATAGGGCCGTGCTCTCCTCTCTGCTTCCTGTAGTCCACGATCAGCTCCTTGGTCTTCTTGATCTTGAGGGCGAGGCTGTTCTCCTGCACCACTGCTCCAGCGATCCAACCTCCTCCCTGTAGGCTGTCTCTTCATCGCCGGCAATCAGGCCCATCACTGTCGTGTCGTCAGCAAACTTGATGATGACGTTGGAGCTGTACATAGCCATGCAGTCATGGATTTTGAGGGAGTAGAGGAGAGGGCTCAGCACGCATCCCTGGGGGGCTCCCGTTTTGAGGGTCAGTGGCTCTGAGGTGGTTCTGCCTATCCTCACCACCTGGCGGTGGTCCGACAGGATGTCCAGTATCCAGCTGCACGTGGATGGGGGCACGCCTAGACCTCTAAGCTTGGTATCAAGCTTGGCAGGAACTATCGTGTTGACGCTGAGCTGTAGTCCACAAACAGCATTCGCACATAAAAGTTCTTTCTCTCCAGGTGGGAAAGGGCAGTGTGGAGGGCAATGGCAATTGCGTCGTCCGTGGATCTGTTTTGACGATAGGCAAACACTGAGCAAATAAAGTCTCTCCTGGGAGGGAGGTAGAGGAGTTCTCTACACAACTGGTTCTCACTCTGAAGTTCGTTATCATCTGTAGCCCCTGCCACATACCCCTCGCATCGTGGCTCTTGAATTTCTCCTCCACTCTGTCCTTGTACTCCCGCTTGGCAGTGACGATGGTCTTATGGAGGTCGTAACGTCTGTCATCCCAGCGTGCTTCAAAGCGACAACCATTGTGCCGTTACCCAAAAATACCAAGTTAACATGCCTCAATGATTATCGTCCAGTGGCTTTAACACCCATAGCCATGAAGTGCCTGGAGAAACGTGTCATGTCGCATATAAACTTGTCCATCCCTGAGTCCCTAGACTCACTCCAGTTTGCATACAGACCAAACAGGTCTGTTGACGATGCCGTTTCCCTGGCATTACACACGGCCCTGCAGAACCTAGACAGGATGGACACCTATGTCAGACTGCTGTTCATTGACTACAGCTCGGCGTTCAACACCATCGTCCTGAAACTGAGGGACCAAGGTCTGAGCGCCCCCATCTGTAACTGGATTATGGACTCTCTGACGGGAAGGCCTCAAGTGGTGAAGATTGGGAACAACATCAACTGACAACAACTGACGTGATGGTGTGAGGACAACAGCCTTGCACTGAATATCAGCAAAACCAAGGAGCTCATCGTGGACTTCAGGAGCCACCGGGGCACCCACTCCACAATCAGCCTGGACGGGCCAGTGAAAGTCTTCAGCTGCTTCCGTTTCCTGGGACTGCAGAATTCTGATGACCTGGCGTGGACATGCAACACAGAGGTCATGCTGAAGAAGGCACACCAGCGCCTCTATGCTCTGCGGTGCCTCAGAAAAAGCCGTATAGGCCAGAGGTGGCTAGTGAACTTCTACCGTGGCACCGTAGAGAGCGTTGTGACGGGTGGCGTCACTGTGTGGTACGGCAACACCACTGCACGGGACAAGAAAGCCATCCAGAGGGTCCTGAGGACGGCAGAGAAGATCATCGGGTTTGCACTTCCATGCATTGAGGAGATCTGTAGGACCAGATGTCGGAAGAAAGCCATGTCCATCATAAAGGACTGCAACCACCCTGGGCACGGTCTCTACTCCCCGCTACTGTCCGGTCGCTGGGCCGTACAAGGACTACCAGGTTTAAGGATAGTGTTTTATCCACAGGCAGTGCACCTACTGAACTGCTAGGAGTGCTGCCACTATCATAACATTGTCATTAACATTACACATTCATGCTAGTATCTTGTATGTAGCGCTGACGTCACGGCCCACTCCGTGACATAAAGCTTTGATCACAAAAAACACATTTTATAAATACATTTTATGATATTCGCCACAGGCCCAACTCTTTACACACAAACTAATATGTAGCAGTCAAAAACAACTTTCATGTATTATGTGGCGGGAAGAAGTTAACACCCAGCCGTGCTCGGCAAAAAGGATTTAAGATTAAAGATTGTTATTTGCCAGTACAATGGAATGTGTACTGCCCATTTCTTTCCGCAGTATAACATTCTAGAACACAATACTATACAAATACTATACACAATAAGAATAAACGTAAAGCATATTAAAACATTTGAAAGTGCCAGCAGTGCAGCAGCATCATCAATACAGTGCAGTACTTAGTGAGGTGATTTGTATTATAATAAGATATAATACAAATATACAATAGTAATCTAATAATAATATTATATACTCTTTGAGAGAAATTACCCTGCCCTGAGACATAGGACTGTTTGGTCCCCTGGAACGGGAAATGGTAAAAAATGGCCACCATGGTTTGCCCATTGGCCTTTTTTTAAACAATTTCCTAGTATGTCTGAGGGCAGTCCTGGGTAATATCTCTCAAAGAACCAAAATCAAAGTGATGTTTATCAAACGATTTGATGTGTTGTTTGTATTTCAGTGCAATGGCCCTGTATTGGTTCACTGACACTATTTGATTCAGTCTGTGCTCTCCATGTCTTTGTACATAGTTGTATGCTACCCACTAGCCCTGTGGCAAAACGTTTAAATATTGCAACAGGTGGCTTTCTGAGGTTGTCCTCCAATGTCCATGGATACTCCCATTGTTATTCCTTCAGTTGCAGCTTCAGGCGCTGTTAAGCAGCACCTTGTGACTTTTTTTATATTCTGTCCACTTGCAGGGGCCCTTCAAAAACGGCGGATAGGCAGCGGGGTGCCAAGGGGGGGTCTTCTGGCGGTGCTTCTCATGACTTGTGAGGGAACATTTAAGGTAAGATAACTGTGGCATTGTAGTGAATTCTTGCTCCCCCTGCTGCTTCTACAGCTGCTGTCGTTCTCCTTTTCCCTTCTAACCTTAGTTCAGCTGGGTCCACTGGATAGAGCAATATTTTACGTCGGCTAAGCAACTTAAAAATATAATTGTGCTTGGAAAAAAGTGCTTGTTAAAGCGCTTCAACGGCACTTGATGATAATGGGTTAATTTAAAGTGTAAACAATAAAAAATAAAAAACGCTGCAACTTTTTTGAGGGACAATCTATGAGATGGTATTCACCTGTATTCACCTTGACTATAATGACTACAGGAACCAAAACACTTCTTACACCTGTTTATTTTTTGTTGTGAAACACTTCATCTTTATTATCTCTTCAAATCAGTCAGGACAAGAGGGCAATGCACAAACCCAAATCAAAAATGTGTATTGACTGTATTTGAACATCTCTCGACTCTCAAAACAACATGAGTTTGGAGTTTAATGTTAAAGTGGCAAAACACACACGCATGCACACACACACACCACACACACACACCACACACAGCACAACGCAGCTGAGTCCTTGTTGGGGACGACTCTTTTTGTTTGTTCCCCTGCTCTTATGTACAACTGTCAGCAAACACCTGTGTGGGTGTATATTTTAAATGTGTGTATATCAATTTGTTTGTATTTTTAGTGTATGTTTGTAGAGTGTGTGTGCAAATATAAATATATCAGTGTTTGTGTTTTTTTAAAGTGTGTATGTGTATATATGAATTAATATTTTTTGTGTATGTTTTTTAGAGTGTGTATGAGTTTGTATTTTTAGTGTATTCAAGATTCAAGATTCAAGAGACTTTATTTATCCCGAGGGAAATTAAGGAAACAGTTGAAACAGGGGGAATAAATGCACACAAAATATACTAATACCTAAAAACTAAATAACAACAAACTAAACTAGTATAAACAAAATATAACTAAATGAAATCTAAATTAAATCTATATGTATGTGAGTTTTTGTATTTTAAGAGTGTGTGAGTGTTTGTATTGTTCGTTTTATTTCAAGATTAAATTAAAGAGTTGAATTGCCATTATTTGCAACTATAACAATAATAATAATAATAATAATAATAATAATAATGATAATAATAATAATAATAATAATAATACATTGTATTTTACGCGCCTTTCATGACACCCAAGGACACCGTACAATTGTTTTAATAAATAGGCAACAGAACATGATAAAAACACAAACAGGAAATCATGGAGGAGACAATTGAGGTTTACACAAAGGTTATCCAGGAGAACAGATGATGGAGAGCACTACAGTAAGTAGGCTGATTTGAACAGGTGGGTTTTTAGTTGGGATTTGAATATGGTAATAGTGTCAGACTGTCGGATGTGCGGGGGGAGGGAGTTCCAGAGTCTGGGAGCAGTGCAGCTAAAAGCCCGAGCACCCATGGTGACGAGGCGTAGGGTGGGGACGATTAGCAGACCAGCAGAGGATGAGCGGAGGGAGCGAGAGGGTGTGTACTCCTGAAGGTCAGCCAGATTATGTAGGGCTTTGTAAGTGAGAAGTAGGTTTTTGAAGATGATACGGGATTGAACAGGGAGCCAATACATTTGGATGAGGATCAAGTCAAGTCAAGTCAAGTCAAGTTTATTGTCACTTCACAGTTTACAGTTTAGTATAAAGCAGTGATGTGAAATTCTTGTGTGCAATACCCGACGACAGACAGCAGTTATAGAATAAGATAAAATGGGGATGGGGGTGATGTGTTCAGAGGACTTATTGCAGGTGATGATACAGGCTGCAGAGTTCTGTATGATTTGAGGTTTATTGATGAGTTTGGTGGGAATGCCTGAGAGGGTGGCATTACAGTAATCTATGCGGGATGTGACGAATGTGTGGACCAGGACAGTGATTGATTGAGAAAGGGATGGGCAGAGTCTAGAGATGTTGCTTATGTGAAAGAAAGCAGTCCGGGTGATGTTATGTATGTGAGGTGCAAATGAGAGGGATCTTTCCAGGAGGACACCAAGGCTCTTATCTTGGCCGGAGAAGAGAATGGAGTAACCATCAATGATGAGGTTGGAGGCAAGGGAGGATGGAGTTTTGGAGAGGGTGGTGGAATGCTTACTTCCTATTCCCTCCCGCAGTATGAATTCCTACAACAATACTATAATATAAAATATACAATACACAAGATATTTGATTGGCCAATTGGAAAAGGTACATTGGAATGCTTACTCCCCATTCCCTCCTGGCAGTATCCATCTCCAAAACAATACGATGAAAAAAAAAAATTATTTATATTTTTGCAAAAATATTTAAAAGCATTTAAAGTGCCAGTAGTGCAGCAGCATCATGAATACAGTGCAGCAACTGTGATGAGTCCAGAATGTCCAGGAAAGAATGTAAGTGTAATGTTAATGACAATGTTATGAAAGTGAAAGTGGCAGCACTCCAAGCAGTTGAGTAGGCGCACTGCCTTTGGATAAAAACTATCCTTAAACCTGGTAGTACTTGCTGTACGGATGCTGCGCAACCGGCAACCAGACGGTAGGGGGGAGAAGAGACGGTGCCCTGGGTGGTTGCAGTCCTTTATGATGGACATGGCCTTCTTCGACATCTGGTCCTACAGATCTCCTCAATGCATGGAAGTGCACACCCGATGATCTTCTCTGCCGTCCTCACGACCCTCTGGATGGCTTTTTGCCCTGGGCAGTGGTGTTGCCGTACCACACAGTGACGCCACTTGTCAGGACGCTCTCTTCGGTGCCACGGTAGAAGTTCACTAGCCACCTCTGGCCTATTACTCTTTTTCTGAGGCACTGCAGAGCATAGAGGCGCTGGTGTGCCTTCTTCAGCATGACCTCCTTGTTGCGGGTCCACGCCAGGTCATCGGAAATCTGTTGCCAAAGGAAACGGAAGCAGCTGACGACTTCCACTGGTGTCCCGTCCAGGCTGATGGTGGGGTGGGTGCCGCGGTGGCTCTTGAAGTCCAGGATGAGTTCCTTAGTCTTGCTGACATCCCCCCCCATTTGCCCTCGCTTATCAGGCCGATGACTGTGGTGTCGTCTGCAAACATCATAATCAGATTATTGCTGTGTGTGGCAGTACAGTCATGTGTGTACAGCGAGTACAGCCGGGGACTGAGGCAGCAGCCTCAGGACCAGAGTGGATGAGATGTTGTTCCCAATCTTCACCACTTGAGGCCTGCCAGGAAGTCCAAAATCCAGTTACAGATGGGGGCACCCAGACCTAGGGACCTAGGTCCCTAAACTATATTGTGTCTGTGAGTTTTTGTAATGTTATTGTATGTGCATGTATTGTTAGGGTATGTGAGTGTTTGTATTGTGAGTGTGTGTGTGAGTGTTTGTATTGTTAGTGTGTGTGTGAGTAATTGTATTGTGTGTGAGTGTTTGTATTGTTAGTGTGTGTGAGTGTTTGTATTGTATTGTATTGTATTGTCAGTGTCGCGCTGCGGAGCACAATTGTTAGCCTAAATCACCAGAATAACCACAAGCAGATGTTAATTAGCTTTCATTTGCCGTTGTTGTCCAGCTGCCAAGTCCCATCTTCCAAAATATCCCTTCGCAGTGTGTCTACCCCCCAACCACAAACCCCAACCCCCCCCCCCCCCCCGACAATTTCTCTGACACTTGGTTTGTTCCTCTTTGGCTGTATTCATTATGCGGTCAATTGCGCTGACGCAATGCTCTGGCACACCGCCATTGCAGATCATGGCCGGCTGTACTGGTGGTGCTGTACTCTCAACTTAACGAGTGGCAGGATAGCTAGTTTGGACTTCCCCCCTGGCCGCTGTATATCTACAATAGCTGCCTACTGCTCCTAATACTAGGATGGTTTAAATTCAGAGAAACAAATTCACTGTGTGTGGACAAGTATGTGACCAATAATATGGCCTTCTTTTGATCTGGTCCTACAGATCTCCTTCCATGCATTTAGGAGATATGTAGGACCAGATGTCGGAAGAAGGCCATCTCCATCAGTAAGGACTGCAGCCACCCTGGGCACCATCTCTTTTCCTCCCTATTGTCCAGTCACGGTTCCGTACAAGGACCACCAGGTTCAAAGATCTTTTTTATCCACAGGCACTGCACCTACTGATCTGCTAGGAGTGCTGCCACAATCATAACATTGTCATTTGCATTACACATTCATACTAGTATCTTGTATGTAGCGCTGACGTCACGGCCCGCTCCGTGACATAAAGGTGACATAAAGCTTTGACTTACACTGTCATACATACTGCTGGACTTTCTGGACTCATTACAGGTTCAGCACTGTACCGTACTGTATTTATGATGTCCCAACAGACTGAGCTATTGCCGCCCCCCTTTATCGTATGTTATCTAATCTGTTCTGTTCTTTCTGTTAACAGTCAATGGGATCACTGACGAGTTACTTTGAGGCAGATGTTAGGTATGTGGCAAAACAAAGCATTTTTGTTTGACTGTATATTGACGTTGATGCCCTTCAGAAACTGCTCGACACTATGTAGCAGCTGATCGATATGTGTCAACTATCGCTATCATTAGCGCTGATCCCTTTTGCTAGTAATGTGGGAATCGGTGGAAATTGGTCGAGGTCTTGTTTCACATCAATTGATTTCAAAAACAAAGTTTGCATGCATCATTAATTCATGTAGCAGTGTTTTACACCAACCTCGCTTATGAGTTTGTTTACATTAAAATTCATACTGTACCTTTTACTATTCCTTTAACAGAGTCGCAAAAGAAAATGGAGTGCATTTATATAGCGCTTTTCTAACCAGTGCGACCTCTCAAAGGACTTTACAAGTCAAGCCTCACACTCACCCATTGGCACACCGACGGCGGAGTCAGCCACGCAAGGCGACCGCCAGCATGTTGAGAGCAGTTAGGGTTAGGGTGTCTTGCTCAGGGACACGTCAACACTTTGCTAAGGAGGAGTTGGGGGATTGAACCAGCAACCTTCTGGTTTTGAGGCATCATTCCAGGCCTATATTTCTAATAATAATACCTTTATTTAGCACTTATCAAGCATATTTAGTGCAAATCACCATTTGTCATATGTATATACTGTATCATCCATCAGTCACTTTATTGTTCTTCATTGTGTAAAGTATTGTTATTGTAAAGTGCTGTATATTTTGTTATATGATAGAATTGTATGGTTAAGTATTGTAAAGTTTATTGATAGACATTTATTGCAATATTTTTAAAGAAATCGCCTTTTATGAATTTGAGCCCCTGCCCCTCTAACGGCCGGCCCTGAATGACTGTCAGTGCTCATTTACATTATCTTGTGGACAGCGAACACGCATGTGATTGACATGACTTGCGTCACATGGAAGATCTATGCATCCAAAGCAGTCTCCATTATGCTCAAAGATGACGACGTTGACTTTGACCATGCCACTTATTCGATCACGCATCAGGGACGACCGCGTTTCCATTGACATGTTGCCTGCGCATTTCAGCGTTAGGGAGGCCAAGGGATAACCGGATTTAGCACCGACTTGCTATCACCTTATCGCCATCAGTACCGTTTGATTGAATTATTTGTTAGCGTGAATTCCTAGGACACGTGCTTCAAGATACTTCGAGGAGAGTTATCTGTCGTTTACGATTTTTGCAATCGATGGTGTCTCACTTCAAGTTGTCTGTATCCATGCTGTGTGTTTGTGTGTGTATTTGTTTGTGTGTGTGTATGTGTGTGTGTGTGTGTGTGTGTATGTGAGATAGTTGGCTGTCAACAAAAGCATGCATTGCCAGTTCTTGCAACACAAACACACTGACGAGCAAAACAAAAACAACAGAAAATAAAAATATATACAGAGAGCGAAAGAGATGGAATGAAATATATACAGAGGTAGGGAGGATTAGAAACGGTTTAATGTTATTAATTGCATGTATGAAAATGTGCTGCAAGGCACAAATAAATGATGTACATTCCTGGGAAAAGCACAGCTTTTTTATTTTTTATTTTTTACATATCAGTCGGAATATAGAAAAACACGACGGATGAAACACAATAATGACCGAAAGAGCGAATGTGGGAGTGTGAGAGTGTGAGAGAGAGAGAGAGAGAGAGAGAGAGAGAGAGAGAGAGAGAGAGAGAGAGAGAGAGAGAGAGAGAGAGAGAGAGAGAGAGAGAGAGAGAGAGAGAGAGAGAGAGAGAGAAATCAAACAGCAAAAGCTAATCAAGGCATTGGACAACCCCAAAGCCATTGAGTTTGGACGCAACATTTATTTTTAACTCTCTTTCTCTCTTTCTCTCTCTCTCCCCCCCCTTACAAGTGATAAATTACCATCTACATAAAAGCGGAACAGAGAAAGTCAATGAAGAGAAAACCACTTAACACAAGAAACAGTGTGTTGTGTCAAACAGGCAACATCATTTCAGCAACATTGAGACATTCATGGCAACAAAAGCCCTTTGAACATACCAGGCAGATGATAATCACTTCTAAAAAGTGTGTGTGTGTGTGTGTGTGTGTGTGTGTGTGTGTGTGTGTGTATGTGTGTGAGTGTGTGTGTGTGTGTGTGTGTGTGTTTGTTGTGTGTGTGTGTGGACTGTGAACAAAAGCCTTCTCTGCCAGTTCTTTTGACACAACCGCACACAATGCCAGCCTATATTGCAGGCAACGTAATACATAAGTTGCCAAACACTAAGCCTTGCTCAAGGAAGATCTCCTTATTCTGCCTTTGCTGAAGGATCCCTTGAGCAAAGGCAGACTCCTGGAGTCGAACCACAAGGCTATAATTTCCTCCTGAAACACGGCGGTGCTGCTTTGCGTCGCTGCAGCATTGCATGGTTTTTGTGACGAGGTAATCACCTTTCACTTAATCTCCAAGCCCTGATGTATTGCCTAGTTACACACACACACACACACATGGCACATGCTTGATAATGCTGCAATAACATCCGTGCCAAAACATATGGTATTGTCTTTGTGTGTGTGTGTGTGTGTGACTGTAGCGGGACCAGCTTAACGTAATGGGATAACCGGGCTGATCATCTGCAATAATGTCCCACTGTATGTAAGTTGACGTGGAACACAGGCCGCACACAAACACACACACACACGTAACGCTATCTTATTAACGACCACTTCTTCAGAGGCCAAATCACACACCTCTGCAGTGGCCCTTGTGCCGCTGTGTTGGGGGGGGGAGGAAAGTAGGAAAGTGAGTACAGCTATGAAGCTAATAACACAGCAGTGGAGTGGCTAGAATGAGCAGAAAGCTTAAAGCTCCTACCCACTAGAGGAGGTGATTTCAAAGTAGGGGGGGGCAACGATTTTGTTCTCGCAGCTTTGATAAAATCGGCCTGATTCATCTACTGTGGGAGGGGGAGCACAGAGATCTGAGATTGCCGATGACGCTGGAAGCAGTCAATAGGTTTGAGATTGAGAACAACCTATCAGGTCAAGAACGGCCAAAGGGATGTCAGTTCAAGAGGTTGAAAAGGAACGGAAGGGAGTGCATTCATTATTTTCAACTAGAGAGCCCTTAGTAGAACACATACCTCTGCCACACCAAACAGGCCCCTGGATCTGGATTCAGATCTGGATTTGCACCTATCTCATAACAACTGTTCCATGGCCAACAAGTAATCTTATCACCAAGTTTTTTCCAATTCCGTACCTACATTTTTGATTTATCTTGCTATCAAACAAACAGACAGGGTTGAAGCATACAACAACAACAACTGCTACAGTTTCAAGAAGTTCTAAACAGGGATCAGGGAGGGAAAAGTGTGGTGGTGCCAAAATAACTTTGTTTATGATTCATGCAGGTGATTCATGGCTAGGGTTCAGAGGAGTGCTGGTAGTATGACACGCAGTGACAAGTGGTCAGTCTCCTGCCTCTCTGAGAAAGCCAAGACAGGCTGTGTGGCATGTATCACCAAAGTCGGTGCCACTGACTTTCCAAATTGTCATGTAAGCTTAAGGGCGCTTTGTGGACTAAAAAGGGTCCTGCACGACCGGCCTTCCCCTTTTAGGAGGATCACGATGGACTAAAGTCGTGGTAAGAGGGGTGCCCACTGTTGCCAAGACAATCAGGCTGAGACTCCTCGCTAGAAGGCTAGCGATTGTCACCACCCTCCCCTGGAGCATCATAGCAACTGCTTAAGCAAGCAGTATTGATGTGATACTGCTGTTCCCCATTGTGCATTTGTTTTCTTCTCCTTTTTAACCACAGGTTTGTCGATACTGACTGTCGATAGAATAGTCAATAAAATAGAACAGTGAGAATTGGCAATTGTTCCTAGTTCTCGTGAACATCAGATAGCCCTAGACCTTTGGTGTGAATCATCAGTATTCTAAAGCAAGTAGGTTATTTGCTAGCTAGCTATCTGTATGGAATTGCTGTATAATTTTTGTTTTATTGTTTTTTTATTGTTTTATGTATTCTATTCCCGGGGATACAAACACATTGAGCGTGAAAAGAGAGTAGTGCTTATATTTTTCAGGGACTTGAACCGGCGACCTTCCGGTTCCCAAACCAAGTCCTAACTTAGACTGAGCTACTGCAGCCCTAATAGCCTATAATAGCCTAGCGATGATGTTTTTAGCGACGAGATGGGGGGGTCAGTGGAAGAGTATGACAGAACCCAGAGAGAGCAACGCCGGGTCTGGCTATTCTTTCCATCCACTTGGGAACAGACGCTGCGTTTTAAATGCAGGTGAAAGTGTGTGCTTGTGAATCACGTTGCGTCCCCCTTATTTTTGCCCCCCCCCCTTAGACCCTGGGGAAGGAAGTCCAACCCTGCCTATTGGCGTGTTCAGTGAATGAAGGATCCATTAATAATCAATGAACGATAGTCGGGTGAGTTCAGCTTCCGTCGGTATTGTCTAGACTACAATAGCTCGGGGAATACAGGAACGGGTGAGTGGGCAGGTGGAAGCTGTCTCTGTGCATTTGAAACAACCGGTACAGTCATAGCCCTTGGAAAAATAGTGATACTCTAGTATGCAACATGGTGCAATGCCAAGGGTTTCCAAACAACGGCTCAAAGATTATCATTTTTTTGATTTGAATCATCGCCTATGGTGCTACTGTGTCGATTATCATAAACAGATAAAAACAACATCATTTATCCAGCCAAAATATATGGAGTTTGCCGAGACCGGGGGGGGGGGGGGAGTGGAAAATCATCACTAGTGTTGAAAGTGGAGGGAAGCGTCACTCTCTCCAGGGTTAGAAGGTGTCAGTCTGGGGGTAATCACCTCCAGCCCGGAGCCCTGAGAGATCCACAGAGAGCGGTGTTAAGGCGGTTCACTGCATACGTTCGCTAATCCCCCACCGTCGCCGCTAACCCAGACTTTATAGTAAAAGTTTTGTTTAAAAAGAATATATATAAAAAATCATGAATAATAAATATCAACTTTGTCCGTCCTAGCAAACTGGCATTGCCTATCCCAACGGGGTCCAATGGTGCAACGCATGCAAAGGATGCCGAATGATTCCTTGAAATCCTGTACGGTGGGTTCTCTATGCCCCGGGAGTGGTCCTCAGGCGATCAGTCTTTGGTAGCGTATATACTTATTGCCGTGGTCCTTTCACAGTCGAGGTATACGAATTTTGCTCTATTGTATTAATGCCCCACTCCTTGATGTTGTGGTTGTTGTTGTTTGTTGTTACTGGTTCTACACACAGTCCAGCATTTAATGTTCACATGGCCAGAAGCACCTTCCCCCCCCTGACTTGATCCGATTCATTTTGCAGCCGATCACTTTTTCGAATGTTTGTTCTTCCTGGCATTAAATACGATGTGTCCCCAGTATCGGCCCATTGCAGAGACAATGGACCGATGCACCTTCGAGGCACTAGTCTCAATAGTGAGCTGTTCACACACAAGAACCACCAGAACAACAACAACAACAAACAGACAAAGCCATAAAAAAAAATCTGTGAATCTAATCCATTTTCAGCCTCCCGATACGAATGTAAATGTTGCAAATTTATTAGATTTAAACAGCTAACGATGCGAGCGGCAAGGAGCATCGGCTGACCTCGGGGACGGCACGCTGGGAACAAATCAAGGGAATCCACAGGGAGAGCCACTTTGCACACCGCACTGCAACACTGTTTTCATCTAATGAGGAATCCATCAACGACAATGTAGTGCAATCTAAAGTTTTATTTATTTATTTATTTTTGGGGTGGGGGGGGAGGGGGAGGGCGGCGATCGATCAAGTCGCTTGTCGGAGCGCTCCAAACTTGGAACTTCACTGTCTTGTTGCTTTGGTGTCCTCAATAACGTAAAATAAGAATGGTGTTTGTGTCCTCTTGAGTCATACAGCTTAATAAAATACTCCCCCGAATGACCTCTGCTGCCAGCTCTTAAAAAAACAAATGGAGAGCCAAGGTGAGCGGAGAGATACGGGGGACCATGTGCATTTCCCTGCCATCGTCGAAATAGGATTGCGTGTGCTTCCACCCGGTGGATGTGTAGTACAAAGTTTAGAGGGAACATTTAAGACCTGGTTTTAACTTTTTATTCCCTCACCCACAAGCAGTTCTTTGAATAAAGTCCAGAGGGAGTTTGACCATACTGCTGAATCTTTTAAAGAACACAACCCGGGGTACAAAGCGTAAATACGTTTGTGAATTGATTGCGTCTGAAAGTCTGGAAAATGTAGGCACCGATAAATACGATTTTATCCGGAGAACTACACATTTGAAGACATTCCAAACTCATTATAGTGTGTGTGCGTGGAATCACGGAATTAAATCAGGGTCTCAATTACCGACACAGTCGACGCAACCTGGCAGAGATGCCGCGTCCTTAGTGACTTAACCAGATGCCGGATGATAGTAGGACGCGGGGGGTGGGGAACACTGTGACACGAGAGGGTGGGTGAAGGTGATAGATATATATTTCCGCTGAGGCAATGACTTGACAGCCTTCCGGACTCAAAGGGGGTTGGTGGGGGGGGGGGGGGGGAAGTGCGCCCTAATCAGTCATGGAGGTCCTACAGGGGCCTGGTTGTAATACGGACGACAAGTCAATAAATTAAGTGAGCGTGATTGGCCTGTAACTACAATTCAAGGCTCATTGCCTGAGCTCTCGCATCCGTGATGACAGAGAGCAGAGGAGCATATGGCCAAAGAAAAACATGAAATGGAAGCCACAATGGAATATCTTGTGTAAGGGTATGTTCCCACTGTTGTGCGATCCGTTACAAATGCCACGATTGGCCATTCGTAGCTGATCGTGGAATTTCTAAGAAATTTCAGTTGATGCGAGTCGATACGTTCTGATACAATTTGTTGCGCTCGGATGCGATCTGGTCACGATTTGTCAATTTCAGGTGTCACGATCTGTCACGGTCTGATCTCCTGTTCAGATACGATCACATACGTTCCGATAGGATTGTTTCGTTCGAGTCCACGATTCGGTCTCGATCTGACACGATCATCAAGATCGGGTTCCCCGAATTGGGACGATCTGGTACGTGCAGATATGTTCCGATACGTTCATCATGAACCGATGCGCTCCGTTACCATAGGAAACGATTGTGGTTGCGATGTCTTTCACGCTCATGATCGAGGGTGATCATGATTTGAGCTACGACTGGACCCCGACGGGTATAGATATAGCCCGACTGACAATGGACTTCATTGTTTGTTGGACTTTTACAGAGTGAAGAGGGAGATCGTGGGAGATCGCAACACATCTCAACAGAGCATGGTGTTTGTCTTGTCTAAGATCGATCCCGATCACCACGATTTGGAAGCACTATTAGATGCGATCTGTCGCGCTTTGTTACGATGCAATACGATCTGATACGATGATCCCGATTGACAATTGATCGTGTTGATAAATGAAAAATAGTAGAAAATGTAACGAAAAAGAAAATGTACGATTAACACGATTTCCACGACTGACCTCAAGATCTGATAAGATCTGATAGGATCACCACGATTACTCCACGATTAAGAAGAAACACCTGGTCATTGGCTTCATATAATATAAAATCTAAATCTAAAATCTAAATCTGGAGGATTGAATCCTCTTTATTGGTTACATACATGTAAACACACACAGTGACATGTTTTTCTCTCCATTTAACCTATCCTTGTTTAGGAGCAGCGGGCAGCTTTTTTATACAGAGCCCGGGGAGCAGTGTAGGGGTCTGGTGCCATGCTCAAGGGCATCTCGGCAGTGCCCAGGTGTTTCTGGGACTTGAACCGGAGACCTTCCTGAGCCAAGCCCTAACAGACTGGGCTACTGATGCCCCCTAGATGTTGGCAACGATGGGATTCTGTTACAAACAAGCTGGGAAAATAAGCTATATAACAAGTTAAGCAGGTCAATAAGTACCACAGATGCTCGATAAGCAAGTAGTTGGGGGGGAGGGTACATGGAAGAACAATGCAAGGTCAAAATGGGATAATTCAAGGTCAAGGGTATCGTAATTATGCCCGTTATGCAGCCAGCAGTAACATTGGAAACAGACGGGCACAAACAGGTTCTCCAAATAGGAGGACAGTTGGTTGGCATCTGGCTGGTTTCATTGTACACATGATCTCCCATCTCCTCTCTCTCTCTCTCTCTCTCTCGCTCTCTCTCTCTCTCTCTCTCTCTCTCTCTCTCTCTCTCTCCTCTCTCTCTCTCTCTCCTCTCTCTCTCTCTCTCTCTATATATAAAAAGAGCAACTGTCAAGTCGACACCCTTGCTTAATTCTAGTCAATCTATTTTCATTTTTTATTTCATTCTAAGACTTTTTGAATTACAGCAAGGGGCCCATGTTTGTCACTGTACACACCAGCTTGAACGTGACGTAACACGTGTTGTTGCCTTTCATAATAATGACGGCCTCACCCCATCACCGAGGTGTGCAACAGGAGTGCAGCATGCATCCCCACAAACATAGCAGTAATCCCGTAACTAAATGACAGTGTTTTGTCCCTACCTCACGGTGTGCCCCCTCCCCCTCTCCTCCAATCTGTGAACCCTCCCCGACGCAAGATGAAGAGTGACTTTTCCCTCGGGTGTTAAAGTCGCCCCCATACACAAACATACACACACACACAAACATACACACACTAGGGTGCAAAACACACACACACATATCATATTATCATATTAAGTGTATTTTCTTAAATTATATTTCCCATGATATATATCCCATGCAATTAATGGCATTTCAAGGCGATTTAGTGTGGTAAGCAGACTGCGGTACTGGGTTTGATTCCCAATTCTCCGAGGAAAGGTGCCCCAAACCCTCCCATCTCCCATCTCTCCCTCACTGTACACACAGCAACAGACTGAAAACACTAGCTTGAACGTGATGTAACAGCGGGGTAAGACGCTACACTCTATAGCAAACCGCAAGTAGAATGGAAATGCGATGAGAACAGGAAGCCCATCGACTTTTTGAGCTTTCTAAGACGTCTTAAGGGACCAGGAACTATACAGGACCAAATGTGCTCTGGAAGGTCAAGGATTCAACTCTCTCACGGCATGCTGTCGAAAATGCACTCTAGCGCTAATGTTTGTCTTGCCCCACGTTACATCACGTTGGGAAGTAGCTTATGTTAGCTGGTTTCGTCGCCATTGCGCTACAAAAAACATGAGTTTAGCTATCATTCGAAAAATGTATCTAATATTTAAATACAATATTTGACCCGTGATTTGCTCTTTTGTAAAGCAGGGCTGAATTAAAAGTCGCCGTGGATGAGGAGCATCTGTCCCGTGAATGAATAGCAGCATGGCATACAGGATACAGATGTCTGTGGATCACTGGCTTCTCATAGGATTCTTTTCTTGACTGGGGGGGAGGGGATCATTCTTGATTTCACAACTGCTTGCGGATCGCTAGGTTGCACCGCCGGAAAAAGGGGTATGTGTATGTTTTGTTTATTTACGATGTAAGAAATGCAGCTCACTCTGACACCAACACCACGCTGTTCGTCTTTTACCATTGAATTGTGATGACAAATACCGTCGCCAGCTGCTCTCTCTCTCTCTCTCTCTCTCTCTCTCTCTCTCTCTCTCTCTCCTCTCTCTCTCTCTCTCTCTCTCTCTCTCTCTCTCTCTCTCTCTCTCTCTCTCTCTCTCTCTCTCTCTTTCTGTCTTTCTTTCTTTCTGTTGTGTACTTTTATACATGGTTCCCACTTTATGTTCCCCTAGTGTTCAAATATTCTGTGAGGTTCTCTCCTCTGTAGACAAACCTGCAGGGATTCCACTTAAGCGGCAGACTCCTGTTCAGAGAAGGTTTCATCTATAACTACAAAGTTAAAACTTGATAAGGATTCATCTGTGTTTGTGAGGGTTCATCTGTGTATCTGTATGTGTGTGTGTGTGTGTGTGTGTGTGTGTGTGTGTGTGTGTGTGTGTGTGTGTGTTTGTGGTTCATCTTTGTGTGTGTGTGTGGCATGCACGTCATCCCTGTTCCGCCGTCACACCTTGCGTCAGTGGACCACAGGTTGTTGCACCCCCTCCCTCCCCCACTGCCAACTTCCCACCATCCCCCAGCAACCCCCAATGCCAACTTTAATGCCACAACCTCCCCCTTAACCTCCCCTTCCTCCTTCCCCTGTTATCCCCAAAACCCCCAAACCCCCCCAAACATCCCCATCGCCCGCTGTGCAAGTGAATTTTAATTAGTCCTCAGAAAACAAAAAAGGACGAAAAAAACCATCTGTTAGGGGCATTGTTTATGTGGTCGGTGATCCAGAACACATTAGCATCCCCCCTCTCTCTCACACACACACACACACACACACACACACACACACACACACACACACACACACACACACACACACACACACACACACACACACACACACACACACACACACACACACACACACACACACACACACACACACACACACACACACACCACACACACACACACACACACACACACACACACACACACACACACACACACACACACACACACACACACACACACACACACACGCACACACAAGCACAAGCACACCTGATACGCCACCACCTGCTCATCTGGTCGCACTGATGCAATCTGTCTTTTTCTTCAAATTTTTTTTTTCTTGCAGATTTGATTTGATTTGATTTTAAATTGATTTGGCACGGAGGGAAAATTAAGAATTAAAGGCCCGCTCTAAAAATGTTTGAGAAACAACAAAAAGTATAACAAAAATGCCGGTAAACCTGTTCCAGATGTCACTTATTTTGCGTTAAAACGGTAGGTTTGTGTCCAAGAAGATGTATTTGAGTCTCTCTATAATCACGGGGGGGGGGAGGTATATTTTTTTTCCCCCGAGTCTGAAAGTCTGCTGTTTGGATGTCGACGGATGTTTACGAGAGATGTTTAGGTATCCAGTCGATTAGCACAACGTATTTAGCATACGCTGAGCGAATGACCTCAAGTTCAAAAATTCAAGCCTTTGGAACTCCTGGTGGTGGATTCCTAGCAGCGAGGATCATTAAAGCAGCACATGCGAAAACCACTTGGCGGAATAATGGAGGCGTAAAGACATATAATAATCGAAACTAACTAAACAAGCAGTGTTTGTGGTATCACAATTATTGAGGTTCATCTTTGGGATCCCAGGTTGATCCACCACGTTGTTTTCATTCTAAATCCAATGGATGTTGGTTGAAGTGTTTTTGTGTGTGTGTGTGTGTGTGTGGTGTGTGTGTGTGTGTGTGTGTGTGTTGGCCTCGCATCCTTGAGCAATAAGCTGTAGACCTGTTCCTTATATTACATGTAAAAAATGTATTGTTAGTCACTTTGGATAAAAAAATATCTGGAAAATACTACGACTACGACTACGATAATACTAAGTTTTAGTAGTACATTTCATTTAGTGGATTCCAGAATACCTTAACTCATACGTTTACCAAACCAACAATCTATCAAGTCTGCTGTTGCAGCCTGAGGTGTGTATGTGTGTGTGTGTGTGTGTGTGTGTGTGTGTGTGTGTGTGTGTGTGTGTGTGTGTGTGTGTGTGTGTGTGTGTGTGTGTGTGTGTATACACATATATCTTATATTAAAAACAACGTGTTGCAATTTGGCGTGCCGCTCTGCGAACAAAGTGCCTGAGTGAATACCCCTGAAAACATCTTCACAGGTAATATTTACCACCCGGCACAGAGTGTCACCCCTGCCCCTGTGTGATGTGCCCGCCTCGGTCATGATATTCAAATGAAACCAAATTTTCCCAGACCATAATGCCGACGGTAATGCGCGTCTACGCTCCTCACAGGTGAAATATGCGCAGGAGTCGGCGACGGCGTGTGAATGCAATCTGTTTGTTTTAATAATAGGAGTAGGAGTCATTGGTTTATTTTTATTTAAGGCTTTTTTAAGGGTAAAAAGCTGGAGATCTGCTTTAGATTGATTGTCTGACATTTGACGTTGTTTTTTAATTCAAAGCTCTTCAAATTGGATCACTGTTGGGGAAAAAAAAGAAAATCTAAAGCAAACACTACTTTATATAATTTCCTTTTTTTCACACAGGGACAGTAACGAGTCAACGTCTTACATTTGGGAATTATACACACACTTTAACGCCTTCATGAATAACCAGAGAATAATAATACACTTTCCCCGTGTGATTTGATGCGCAGAAAAAACTGGCTATGAATATCTATACACTCTCACATTTCAACCAGAAGCGGCGAGATAAATCTTCATCTTCGTTCAGGCTTTGGATCTCCTCTCCTTGGCGGAGGGAAAAAGGGGGCCGACGTAATGAAGCTATATTGGCAAGGAGCGAGGCGCCTATTATGCAGAACACTTGCGGCCCTATCCCGGCCCCTAATGCTCCGCCTCCCAGAGTCACCAATTTGCCTTAACAGTTGAATCTCCTCGGACTGGATTCATGCGACTGCGCTGGACTAAGAAAAACTTAGCACCGTTTTTTAGTACCTCTTTTGTCAGTTTCTTTAACTCTCTCTCTCTCTCTCTCCCTATCACTCCCCCCCACTATCTTCCTCTCCCCCCTCCCTCTCGCTATATATTTCTCTCTGCTCTGTCAGTTTCTATGTCTCTCTATCTATTTCTCTATCTGTTTGTCTATCTCTCTCTGTGCTCTGTCTGTCAGTCTCTCAATGTATCTGGCTGTCTGTTGTGAATTCTCTCTCTTTCTATTTATCTCTCTCCATGCTCTCTCTCTCTGTCTCCCTCTCTCTCCTTCTATTTGTCTCTCTACGTGTTTTCTCTCTCTCTCTCTCTCTCTCTCTCTCTCTCTCTCTCTCTCTCTCTCTCTCTCTCTCTCTCTCTCTCTCTCTCTCTCTCTCTCTCTCTCTCTCTCTCTCTCTCTCTCTCTCTCTCTCTCTCTCTCTCTGTCGTTGTTACTTATATAAAAATATAAAGTGTTGCTGTTGTCTTGGAGTCTCTGTTTGATATCAGGTGTACTTACAGACCAGGTAGTTGGGGAAAAGCTGCAATTGAAGACACACAATATAACCCCTCACACTGTCATCGACTGTGTGTGTTGAGGGTTTTTCACTTGGCATAGTACGTGTCTCTTGAAGTGTCCTTTCCCCTATTGCCACAAACTCCCCCCCCCCCACACACACACACTGATGCTCCAACAACCATAGTGATATAACACTAATGTTCTCAATGAGGATGTTCCTTGACAAAATGTCTGGTTAGGAACATGAGCTACTATGTATCTGCCGGCCGTGAATCAAAATTCATAAGCTTGTGTCCAATCTTATGTATGAAATAATTATATGTATTAAAATATGTAAAATAATTATTAATACAGATTCAAGATTTTTGTTTGTACAATGGAATGCTTAGTCCCCATTCCCTTCAGCAGTATGCATTTCCTACAATTGAACCAGTGGTGAAGCGTCAGGGCCTTCAAGGTATTCAGAGAAGACCCTGGAACTCTCAGATGAAACAAAAAAAACGAATTAATTGAATTAATCAAATCTAATACAATTTAATACAATTTTATAACATTTAAATAAAATGAATAAATGAGAATCGTATCTGTGTTGTTATCTGTTATATTACAGTGTTACATTGATTTGTTTGTCTTTCTCGATCCATGTACTACGCATTTGAGTGGTTTTGTGTTGGAAAAACAATGCAACCAATCAGATATTTTTCTAGGTTGCTGGGAAGAATATCCTTCAACCAAAGTATTCCCGAATTGCTTTGGCCCTTAGAGGTAGCGTACGTTTGGATTGACAATTTGATCAACCAATCATATCGTGATTTGTAGCCAATGGGCGTATTCTTTCATATTTCCCCACAGCTCAATAGGGAGCTAGAAGGTATACTTGCTGGAGCGAGAGTGGATCTAGCGTAGTGCTACGTTTTTTCTACGTAGGTTTTTTACGTCAAAATGGCAACAGGCGAAGATGATGTCGTTGCGGATTTATTGTCGGAACCATTTTCAAGACGACCATTCAATGTAATAATAATAATGATAATAATAATACATTTTATTTGTGGGGCGCTTTTCAAGACACCCAAGGTGTAAAGATGGACAGTATTAAAAAAGGCCGTCCAACGCCAGACAATCTTGAGCTGAATCAAGTTGTTAAAGCAGGCTATGTTCAGAATTTTCAAGCTAGCAACTGGGAAAGATACCCGTGGCTTCAAGTGATCATCATTGGTGAGTGAGACTCATTTGTCTTTGCTGGTTTTGTCGCAGTGTTGCATCTCGTTGAGCTGGTTGTTGCATTTTGTTTCCACACACTTGTTGAATGATTAGTTAATGGCTGTCTGAGTGAGTTTGAATGAGTTTGTTAAGCATTGTTGTGCATTTGAATTGAGAGTTTTTACTTGATCTTTCTTTGCATCGCTTAACGTGAAAATACTTAACGTAACTATAAGAGTTACAAAACCGCGATCACTCCAATTCTCTGGCATATGTCTTGTCATTAGCACTTCCACCTGTCAAAATATTTCAACTTAAATCCTCCCATTATGGACGTTATGTGACATTGAGTGTTTTCCTCTCTATTGAGCCAGTAAGGAAAAGTCTAAACGCAGCTTTATGAGAGGAAAACACTTAATGTAACATAACTTCCGTATTTAGGTTTTGATATTGTGACAGGTGAAAGGCTAATAACAAGACATATGCCAGAGACATTTGGTGATTATTGATTGCGGTTTTGGAACTTTAAGTTACGTTAAGCCTTTTCACGTGAAGCGTGTTAGACTGTCCCTTTAATCGATAGCCTGTGTGTGGTGGTCTGTGTTGGGCTGTTACTTCACTACATGGACACTGCTTTGACAACTATGGTACACTTGTAAATGAGCTGCGACAATCTGATCTGCCTAAATGAGATAACGCATAAAGTGACTTCCTCTGTGACGTCCGTTTGACTAGAAAAACGGAATTTTCGAATGGAGGGGGGGAAGAAGGTCCAGTTGTGATAGACACGCTTCGCCACTGAATTGAACACATTTGTATCAGACAGCTCTGCCACCTGCCATTAATATGGCTACTTGCGGGCTCCTTCCGATGACAAAGACACAGGTTGATGAGGAATCCGGTGTATTGTAATCATTTAAATATTGTGAACAAAGCAGATGGTACATTCTAGAGTTCTCCCCTCGAGTGTGTGTTGCCGTAGCCATTTTAACCTGTGAGCCTTGATTAAGAGCGACCCATAGCTGTGCAGCCTCACCAGCCAATCAGTCCAACTCAGGCTAGGTGAGGCTGCTTAAACCAGCCACCAACCACACACACTCCACATACCCCCAATGCCAATTTGAGGCCGGCAGATTCCCCCCCCCCCCCAAATCCAAAAATTCCCCTGAACCAGACTCTACACGGTTTACAAGTACAAAATAATAAATAATAAAATAAAAACATTGTCCGTACACCGCCCCAGGGTGACCCGCCAACCTATCCTCCCTCTCCTTCCTGGAGACAGGAGCCCAGGTCTGCTGTCTTGATTGGCGGTGGCCTCTGGACTGGCCGTTGCAGAGTTGTCTGGATGGGCTGGGAGACTGGACGGCTAGGCCATGGTGGGAGCTCCTGCAACGGCCCACCAACAGCCCCAAGTAGGGCTACCTTCCACCTGTGCGACGAGGCATCGTCCCCCCCACCTCATACCTTGAGCATGGGGCCTTGGGCTGCTGCGCTGGCTGGTGGAGTTGCTGCAGGATCTAGGCTGTTGTGGGCTTGATCCAGGGGCGGCTAGACGCAGGCGGTGGCTCCCAGTTATTGCTGCGCCACCACCCTATCCTCTGCTGGGCCCCGCCAACAGCCCCCGGTAAGGCTACCCTCCCCGCACCTCCTACCTGGGGCATGGGGCATTGGGCTGCTGCGCTGGCTTGTGGAGTTGCCGCAGGACATGGGCTGTTGTGGGCTGGATCTAGGCGTGGCTAGCTGCAGGCGGTTGCTCCTAGCCGTTGCTGCGCCACAACCCTGTCTTCTGCTGGGCTCCACAATATGGCCGTCGCTTCCAGCGAGAAAAGTGTTGGTGCTGGGAGGTGGCTGTGCCTTGTCCTGGTCGGCAAGGTCCCTGTTCCGCTGCACCACGCTCAGGAGACTAAGAAGCTAAGCCCTTTTTATTTCCACAGACGCAGCCGCGGGCCGCGGTTAAAATGATAAGCAACAATGCAGCACGGATACACAAGAGGGACCCAGACAGCATCTCCTCCTCCCCTCGTACTCCGTCAGCTCTCACTGTCAGGGACCCAGAAAAAGTACGTGAACACTGTTCGCCCCGAAAGCTGTGCTTTGCTGTCTGCTGTGGTGGCCTTTCCCTTTAATCTCCATCTGAGGATTGTTTTGGGGACGGCGTCTAAAGACACTGTAGTGAGAGAAAGAAATTAAGATCCACAAAGAGAGATGGGCAGAGAGAGAGAGAGAGAGAGAGAGAGAGAGAGAGAGAGAGAGAGAGAGAGAGAGAGAGAGAGAGAGAGAGAGAGAGAGAGAGAGAGAGAGAGAGAGAGAGAGAGAGAGAGAGAGAGACACACACACATCTACACATTCTATCTACACAGTTGGCGGTAGAGGTTCATCGTGCCGTCAAACTCGAGTGATAAACCTCCATATATAAACAGATCCTTTCCTCTCCGCTATATCTTATTAAATACATAATACATAAATTTTAACTAAGGCCGGACACCACAAAACTAGGCCTGTTTCATCGCCATTGTGGTGTCTTCCTACGCAGGAGAACACACGGCACACACTGCAACCACATAATCATCGTCAACCAAGCTCCAGTTGTCAGGCGGTCCATCAACGTATGTCACCCGTATTACATAACACTGTCTTACCACTTTTACCTGACTTTACTGAATTACTCATTACAGTTTCATTTACACGGCACTCTACTGCACTGCACTGTGTTCATGATGTTGCTGCTGCACTACTGGCCTTTAATGCTTTTTAAATGCTTTTTTCACAATTCAACGCACGTATATATATATCATCCATTAGTGCATTTATTTTTCATTTTGTTGTGTATAGTATAGTTTGTTGTTGTTTGTAGTATAAAGTAGGTACTATATAGTGTTGGACTGCAACCACCCTGGGCACCATCTCTTCTCCCCCCCACCATCCGGTCGCTGGTTCTGCAGCATCCGTACAGGACAACCAGGTTCAAGGATAGTTTTTATCCACAGGCAGTGCGCCTACTGAACTGCTAGAAGTGATACCACCATCATAACAATGTCATTAACATTACACTATCATACTTTGCTGTACTTTCTGGACTCATATTCATTACTCATTACAGTTACTGCACTGTTCTGCACTGTACTGCACTGTATAATTGATGCTGCTGCACTACAGGGGAGGGAGGGAATGGGGAGTAAGCAATCCAAATAAAAACATCTTGAATCTTGAATCTCGAGCACTCCGACTTTAGAGTAGACTTGAGCAACCTGCTTGAGTACCTGCTTTCACCCAGCCTCCTCCATACGTGTGTGTGTGTGTGTGTGTGTGTGGTGTGTGTGTGTGTGTGTGTGTGTGTGTGTGTGTGTGTGTGTGTGTGTGTGTGTGTGTGTGTGTGTGTGTGTGTGTGTGTGTGTGTGTGTGGTGTGTGGTGTGTGTGTGTGTGTGTGTGTGTGTGTGTGTGTGTGTGTGTGTGTGTGTGTGTGTAAAATATGTCTTATATATATTTAAATAAACTGAAATCAATTCTGACCTGTATACATGTTTCACCTCACTACTTGTTTGGTTAGGGTGGGGGGTGGTGGTAAAGAGAGAGAGAGAGAGAGAGAGAGAGAGAGAGAGAGAGAGAGAGAGAGAGAGGGGGGGGGGGTGATAGGTGATGCATTCTGGGTAAATGCTAGTTGTAGATTTGTACTGTGAAAGAGTTCTCTTTTTTGCACAGTGGGAAAAACACCACCAGTGATGGAAAAGGGTTTCGTGGATTCTGTTTTCATTTATGGTAATACGGTAATAACGCTATTCGCAGGTGAAAAATAGTTTTCTCTGCAGCGTTTTTCAATGTCATTGGCTGCCTGGTTTGACTTTGGTCCTTGTGTCACAATTTTGTGTGAATGTTTACTGTATGTCTGGGTGCAACAAATGACTTTATTCAATTGTGTGTGTGCTGGGGATTGCATAACAAGCTGGAAGCAACAGCACCAGAATTATTTCATACATAGTAAAATAAAAGTTGTCCTCAAAGATAGATTTGTTATGGTATCAATGGAAAAAAAATTCAGTGCAATTCTTGTGAAAATGAGCATATAAACATTCCATTATATTTCCATTGTGCGTTGTTTAATATTGAGAGTGATTGTCTGTGTCTGTGTGTATGTTTGTCTGTGTGTATGTGTGTGTCTGTGTGTGTGTGTTTGTGTTTGTGTACCTGTACAAAAAGTCAGTGTGTGTACAGTATATACTTGATTGAGCACCAGGGCTGCCAACTATTCAGAAAATATTGGATTGAGACCAGTGATTGAATAGTTTGCATACTAATACTATAATACTATTTTCATGTGTGTGTGTGTGTGTGTGTGTGTGTGTGTGTGTGTGTGTGTCGCCTCCATTGCATCATCTGCTGAAAACCGGGACATTTCGGTAGTGAATGTTTAAAACCTGGACATTTTATTGTTTCACATTTTTGGTTACGATTCATGCATACATTTCCCGGTGTAGAGAGAGAGACATTTCTTGTAGGTACCCACAATGCATTTTGGTCATTAGCGTGAGAGTTGGCAGCGCGCAAGGGCCCAGTTTCAGAAATTTCAGGAACAAAATATAATACAACTTTTGAATTGGTCAACTAATACAACTTTTGTATCATGTAGTTTATATATACACATGTATTATATGTTTAATACCCCCATCACACCAAACTAGTTCTCAATACATTCGTGAAAATGTTGTCGAATGGGCTCCAACTGTGTATGAATGTAGTGGACGTAGTAGCAACTATTTACAGTCTATTTACGAACTTGATGGACGGGCTCGGACGGGGAGGGTGCTCTAAAACTTTGAGCCTGCTCAAAATGTTATCCTGTCCATCCCGTTTTGCAATTAGATGTATTGACAAATACTGATAAATAAACGAGATAGACAAATAAACGAGATAGACGTACTACTAACGGAATTGCCATACTTTAAACCTACTACGGACGTGTTACGACGTGGTGCAGTCGGACATACATTTTATGAAACAATGTGGTTTAAATTGCGTTTTCTAGAATACATATGGCATTGTATCTATGAAGTTAATTGTCCAAGAAACTGGCCATTTTATTATTTTATGTAGAGGGCCAATAAAGATTATTACACATGTAAATGTGTCACGAAAATGTTTAAAAAAAATAAGGTAATTTTGCAATGTTCTAGAGAGGCACGCATTTTCTTGACATAATATAAGAGTTGATTTTGCTCGCCCTGTCTTTCTGAATGGACTTCTCTTTGGAGGCATGATGATCGGAGTTGGTAGATGTGTTCAGCTAGGAGCCCTTAACCGGAAAGAGGACTGGCTACACCGCACTCGGTATTCAGGACGCAAATCCATACGCACTAGGGACGAGATGAGGACGGAGGACGGGTTAAGAATTAGTTGAAACTGGCTTTGGACGTATTGTGAACGAGGCAGAATGAACAGACCGGCTAAGGAGATAAGATGATTATGATTATTATTACGCCAAACTAAGCATAATACTGTGATCACAGCCTGTTTTAGTATAATTTTTATAATGGGGTAGAACAGGATAAAACTACTTTGGTGTAACCGTTACAGTGATAAAGTAGGCATTAGCCTAGACAAGCCTTTCAGTGCAATACAGTTAAAAAAAAATTGGGTTGGGGTGAGGCACACTCAATAGTCCCTCAACTGTCAATATCAAGCAATAATTTTTTTAACTTTCCAACTATTTGTTTCCAACCATTGTGTTCTAGTCAGTCTCTTGTTCTAAGGGAAGGCTGAAGGTCGGAATGGGTCTTCAACAGCCATCTCCACAAATGAAGAACTTTGAAGAACATTTAGACTTTTTATGATTAAAATGATGTGATCAAAATATCCACAACTTTTTAAACCTCTGCTCCCCCCCCTCCTCCTCAGATGAGCCCAACAATTTGGCAAAAGCATATTGATTTGCGCGTTCAAACAATGCATGTTTGTAGTGTTTATAAATGATTCATCTCTTCAATGTACCTTGTTAAGTGTTAAAGTATTGATTTTATTTTTCTCGCTCAGCTCAATAAGAGCTGGAGGCAATAACTTGACAGATGTATGTGTTGAAGTGGCCATATTAAAAGCTATAACCTCCTTGTTGTGTATGTTGGAAATGAAATATGAACCGATCAAATGTTTTGGCAAAAAAAACAAAAGAAACAAGGGGAAAAAGACAGCATTACATACAAAAAGCTTATACAGCTCGATGGAGAATTTCGGGGCAAGCCAAATTCAAACCCATTCAAATTCCCATGGTAGTTGCTTTTGTCCAAACACCTAGCAAATAACCCATCTGTTGTTCATTTATATCAACTTGTATACGGCCGTGTTATGTGTTCCCCCTCGTCTGGGGGAT
Source organism: Muraenolepis orangiensis (assembly GCA_027704905.1). Classification (NCBI taxonomy): domain Eukaryota; kingdom Metazoa; phylum Chordata; class Actinopteri; order Gadiformes; family Muraenolepididae; genus Muraenolepis; species Muraenolepis orangiensis. The sequence continues at coordinate 7,834,412 of CM051009.1, forward strand.
AGAGGGTAGGGTAGCATAAAGCTGACTCAAATAGGATACACTGGCTTTCATCGGAGTAACGAACAAGAAATAGGCGTGGAGTTGGTCAGGGAAGCTCCAAGAGAAGTCGAGAGGTAACTTGGGCCAAAAATAATGAACACAACGGGACTTGCCAAAAAGAAACAAAAAAAAAACTCTACTTAACAAAAGCACAAGGCCAAAGTCTGGCAACAAATACAAAAGGCTGAATACAACAATAATAAACCCGCAGTGGCAACAAACCAAGCTTACGTACGGCTGAGCTAACAAGCAGGCAGGCAGGCTTGCAGGTGTAACCGACAAGGCTTTTGAGCAGGCAGCTGAGCCCTCGTTGGTTAGTGTCTACCAATAAAAATGGTGGGAACTCTGCAACAGACATATTTGTAGTTCTTAAAAGAAAGGACCACACATACATGGCCACTTAACAGAATATATTAAAAAAAAACTGCGAACGATGTGAAAACTAGCGTCGCACTTTTCCTCCATTACCAACTCGTATTTTTGACAACAAGAGAGAGAGAGAGAGAGAGAGCGAGAGAGAGAGAGAGAGAGAGAGAGAGAGAGAGAGAGAGAGAGAGAGAGAGAGAGAGAGAGAGAGAGAGAGAGAGAGAGAGAGAGAGAGAGACTTGACCTTTTACATTTAAGTTGAAGCTAACGCAAAGCATGAGGAATGGTAATTGAGGGCCGACGTACCAGATATCTCAAATTATACACATTTGAAATGATAAAAGCCACTGCCACAAACCACAGTTGTGCCATCATAACTTGTTTTCTAAGATATGTACGCTTAGCCGTCTAGGGGTCCTCGTATAGGCTTGTCCTGTGCACTGAAAACTAAACATTAGACCAACATATCTCACCATCTATATTAGGGGCCCGCCCACAAATCCCACTGTGTATATAAGGCCCCACCCACATACAACACAGCACTGTGTATATAAGACACACACAGACACACAGACAACACAGACCTTCACAGCTGAGCAGGTGAGGAAAGTGCTGTGCAGGCTCCACCCAGGGAAAGGCTGCAGGTCCTGACGGCGTCAGCCCGAGGGTCCTCAAAACATTTGCTGCCCAGCTTAGTGGAGTCCTGCAGTACATCTTCAATCTGAGCATGAGACTGGAGAGGGTCCCTGTGCTGTGGAAGACATCCTGCCTGGTGCCGGTTCCGAAGAAGGCACGTCCAGCACCTCAAACGACTACAGACCGGTGGCGCTGACGTCCCACGTGGCAAAGTCCTTTTGCTTCTTCTTCGGCCCCTGGTCAGATCATCGCTGGACCCTCTTCAGTTTGCCTACCAGCCGAAACTGGGAGTGGAGGATGCCATCATCTTCCTGCTTCATCGTTCCTACGCCCACTTGGACAGACTCGGGAGCACTGTGAGAATCATGTTTTTTGACTTCTCCAGTGTGTTCAACACCATCCGGCCTGCCCTGCTGGGGAGTAAGCTGACGGCGATGAAGGTGGACTCTTCCCTGGTTTCCTGGATTACAGACTATTTGACGGGTCGTCCACAGTTTGATAGACTGCAGGACTGTGTGTCTGACACTGTGGTCAGCAGCACTGGTGCTCCACAGGGAACGGTTCTTTCCCCATTCCTGTTCACCCTTTACACCTCAGACTTCCAGTTCAACTCGGAGTCCTGAATGAATGAATGTATGAATTTTGCAAATAATCAGTCCACCCGGACTACTTTGGAATATAGAAAGCAACCAAGGCAGTCATATCGGTGAATGGTTTTAGCAAAATCAAATCAAATCAAATTCTTGAATCTTGAATTCACTCCAGCAGTATGAATTTCAACCACAATACAAATACTATTGTGGAGTGTGTGTGGTTGGTGGCTGGTTGAAGCAGCCTTACCTAGCCTGAGTTGGACTGATTGCTCTATGGCTGGTGAGGGTGCACACATGTGGGTCATTGTTAATAAAGTAAATCAGCCCACAGGCTCTTCCACGCAATGAAGAGAGCCGTGTTTTCAAGTTAAATTACACATCTGTTCATATATCGGCCATTTAAAGCTTTTCCAGCATGGGGAAAAAAAAACATACACATAGTACCCTTTAATCAATCAACACATACATCCATTTTTTGTGGGTGAGGGAGGTGGGGGGGGGGGGGGGGGGGGGCGAGGGGGGGCGGTGGACGGAAGATCTTCCTGTGTCCCTAAAAAAGTACTCAGGGAAATCAACCGCAAGTGAGTCAGTCCATTAATCATGTCGTGCTAAACCCAAAAGGTCTTCCGGGCCTGCTCCCCACACACGCAAGCACACACACTTAGCACACACACACACACACACACACCCACACCCACACACACACACACACACACACACACACACACACACACACACACACACACACACACACACACACACACACACACACACACACACACACACACACACACACACACATTAGGAAAACATGTCTTATGGTCACCAGATCAGTTTTTCAATGACTTGACCATGTTGTTGCTATTGTACCTGTTTTGTGCATGTGTTCATGTGCATGTGTGTAGATGTTAGTGTGTGTGTGTGTGTGTGTTTGTGTGTGTGTGTGTGTGTGTGTGTGTGTGTGTGTGTGTGTGTGTGTGTTTGTGTGCATGGGTTTGTGTGCATCGGTGTGCATGTATGCCGGTGTGTGGCCATCTGCAGAAGTTCTCGGACGACTCTGCAGTTGTTGGTTGTGTCAGCGAGGGAAACTATGAGGAGTACAGGGGCGTCGTGGACTCCTTCGTTGAGTGGTGTGAGCTGAACCACATGCAGCTCAACACAGACAAGACGAAGGAGATGGTGGTGGACTTCCGCAGGAGGAAATCTACCCCCACACCCATTTCCATCAAGGGTGTGTCCGCAGAAGTTGTTCAGGAATAGAAATACCTGGGAGTTCATCTGGACAACAAACTGGTCTGGGCCAAGAACTCTGAGGCTGTGTACAAGAAGGGCCAGAGCCATCTCTACTTCCTGCGGAGGCTCCGGTCCTTCAACGTTTGTAACACGATGCTGAAGATGTTCTACCAGTCGGTAGCCAGTGCCATCTTCTCCAGTGTCGTGTGCTGGGGAAGAAGGTTGAGGTCAGCAGACGCCAACAAGATCAGCAGGATCGTCAGGAAGGCTGGCGCTGTCCTGGGGTCCAGCTGGACTCCTTGTTGGTGGTGTCTGAGAGGAGGATGCTGCGCAAGCTGCGTAGTATCCTTGACAACAACTCTCACCCTCTCCATCAGGTGCTGACCTCATACAGAAGCACCTTCAGCAACAGACTAATTACACCCAGGTGTACCACAGAACGCCACAGGAAGTCCTTTCTTCCTGTGGCCATCAGTCTCTATAATTGATCTACCTCGGGTCATGAGAGGGACAGTGGAGACTAAGTGACCTGAGGCCAACACACTGTTATTATTATTTTTTTTGGTCAATGCACTGTAAATTATTTCACTGTAATTTTGCACTGTAAATTCAATTTCAATTTCACTTTTCACATGTCACTTTTCAGTATTCCTCTGAGTTATTTATTAGTATTTTATTACTGACAATGTGCACTATACGTATTGTTGTGTATTATATATACCTACGTATTACTGTAATAATACTGTAAATTGTGCAATTCATCTATCAATACATTTAGATTTCATTTAGAGTTCATTTAGTTATATATCCCACATATCCCACCATCTATATAACTGCCCCGCCAACAAATCCCACCGTCTATGTAACCGTCCCGCCCACATTTGCCCTCCCCCGGCTCCTCCTAGCAAAAAAACTGTCGAGGTGTCCTTGAGGAAGACCCTAACCATAACTGCTCCCCGGGCGCTGTATAAATAGCTGACCACTGCTCCTAATACTAGGATGGGTTAAATGCAGAGAAATATTTCAGTGTACTTGACAAATTTGAATAATTATTATTATTATTATTATTTCCCATTGTGCATATAAGGGCCCCGCACACACATCCCACTGTGTATCCCACTGTGTAGACAAAGCTAGTGTTCTTCCCGGCAAAGGGCTATCCGCACCGAGACCTGGCTGTCACCATTGATCATGCTGTGGTGACACCAACTCGGACCGCAAGGAATCTGGGTGTGACCCTATCGTTCTCGGCAAACATTGCATTGGTGACACTCTTTCTCCTCTACAACATCAGGAGGATTCGGCCTTTCCTCAGTGAAAAGGCTGCGCAGGTGCTCATCCAGGCTCTTGTCATCTCCCGGCTGGACTACTGCAACTCCCTCCTTGCTGATGCACCGGCATTTGCAATCAGGCTTCTGGAGCTCATTCAGAAAGCAGCAGCTCGCCTGGTGTTCAACCGACCAAAGTTCTCCAAGCCTTCTCTGGTCTCTATACTTGCTCCCTGTAGCTGCTCGCATCCAGTTCAAGACCTTGGTGCTAGCTTACAAGGCAGGAAAAGGAACAGCTACATCCTACCTCTAGGCAATGGTCAAGCCCTACATCCCCGCCTGTCCACTGTCAGCACTGCAGAGTCATTGCGCATCTTCCACCACAGGCTGAAAACCCATCTCTTCAGGATACACTACCCGGATCCTTCCTCTTAGCGCTAAGTCGCTTATCTACGTAGATTGTTAGGTAGATATTGTTCTAGATGTTGTTATATATTGTTTGCCAACTTATTGTACTTTTACCTGAACTTAGACTTAGACTTAGACTCTTAGTCTTAGAGACTTGTTAGCAATAAAATGCACTTTTGACTTCTAGTGACGAGTTGTTCCCTTACCTTCCTTCCTTCCGCCACTGTGTATACAAGGCTCCGCTCACATATTCCACTGTGTATATAAGACCCCGCCCACATGTCCCACTGTGTATATAAGGCCCCGCCTACATACAACCTGGCACAACCATCATTATAAACCTTATATGCTTCATAAACACTGCCCCATGGGATATGTAGGCGAGGTCCATGTTGATGGTGTTGATGGTGTTGAAGCATGAAACAGCAACAACAACCAAACATCAATGTCGGTGTCATTTATTGTCCTCGATTTGTGTGCACCCTGGCGACCGTTTTGGAAAGACAAAAGCAGAAACTGAACGTATTCACAGAACGTATCAAACCCACCACAGCGCAGGCAGCCCAGACGGCTGTGCTGAAAGTAAACAACAATGACTCTATAAACAACGCTACGTGCAGTGAGCACACACACCGATGGAAAGTGTTGCAGTGTTGCATCTTCTGACATGAGCCTATCTTACTTCTTTGCTGGACTTACTGGACTCATTACCGTTATTGCACTGTACTGCACTGTAGTCATGGTATTTTTGTATATAAACTATTGTATATACAGCACCCACCGGGGAGCAGTGTTAAGGATGATAACTAACATTTGTTTAGGATTGTTATTGTCTCAACCCTGGGAACTCCCTATCCAGTGCTCCTAATGCATGAGCACGAGCAGACTGCAGTTCACTTACCACTGTGAACTGACCCCTCGCTGTAAACCTGTCCAATGTGCGTTTCTTGATCGCCACATTCCTAGAGATGTTAAATCTCTCCCTCCATCATGTGTTTGTGTGTGTGTGTGTGTGTGTGTCTGTTTGTGTGTGTGTGTTTTCATATGTCTGTGTATGCACCAGTGTGCATAAGACTGTTGGTTTCCCCATAGCCTCATACATGTACAGCTGATATACGAAGACCAATGCCTTGTGTTTCATTACAATGACAGTTTTGTGAATGCAATGACCTTGGGCCAACGTACAGAACGGCTGCAAGGGCCACTAAGTGTGTATGTATGTATGTTGTACGTACGTGCATGTACTTTTGTTTTTGCATAGCTGTGTGTGTATGTGTGTGTGTGTGTGTGTGTGTGCGTGCGTATGCATGTGTGCGTGCGTGCGTGTTTGGTGGTGTTGCCGTGATAACCCTCAAGGCTTCAGGAGGTGGGTATCAGCATGGTTGAACATACTGTGTGTCACTCAGTCGTTACGATTGTCTCAAATCTAATATGATTATATACAGAGTACATACAGTGCTACATTTGTGCTGGATCCTTCCGGAACAGGAAGAAGACACTGGAACCTGTAGGTTTTAAACTGACTGTGTTCCGGTACCTATGTGTGCGGATACGGTACATATTGAGGGACGAAACCAAAAATAACATTAAATATAGATTTAAAATATAAAATGTCAATTTATACACAGATATTGTATATATAATTTGACGGTATTGTTTTGGAGATTCATACTGCGGGAGGGAATGCGGAGTAAGCATTCCTATGTACTTTTTCAAGCTATTTCACATTCTCTATTTGTTTAAAGTTATTCTTAAAAAGTCAGCAAATGTCGGTACAAGCGATTGAAAAGCACCAGTAAGAGTTTGAAGAAATTTTGCAAATAATCAGTCCACCCGGACTACTTTGGACAATAGAAAGCAACCAAGGCAGTCATATCGGTGAATGGTTTTAGCAAAATCAAATCAAATCAAATTCTTGAATCTTGATCTGATTCACTCCAGCAGTATGAATTTCAACCACAATACAAATACTATTGTGGAGTGTGTGTGGTTGGTGGCTGGTTGAAGCAGCCTTACCTAGCCTGAGTTGGACTGATTGCTCTATGGCTGGTGAGGGTGCACACATGTGGGTCATTGTTAATAAAGTAAATCAGCCCACAGGCTCTTCCACGCAATGAAGAGAGCCGTGTTTTCAAGTTAAATTACACATCTGTTCATATATCGGCCATTTAAAGCTTTTCCAGCATGGGGAAAAAAAAACATACACATAGTACCCTTTAATCAATCAACACATACATCCATTTTTTGTGGGTGAGGGAGGGGTGGGGGGGGGGGGGGGGGGGGGGGGCGAGGGGGGGCGGTGGACGGAAGATCTTCCTGTGTCCCTAAAAAAGTACTCAGGGAAATCAACCGCAAGTGAGTCAGTCCATTAATCATGTCGTGCTAAACCCAAAAGGTCTTCCGGGCCTGCTCCCCACACACGCAAGCACACACACTTAGCACACACACACACACACACACACACACACACCCACACCCACACACACACACACACCACACACACACACACACACACACACACACACACACACACACACACACACACACACACACACACACACACACACACACACACACACACACACACACACACATTAGGAAAACATGTCTTATGGTCACCAGATCAGTTTTTCAATGACTTGACCATGTTGTTGCTATTGTACCTGTTTTGTGCATGTGTTCATGTGCATGTGTGTAGATGTTAGTGTGTGTGTGTGTGTGTGTTTGTGTGTGTGTGTGTGTGTGTGTGTGTGTGTGTGTGTGTGTGTGTGTGTGTGTTTGTGTGCATGGGTTTGTGTGCATCGGTGTGCATGTATGCCGGTGTGTGGGCAAGTATGTGGTATGTATGTAAGTGTGTGTTATGTGTGCATGCGTACACACACAAACGCCCCCAACAAAATACATGCACACCCCCCCCCCCCCCCACAATCACAGCACACAAACACACATATATACATGCAAACACACGTCCATGATACACAGCTTGGCCTAACCCTTACCCACACGTCCTCAGTCCATCAAGGCTCTCATCCATTTGGACGCCGACAAAAGGTCAGTCCGGTGACGAGAAGCATGGGTGTGTGTGTGTGTGTGTGTGTGTTTTTTTCCCCCATCAATTTAGTCACCGCAAGACTCTCTGCAACGAGTTTGAGTAGATAATCAGGAGTGAAAGACCGTAATGGACAGCAACTGGTGGCTTTTCATTCAATATGTTTATTTGATGAATTGCCAGAAGGACTCTCTCAGAAAAGGAAAAAAACACTCCCGCCAGTCCTGAATAACACACACAGCAGCAGGCACATGCAAATTCATACGCACAACAAACACAGAGACCTAGACTCCGATTCTATTCAAGGGCTTTTATGCTTTTCCACATTTCAGTTACAATTGGTGTGCTGGGGGAAAGGAGGGAAAAGCGCTGTAATTGTAGGTACGAACATCTGAATGAAATACGAACACGAAACACAACGAAAAAAGACATGGGTGTCTTTTTCTTAAACTTACCTTAACCCCTACTTCAGCTCCTTAACCACATCCATCTGAATTCACTGAACGTCGCTTCGGGCTAAATGCGTCATAAGCGACTTCCTCGGCGACGCCCGACACCCATGTCCGAACATGTCGAAAAGCTGCCATCAAAGGGCCGCGTGATTAGTGGAGAGCCCCCCCCCCCCCCCCATCATCCCTCCCCCCTCACCCGCTGTCTGTGAAGGTTATCGGAATGTATTGATCCCCCCCCCCCCCCGCCTCCCTCCCACCTCTCGTGACAGCAAGTCTCCGTCCACCGATCAGTGGGGAGATCTGCTCGGTACGCCGCTTCCCGCCGATGGACTTGATTAGCCGCTTTTTGATCAATCGCTTTGACAACAGTTAATGTGTGTGTGTGTGTGTGTGTGTGTGTGTGTGTGTGTGTGTGTGTGTGTGTGTGTGTGTGTGTGTGTGTGTGTGTGTGTGTGTGTGTGTGTGTGTGTGTGTGTGTGTGTGTGTGTGTGTGTGTGTGTGTGTGTGTGTGTGTGTGTGTGTGTGTGTAAAAAAAAAGAAGAAAAACATTTACAGGGAAGTAGCGGCAGCGGGATTTATTGTGGAGAAATGGTGTTTGCTCCCCTGGTGTGATTTTTATCACACACACACACACACA
>CM051009.1:7850592-7888092 GCA_027704905.1 Muraenolepis orangiensis
GGGTAGTTTATAGTATATAGTATAGCATATCGTAGGTAGTATATAGTGTTGTTTATAGTAAAGCATTGTTAAGTATAGTATAGTACTGTATAGTTTAGTATAGTATAGTATTGCTGAAATTCATACTGTGGGAGGGAATGAGGAGTAAGCATTCCATTGTACTTACATGTCAGAGGATTTAAAGCAATCATGAAAGGTACTGGGTTTGATTCCCATCAACATCACCCCCTAACCGACCTGACATATATCGGAATACATATCCGAAGTTTGGATCCAATAACGGTACAACATTTATGCGAGCAGGTTTTTGGAAACTCAAAATTCCTCGCATTTTGTCTCGCAACCACATAAGAATATATACGTGTGTGTTGTTAGCAAACGTGTTGTACATCACCATGTCATTTTGTACACCTTACAAAAAAACAACACACATAGAACTTATTAGAACATCCAGCACAGTGAGCCGTAAATGCTGTCAACTGCAGCTTTAGGGCCGGAATCGAAAGTTTTCCAGAGATGCTTCAATTAGTTGCGGGGGTTGCCTAGCAACCTCATACTGTTTCCCTCCCAATCATTTTTTTCCCCGCTTAACATAATCCCCTGTTCTTCTTCTTGTGCCGCCAGGATTATTATTATTAATGCATTTATACTTTTTGTTAATGGTTTCCTAAATATAGTAAAGTCATCTGAGGACGTGAGAGCTCTCTTGTCTTTCTCTCTGTCTCGCACATTACCAGCTAGCATGTGTGTTTCGCGTTTGTCTGGCTCTGCCGATTTCTGCTGAAAATATACAATAACAAAAAAATAAACATTGCTTGGCGTACAGAGTCACGGTTTGTTTGTAGTGCCAGAGAGCAGCCTGGCATAGTCAGGCAGATAGATCAGCTCTCCACACACAAGCAAGGGGCCACTTTGTGAAGCCACGACGGCCCCTCATTAAACACCGTCTGCGACCCAGAAGAACTGAGTTTGTCCCACGCGGTAGAGGAATCGCCGGTGCTTCTGCATTCAGCAATGACTAATCAGACCGCAGTGTTATCAGAGTGTTTCCCGGCCGTCTACCGTCTAGGGGTACATTCTGTACTACTTGTGTAGAGTTACATGGAACGGTAGGTTCTTGTATTTCTAGTACACATATGTACACATCTGATGGAGCTATTTGTTATGTGTTTATTTCTGTCTGTATTTCTGTCTGTCTGTCTTTCTGTCTGTCTTTGTATGAATGTATGTATGTATGTATTTATGTATGTATGTATGTATGTATGTATGTATTATGTATGTATGTATGTATGTATGTATGTATGTATGTATGTATGTATGTATGTATGTATGTATGTATCTATCTATCTATCTATCTATCTATCTATCTATCTATCTATCTATCTATCCATCTATATAACTAGATTAGATTAGATTAGATTAGATTCAAATGTATTGTCATTGCACAGCACAAGTACAGTACAGCATTAAATGGGATATGAGCAAAATAATAGGTATAAATATATACAGGTAAGTGAGTATTTAACAGTATGCTGTGATTGAAAACAGGATAAATATATATAAATGTAAATGTATATACAAGTGAGCATATATAAATGTATATATAGGAGTAGGAGCAGTTCTATCAAAATATTTAAATATATATACGTATATGTATGGCAGGTACAGCAACCAGGTATCTTATTAATACATATGTAAACTATAGAGAGGTAGGTAGTTGTGATACAGTTAGTTTTTACAGTTTTTATTTTATTTTTATTTATTTTTTACAGTTAGTCAAAGACATTGGTGGTGATTATTATAGGTGTTGAGCAGAGCTGTGGGGCGGGGGCCGGGGGAGGCAGCGAGGGGCTAATAGAACGCCGCTTCGAGGTGCCTGAGGTGTGACTTTGGGATCCTCCACAGACACGACAACGTGGAACTGTGGAAGAATGGCTGGATAAATAAAATCACAAAGAATAGACATTTAGTTGTTATGTACTACATACATGCACTTTTGACTTCTGGTTACAAGTTGTTCTCTAACCTACCTTTGTTTAACTCACTATTGTAAGTCGCTTTGGACAAAACCGTCTGCTAAATGACTGTAATGAAAATGAAAATGTCAAACTGTTCTTTGGCTCTTAGCGACCTCTCCGTTGTGTGTCTCTTAGCTTTGCTGGGGCTTGTCTTTAAAAAGAAGAACAGGGGACCCCCTGCTGACAGTCAGTCGTGCAAGAGGTGTGTTTGCTTGTGTGTGTGTGTGTGCGTGTGTGTGTGTGTGTGTGTGTGTGTGAGCAAGGGAGGGGGGTCCTAGATTGCTCTGCATGGGTTCCCTTTGATGAGGCACCGAAGTAGGTCTTGTTATCGGTGCCCCAGTGATGTACTCTTTATAGATATCCACACACACACACACACACACACACACACACACACACACACACACACACACACACACACACACACACACACACACACACACACACACACACACACACACACACACACAAACCCCTCCCCCCCCACCAGCTCTGCCGAGAGACTGTCTTTGACGTGATCGTTTGGCAAGGTGCGTGTGTATGTGTGTGTGTGTGTGTGTGTGTAGTGGAATGGTAAGTGGTCATGCATAATTAATGACATAAGTGGCCATGGCTTGTCTTGAGATTGGTGACATAGTTCGCAGGGACAGCACTTGTCTTTCTTTAGTGGTAGTAGGACAAAACACATACATATACAAATGTTTTTTCAGGCTTGATTTCACAAGTTTAATTTCTTTCTATATCTCTTCTCGATCTGGGTCGAGAAAACCGTTTTTCATTCTCTCTCTCTCTCTCTCTCTCTCTCTCTCTCTCTCTCTCTCTCTCTCTCTCTCCTCTCTCTCTCTCTCTCTCCTCTCTCTCTCTCTCTCTCTCTTTTCGTACCACTGCTATGCTGACGACACCAAACTGGTCTTGTCGTTTCCCCCCTCGGACACGCAAGCGGCATTTGACATCAGGCCCCTGGAGCTCTTCAACCGACCCAAGATCTCCCACACATCTACCCTCCGTCGTTTCCTCTACACTGGCTACCTGTAGCTGCTCGCATCCAGTTCAAGACCTTGGTGCTAGCCTACAAGGCAGTAAAATGAAGTGCTCTAGCCTACCTCAAGGCAATGGTCAAGCCCTACATCCCAACCCGTCCACTTCGCTTCTTCGGGCCGTCTGCTTGCCCCCTCGCTTAGGGGCCCTTGTGGCCGATCTACGCGGTCACGGCTCTTCTCTATCCTATCCTCATCTCCGACTGTAGAGTCATTGCCCATCTTCCACCGCAGGCTGAAAACCCATCTCTTCAGGACACACTACCCGGATCCTTCCTCGTAGCGCTAAGTCGATTATGTAAGTAGATTAGATATTATATATTGTAAAATTATATTATATATGTATATATATATATATATATATATCTATATATATATATATGCATGCTGCTAGAGGCGTTTTGCGGATGTTTAGTCTCTAGTGATGGAAGACGAATGAGGAAAAACATTTTAGTCTTACAGAAAAACATCTGAATATCAGACCAGGGATTCAAACTCGGTGACTCGCTGTTGAACTCAGTAACTCGCTGTTGGCTGGCAGCGCGTTCCACCCGGCCGCTGCACTGCTTGCCTTTGCCTCGCCTTTGTTCACCGTATAGTTGTACCTTTTTTCCCTGTTTTCTCTTTCTGTTCAAATTGAATTTGAGGAAAGGGCTCAGAGGGGAAACAAATCCATACGGCGAGGTTGCTGCATCATTCGGTCGCCACCTAGCCATGCTAGGCGAAACCAAATCAATAGTTCGGGTTGCTAATCCAATAGGGTCAACAGCAGCACTTATCAATAATTTAATATCATTCTGTTATTTGCTGCCCACATTATTATTTTCCCCCGGTTGGTTGTTCTTATTTCATATTTCATAATTTATGACATGATCATTTAACAATTAAATGATTTATTGGCTTAAGGCTACACAGCTACAATAGTGGTGTACCGTCTGTTGCTCCAGACAAAAAACTCAGTGGCAAGGACACAACATTATAAAACGCAATAACATGAGAGGTCTGCATAGTCGCAGCCTGCTATTTACACTTTCAGCATTTCTACCTTACTACTTTACTACTTTTTCCAAAGCGACTTACTGAGATTGCATGTATTTGTGTTTTATTCATTTATGTTTGTTTTGTTTTAGACGCATGCCATTCATGTGCAGTAAAGTAGCCGTATCTTGTTTAATTTACCCTTAAAGGTAGTACTATATACTTATAGTATGCATACTATATCTAGTATGTGTTATGTCTTAGAAGCAGGTAATTCATAAGAAGGTGAGGTAGGTGAGGTACCTTGCTCAAGGACGTCGACAGGTTAGATCGTGTACATTAGTATTGCACTATACGTATTGTTGTATATTGTATATACCTACGTATTACTGTAATAACACTGTAAATTGTGCAATTCATCTGTCAATACATTTAGATTTCATTTAGATTTCATTTAGTTATATTTTGTTTATACTAGTTTAGTTTAGTTTGTTGTTATTTCGTTTTTAGGTATTAGTATATGTTGTGTGCATTTCTTCCCCCTGTTTCAACTGTTGCACCTTAATTTCCCTCGGGAAATTATTCGGGATAAATAAAGTCTCTTGAATCTTGAATCTTGAATCTAGGCTTTCGAACCCAGAACCGTTTGGGCCTGAGTAGTCTTAACATTCTGAGCAGCAGCTATCTCACCAAGAACCCCCCCCCTCCCATGGTTGGTGCGAAAGACATGACCATAATACTTTCCCCTTCCCAGAATCCACCACCTGCACCAGCACCGCCACCTCCTCTGCTCTCCCGCTACTCTGAGCCGCCCTGCCGCAAGCAGATGTGCGTTGGTTCCCGGGTGCAGCAGGACTCCTCTCTGCCAAAGCTGCTACGCTGCGCTAACGGATATAATGATGGATACCAAGCCCCGACAGAAGGTCACACGTGCGCCTCCATCAGTCTCATCATTCCGATGGAAATCCCCGCAAGTGCTCCCCCTTCGCCCCCTTTTACAGATGGAGGTCAAGCCGTACGTGGTGCTGCTTCAATGGGGGTGTTTATAATCTGGGATGCAGCAGCAGTTCTACGATGCTAGCTGAACTTCTGGGGCACCCCAAAAAAGGGAAAAGGGCGGAGTTACGCCTTGTTTCCTGTTTTGACGGAGATATTCTACAGAAGAGAAACAAATTTGCGCGAGTGGTTGAGGCTTTCAGAAAGACCCTAAACTTTTGAATTTTTTATATTTTTTGGAATTGCATTTGTGCTAATTTCCCTCCTAATATAATTAATATCCCCCTCAACTCATCCTACAGGGTGAACAGTGTGCAGAAGTTGCTGGTGTAAGCCTCTTTGCCCATTCCTTTGGGGCAAACAGCCTAAATGGCTCTTCGATGCTAGGCTACATTTACTTTAAGATAGATTATTAAAGCTAAGAAACCTTAACAAAACAGCTACTACATATATATGGAGGGGCCACAGAAATGTCATGGAAATCAAGACGTTATTTATTATACAGTATTTTCAGTTTTGAGTTTGAGTTCAAGTGGATGTGGATGTTGTAACTTCATTCATATTAATGTTGCATCTCTCGATCAGTGATTAGTCAAGGGTTTTCACTGAGGCAAATTAACTCTAATATTTGAATAATTAGAAGGAAAAGTTTCAAACTAGCAGAAATATTGCTCTTAGGGGTGAGGAATGGCTTTCTTTTTGCAGACTTCCAAAATGTGCAATATGTTTTGAATAAAAACGTCTTGAATGGCAAACATATATTTGATCTTAGATATCGTATTTCTACTAACTGTGTGTGTGTGTTTGTGTGTGTGTATGGCAAAATATATTTAATCTTAGATATCGTATTTCTACTAACTGTGTGTGTGTGTGTGTGTGTGTGTGTGTGTGTGTGTGTGTGTGTGTGTGTGTGTGTGTGTGTGTGTGTGTGTGTGTGTGTGTGTGTGTGTGTGTGTGTGTGTGTGTGTGTGTGTGTGTGTGTGTGTGTGTGTGTGTGTGTGTGTGTTTGTGTGTGTGTATGGATGGGTATAAGCAGCCTCGCCTGGCCCCAGTCAGTCTGATTAGTCTCTGGGGCTGCCTGGTGATGCTGGGCACCCATGGTGCATCAGAGTATTCAAAGCCCACAGCTATTATCATCACCACACACACTCAGAGAGAGAGAGAGAGAGAGAGAGAGAGAGAGAGAGAGAGAGAGAGAGAGAGAGAGAGAGAGAGAGAGAGAGAGAGAGAGAGAGAGAGAGAGAGAGAGAGAGAGAGAGAGAGAGAGAGAGAGAGAGAGTGCATGGATGTGTCCCTACGTAAGTACATATAGCCAAACTCTCCAGTATGACCTTCTCTCTGTGTCTTGACAGTCAGAGGAGCCCAGAAAAGCCCTCCTTAGGTGGCTTGTGGCAGGTTTCGCCGCTGCATACTGTAATCAAACAGGGTCAGTAAAAATGATGTTGTCTGGTCCGGGTTTGAAAAGATCTGGGTTTTCTGGTCCGAAATGGCTCCGGGTTCGATCTATGTATCCTCACGCATGTGTGTGTTCACTCCGGCTTGGTATGCTGCTTTACACCCCGCTTGAAGTGCTGAACGGCTAACAAGTAAACAGTAAGGGGACACCTGTGGAGTGTGTGCCCTGTGGGTTCTTAGTAATCAAGGCCCACAGGTTAAACCAGCCACCACCACACAAACACACTCGGGGAGAGAGCTCTAGCATGTACCAACTGCTCTGTTCTACAAACTACAAACTCTTGCAATGATCCGGATTCCTGATCTCCCTGTCTTTTTCTTCGAGAGGAGCCATTTTTTTAAGTGCTCATGGCAGCGTCAACTGCTACAACTTTCAACTTTCTGTTCAGACTTGTTAGTCGTTCAGACACTTTTATCCAAGGCGACTTGCTGTGAATTCAGACACATGTCCACCTGTAGGCTTATATAGGCGACCCCCCCCCCCCCCCCCATCTGCTCCTTTTGTGACATGAATCAGAATTCCATGAAAGAAAGTGTATTCCTTGTGAGTCACCTCCGTACAAAAGGTGAACCGTAAGGTGGACATGGGCTGTAAAAAAAAGACGTTTGATCAAAATGTACCGTGCCCATACCGTCAATAAATATTCATACATAGAGGGGGTTGTGTCAAAGCAGAGGAAGAAAATCTAGAAACAGTGCCATGACTGTAGTTATTTTGAAGATTCTCATTACTACTTTTCAACTTTCAAAAACAAGCAGGGAAAATCAAACCCCTCACAAACAGAATTTCTAAAAGGGTGAGTAAACACCCCATTTAGCAGTAGAACTTCCAACTACCACTTTTCAAAATATGCTATCTGAGCAGTCGTGACAGTCCTAAAGGTTTGAGACTAAATATGACAAATCGGGTTCCTTGCATGTCAGAGTGCAAATGACTTTTTGGTCGTAAGTCGCAGAATTTCCCCCTTTGGATATTTTTTTAAACTTTAGTGAAGTGTGAAACATAATCAGAACCGCATGATTCAACAAAGTGTATTGATCTTCATTGATTTATACTTTTATTTTTGCTTACAATTATTAGTTAACACTACTTCAAGTCCACAATATCCCAGGCTGTTACCGTCAGGCAGGCGATACCGCAGTATCAAGTGCCGTACAAATAGGCTTAGAGATAGCTTCCACAGTCAGGCCATCAGGCTGCTGAACAAGGGCGTATTGCATACAACAATGTATATTTTATTACATTGATTTATATATACATATTGCTCTTTTCTGTGCCGATATTTTGCATTTTATAAATTGCATTTTTATTTTTTATTCTATTTTTATCTTATCTTATTTTAACTGTTGTCTGTCGTCGGGTTTTGCACATAAGATTTTCACATCACTGCTTTATACTTGTGTAAACTGTGAAGTGACAATAAACTTGACTTGACTTGACTTGACAATAGCGGTCGGGAAATTCAGGCAATCATATGCAATACTCAATATATCAACCAATAATATTGGAAGAACAATATATAAATACAGATATTTAGGATTTTTGATATTTTTGGTATATTTTTACGATCTTCATTTAAGAATTTCGTATTTAAAAATCGTTGTGTTTTTGAAGTGTTGTGCCTTGTTTTTATTGTCTTTATAGCTCTAGCACAAATTGTTTTCCAAACAAAGTGTGAACTATTTTCATACTTTTTGTGAAAATACACCTGTGCCACACAAGGTTGTACCTCCCTATCGGATAGGTGCAACAAGAGTGTTTTTTTCTTAATTGGGCACAGAGAGATGCTCTGGTGTGGAGACAATTCGGCATAGAAATGAATTAAAGGATTACCACAATGTGTCGGAAAGAGAGACGGAGAGGGCGGGTCAAAGAGACAGAGAAACGGGTATAGTGAGATGGATGCTTTTAATGTTCATTTTTATTGTGTATAGTATTTTTATAGTATTGTGTTCTAGAAGTTCATTCTGCGGGAGGAAATGGGGAGTCACCATTCCATTGTACTTGTTGCAAATGGCAAATAAAAATCTTGAATCTTGAATCTGGAAACTGGAGGCATCCTGACACCTCCAATAAAGTTAAACCGGGGAACAAGAAAGTGTGTAGTGGTTAGAGGCGCTCCGCTCCCAGTCACAAAGTTACCGGGTTCGATTCCCAGATGACTGCGACATCTACGTGTAGGCATCCTTGAGGTTAAGATGTCCAAACCCTGATGAGTCAAAATTCACACACAAAAGTTGCTTTGGATTACAAACAAAATAGTGCATAGTTAGTTAATGAGTGGAATATAGGGAATCCGTATTCAATGTTGTTCGGGGCAAGTCGCCGAGACCAGAGTGTCAACACGCCACAAGAGACGTGCACAGCAGGGGTTCTCTACACAGTGTTCATATCACATATTTATCAATGGAATTTCTCTCTTTCCTCTTCGGTACGGGCGGAGCGGTACTAAACGGACTGTCCCTTTTGCGAGGGGGAGATGAATGGCGAAGCATGACTGCCATCTTTAGTTAAAAAATAAATCAACGACGGGATGTAAATTATCTTTATTTATTTAGTGTTGTGGATTTTCCAAAAATGGCTAAATAAAAGCTTTGTTGAAGGTGATAGTTTCTATATATGTGTATATAACTAGGAATAAATATGTATATATATGAATATTTATATATATGAATATATGGAAAACCCTAACATAACTAGCCGTGAAATCCCATCCAACCACAATGCCGATTGGAAAGCATGATCAAGGTTTTAACTGTAGAAATGCAGAAATACAGAACTACAGCGTATCCCATTGTCCTATGAAGCCAGGTGAAAAAAAAGCTCCAGCTAAATAGTCGAAATGCAACTCTTTCAAAATGGCCCCACTCTCTCTCTCTCTTTCCATATATAAATATATATTTATACGACGAGTGTACCCAAAGCTCTGTATATATCGCAGAGTGCCGAACGCCAACCGATCCATCCGGCCCGATGGACTAATTCTGTAACACATGGCCATCATAAAACCATCACTTGTGGCCTCTACTTGCTTCCCGGGACGGAGGATGGAGAGAATCAATCGCTGCCTTTATCGCCACCCCACAACCCCCCCCCACCCCCCTCCCCACACACACACCCCTTCCCTTTCCCCCTCTACCCCCCCCCCCCCCCCATCCTTTTATGTAGTTCATTCTGCGATTACATTGGTCGATTTGTCCTTCCCCCCCACCCCTCCTTCCACCCCCCACCCGTTGTCTTGTTCCCATGGGCCTCCTGGGTGCCGGTCGCATGGCCGTCATTACAGATGGCTTCCGTCGGGTCCCACCGCCGCTACCGCCACCGCCACAGCCCACCCTCCCCGGTGATGGATCTCAACCCGTTCAAAGAATCATTTGGAAACTGTCTGTTGGAAGGGGTGTGGAGAGGAGAGGAGGAGGGGGGAGAGTAGGAGAGATGAGGTGATCTCTCTCTCTCTCTCTCTCTCTCTCTCTCTCTCTCTCTCTCTCTCTCTCTCTCTCTCTCTCTCTCTCTCTCTCTCTCTCTCTCTCTCTCTCTCTCTCTCTCTCTCTCTCTCTCTCTATACCGCCTATGGGTCAAGACCTCGGTTCGGACACTGTGTCTGTGTGTGTCTCATTTCCTTCTTCTCTCCCCTCCTCTCTATCTCTCATTTGTTCTATCCCCCCCCTTCCCCCATCTGATCTCTGGAGACCGGGTCTTTGTAGAGAGTAAGAGAAAGAACGAGAGAGAGAAGAGGGCTGATGGATGCTCCACGTCTCAGAACTACAAGGGTAAAGCATCGCTGTGGTTCGTGGGAAGGCAACCAGAGATGAACTTTAAATGGTCTAGTACATGGAGAGGGTTGTTCTTGTAGTCTCACAGATCTAATTTACTCAGGGTACCTCTGCCCCCAATCACTAGCTTTCTCTCCCCCATCCTCTCTCTCTCTCCCTCTCTCTCTCTCTCTGTCTCTATCTCCTCTCCCATATCCTCCTCCCTATCTCTCCTCTTACCCTCTCTCCTCTCCCCCCACTCTCTCTATCCACCATGTATTTTTCTCCTAACTCTCCTCCCTCTCTCCTTATTATCTCCTCACCTCTTCTCTCTCTTTTTATCTCTCTCTCTCCCCTCTCACCCTGTGTATATGGAAGAGTAATAGAGTTTCTTGTAATTCATATGGAATAAGTGCTTTTCTGTCATTCTGACTGGCTCTCATCGCCATATCCTTGGAGATGTAGATTACATTACATTACATTACAGTCATTTAGAAGACGCTTTATCCAAAGCGACTTACAATAGTGTGTTTCAACAAAGGGAAGGTAAGAGAACAACGTCAAAAGTGCATTTCATTTCTAACAAGTCTCCAATAACTGAACCAGTGCTCAGGTAGAAGTACAATAATTCAGGCAAAAGTGTAAGGGAAAAAGTACAATAAGTTGGCAAACAATATGCAACAATATCTAGAACAATATATACCCATTTATAATATGTAATCTACTTTTGACTGACTTAATTGACGCTACGAGGAAGGATCCGGGAAGTGTGTCCTGAAGAGATGGGTTTTCAGCCTGCGGCGGAAGATGGGGAGTGACTCTGCAGTCGTGACCTCCGTGGGGAGTTTGTTCCACCAAATTGGGCCCGGGACGGAGAAGAGCCGTGACCGCGTAGATCGGCCAAACGGGGCCCTTAAGTGAGGGGGCAAGCAGACGGCCCGAAGAAGCCGAGCGAAGTGGATGGGTTGGGATATAGGCCTTGACCATTGCCTGGAGGTAGGACGGAGCAGTACCTTTTACTGCCTTGTAGGCTAGCACCAAGGTCTTGAACTGGACAGGTAGCCAGTGTAGAGTCCGAAGGAGGGTAGATGTGTGGGAGTATTTGGGGCGGTTGAACACCAGGCGAGCTGCAGCTTTCTGAATGAGCTCCAGGGGCCTGATGGCAAATGCAAGCAAGGAGGGAGTTGCAGTAGTCCAGCCGGGAGATGACAAGAGCCTGGATGAGCACCTGCGCAGCCTTTTCAGCCGAAAAGGCCGAATCCTCCTGATGTTGTAGAGGAGGAATGTGTTTTAGAAATTCATACTGCGGGAGGGAATGGGTAGTGAGCATTCCATTGTACTTGTTGCATATGGCAAATCTGGAATCTAAAGAGGATTCAATCAGATTTTGATTTAGTTTAAGATAACACAAACCCCACAAACTCAAACCAACAATAAAAAACATTTATTTCATTATTTAAATTGCCCTCGAGTGGCCCTTGTGGCACATCGGTTGAAAGAGCCGCCCTGCGTCTCTCCCCCAAACCCCCAAAGCCTGTGTGCACGAGACCTGCTGAAGTGGTTTTGTGAATAGTAATAATACCTTTTGTACGGCTATAGCTCCGGAGACAAGGGTCAGGCGACAGGGGACAGGGGACGGGTGTGGCGGCTTTTTGTGACATTTTATATTTACATATATATATATATATTTTATAATCCTGCGCCCAATGTTGTCTCCTAAAAATAACAGCATATGGTGGCAAGCTGTGATGTTTGCCCAAGGATCACTTGATAACCAAATGCATAAATAGTGGTAAGGCTATAGAGAGGTTATAGAGGTTAAGCTGTTGTTCATGTGGAGGGGCAGGGGCGACGACAGGGCTAGGCTATGCAGGGCCCGCGTGCTAGTAGCAGCAGCAGCGCCCGCGTGCTAGTAGCAGCAGCAGCGCCCGCGTGCTAGTAGCAGCAGCAGCGCCCGCGTGCTAGTAGTAGCAGTAGCAGCAGCGCCCGCGTGCTAGTAGCAGCAGCAGCGCCCGCGTGCTAGTAGCAGCAGCAGTGCCCGCGTTCAAGGAGGGCTACCCCCTAATACAGTGGTTAGACTTTGCTAATATAATTGAAAACAACATATGCGCAAATGGACATGTAGAAATGCATTCAAGAATAATTGAAAAAAAAAAAACAGAGGATTAAGCCAATGACAAGGAGGCAATATGACAAACACATTCACACACATACACATCGAGAGGAGGGCTTTCACAAAAGTCAAGTCAGTCTGCGTCTTTTTCAGTGCACTCGTTTGATGTCCACTTCACACTTATCCTGTGACCTTATCGCACACACACACACACACACACACACACACACACACACACACACACACACACACACAGACACACACACACACACACACACACACACACACACACAAACACACACACACCAATCCCTTCCTTATGGTACTTCTTAATGGTCCAGGTGGTATTTATCTATATTGGATATAGGGCTGCTCTTTCACCAGGCTCTCAGGGGCTCTTTGAGTGCCCCTGAGAGCGTGTGGACAGAAGAGCACCATGGTGTGTACTGGCTATTCACACATCATGCATTTTGTTACCCGCGAGTCCTGTGTTTTCATGAGTCCTAATGCTGACCTCTAGCGCTAATGTTAGCGTAAGCGCTAAGTTTAACGTAGCGCATGCGGTCGCTGATGTAGTGTCGACATTTATTTTAAGCTACTTAAATTCTATATTGACATTTTTCTTTTTGTGTAGCTTGTTGTGTCTTTTCCATTTACAACACAGTTAAGATTGAATCCTGACTCAATACTTGTCTCATTTATATTCTATAGTATATAACATTTCCTAATTAATAGGAAATTTAATAACTATATAATAATTACTGCCAGGGGCGGCAGGAGCTCAGTCTGTTGGGGTTTGGGAACCGGAAGGTTGCCGGTTCAAGTCCTCAAAACACCATGAGCAAGGCACCCCTACACTGCTCTCCGGGCACTGTATATACAACAGCTCCTAATACAAGGATGGGTTAAATGCAGAGAAACAAATTTCACTGTGTGTACAGTACATGTATGCAACCAATGAAGAGGATTTAATCCTCTAAATGTAAATTTAGTAAAGTCTGCATTTATATATAACTTTTCTAACCAGTGCAGCCACTCAAAGCGCTTTACAAGTCATATGTCACACTCACCCAGTCATACCCACATTCATCCACTGACGGCAGAGTCAGCCGTGCAAGGCGCCCGCCAGCATGTTGGCAGTAGTAAGGGGTTTGGGTGTCTTGCTCAGGGACACCTGGACAGTTTTGCTAGGAAGAGCCGGGGGATCAAACGTAAAAATATAAATATAAAATCCTTTTTTCTGACTGTCGCTAGCATACAAATATTTACTCTGGAGTGGCTGGCGGAGTAACCTTGGCTGGTATTTTTGATTTATTGTAAATATATTATTGACTTAAAATTCCGAACCTTCTGGAATATTTACAACCTTGCACTGTTCCGTCAGTGCAATGTTGCAGTTCATGCAACTGCTTTACGGAGCTTGAACTTTGAGCCAACAAAATGTGTCGCTATGTGTTGGTGGTATAACCTTCGACCGCCCCGTTTTAGTCAGCTTTCCATGTGTGGGATTGTATAGAGGTAATTGTTGGATGACGTCTGCAGAATTTTTTCTTACTCAGTGACGAAGGAACCTCAGCTGAGGATCTTCAAGATTCAAGATGTTTTTTTTTACATTTGAATCCTTACTACAAGATACAAGATACAATATACAAGATTTTGATTTACCATTTGTAACAAATACAATGGAATGCTTACTCCCCATTCCCTCCCACAGTAAACATCTCCAAAAACAATACTATAAAAATAATATATAAAATAAAAATTTAAAATAACAAAAAAAGGAAAGCAAAGTAATTAATAGATGGGATGAGTATCTGTTGAATGTGCAAAAATATTTAAAAGCATTTAAAGTGCCAGCAGTGCAGCAGCATCATGAATACAGTGCAGTAGCTGTAATGAGTCCAGAAAGTCCAGCAAAGTATGTAAGTGTAATGTTAATGGCTTGGATGGCTTCCTTGCCTCGTGGTGTTGCCGTACCACACAGTGACGCCACTCGTCAGGATGCTTTCTACGGTGCAACGGTAGAAGTTCACTAGCCACCTCTGGCCTAATCAACTTTTTCTGAGGCACCGCAGAGCATAGACGTGCTGGTATGCCTTCTTCAGCATGACCTCCGTGTTGCGGGTCTACCAGGTCTGCCAGGTCATCGGAAATCTGTAGCCCAAGGAAACGGAAGCAGCTGACGACTTTCAACGGTGTCCCGTCCAGGCTACTGGTGGAGTGGGTGCCCTGGTGACTCCTGAAGTCCACGATGAGCTCCTTAGTCTTGCTGACATTCAGTGCGAGGCTGTTGTCCTCATACTATCCCGTCAGCTGGACCACTTCATCTCTGATGACTGTGGTGTCGTCTGCAAACTTTATTAGATACTAGATTATTGCTGTGCGCGGCAGTACAGTCATGTGTGTACAGCGAGTACAGCTGGGGACTGAGGCAGCAGCCTTGGTTTGCTCTGGTGTTGAGGACCAGAGTGGATGAAATGTCATCCAGTTACAGATGGGGGGCATCCAGAATTAGGTCCCTCAGTTTCAGGACCAACTTGCTGGTGAATGATGGTGTTGAACGCCGCGCTGTAGTCAATGAACAGTAGTCTGACGTAGGTATCCCTCCTGTCTAGGTCCTGCACGGCCGTGTATGAATTTTCTTCAATTAACATATACTATATACTATACTTATACTATAAACACTATACTATATACTATACACAATACAAATAACAATAAAGTGAATGCTAAAAGCATTTTTAAAGTATTGTAAGTGCCAGTAGTGCAGCAGCATCATGAATACAGTGCAGTACAGTGGAAAATAGTGCTGTAATGGTGCCCCTCACACCATAGCGTATGCTGAAACCTTTGAGTAAAAAGGTGTAAAAAATAGTTGAATACGCACCAAAAATCAATTTAGTCAATTAGTAAACTATTCAAGCTATGGGTTGCGTGCAAATTGCGTGTGGGTTGCGTGTGAGTTGCGTGCAGAACTTACGAGTTGCGTCTGAGTTGCGTTCAAATCTTACAAGTTGTGTTTGACCTGCGTACTTGTTGCGTGGTATTTGCGAAAATCGGTCACGTGATAAAAACCTATTGTTATACCAGTAGGTTCATGTAGGGCAAGGCTGCCTACCCCTTTAAGAGAGAGGGGGGCGTGGCGTGTGTGTGTGTGGGAGCGCGAGGTGAATGAGCGAGCGTCTGTGTGTGTCTGGAAGTGAACGGGAGTAGTAGCAATGTACACCTGTCTAGAATAAGTTGTCAATAAATCCAACCCTCTCGGAAGTAAACCCTGTCTGTTCATTAAGTGGGTTATTGAACCCGGAGCCTGTGCTTCGGCCCTGGATGAATATCCCCTGTATTCCTCGACTACGGTCTGGAAGCGAGTCAGGAAAGTTCAACACTATAAAAGTGGAGCTGATTCAGTGTTTCCTTCTGATTTGGTCATCGAAGAGTCAACATGGGGAAAGCTATCAAGCAATCAGATAAAAGTGACCCCAAAACCTGGCCAGATACCTCAAATTTGGACCTGCGTTCATAACTTATAAGTTGCGTGCCTGTTGCGATCGTCTTGCGTGCGTAGCATACCTGTTGCGATCGTGTTGCGTGCGTAACGTACCTGTTGCGTCCCTGTTGCGTTTAAATTGATCGCAGGCATTTGCAGAGAATTATTGAACATGTTCAAAATTTCCGAACTTATTCTGCGTGTGTCTGCGTTCACCTGCGTGCTTGTTGCATACTTCAAACCTATAAAACCTAATAGTTGCGTGTGAGTTACGTTCGGAACATATGACCACAATTTTTTATTCGCAACCATACGCAACCGGTGATCGCTATGGTGTGAGGGCACCATAAATGTTATATGGATGACAATGTTATTCTAGTGGTAGCACTCCTAGCAGTTATGCTGCAGAACCAGCAACCGGATGGTAGGGGGGAAAGTAGATGGTGCCCAGGGTGGTTGTCCTTTGTGATGGAGATCCCTTGGAATGTATTCTTCAGTGGTTTTTGTTTGACTGCTTCGTAATCAGCCTCATTGGTCACATGGTCATGCCTTTTGATGTTGAGCATCACTCTGTAGAAGGATTGATTTGCTGAACCCAGCTGGATACTAAAACTAAATATGTCCCTGTCTTACTTCAAAAACACCACAGTAAATGAATGATAAAGATTTACACCGTATTACATATTTTTTACACTAAACTGCTATTGGCTCTGGATAAATGACTTGATAATAAAAACACGTATTTGGATAAATTATTCACTATTGAGGATTGGAAATACATTATAAGTAAATATATACATTGTATAATCATTCATAATAATAACATAGTATAGTTTATTTATGAAAAATATATACTGTATAGTGAAGACTGTATAGTGAATACAAAACACTCCTCTGCAGCGAGCCTCAACGACTTCCGCCCTGTTGCACTCACCCCCATCTTCATGAAGTGCTTTGAGTGGCTAGTCCTGGCTAACCTCAAATTTGGCCTGTCACCCTTACTGGATATATACCAATTTGCCTACCGTGAGAACAGGCGCACGGAGGACGCCATTTAACACCATCTTCCCCTCCAAGAGGCGCCAGATTGTTTGCCAGAAACGCTTTGGTGCCGACTGAAAGTCCTTCTCCATTACAGACTGTAAACTCTTATGAATTTAAATCACATATTCCTTCTCTTTATGTAACCCTCTAATTCCACATATGGTAATGCACAGAGCAGTGTGGAATAGACACATGTAGTCTGCATGTCACACACACACACACACACACACACACACACACACACACACACACACACACACACACACACACACACACACACACACACACACACAGCACACAACAATCACCCTCAGTATTAGACTTTTTATTTTTTTGCTGTTGGTCTTGGTCCAATCTCTCTGTCTGTTTCTCTCTTGGTTGTATCCTCTCTCTACCTCACTTTTATCCAAAGTGACTTCAAATATTTCATTCAGAAGCCGGTAGGTATATGTTAACACTATCATCAATACAAGACATGTGTTCTTGTATGTTAGTATGTTGAAGAAAGAAAACCTTTTAGTGTGTGTGTGTTTGTGTGTATGTGTGTGTGTTTGTTGTAGCGGTTTCACTTAGCATAGCAACTAGCATCACACAATCTCCTTCCTCACACAACCCTCCCTCCACACCCCCCTTTTCCTAATTTTTGTTCCCCATCCTCCAGAAGCCTCATGCCTAATTTGCCGCGTTACAAATTCCTTTCAAGCGGAGCCACGGGGGCCATATTGACATTGTTTCAGCCCCAGCACACAAAGGTTAACTGATTAATTTGCTCGGTGGTGGCTAGCGCAGAGAGGCTAACCGGGCACAGATAGGTTGATCGTCTCTGTCTCACAGGACAGCAGAACAAACACTGTTGTTAAAGTGCACTTGACTTATTACGACCCCACTTGAAGCTGGGGGCCAAGGGCCTCGACACACTCCTGCAGAGGGAGCCTAGTCAAAGATTAAGGGAGGGGGAGGACTCCTAAAAAGGATGACTCCTTTTTAGAAGTCAACCGAGCATACGATCCACTACTACTCCATGCCCCACTGTTTTAGTTATTTAACAGTTATGTATAAATGTTGATTTATTTAGACAAATGCAGTCACAAATGTGTGTGTGTGTGTGTGTGTGTGTGTGTGTGTGTGTTTGTGTGTGAGAGAGCAAAAAAAAACATCAGACACCAGCCCCTACAGGTTTCCAAAGAAAATCTTCAGGGGTTTTCCCGGTGAAATGTGGCAGGTACACCCTCAGGGTGGCCATGAACACACTGAGTGAGTGTCTCACTCTCGTCTGCTAAAGTTTGAGATTTGTTTTCCCAGCTAGCGTGTTTGAAAATAGTTGGGAACAAAAAAAAGGAAACTTTATCCAAACCAAATAAAAATGAAATGTGAAATATATAAAAGACTGTATAAATGGGTATGGACAAAACAACAACAACAACAACAACACACATTTTTTAATGAATACACTGTTAAATGTAATGTACGTCCCACGATCAACATGACAATGATATTTATTCACTGACCAAATCAACCCATTTAGCTTAAGCTTTGACAAGCTAGTGTTTGACTATAAACACAGCATGAGTCAGCCAAGATGTCCACTGTTGGTGGTCAGTGTTGGTGGCGACATTACTCGTACGATAATGTTGTACGCGTACATTCGGCTCAGTGTCGGTTAAGAGTGGGGGCATTGATTGCGATTGGATTTGATTAAGTAACAAAATCAGTTGGACATATGGACACCATCTGTTAATGTTTACAAGGGTACACTTATTCAAAGTCTCACAGGACCAGTGCAGGTGCAGTGCACCTTATTTACTCTGGATCATTCATCTTATTGTCATATCTATCTATGTATCTATCTGTTCACTATTATGGTTGCAAGGCAAGCAGCTAGACTGATTTAATAGCCTATTGCCTAGTGTGATTGACGCTCCAGATACAGTATTTGATCCTCTAAATGAAATCAGCAGTCTAAGTGGATTCTCCTCATTAAAGTATCACATTATCATCACGTCAACTTAAAACCTAATTCAAACATAATTGAAGGGTTGAGGTGTAGAATTTGCTTTGCTTTGCTGATGCTTGCGTATCTTAGGATAAAATCGCCAGGAGTCAGTTCCATTTTAGCCTCCTGTGATGGAACAGCAGGTGACAGGAATGTTGTCATGTTAAATCACATCTCAACAAACAGCATGCGCAATGTCTGTACACTTTACTAATAATAAACTGAGAATGTTGCTCAATGTAATTTACCTACATACAAATAAAATTAGGAAGACACCTAGTTTAAAGCCATCTTTCGAGACCAAAGAAGTATATAGCCTGCTCCTCACGTGTTTGTTTGTATTCGTCCTTACAGCAACTGAATGGGAAATGATTGGAAATGTGTTTTTTAAGTGTGGTTTTATGTTATCATGGCCAGAGTGGCCGCCAAAGTGCCCAGATATCTCGAACAAATTTGATATGGCCAAAAGTATATTTTTCTCCAATTCAAGTCAAGTCAAGTCAAGTTTATTGTCACTTCACAGTTTACACAAGTATAAAGCAGTGAGTGAAAATCGTCTGTGCAATAACCGACGACAGACAGCAGTTATAAAAATAAGATAAATAAAATAAAAACAGATTAGAATAAAATAAGTGAATACAGTTTGTGGCTGGGGTGGGCATTGTCTTTTATGATGCGTTTGGCCTTGGCCACGCACCACTGGTTGTATATATCCAGGAGTGAGGGGAGCTCACCTCCAACGATATACTGGGCCGTCCACACCACCCTTTGAAGCGCTCTGTGCTCGAGTGCGGTGCAGTCCCGTACCAGGCGGTGATACACCCTGTAATAACACTCTTGATGGTGCCGGTATAGAATGTTCTCAGGATGCGGGGGCCCATGCTGAATTTCCTCAGA
The DNA here is from genome assembly GCA_027704905.1 of Muraenolepis orangiensis. NCBI lineage: Eukaryota > Metazoa > Chordata > Actinopteri > Gadiformes > Muraenolepididae > Muraenolepis > Muraenolepis orangiensis. The sequence goes on from CM051009.1 coordinate 7,870,364, forward strand.
CGCCTGAGGAAATACAGGCGTTGTTGGGCCCTTTTCACCACGTATGTAGTGTGCGTGGACCATGTGAGGTCCTCGGAGATGTGCACGCTGAGGAACTTGAGGCTGCTGACCCTCTCTACTGCAACACCGTCGATGGAGATAGGGCCGTGCTCTCCTCTCTGCTTCCTGTAGTCCACTATCAGCTCCTTGATCTTCTTGATGTTGAGGGCGAGGTTCTCCTGGCACTACTGCTCCAGCGATCCAACCTCCTCCCTGTAGGCTGTCTCGTTGTCGCCGGCGATCAGGCCCATCACTGTCGTGTCGTCAGCAAACTTGATGATGACGTTGGAGATGTCGTGGATGTAGAGGGAGTAGAGGAGAGGGCTCAGCACGCATCCCTGGGGGGCTCCCGTGTTGAGGGTCAGTGGCTCTGAGGTGGTGCTGCCCATCCTCACCACCTGGCGGCGGTCGGACAGGAGGTCCAGTATCCAGCTGCACGTGGATGGGGGCACGCCTAGACCTCTAAGCTTGGTGTCGAGCTTGGCAGGAACTATCGTGTTGAACGCTGAGCTGTAGTCCACAAACAGCATTCGCACATAACAGTACTTTTCCTCCAGGTGGGAAAGGGCAGTGTGGAGGGCCATGGAAATTGTGCCGTCCGTGGATCTGTTTTGACGATATGCAAATTGCCATGGGTCCAGCGTGGCAGGTAACACGGAGCAAATAAAGTCCTTGACCAACCTCTCGAAGCATTTGCTGACAATCAAGGTGAGGGCTACAGGTCTATAGTAATTCAGGCATGTTACCTTGGGTTGTTTAGGGACAGGCATGATGGTGGACATCTTGAAGACCACGGAAACAACAGCTTGGGACAGGGAGAGGTTGAAGATGTCTGCAAAGACTCCAACTGGTCTGCGCATGCTCTGAGGACACGGCCCGGGATGTCGTCGGGGCTTGCCGCCTTACAGATGTTCAACCGCTTGAAGGTCCGGCACACATCCGCCTCCGAGATGTTCAGCAGGCTGGTCTCTCAGGCGGCGCTGGCTTCGGCGGGCTGTCGTTCACATCGAACCGAACAAAAAAATTATTTAGCTCTCCTGGGAGGGAGGAAGAGGAGTTCTCTACACAACTGGTTCTCCCTCTGAAGTTCGTTATCGTCTGTAGCCCCTGCCACAAACCCCTCGTGTTGTGGCTCTTGAATTTCTCCTCCACTCTGTCCTTGTACTCCCGTTTGGCAGTGACGATGGTCTTACGGAGGTCGTAACGGGCTCTCGTATATTCCTCCATAATCCCAGAGCCGAAGACGGCGTTACGCGCGTGTAGGGCAGCGCAAACATCGCCGTTAATCCACGGTTTCTGGTTGGGGTATATCCGAACCGACTTGGTCGGAACAACGTCATCTATGCACTTCTTCATGAACCCGGTGACCGAGGACGCGTACTCGTTGATGTTATTGTTCGAGGCAACGCAGAACATTTCCCACCCTGTCTCACCTCATGTCTGTCAAAGCAATACCTATATTTTCCTATATTATTCAGAAAACTACAATGTCTGAGAAATCTGATAAACCTGAGATGGGGATATGGGATACAATTTACAGAAATGGGGATATCAAAGATCAGGAGGGTCTCTTGAACTGTATGAAATATATTTTTCTTGCAAGGATTGCAAGTTTGAAAGAGATGGGATACACCAGATGGGATTTGAGATGAACACAACAGAATTGGCAAAAAAATTATAAACATAACATTGGAGTAAAATATAGCTATAAGGGTCCACCCGACCACCCTTTTTGTCTTCTGCCCATAATATCTTTTTACTCTCATCTTCCCCAAACTTTCACCCTGTGTTAGTTCAAGCAATGACGTATAAAAAAAAGGAAAAAGATGGGGGCCCTATCATTTAGTATTTGTTTGGCTAATGAATATATTATCCTTACAGACGTTCACAAACTTATTTGTCTTTGTTCAAGAGTTTCAACCGGGGTGGGGGGGGGGGGGGGGGGTGTGGGAGGGCGCGGGTTGGGGGAGATATGGTGGTCCCTGCAATATTAATCCTGACTTTTTTTTGGTCTCCAAACTTACCCCCTGTCCATTTCTAGTGTTCCAAAGCTCATTATTTTAAGACTCAGCTGGGGAACTGGATGTTTGCCGGTTCAAGGGCACTTGGGCACTGCCGAGGTGCCATTGAGCAAGGAACCAGACACACTGCTCCCTGGGCGCTGTATATACAAATGCTTCCCACTGCTATGAATACTAGACTGCAGAAAAACACATTTCACTGTGTGTGTACATGTATGTGACCAGTATAGACAATTCAATACGCGCAGAGCGCTTCAAAGGGTGGTGCGGACGGCCCAGTATATCGTTGAAAGTGAGCTCCCCTCCCTCCTGGATATATACAACCAGCGGTGCGTGGCCAAGGCCAAACGCATCATAAAAGACATTGCCCACCCCAGCCACAAACTGTACTCACTGTTACCGTCAGGCAGGCGATACCGCAGTATCAAGTGCCGTACAAATAGACTCAGAGATAGCTTCCACAGTCAGGCCATCAGGGTGCTGAACAAGGGCGAATAGCATATAACAATGTATATTTTATCACATTGATTTATATATACATATTGCTCTTTTTCTGTGCCGATATATTGCATTTTATTAATAGCATTTTTATTTTATTTTTTAAACTTTTATTCTATTCTGTTTTATTCTATTTTTATCTATTTTTATCTATTTGTATCTTATACTTGTGTAAACTGTGAAGTGACAATAAACTTGACCTGACTTGACTTGACTTGACAATTCAATCCTCCAGATTTTGATTTAAATTGATATTTAAAACCTGACAGGAGAGGATGGGTAAAACATGACAGAAATAACAAAGATCATTTCTAGGGACCCTGACATCATTTTAGTTTTTTTAAGACAGTTTTTTTAAGACAAGCCTCCAGAGAGGCTCCACACTATTTACCAAACATTCAGCCCTGTTTTACTTATAGTGTGCCAATGCTTGGATGCTAGTTTGAAAGACATTGAAGAAGCTTGGCAGAAATGGTGAAAATAAATGTTATAGTTCCAAAATGTTTTTATTCCGTAATTAAAAAACAATTCCCCATGTCTTTATTCAAGTGAGCACTCAATTCAAGAACTATTAAACCAAACTCTGAAACCTCTAAAAGCTTATGCTTTAACCAAAGTATCACACAAAATCCCCGCAGCTCAAACTCAAAAATGTAATCCTTACTCTTAAAATGGCTGCCACACAACCACACCTTGTAACAATTACCAATGCAAAGAAACATCAAGTCCAAACTCTCAATTTAAATGCACAACAATGATTTACAAACTCAAGACAGTCATTAACTAATCATTCAACAAGTTTGTGGAAACAAAATGCAACAACCAGCTCAACGAGATGCAACACTGTGGCAAATCCAGCAAAGACAAAATAGTCTCACTCAACAATGATGTTAAATAAAAGAGGCCAATAAAACAATAAACCCATCAGGTCTATTGTTGCGGGACCTCCAGGGATCCAGAGAGTCGAGTCCGACACGGGGTGCCCTCGTCGGTCTCGTTGGCACCGTCACCCGCCGATTTGCGGGACCTCCAGGGCTCCAGAGAAGGACCGGGACTTGTCTGAGTCGAGTCCGACATGGGGCCCCCTCGTCGGACTGAGCTAGAGTTACTTACAGCGGATTTGTGGGACTTTCAGGGCTCCAGAGAGGGACCAGGACTTTGCTGAGTCGGGTCAAACACGGGGCCCCCTCGTTGGACAGAGCTAGAGCGATGTACCGCTGATTTGCGGGACTTCCAGGGCTCCAGAGAAGAACAGGGACTTTGCTGAGTCGGGTCCGACACGGGGCCCCCTCGTCGGACTGAGCTACAGCGAAGTAACGCTGATTTGCGCGAGCTCCAGATTGACCGGGACTTTGCCCTGAATGTGTCCGACACGGGTCACCCCCGTTGGACTAGGTAGAGTGATGTACCTGATTTTCCCGACTTCCATATGCTGACTCTCTACTATACTTAGATCGATACACAATATAATTGTAATAAACCAATAAAACTTCAAATAAATTGCTACGCAGCACTAAGCTAGATCCGATCTGTCTCGAGCCAGTGAACTAACTGGACCTTCTAGCGTACCATGTAATCGTGGGGAAATCTGAAAGAATACGCCCATTGGCTACAAATCAATATATGATTGGTTGATCAAATTGGCAATCTAAACGTACGCTCTCATTTAGTCCAGGTGCAGGACATTTGCTCAAGGACAGAGAGTACGTTGGTTGAAGGATATTCTTCCCAGCAACCCAGAAAAATATCTTATTGGTTAACCCAAAACCACTCAAATGCGTAGTGCATGGACCGAGAAAGACAAACTAATTAACGTAACAAGGTAATATTACAGATCAACAACACAGATACGATTCTCATTTATTCATTTTATTTAAATTGTATAAAATTGTATTAATATATATATATTTTTCATCTGAGGGATCCAGGGTCTCTGAATACCTTGAAGGCCCTGACGGTTCACCATTGATATATTTTCACCCCAGTTTCTGCATTTAAGTTGACAGTTAATTTTCGGGGATCAAGGTCGCCGCTTTTTCCGTCTTTTTTGTCTTCCAGCCAGGCTTTGTATTATAGCACTCCTGTTTTCCCCCTCTCTCTCTGGAGAGGAGCGGCAAGACGCTACAGCATAGCCTGGACTTTGGCCTGAATGGAAGTGAATACAATAGAAGAGACTTGATTAGTGAGGAGGACGTGAATGAAAGAGAGCTATAGGTGGGATTCCCCCTTTTACAAAAGATTGGTTGGGATAGGCCGCATTGTTGCCGTGAACTACTGTGGTCACATTAGGTGTCAACTGTCTTGTAATCGATGTATAAACTTTATTTTGTAGTGGTTTTTCCCCTTGTTAAGCCTGAAGCGTAGCGGAATGATGAAAGGCGATTATTTCCAAAGGGGGGGGGGGGAATGTTGTGAGAATGTCTTTTGTTTTTGCATTTTAATTTAACATTAGTAGTAGTGTCATCCCAACTACAAAGACTCAAAGGCAATTCACACTTTGACTGTACAAATAAATTACAGAATGTGTCCTTCTAAGTGATTACTAAGAAATGAGCTAGCTTTTGTTAACTGGGTTACGAAAAAGAAAAAACTTTTGATTTATGCAGGCCTTTAGTTGTTAACCAACCGTCAACCTGTCCTTTTTTGGCAATATCGGCGATGATCATGACAATGATAATATCAAAGACATGCACTGTTACGATCATATTTTCCATGGGTACAAGACAGCCAGCCTGTTTCAAACACTCAATGACATGTGCGGGAGTTTGACATTCATCCTTTGGTCTATAGATGGACGTAGCCTAAAGCATCCCGTGACCCTATTCAGATAGGTAAGCTGAGGATTACCTTTGACAGTCACGATACGCTCAAAAAGTTATAAAAAGTAAATGGTTTTTAACTTAAACAACGTTTTCATATTAGACCTCGTTTGAAGCACAGAATCATGTCAATTAGAATTGCGTGAATTTACCCTATTTTGGACATATCCCCTCCAATATTAGATGGTCATACAGACCTGGTCCACACACACACACACACACACGTATATGCACGCACGTACGCACACACGCACAAAGGCTTGTTCAGGAAACTGAGGTCTTTTGAAATGAGAGCTCTCGCACTAACCACAGCGAATGCAAAACAAATACAAATAATTTGAATCTTGGCCATGAACACTGTATTATCATAATGATAAGCAAAAATTATCGTATGGTTAAGAATATCATATTGTGACTATATAAGTCATGGCCACGAGTTAATACTTTCCGACAATATTCACGACAAATCTGTCTGTGTGGGGCCCCTAACTTTTTAAGACTCGGCCCCTTTGGAGGAAGCCAACGCCGCTCGGAGGCCTGGATGTGTGCTTTATAAGCATTGTTGAGCACACCTTGCTGAGCCAGGGGCCAGCAATTCACTGAGTCAGCAGCACGCTCTTGCACAGAAATATGCCAGATCATTCCTTTATAATGGGGGAACACATACACACACGTGCACACACACACACACACACACACACACACACACACACACACACACACACACACACACACACACACACAGGCACACACATATACACACCCACATATACAAACACATTACAGAGAAGAAGATCATAATGACGTGTGTCAACTCTCTCTCTCTCTCTCTCTCTCTCTCTCTCTCTCTCTCTCTCTCTCTCTCTCTCTCTCTCTCTCTCTCTCTCTCTCTCTCTCTCTCTCTCTCTTGGAATAGTGTGGTGAAATATTTAAAATGTATAAAAATATATCATTTTGTACAGTTCAATATTCCTTTCAGTATGTCCTTAAAGTTGGCTCATCGAAGTGGCTGATATTCAATTTGGTGTCTAATTGTATCCATCTTATAATAACAATGACTGTGTACCTTGTTAGTATGGTTCATGTCCCCAGTGGGACACTTGTCCCATGAGGTGCGTTCACTCATAACACACCAAAAATCCCCCCACAGCTTAAAACTGTATTTTTGGAAAATCGAATGAATCAGGCCCAGGTCAGTGAATGACCCTGGGCCAAAGTGGCCCTGGTTACACTTACACTCTGAAGTGGGAAGTGTAATCTATGGTTTATATCAAGTATAATTTGGCCACCTGAACATGCATTGTAAGATGTTTTCTATATTATGGGAATTTACTGTGTAGCGAACCAGGCAGGCTTACGCAGGATGACGTCAAAAGAGTATTGCAGTATTTAAACAAGTGCATCCACCTTGATTACTCATTTGGCTTCTGTGCAATCCCAGGCAGACCCTAGGGGTAGAGCGGCCCCCCCCACCTCTTCCCAATTTGTCCATGGACAGTGTCCTGAAAACCAAGCTGCCGTCCATGGCCCTGAAAAGACTATATTCATGGTCCTGAAACAGTGTGTTTGTACAGTACAGTATCGATTGTTGCATTGTTACTGCCTCTAAATCCATCGCCATGGTCTCTGTATCCATGGCACTCAAACAGTCTTTTTTTTTTTATACAGTATACACATCCGAAAATACGCTATCCGTGGTCCTGAAACCATCTTTTTTACGTACACAATTCACTTCCTAAAATACTTTATCCATGGTCCCGAAACCGCCTGGCTATAAAATAACGCTGTCCATGTTCCTGAAACCACCTGTGTATGAAGTGCACTGTCCATGGACCTGAAACCACCTATTTATAATGTACACTGTACAATGGCGGTGCCACATTCTACATGAGGCAGCCTGTTTGAGCTCATATGCATGGAGGGGCACTACGGACCCATGGATGCATGTAAGCATTAGTGCACACATGCTGGTCGGCCAGGCTAAGATGATGGAAGCTCTCTCTCTATTCCTGTGTGTCTCTCTCTCTCTGTATCTCTGTCTCTCTGGTTGTTACTATCAGGAAGTGGACAACTGGTTACATTTGAACCCTGTTTTTGACTGAGTTTGACGTTGATGTTTGAGTTTTACCTGCACCTTACCGAATCCTACCTGTATCTTAATTTACACCCCGGTTTATTAAGCGCATATTACCTGCATTTTTCTGTATTTCCATATATAAATATATTATGTTATTTGTCAACATCTGTTCTGGAATTTTCAAATGTCAATTACATTTTTACGTATTTTGCATCTCTTTGCAACTGTACGTCTATTTAGACATTGTCACACAGTATTTTTGACGTATTTTCGTATTTCGATGTATATGTTATACATATTTTTTTGTTGTCTATTATACGTACATTTTTGAATATACATTATTAGTAAAGTAGATGAATATTTTCAATATGTTTGAGACATCGATTTTTTTTTTGTCTGATGGCAGGTTACCCTTTTGGCATCCCGCCCTCTGATGTCATCCATATTCTACAATGCTACACATTCACAAACTGGCGTTCAATATGACGAAGACCAGTATGCATTTTTTCACAAATAAAGTGTGTTTTTTTAGCATAAAAAATGCATTGGCCAATTTGCGACCTCATGTTTAATTCACGGTTTGCAAGCATTTAATTGGAGGACACGTTTGTGTGCGGAGGGGGGGGGGGGCTTCATGGTGGAACAAACAATCCTCTGAGGATTATCGGCGGTCAGGTCATCCTTCTGCACCTTCAAGGGGGTGTGTAGCTGAATAACCACAGTCATGGTGAGGATAAGAACGAGGAAGATGAGAAGGAAGAGGAGGATGGTCGTACATACATACTGTGTTTTTGAAATATTGTCGGGCACAGTTAATTATTGACAGCAGATTACGCATTGTCTGGCTCTGGAACATAATGAGGTCTGGGGGGGGGGCTGCTAGTAGGTTGGAACGGAACATGAAGATATTGCATAAAACATGTTTGTGTGTGTGTGTGTGTGTGTGTGTGTGTCGTGTCTAAGCACAGCCCATCCTACGTATTGTTACAATAAAACCAAAGTATAACCAAAGCATATTTGTCATTCCATTGTCATTTGTAGAAAAAAATACACTTCAACATGAATGTAGGATTCAGTTTACACTTTAAATCTGAACAGAGAAGACCACTTGGTGTTGGTGGGACGTGAAGCCCTGTGGTTCAAGTGTGTCGTCTAATTCAAATTGCTTGGTTCTTGGTTCCAATCCCAGTCCACCATCTACCTGGAAATATCAGAATCAGAATGCCTTGATTGTCTTTGGCATTGGCATTGTCAATGCTCATGACACTCTTACAAACAAAAGTATAACAAAAAATATATCAATGATTTTAAAGACTAAGACTAAAAATAATTGCCTTATATATACAGTTTATATATTCCAGTGACATTATATACACTAGTGCATATTATAAATGTTTATCCATACAAAAGTGCAGTGTGATGTTACCATGTAATTAGGTTATGTAGTATTGATGCAATGCAGTATTGCAGTTACACAGAACAGCCATGCAACAGTCCAACAGTACAGTATTGTAGTTACATAGAATAGTCATGCAACAGTCCAACCATTCAGTATTATAGTAACACAGAACAGTCCAGTAACAGTCTAACAGAACAGTATTGTGGTTACACAGAACAGTCCAGTAGCAGTCCAACTGTAAAGTAGTGTAGTGACACAGAACAGTCTAGTAACAGTCCAACAGTACAGTATTGTAGCTAAGCAGAACAGTCATGCAACATTCCAACACAAAGTATCCTTTAGCTAAGATGCCCAAGGCCCCCTTATTTGAAGAAAGAAAACACTTTTGTAGCTAGAACAGAAAAAAATAGATGATTCATTACATAACATGAAAAGAATCATTACAGGTCCTTAACTACATACTCAGTTTACATCTCCCACCTGCAGTCTAAATTGTTTGCTATTTGTTCCCATTAACACATGATTGGCCTAGAAAAATACAAAAAAAGACATCCATAAAAATTATCTTTTACTATTTACTTATTATTAAGTAAAATCGGAGTTAGGCATGTAGTTTTAGGCATGTAGTTGGGGTTGACTTTTGCCGTTGAACATATCTCTCTCAATAGAGCAAAGACGCCTTCTTCAAATAAACCCAACCTCACCGCAAATCCCCATCCTGGACATCTCCAGGATCTCGCAGTACAAGGGGGTGTGCGGACAAATTATTATACCAATAATAAGAGCAAAGCCAGAGTCCTGTGGTCAATGCGTCACGTGACAGACCATAGTCTGTCAAAGTTGGGGTTTTTTTTGGCCCGTGAAACGACACCGGCGTTCTTCACCAGGACGGAACATCACCATTTTGCGGAAGTTTTATTTTTTTCCTGATGACCGCCGAAGGTGCAGAGACACGTTTCTCTCTTTATTATGGCTTGTTTCCCACAGTGCACCATGGGAAATACATTTTCAACCGTTCCCATTGTCCCGCCCTTTAAACGAGTATATATTTTATTCCAGGTGAAAAAATAAATCATTGGCGCAGGTCGATTAAAAATTGAAAACGAATGCGCTTTCGCTTAGCGAAAAGAGAAAACAGAGCCTTTATCGGCCAGAAAAAAATGTAGTGAACGAGTTTAAATTAGATTATAAAGCATATTTACATAATTAGACCATTGTATTTGCGGAGCGGCACCTTTTAATTTAGCTCGCTGCTAAAATATGCATTGGGTCCTAACTCGCAGGACCATCTCAAACGGCGTGGAAGTGGTGATTCCGACCCACTGGGAAGAGGTGGTGTGGAGTGTGCTGATGTGGAGATGTGAATATTTCACATTAAGTATGTGTTGTGTGTGCTAGATACTCACTCACATAATGGATTGCTGTGTGGCTTCATCACCCTATCGTGTGTTTTTCATATGTGTGTTATGTGTGTGTGAGTGTGCATGTGTGTGCCCCTTTATGCCTGAGTGAGTGAGTGTACATATGTGTATGTTTATTATACGACCGATATGGTGCAATCAAATTTAATACGGCAATTGTCCCCTAGCAGCGCAACATTGTCGGTTTGACGGGAGTGATGTGTAAATGGCCGTATGGTTTTCAAACGCCATGAGACATTCCCTCCTGCCACTCTACAAGGTGAAAGTATAGCTCAGGAGCAAGTAGAGCGGTCGCCTCACAACCGGAAGGTTGCTGGTTCGATCCCCGGCTCCTCCTGTCGTGGTGTCCTTGAGGAAGACACCCTAACCCTAACTGCTCCCCGGGCGCTGTATAAATAGCTGCCCACTGCTCCTAATACGAGGATGGGTTAAATGCAGAGAACACATTTCACTGTATGTGACCAATAAAGAGGATTCAATTGTTGGAAAGGAGGGGGGTGGTTGCCTGACACCAAATTAGTGTCAACATACCGGTTATCTCCATCAAACCACCGACGACGGGCACCCTTGTGTAGGGTATGAGCTTACGTGAAACAGACGTCATCTATATCTGGAGGATTGAATCGCTGGTCATATTCATGTACACACACAGATAATTTATTTTCTCTGCATTTAACCCATCCTAGTATTAGGAGCAGTGGGCAGCAAATGTATATTTGGGTAAATTGGATTACAAAAACAAATTGGAATTACAGTTCGGGGGCTCTGACACCAGACGTATGTGGCAAGGTCTGAGGGTCCTTTCCAACTACAAGGGGAGCTCAGGGGCAGTCACCAACAGCAACTCTACCCTACCAGACGAGTTAACCAAGTTTTTCGCTCGCTTTGAAAGGGACCATGAGCCGACCAACAACTTGAACATCAGCCCAAAGGACTACGTTCTACAACTGCCCGAGTCCAAGGTCCGCAGAATCTTCAGGAGGGTGATGGCAGGGAAGGCAGCCGGCCCAGACGGAGTTCAATCCCGTGTCTTCAAGACCTGCACTGACCAGCTGGCTCCTGTGTTCACCGACATCTACAATGCATCACTTGTTTATAATGCACCATAGCTCGACCAGGTATCGGAAGTGCGCCATTGGTTCGGCTGAGCCGACTTCCAGCCTGGCACCCTGACGACCCACCTACCCACCCACCCACCTACCCCTTCACCCCACCCCCCCCACCCCACCCTCCCACCACCAGACGGGAGTTCCTTTTCAAGTCATTTCATCTGACTGCCAATTGGTCGGTAAGCAAAGGGCCGAACCATGTTGCATCGTAAATGCAAATAAATCGTAACATAAAAATCATAAAATATCGGAGAATAAAAATAAAACCTTTTTTCCCGCCCGCCGCAGTAATATCTCTGCCTGCAGACCAGGGCTAACGACGTGTCGATAATGAGATACATTTTTATTGTGGTGTTAATTGTTATGCCTCAGCATTTCACGCTAATAATACGAAACATACATACACAGAAACAATGGTTGCTACAGACATCGCTGTACTAATTAGCGTCAGTTGTGTACAGAAGGCTTATGCGATCCTTTACTGATTTTACATAACCATATACAACACTATGTATGTCACTTATGGCATCCGTTGCACTCCTGAACCATCCCTGGAAAATCGAAATCTATATCTGGAGGATTTAATCCTCTTCATTGGTCACATACATGTACACACACAGTGCAAGGGTTAGGGTTAGGGAGGGCGGGTGTAGTAAATATGTGGCCTATGAAGCCCTTTGAGAGAGAGTCACTGTGATTAAGGGTTATACAAATACAATTCGCTGATAGACTTGGACTAGATCCATGGTTGCGTGTCGAAGAACAACATCCTTTATAGGGACCTTGATGGCCTTTGTTTCCTCGCACGGTGTGTGTGTGAAGCGGGGGGGGCTCGTAGCACACATCCAACTCCTAACCCTGACGGCGTTAAACCGTGATGCTGGCTGAGCCATACGTTATGTTGGGGATTACCGCTTTAATGGAGCATATCGGTCGCTCCGTTTAATACCCGACACACAGAAGAGCGAGGGGGTCCGTGCGACAATACAGGGAAATGGGCCACGGAAGGGGGCCACGTGTCTGTCTATGTTTGTGTGTGTGTGTGTGTGTCTGTGTGCAGAAAAATAAAATGAGCCAGACAGGGCTCTTACGATCTGGCCCCTGTCCGTCTCGGCAGATGGAGCGAGAGAGATATGCCCGAGCGGTCAGCCTTCTTGTCGCCATTCACAAAATAGACCAGCCGCCACAAACGCCTTATTATTAGCTGATTAGAGGAAATTAAAATGGAAAACGAAAAAAACAAAACACCAAAGAGAAGCAAAAGATGAATCATCCTCGTTGGTATCATTTAGTTTTTTTTTCCTCTCCCTTTCTCTCTCCTCTCCTTTTTTTTCTTTCTCTCCCTCTCTCCCCTCCACTCACGCTCAGTCATTCCCTCCATATCTTGTTTTCCCCTTTTCGTCTAGACTTGACGAAACGGTAACAAAGTCATGAGCGAGAGGGATGGGGGGGATAGAGAGAGAGAGAGAGAGAGAGAGAGAGAGAGAGAGAGAGAGAGAGAGAGAGAGAGAGAGAGAGAGAGAGAGAGAGAGAGAGAGAGAGAGAGAGAGAGAGAGAGAGAGAGAGAGAGAGTGGGGGAAAGTCAGTTGGAATCGTAGGGAGGATATTGCATGTGAGGGGCCTTGGGGGAGATAGGGAAGTCATTGAGTGTTTAGCGAGATGGAGCTGTGTCTTTGGCTACTGCTTTTTTTTTAATTAACACCAATAGATATATTTAAATATGTCAAGATATATTTATACACCAGTGCATATAGATACAAAAAGGGCGCATGTCATTAAAATTATGTCATGCCAGAATGTTAATTATGTATTTATAATATATAATATATATTTGTATTACTTTTTATGATGTTACATTAAGAGAATGTCTGTCGGCTTATCTTGCTACTATAACTAATAACTCATTTAGCAGACAATTGTACCCATAGTGACTTACAGTGACTAACATTCCAGATACATGTCATCATAAAGGAGCAGGTATAGGTTAAGAGTGTCTTGGATTTGAGGACTCAAAGCCAAGAGGTTAGACTTGAGGTTAGACTGCAGATACAGGAAGAGGGAAATTCGAACCCTGGAACCTTTCAGCCTCTGACACAACAACATATCTACTCCTTTGTAAGGTGCTATTTAAACACAACTTAAAGCCATGCAATGTATCAAAATCCCACCACCATTACAGCAATCAACTTTTGTTATTATTATTTATTATTAGAACTATTAATAAAACAAAAGAAGACAGAGAAGAGCCTATAGAGCCAAGTAGCATAAGGTCATCCTCCTTATCTTTTTCCATCCAAAGTGGGAGGCAAGAGGGTGGTGGGTGGGTGGGTGAGGGAGAGAGAGAGAGAGAGAGAGAGAGAGAGAGAGAGAGAGAGAGAGAGAGAGAGAGAGAGAGAGAGAGAGAGAGAGAGAGAGAGAGAGAGAGAGAAAGAGAGAGAGAGAGAGAGAGAGCAACGGAGAGACGAGAGAGAGGGAGATAAGAGAGAAAGAGAGATGGAGAGACACGAGAGACTACATCGCAGTGTTGAGCTGCCAAATTAAATATGTGAGGAAGCATCCCGCCAGCCTTTAATCACATGACCTTCATCAAAAGTAATTTCCAACGGTGGCGGTTTATCACGGACATAATGCATAATAGCATCATTGGATGAAAGGGAGTGTGGAGGGGGGGAAGGGGGGATGTTGAGTTATTTGCCTCAACTTTTTTGAACTTTTTCTTTACACACTCCTATTAATCTCCTATTAATATTAATCAAACATTTTATTGATATATATACATTTTTTCCTGTTTTGACGGGTAAGACTGTGGCAACTCTCTGACCTATCATCATCTCTCGGTTTATTATTTTAAATATTTATTTGTTTTTGCTTCTGCTTTTGGGGCATGTGGGGCAACGCGATTGGCCTCGATGTCTTAGCCGTCGGAAAGGTTAATTTGTTTGTTGTTGTTGGGGACGTGGGGGAGGGGAAAGAGGGTTGTATTGTGAATAATAGTAATGAGCTCTCCCGTACCGTACCGTGTTGTCGTTGTGTTTATCTATCGGCACGCCACTGAAATGGACTAAATCAAACAACGCCCTTTCCACGAAACAGCCCGTTTGAACTCTGTTAATGGCCTTGTCAAGAGAACGGCTGTTGATTCATGATTTTACATTTACATTCAGTCAGTTAGCGGCCACTTGGTTCTGCGAAACAGTTAAAGCGTACGGTCGTGAATTATTATATGAACAAACCTAAACCAGTCTGATTCAACTCTGCTCGGTTTTCACACTTTCAAATGAATTTATCTTTATCTTTATCTTCCCAGCTGTTCTCAACAAATAATATAACACGCATCACTGTTCATTCATGTGGCTCAACCCTTTGGCCTGTGCCAAAACTGAGTCAAAATACAACAAATATTTTGACATCCATAACACAACACAATCGTAACATAATAACGATTATGTCAAATAATCCATCTATCGAAGAAAATGGGTTGGAGAGAAAGAGATGTACGTTATTGCATTTTACAGCTGGACTTTGCCTCCGGACTTTACCAATGACAACTGGATGTAGTGTGAATATTCTAGATGTTTCTGGGCACTGTTAGCATTCCGGGAACTAACTTGGCTAGTTGAGCCATCCCCAGATTTAAGATATGTATTTGCCATATTCCACGTAAAAGTACAATGGAATGCTCACTCCCCATTCCCTCCCGCAGTATGAATTCCCAACAATTTAACACTATATGATTTTCTATGTACTGTACTTATACTGTACAACACTCATTTGCAACTGTATTGTGTGTGTGTTTATATGTGACTCACTATAATTATTAAGTCATTTTGCAGACACTTTGGTCCAAAACGACTTACAGTAGCCAATTTAAAAATTATATATTTAGATAAATGGGTTAGGGTAATCCAGAAGTCCTACTGTGTTCAAGCATAACTTCTGGGGGGAGGGACGGGACACAGAGCCTGGGCCAGAAACCAGATCACTGCAAGGGGTGCAAGGAGCTACGCCTTGTTTCCTGTTGTATTACTTAGATATTCCAAAGAGAGCAAAGAGAAACTCATGAGCGTGAGTGGATGAAGCCTTCAGCAGGGGATTTTAATAAGTGTATTTTTTTTTTACAGTGAAACCTTTGCAGACATCAAGACTTTGATCTTCAGTCTGATTGGTGAGACTAGGGTTAGGGCCTCTTCAACCATGAAGGCTACAGGAAGACTTCGTCTACATTTTAACCTTTAGGAGTCCAACCACCTGATCCATTACATAGACTAATCTACTTCCCTTGTTCATGGATATTTAAATACATTAATTGGATGTGATTTTTCTAAATTCCATGCTCACACTTCCACACAATAAAGATGTTTGGTTTCCGCTGGCTTGGTTCTGTTAATTAATCTGAACAACAAAAAGGAAGTACACACACATTCAGCAGAACACGTATCATCCCCTGAGATGCTGTTGCCCTCAAGGAGACAACAACCCAATCCGACGTTTTGGATTTAATTTGATATTTATATATATACTGTATTTTGTTGGGTACCAACTCACAGTTTAGGAATGCATGCAGTACATAATTGTTTTAATTTCAATAATGTAGGCAGGTTGTAATCTGCGCCTCTAGGGAGCTTCTTACAACACGGCATGTATGGCGGCAATATTGCTGTGAGGAGAAGAACAGTTTTGCGAGCAAATGCCTAGCGTAGCGTATCATTTAGACATCGCACAATGGGGATCGGATTGTGAAGCACCCACACAGCAAACAGAGACAAAAAAAGACAGTGTTTCATGCTGCTTAAATACACACAGAACATCGCTCCCTCCTGGGGGAGGAAGTCGCTGTCATGTACAAACCGTCTTCGGTGCGAGAAGTTTTAAGTCTTCTTCCTAACAAAACAAAAAAATATGGATCGTGTCGAAACGCTTTCTGAAGGAAGTTTCAAACTTTAAAAATCTTCCATGTAAATCAGAGCAGATGATGCATCAATATGTTCGAGGGGTTTATAATCGTGTTAAATATGTTGTAGAGCAATATAAATTGCTCTACAACATGTTTGAGGCATGATGTGTCTTGGTGGGGGGGGGGGGCGGTTCTGAAGGTCCATCAATCTTTTTGATTTATCCCCCCCCCCGTCCTCTCCTCACACTCTCGAGACGTTCTCATAGGGCTGTCCATCTTCCATGGTTCGTAGAGGCCAGAATGTGATCCAATACAGGACGGTTATGAAGTGGCTTTGACTTTGAGGGGCAGAGCGAGTTTTCTGAAGTTTTTCCGCTGTTTTCCCACAGTTTTTTGGCCAATATAGATACCGGTGGACGAGAATATTATCGCATCGGCTTATGGGTTAAGTGTTTTGATGTTTTTATCCATGTTTCGGAATTGGTTTTCCTTAGCAGAATGTTTTGCCAATGTTGGCTCACCCCAATTAACAGTAAAGAATTAAATAAATGAATATAGAAATAAATGAATAAAGAAATAAATGAATAAAGTAAGGAAGAAAGAAAGATAGAAAATAATAAAGTAAGGAAGAAAGAAATTAAGAAATTAATAAAGAAAGATATAAATAAATGAATAAAGCAAGAAGGAAAGAAAGAAAGAAATTAATAAAGTAAGGAAGACAGAAAGAGAGAGACGGACAGAAATGGAGAAAGAAAGGATTTCTGGATGGAGGGAGGAAAGAAAGAATACAGAAATATTGGACCAACGAATCAAAAAGAGAAACATGTGCATTGCCCAGCATTGGCAAGAAGCAGTGGTCCCATGTTTACCTCAGGTCTTGTCAATACAGCAATTATGGATTGACCCTCACATGGCCAGAAGCTCGGTTCAACTTAACATGGTTAAAAACAGCCTGACACTGTACTGAGGAGTACCCATTATCCCCATGGAAACAGGGGGAGGAAAATTCTGTGATGTACACCGAAAATTAATGAGGCTTCTCGGTCGGAACGCATTCTCTAACCTTAACATCTGCTTTCGCAGCCGGAGGAGCCCAGATGGAGCGGCAGAGAGCCAATCGACAACCACGGCCGCAAACCCATCCACATACAATGCTTTCAAGCGAGGCGTCGCTAGAAAGACAAGCACAGGTTTGGGGCTTGTAACACTAATTATGTATGTCTGTTACTTTCATGTACCGGAGCACGGCAGCGTGGTACGGCGGCCCACGGTCAATGTGTGTTCTTATCTTCTACTAGATTGGTGTACTAATCGTGGACCCCCTGGTACATAAAGGGAGCAGATTATGAGCGAGACCTGTGTTTGTCAGTCCTTTGACGAGAGAGAGACAGAGAGAGAGACACAGAGAGAGAGAGAGAGAGAGAGAGAGAGAGAGAGAGAGAGAGAGAGAGA
>CM051009.1:7893092-7918092 GCA_027704905.1 Muraenolepis orangiensis
GAGGGCTTATGCTGGTTGCAAACCGGACAGGCGTTGACAAACTCCCGAGTGTCCTCCTCCATGGTGGTCCACCAGAACCTCTGCTGCAGGACCCCCTTGGTGCGTTGAATCCCGGGGTGGCAGGAGAGCTGGGAGTTGTGGGCCCAAATGAGGACATCAGACCTCAACGGCTGGGGAACAAACAGACGATTAGGAGGGCAGGTGCTCGGACCGGGCTGGCCCACCAGGGCGGCCTTGACCCTCTCCTCTATCTCCCAGACAAGAGGGGCCATCAACCGCGGAGCAGGTATGATGGTGCCAGGACCCCCCCCCCCCCCTCCACAAATTGACGTGACAGAGCGTCGGCCTTGACGTTACGGGACCCGGGACGGTAGGCGAGGGAGAAATTGAACCTTGTAAAAAAAAGGGACCACCTGGCCTGTCGGGAGTTCAGCCTCCTGGCGGACTGGATGTACTCCAGGTTCTTGTGGTCAGTCCAAACCAGGAAGGGCAACTTGGTCCCTTCAAGCCAGTGGCGCCACTCCTCCAAGGACAACTTCACCGCTAAGAGCTCCCGATTCCCGATGTCGTAATTTCTCTCCGCCGGTGTTAGTCGCTGAGAAAAAAAACGCACAAGGGTGGAGCTTCTGGTCGTCAGCAGACCGCTGAGACAGGATGGCCCCTACCCCCACGTCGGAGGCGTCCACCTCCACCACCACTGTCTCTCAGGATCCGGAACTAGGAGGATGGGAGCGGAGGTAAACCGAGCCTTGAGTCCTTGGATGGCCTCTTCCGCCGAGGAAGACCACTGGAACGAGACCTTGGTGGAGGTGAGGGCCGAGAGTGGAGCAGCTACTGTGCTGTAGCCGCGGATGAACCTCCGATAGAAGTTAGCAAACCCGAGGAAGCGTTGCAGCTGCTTGTGGGACTCAGGAGCAGGCCAGGATGTAACCGTGGAAACCTTGGTTGGGTCCATCTGCATGGTCCCTTGTCCCACAATATACCCCAGGAACGAGACAGAGGACGAATGGAACTCGCACTTCTCCGTCTTCGCAAAAAGGGAGTTCTCGAGGAGGCGCTGGAGGACTGCCTGGATATGGTGTACATGCTCCTTCCTATTCTTCGAAAAAAATAAGGATGTCGTCCAGGTAAACAAACACATGTTTGTCGAGCATGTCCCTCAACACGTCGTTAACCATTGCCTGGAACACTGCCGGGGCCGTTGGTAAGACCGAAAGTAGGTTATTATGAGTAGAACAGTTATTGTTATTGTTACTGAACCATGCTCCTAGATGATGCCTACCCTCCTAAATGCTTAGCTTTACATTGTCTCCCTACTCAAACAAACTTGCGTTAGATGGTGTATATTAGCAGTGTTAACTTATGAAAATATGTTTGGACACCCAAACACGTTTCCACCTTGTCCTTATTAACTTGATCAAATGATCTGACCAATGTGCAGTAGGCACATTAACTGTTTTGTTATAAGACGCCGAACAAAGTGGAACACAACAATGTTCGGAGTATTTATTCTCCTGTTTTTGAAAACGCATTTTCTTATGGGAATTCATTGTGAAATAGTACTTCAGGAGCTGTAGCTAGCTAGCAGGAACTAAACAAATACACCGTAAGAGGTTGAATTGCTTAACTTGAAGCCGGAAGTACTTCAAACAGCTAAGTGCATATAGCCCATTGATGCCGCACTGGGGAAACACACAAAAGCCCAGACTCTCAGGATTAGAGGGTGAACCGGGGAGCACAAGGAGCTGGCGACACTTGTGGAAAAGCCTCATTTTTTTTGATGAACTGTGCTTGGGGAAAATGAGGAAATAAAGCCAATTTTTTATTAATCTTTACTATTTTGACCTGTTTTGCCTGGAACTCTGCACCTCCCAACACTAGCCGCGTTGAGTTGGCCTCTCATGATGTTACAGATGGTGGAGGATGCGGGCACTGGGCTAGAAATTGAAGAGTTGACTGAATTGTTTGGAGGATGTCGCACAGACAAACTCCAAAAGACATGGAGCAGCTGGTGAGGGTGCTGGTGGAGACCCAAAAAGAAACAAATGCAGCCTTGCTGCAGCTGTAAATACAGGCTACTCAGTTGAAAGAACAGGAGCTTCAACAGTGAACCAGGTCAAAACCTTGAGACCTGGCCTTACCAAGTTTAAGCTGGCTCAGCGTTTCCATAATTTGACATTTCAACCAAGTCTAACTCCCTGTTCCCAAATGCACAAATTCATTTGAGTGACAAGAAAGTGGCTGGAACCAGACAGAAACAGTCATGATGGATGCCCTAGTTATGGATCGGTATCTACAAGTTCTGCCTTATGAGGCGAAAAAGATAGTCAGTCACCAGAGATTAAAAACAGCCATGGAGTTGGTAGAAGCTGTAGAGCAGTACCAGGCATCCTCGGATATGCTCCGCCGAAACCATAAGGAGCCTGCCGCTTTGGTCTCCGCTCGCTCAAGTGTGCTCCGCCAAAAAGGTCCCAAACCTGAAAGGCCCCGCTTCAGCCCTCCCAGAAAGGTTTTTTATCCACCTGGGCCGAACGTGGTTCCCTGAACTTCGAGTCTTGCCAGTGTTACTGCTGTGGTGAGTTAGGCCGTATATCTTGGCAGTGTGAAAAGCCTGACGAGCCCATGCCCACAGCCGAGTCTGCAAGTAGCCCCCATGCCCACTTTGCTGCCCTCCTGGGGGAAAGTGGAGACCACAGACCGACTTGTCCAGTAACTGTGAACCAGTATGATGTAGAAGCCTTGCTTGATTCTGGAAGTGCCAGGTCCCTGATCCAGGAGGCCAGGTGTTGGAGGGTTCCTCCCCTTCTCAAGGCAACCCAGTTCCCATTGTGTGTCCATGGAGACACCCAAGAGTACCCAATAACCTGGGTGAGGCTGAGGCTACTAAGGGCTTGTTTAATGTCGAGGTGGGAGTAATCAAGACCCTTCCAGTTCCAGTCCTGATTGGTCGGGACTGTCCAGCCTTCTCGCTGCTCTGGATGGAAGCCCAAAAGGGCCTTGAATGGGAACCCCGGAAACGTAAGTTTCAAAAGTGTACATCGACGAAAATAATTGAAGGGGAGGTAAGAAAAATGTTGGAGTTTAACCTTATTGAAGAGTCGAAGAGCGCCTGGCTGTAAAATGGGCCCTGGAAACCCTCAAATACTACCTGCTGGGAAGGAGGTTCACCCTAGTGACCGATAATTCTCCATACAATGGATGGTTAAAAATAAAGAGACGTTTCCAGGACGGTGCCATGGAAACGTGGATGCCCTGTCCCGACGTGATGCCTTCTGCTGATCCTTTAACCTGTTGATGGCGTCAGGCCCAGAGAGAGGGATGTGTAGCATCATGAGGGGACAGGTTACAGAGGGGTGCTATATTCCCCTGGTGGACCATCTGCAACATCCCAAAATGGCCACCGATCCACAAACTACATCTCCCAGCATGCCCCACAAGTCTGACAAGTGTAGGTGCTTAAGCCACCTAATTGAAGCCGCACTGGGGAAACAGACAAAGCCCCAATTCTCAGGAGCAGAGGGAGAACTGGGGAGCACATGGCTCGAAAGATCTGGTGCTTGGGGCCTTTTTGAGGAAATAAAGCCTATTTTTATTTAAACTTTAATATTTTGACCTGTTTTGCCTGGAACTCTGCACCGCCTACTGAGATGGCCTCTCATGATGTTACAACGTGCACACACGTAAATCCTGCAGTGCAAACAGGGTCAAAGTTTGATCCTTCGCTGCGAGTTACGTCATTAACTTGACATTCGCCAATCTTATGCAAAAGACGGAGGGGGAAGGGAAATGGGACATTTTCTTGACAATGTCCTGTATTATGAAATTAGAACTAAGTGTGACACCACCTCCCCCCCATCCGTTTGCCTGGAGCTTAACAGTAAGATGCCAGCCACAGCCGTCTGCTGGAATGAGTGGCTGGTAATTAGGAAAGAGATGCCAAGGTATCTCTCATGCTAATTGATTGTCGGGGGCCTCTTCAAGTGCAGAGAACAACATGATGGATGGTACAGCCTTGGGGACAGGTGGGCAGATGACGAAGGGATGGGTGGATGGATGAGGAGATGGATGACAGATGGGTTTACAATAAGTCTGGAAGGACGCATGGACTGAGGGAGGGATGGACACGACCGGGGAGATGGATGAACGATAGACCCTGGATGAGGATGAGACAGATTAGTGACGTACTTGGACGGGATGGCGGAACGATGGAGACGGATGGACGGACAATCAGCTGGCCGATTGACATTGAATGGATCGAATAGAAACAAGGGAGGAGGGATAGCTGGATGGATGGATACATTAAGACGGGTGATGGATATATTCAAAGGCAGAATGAGGCATTCGTAAACAAGAAGCACTCAAACCACCGAAGGCTACGTCAGGCCCTGGCCAACGAGAGTAACTCCGGACTCTTTTAGAAGCCTTGTCGACGGGCGCAGCGTGACAGCGCTGAGACCCAAACATCAAAGGATCAAGCTTCAGTGCCCCAAGGTACAAACTCCATTCCACCCATCCCTCCTCTATTTCACTGTTTAGTTTAAGGGATGACAAAATCCCCCCTAAAAAAAGCCTCTTAAATTCCTCCACCCCTCAACAAAAAAATGTGCTTTAATAGAAACTCCGAGATTTGTTTGTTTGCTGTTTCTTTTGCCCGCTCCGGTCCAACCTCTGAACCTTCAGCCTGTGACTCCGTGACTAAAAGGGATCAGGAGCATAAGTGTAGTGGCCGGCCATCTCAGGGGCTCTGAACCAACAGGCTGTGGCAGATTGCAGCAGCAGCAGCGCCACAGGATCAGGACTGAAGTCCAAAAATATGAAATATACCAAAAAATAAGTGCAGTATGAAACTGAAGCCGCTCGTCAAACCTTGCGCTCATGTCATCCAGAGAAGGACAATCATCGGTTTGTCTGTCCACGATATGTATCAATAAGTGGGATGCACAATTTAAATGAATATAACTGGAAATGAGACGGATGAATTTTTTTTATAGTTTGACAGACTCAAGCAGCAGTTTATCAGTATCAATATATACATATATATATATATATATATATGCAAATTTATAAAAATTGTATTATATTTTGGAATTTCATACTGCGGGAGGGAATGGGAAGTAGGCATTCCAAGTTACTTAGTTGCAAATGGCAAATAAAAATCTTGAAACTTGAATCTTGAATTTTGTTCAAGTTTTGTAAATGTCTTAAATTATTACAGCTCTTTTCTTGTTTAAAATGTATCTGGAGGAAAGACATTAAGAATGTTTCAAAGATTACTATCCATCAACATCTCAATCAACTGTTAATCAGTTTCCAGTTATACATATATATTTACTTGAAAATACCAAAAAAATACAACACAACTGGAAACACACGCTTAAAACACGCGTGATTCCGCTTGACGTATTAAATAGATTACATTTTTTTTAGAAATGTCCAGAAATGACCGGCCGAAGAGAAAAAAACACTTCTCTCTCTGTATATCCCTGTAGAGTTTCACAACACACATTTTCATGTGTGTTTTTCATCAACTGTCCATGCGCTCATTTGGTCCCCATCCCCCATTCTCCTTTCCTATCTGCCACTATCTCTCTCTTTTTCTCTCTCTGTCCCTTTCTCTCTCTCCAACTTTTCACCTCTGTTACCCTTCGGTAATGTTTAAGATCAGCAAATCTGTGAAGGATCTGGTCGTCGGGGAGTGTGTGTGTGTGTGTGTGTGTGTGTGTGTGGTTCCCTAAATGTAATAAACGTTCTGTTAAAAAAATTGGGTTGACTCAGATGGGATGACTTTCGTCGTAAAAAACAATATTTTCCTTGTAGCCCTGCCAATGATTTAGGGGGAACCATCTCATGTAATAATAATAATAATTATCCATCCATCCATCGTCTACCGCTTATCCGTGGTCGGGTCGCGGAGGAAGCAGCTTCAGCAGGGGACTCCAAACGTCCCTCTCCATTGCAAAATCAACAAGCTCTGACTGGGGGATCCCGAGGTGTTCCACGGCCAGGGTGGAGATGTAATCACCCCACCTTTCTGCCCCGTGGTCTCTTCCCAGTTGGATGTGCCTGGAAAACCTCCCTTGGGAGGTGACCAGGAAGCATCCTTAACTGCCTCGACTGGCTCCTTTCTACTCCGAGTCTCTCACGAGTGACTGAGCTTCTCACCCTATCCCTAAGGGAGATACCAGCCACCCTCCTGAGGAAACTCATTTTGGCCGCTTGTATTCGCGATCTCGTCCTTTCGGTCATTTACCCATTGTTCATGACCGTAGGTGAGGGTAGGAACGAAGACTGATCAGTAGATCGAGAGCTTTGCCTTCTGGCTCAGCTCTCTTTTGGTTACAACGGTGTGGTAAAGTGCACCCAATACTGCTCCCGCTGCACCTATTCTCCGGTCAATCTCACGCTCCATCCACCCCTCACTCAAGAACAAGACCCCGAGATACTTGAAATCCTTCACTTAGGATAACTTGGTCTACTTGGAGTAGACAGTCTACCGGTTTCCGGCTAAAAACCATGGCCTCAGATTTAGAGGAGCTGATCCTCATCCCAGCCGCTGCAAACCGATCCAGTGAGTGCTGAAGGTCACATACTGATGACACAAACAGGACCACATCATCTGCAAACAGCAGCATTTCAATCCTGAGCCCACCATACTAAAACCACTCCCCTCCATGACTACACCTTGAAATCCTGTCCATGAAAATCACAAACAGGCTTGGTGACAAAGACTGAGAACAGGCCCGACTTACTACCGAGAATCCGGACACAGCTCTTACTTTGGGAGTACAAATATTGGATGGCCCCGATCATATGCCTTCTCCAAATCCATAAAACATATGTTGACCGGATGGGCATACTCCCAAGACCCCTCCAGGATCCTTGCAAGAGTGAAAAGCCTGTCCGTTGTTCCACGACCAGGGCGGAACCCGCATTGTTCCAATTCAATCTGAGGTTTGACTATCGGCCGAACCCTCCTTTCCAGCACCTTGGAGTAGACTTTCATTGTGATACCCCTATAATTGGTAGTAGGGTTGGTAAATTGGACACGGGCATCCACAAAACGTTCCCAGTTCACCCACACTACACATTTGGGCTTACCAGGTCTGTCCAGAGGATTCCCCTGCCATCTTACTCAACTCACCACCAGATGGTAATCGGTTGACAGCTTTGCCCCTCTCTTCACCCGAGTGTCCAAAACATGTGGCCTCAGGTCAGATGAAACAATAACAAAATCGATCATTGACCTTCGTCCTAAGGTAGTCTGGTACCATGTACATTTATGAGCATCCAAAATGGTGTTTTTTATGGCTAATCCATGACTAGCACAGAAATCCAATGACAAAACCCCACTCTGGTTCAGATCAAGTAGGCCGTTCATCCCCATCCCGCCCCTCCAAGTTTCCCCATCGTTGCCAATGTGTGTTGAAGTCTCCCAGGAGGACTATGGAGTCCCCTTTAGGAGCCCTATGCAGGACTCCATCCAGGGTGTCCAAGAAAGCGGTATATTCCGAACTGTTGTTTGGCGCATAGGCACAATCACGTCAGTTTCCCCCCCCCCCATGACCCTAAGGCGTAGGGAGGCGACCCTTTCGTCCACCAGGGTAAACTCCAACAAAGCGGCACTCAGCTGGGGACTTGTGAGTATCCCCACTCCCGCCCGGCACCTCAAACCCTGAGCAACTCCAGAAAAGGAAAGAGTCCAACCCCTATCCAGGAGTTAAGTTCCAGAGCCAATGCTGTGTGTAAAGGTAAGCCCCACCAGATCTAACTAGTAGCGCTCCACCTCCCACACAAGCTCAGGCTCCTTCCCCCCCTGAGAGGTGACATTCCACGTCCCAAAGCGAGTCTCTGTTGGCTGGGTTTGGTCCCTCGAGGCCCCCTGCTTTCACTTCCACTTAACTGGCAGTGCAACCAACCCCAGCGGTTCTTCCCGTAGATGGTGGGTCCGCGGGAAGTGGCCACGTTACTTTTTCGGGCTATGCCCGACCGGGCTCTGTGGCTAACCCGGCCACCAGGTGCTCGCTGACCGGGCCTGGCTCCGGAAAGGGGCCCCGGGCTTCCTCCGGGCAGGGTATCCTCACTTCTTCTTGTTTGTTTCTCCATTAGGGTCTTTGAACCATTCTTTGTCTGGCCCCTCCCCTGAGACCAATCTGCCATGGTCGACCCAACCAGGAGAACTAGGCTCCAGACAACACAGATGTCAGGTTCACAGGGACACCCAAACCTCTCCACCACGATAAGGTGATGGTTCCCGGAGAGGATCATAGAGAGATACATTAAGTGGTAATACTTTTGGTGATTAACAGGGTTTTTGCTTATGGGGTGATGTCAAAGAGAGACAGAGGGATAGAGGGGGAGAGAGGCTAAAGACAGATATATGGACAAGAGAGAGAGAGATGCAAAGACAGCGATATGGGCGAGAAGAGAGAGAGAGAGAGAGCAAGACAGAGGTTTGGGGGACAGAGAGAGAGAGAGAGAGAGAGAGAGAGAGAGAGAGAGAGAGAGAGAGAGAGAGAGAGAGAGAGAGAGAGAGAGAGAGAGAGAGAGAGAGAGAGAGAGAGAGAGAGAGAGAGAGAGAGAGAGAGAGAGACCAAAAAAAGATGGGGAAGAGAGACAGACAAAGTTATGGGGGAGAAAGAGAGACAAAAATACAATGACATATATATGAGGAAGAGAGAGAGACAAAGACAGAGATATGGGGGAGAGAGACAGACAAAGACAGATATATGGGGGAGAGAGAGAGAGAGAGAGAGATAGAGAGAGAGAGAGAGAGAGAGAGAGAGAGAGAGAGAGAGAGAGAGAGAGAGAGAGAGAGAGAGAGAGAGAGAGAGAGAGAGAGAGAGAGAGAGAGAGAGAGAGAAAGAGAGATGAGATACTGGGAGAGAGAGAGAAATACAGAGATATGGGGGAGAGAGAGAGACGAAAAAGACTAAGATATTTTGAAGAGAGAGAGAGGGATACTAATATAGAGATATTGGGGAGAGAGTGAGACAGACAAAGACATATATATGGAGAGAGAGAGAGAGAGAGACAAAGACACAGATATTTTGGAGAGAGCGACAAGGACAGATATGAAGGAGAGTGAGAGACAAGGACAGAGATATGGGGGAGGAGAGAGAGAGAGAATCACGACGAGAGAGAGAGAGAGAGAGGAGAGAGAGAGAGAGAGAGAGAGAGAGAGAGAGAGAGAGAGAGCGAGAGGAAGACACCATTAAACATGCCAGTGCCATTAAACATTTGAATCAAATTGATGGGAATAAGTGAGGTGATTTTCTCTGGTGGGATGTAAGGGGGGGAGGGGGGGGGGGGGGTTGAAACGGCAAAGCTACTTTAAACTCTGCCCATGTCTGCTTTATTTAACACAGACGTCAGTACGAAATACTTCCTGGGGAGAGAGAGAGAGAGAGAGAGAGAGAGAGAGAGAGAGGAGAGAGAGAGAGAGAGAGGAGAGAGAGAGAGAGAGAGAGAGAGAGAGGATTTTAAGGTCGAGGTACCTTTGCATAATGACACTGGGACTCATTTTAAATCCCTGCTCCACTTTTTCCTAAAAAGCTTCCGACTATTCTCAAGCTAACCTGCGAAGGCTTTGGATTGCTGATGGATATATATATATGTATATATATACATATATATGTGTTTATATATATATATATATATATATATGAGAGAAACTCAACCTTTTTTTCATTGCACACCTTGCATTTAAAATGATCTATTCCTATATATAGATAGTCATATAAATGCATGAACGTTCATTCATAATGATATATTATTTTATATATTATGTTATAATTATATATATTTTTAAATGCTTTTAAAATACTTTTTGCACAATTCACCATACGTTTATATCATCCATCAGTCACTTATTTTTATTGTCTACAGTATTGTCGTAGTATAGTGTTGTTTATAGTATTAGAACCACGTGGTGTCAGAACCACGCAGACTGACTACTGGGGTTCCACAAGGATCGGTCCTGGGTCCTCTTCTCCCTCGACAAAGCTTCCCTTGGTTCTGTTATGCACTCACATGACTTATCCTACCACTGCTATGCTGACAACACCCAACTGGTCTTGTCGTTTCCCCCCTCGGACACGCAAGTGGAAACACGCATTACCGCGTGCTTAGCAGGCATCTCAAAGTGGATGTCGATGCACCACCTAAAGCTCAACATGAACAAGACTGAGTTAGTGTTTTTCACGGCAAACTCCCCACGGATGGCAGGACTGCAGAGTCATTGCCCATCTTCTGCCGCAGGCTTAAAACCTATCTCTTCAGGAAACACTACCCCAATCCTTCCTCGTAGCACATCCTCTTATCACTTTTACGAGTGTCTTACTAAGTACATTATCTAAGTAGATTGTTCGGTAGATATTATTATAGATATTGTTCTATATAGTACAACTTATTGTACTTTTACCTTACTGTACATGTACCTGAACGTATTGTAATTTTACCTGAGCACTGGTTCAGTTCTTGGAGACTTGTTAGAAATGTAATGCACTTTTGATTTATGGTGACGAGTTGTTCTCTTACCGTCCTTTGCTAAAAGAAACTATTGTAAGTCTCTTTGGATAAAAGCGTCTGCTAAATGACTGTAATGTAATATCATTTAGTTTAGTACAAAGTATAGTATATTGTGTTGTTTATAGTTTATAGTACAGTACATAGTATAGTATATAGTGTTGTTTAAAGTTTAGTTCCTTGTATAGTATAGTGTTGTATAGTATACGTGTAGTACAAAGTATAGTATACAGTGTTGTTTATAGTATATATTTTAGAATATTAAAGGTAGTATATAGTGTTGTTAACAGTATAGTATTGTTTAGTATAGTATTGTTTAGTGCTGTTTAGTTTAGTATTGTATTTTTGTAGGAAAGTCATACTGCGGGACAGAATGGAGAGTATACATTCCATTTTACTTGTTGCAAATGGCAATTAAAAAAACATCTTGAATCTTTTTATGATCTTAACTTTAGCATGATGTAATATTCCACACAGTTGCTATTCGGACCATCTTTTTATTTTCCGCAAACAAGCCATTAAGAATTCCTCATATTTTTATATATATTTATAGAAATGCAAACTTTTTTCCTATGGATACACACACACATCTGTATAAATTTTGTCACAGTACGTCAGAGATAGCAGTTCAAGTTCAACTTCAGAATTGATTTATATTTTTTTCATTGTCCTTGGAATCCCTGACAGCGAGTTCAAAATCAATCAGGCCGGGCAGTATGACATGTTTCATAAAATGTGTAAGGGTCCTATGGTGTCTGTCGACACTATAACTATTTTATGAATCATAATAATACTA
Organism: Muraenolepis orangiensis; assembly: GCA_027704905.1. NCBI lineage: Eukaryota > Metazoa > Chordata > Actinopteri > Gadiformes > Muraenolepididae > Muraenolepis > Muraenolepis orangiensis. The sequence continues at coordinate 7,904,413 of CM051009.1, forward strand.
ATACTAATAATTATGATAATATATAGTGTTGCTGGCCTTGCTGCGGGAAACGTGAAGTAGGGACATTGAGAAATGTGGAAGTGGATTCCCATAGGATGGACTTCAGAATACACACTCACTCTCTCTCTCTCTCTCTCTCTCTCTCTCTCTCTCTCTCTCTCTCTCTCTCTCTCTCTCTCTCTCTCTCTCTCTCTCTCTCTCTCTCTCTCTCTCTCTCTCTCACATAGGATATACTTCACAAACTACACACAAACTCGTTCTTTTGATCTCTCTCTCGCTCTCTCTCACGCATATAATGTACTTCACAAAATAGACACACACACATCCACTCTCTCTCTCTCTCTCTCTCTCTCTCTCTCTCTCTCTCTCTCTCTCTCTCTCTCTCTCTCTCTCTCTCTCTCTCTCTCTCTCTCTCTCTCTCTCTCTCTCTCTCTCTCTCTCTCTCTCTCTCTCTCTCTCTCTCTCTCTCTCTCTCTCTCTCTCTCTCTCTCTCTCTCTCTCTCTCTCTTTCTCACTCACATAAGACATATGACGTACATATAACATATGACGCTCTTCACAAAATACGCCAACAGACACACCACTATAGCAACTTAATTAGCATACAAGCTTTGTTTATATGGATTGTGTCCTTGGCCCTGTGTATTATAAAGCTAAACGCAAGGCTGGATATTAATTCAGGACATAAAGCAACGGTTAGCACTGTACTTGCCGTGGGGCTGTTTGCTCATGCACCAAGCTTTGGCAGCCATTACTGTGAAGTCTGAAAGAATCCATTGTGGTCTTCATTGGTTCAACGGTTGCCTTCTAATTCTGTATGATGTTGTGCCAGATAGGGAAGAGCAGTGAGGAGATAGGTCAACTTTCCTGGCCTGCTTGTTTGCTCAGTCTCAGTCTCTCTTTCTCTCTCACACACACACATTATTTCTTTCTCTTTCCCGTTGTATCTCTCTTGGTATTTAGATTTGTTTTTTTCAGTACAGTTTGAAGTTTTAAATATTGGAGCTGGCACCTTTACTCTTTGCGCTTTAGCGCTAGCTTGCATGCTGTAGCGTTGGCTTCAGGAGAAATGAAAGAGGTGGTCCTGTCATCTGTTTAAAATATTTTTTATATTGAAATTAAATGAAACACTTGAACAAAAATGTAAGGAGATACATTTGGTTTAGAAAAACCAAATGTATCTCTCTCTCTCTCCCTCTCTCTCCCTCTCTCTTCACTAACTGGAATACTTTCTGGGTTTGGTCTGTCTACAAACAGACATGAGGCATATCCAGACACTTGTGTTCCAGGTATTAAATATTGATGTCAGATGCGGGGACAGGAAGGATGTTAGGAATAAAATATCTTCTGAGGTTTGTGGGGGAAATGCTGACAGGCCCCGGTCGAGAAGCAAGGCTCCCCCGCCCACCTCATTTCGGCCGAAGGTACTCTGGTACCATGTACACTTATGAGCATCCTTATGTTTGAACATGGTGTTTGTTATTGCCAATCCATGACTAGCACAGAAATCCAATAACAAAACCCCGCTCCGGTTCAGATCAGGTAGGCCATTCATCCCCATCACGCCCCTCCAAGTTTCCCCATCGTTGCCCACATGTGCGTTTAAGTGTCCCAGGAGGACTATGGAGTCCCCTATAGGAGGACTATGGAGTCCCCTATAGGAGGACTGTGGAGTCCCCTATAGGGATACGGAGTCCACTATAGGACTGGAGTCACCTATAGGAGCCCCATGCAGGACTCCATCCAGGGTGTCCAAGAAGGCGGGATATTCCGAACTGTTGTTTGGCGCATCGGCACAAACAACAGTCAGAGTTTTTTTATGTGTTAATAATGTGGTTTATAATTTTAACATATAATGTGGTTTCCAAACAAGACGGTGCAGCTCAGTGCCGCTGCAATCCAATGGATTAGTAATACACGTAAAAATAAACTTAAATAATAAACGTAACAGAACAATATTTACGGGCGCAAGCTACGTAGGCGGCAGTGATATCAGTGTCCATAGCAACGATAGAAACATGACAAAATCTTCGTAATAACTCAAAATCTAAAGATCGTATAAATTCACTGAACAAAGCGTGTGAGAGTAAAACACACATTTCTTGCTAGAAATGTGATCCAAACATATAATAACGCCGAAACTATCTATCTATTACCTTTTCCACCGAGAATACAAGGAAACGTGACTGTGCTTGACATTATAGCTGCAGAAGTCCGCGCATTCGCAAAGTATACAGTTTTTTCATAGGGAATCCTACGTATCGTTTATGAGAACAGCCTGCACACACACACACACTGAACACACACACTCAGATGCAAATAGGAAAACAGGCTTGAACACACATACTTACAGACACACACACACACACACACACACCAGTCAAGTCAAGTCAAGTCAAGTTTATTGTCACTTCACAGTTTACACAGTTTAAAGCAGTGAATGAAAATCTTATGTGCAATACCCGACGACAGACAGCAGTTATAAAATAAGATAAAAAAACAGAATAGAATAAAACAAGTAAAAAAAACTGTATAAAGTTAAATATATAAAAGTAAAAATGTAATTTATAAAATGAAATATATCGGCACAGAAAAAGAGCAATATGTATATATAAATCAATGTAATAAAATATACATTGTTATATGCTATACACCCTTGTTCAGCAGCCTGATGGCCTGACTGTGGAAGCTATCTCTAAGCCTATTTGTGCCGCATTTAATACTGCGGTATCGCCTGCTCGACGGTAAAAGTGAATACAGTTCGTGGCTGGGGTGGGCATTGTCTTTTATGATGCGTTTGGCCTTGGCCATGCACTGCTGGTTGTATATATCCAGGAATGAGGGGAGCTCACCTCCAACGATATACTGGGCCGTCCGCACCACCCTTTGAAGCACTCTGCGCTCGAGTGCGGTGCAGTTCCCGTATCAGGCGGTGATACACCCTGTAAGAACACTCTCGAATGTCCCGGTGTAGAATGTTCTCAGGATGCGGGGGCCCATGCTGAATTTCCTCAGACGCCTGAGGAAATACAGGCGTTGTTGGGCCCTTTTCACCACGTGTGTGGTGTGCGTGGACCATGTGAGGTCCTCAGAGATGTGCACACCGAGGAATTTGAAGCTGCTGACCCTCTCTACTGCAACACCGTCGATGGAGATAGGGCCGTGCTCTCCTCTCTGCTTCCTGTAGTCCACGATCAGCTCCTTGGTCTTCCTGACGTTGAGGGCGAGGCTGTTCTCCTGGCACCACTGCTCCAGCGATCCAACCTCCTCCCTGTAGGCTGTCTCGTCGTCGCCGGCGATCAGGCCCATCACTGTCGTGTCGTCAGCAAACTTGACGATGATATTGGAGCTGTGCATAGCCATGCAGTCGTGGGTGTAGAGGGAATAGAGGAGAGTGCTCAGCACGCATCCCTGGGGGATGATATGAGGTGGTGCTGCCCATCTTCACCACCTGGCGGCGGTCTGACAGAGGTCCAGCATCCAGCTGCACGTGGATGGTGGCACGCCTAGACCTCTAAGCTTGGTGTTGAGCTTGGCAGGAACTATCGTGTTGAACACTGAGCTGTAGTCCGCAAACAGCATTCGCACATAACAGTTCTTTCCCTCCAGGAGGGAAAGGGCAGTGTGGAGGGCCATGGCAATTGCGTCCTCCGTGGATCTGTTTTGACGATATGCAAATTGCCTTGGGTCCAGCGTGGCAGGTAACACGGAGCAAATAAAGTCCTTGACTAACCTCTCGAAGCATTTGCTGACAATTGAGGTGAGGGTTACAGGTCTATAGTAGTTCAGGCATGTTACCTTAGGTTGTTTAGGGACAGGCACGATGGTGGACATCTTGAAGACCGCGGGAACAACAGCCTGGGCCAGGGAGAGGTTGAAGACGTCTGCAAAGACTCCTGCCAACTGGTCTGCACATGCTCTGAGGACGCGGCCCGGGATGTCGTCGGGGCCTGCCGCCTTATGGATGTTCAACCGCTTGAAGGTGCGACGCACCTCCGAGATGCTCAGCAGGCTGGTCTCCTCAGATGGCGCTGGCTTTGGCGGGCTGCCATTCACGTCAAACCGAGTAAAAAAAGTATTTAGCTCTCCTGGGAGGGAGGTAGAGGAGTTCTCTACACAACTGGTTCTCCCTCTGAAGTCTGTAGCCCCTGCCACATACCCCTCGCGTCGTGGTTCTTGAATATCTCCTCCACTCTGTGCTTGTACTCCCGCTTGGCAGTGACGATGGTCTTACGGAGGTCGTAACGATCGTATATTCCTCCATATTCCTGGAAACGAAGGCGGCGTTACACGCATGGAGGGCAGAGCAAACATCGCTGTTAATCCACGGTTTCTGGTTGGGATATATCCGAACCGACTTGGTCGGAACAACGTCATCTATGCACTTCTTGATGAACCCAGTTACTGAGGATGCGTACTCTTTGATGTTATTGTCCGAGGCAACACGGAACGTGCCAGTCAGTGCGATCAAAACAATCCTGCAGCATAGAGTCCGATTGGTCTGACCAGCATTGGACCTCCCTCACAGCGATCGGTTGCTGCTTCAGTCTCTGCCTAAAGGCGGGGAGTAGCTGCATAGAGCGGTGGTCTGATTTGCCGAACGGTGGGCAGAGGAAGGCCATGTAGCCATCACGGAAGTGATGTGTAGCAGTGGTCGAGGATCCGCTCACCCTGTGTATTGCTCGTTATGTGTTCGTAGAACTTCGGGAGAACCTTCTTCAGGTTCGCCTTGTTTCGCCCCCGCCACGATGAGAGCAGCCTCGGGGTGTGCCGACACCTGTTCGCTGATAGCCCCATACAGCTCCTTCAGCGCTGTGTCCGTGTTGGCTTGTGGGAGAATGTAAACAGCGGTCACGGTTACCGCTGTAAACTCCAAAGGTAGCCAGAATGGACGGCACATAAGCATCAGGTACTCCAGGTCCGAGGAACAGAAAGACTTGAGGGGATGTACATGACTTTGGTTGCACCAAGATCAGTTTATCATGAGACATACCCCCCTCCGCGATCTTTACTGGAGAGAGCCTTTGTTCTGGTGGACGGAAAATCCCGTCGGCTCGATAGCTGCGTTGGTAACCCCCTCCGACATCCATGTCTCCGTAAGGCAGATGATACAATTGTCCTTAGTTTCCTGGTGGAATTGAATACGAGCCTGTAGCTCGCTTAACTTATTGTCCAGAGACTGTACATTAGCCAGTAGAATGGTGGGTAGTGGGGGGGCAATCGGATCAACATCTCAGCCTGACTAGCACGCCCGCTCGCTTCCCTCGCTTCTTCCTGCGATGCTTGCGTGTAATCGTGCCCAAGATGGTCGGAGATAATCCAGCTGTGACTTCGGCACGACTCGAAAGAATGAAAAAACTCCGGTAGAAGACGAGCGACTGTCGATTTGATCTCCAGAAGTGTGCAAAAGTCATAATTGAACGTGCTGCTAACTTTCTGAACAAAGACAGTCGCGATAAAAAGAATAAATAACAAAAAACTGCACACACACACACACACATGCATATAATGATACATATGCGTGTAAAGACACACACACACACATTCATGCATACACACACACACACACACCAGGGTTTCCGTTAGCCGGTATTTACCGTTTTTTAGCGAGTAAAAATTATAAAAAAACGGTAATTAAAAAACCTGCCAGTCAAAATGTCCTGTAATAATGCTCATACTAAACTTAGATCAGCTTTATTACTGCCCCCTCCCCCCCGGAAGGGTGACCGAAAGAAGTGACCAATCAGCTGCCGCACCTCTCATGACGTCAAGCGCGCCCGACGAGATGCAGGTGCGGTGATGACAGCGCTCCACGGCTATGGGGCTTTAATGTTAGCGCTCCACGGCTATGGGGCTTTATGTTAGCGCTCCACGGCTATGGCTTTAATGTTAGCGCTCCACGGGTATAGGGGCTTTAATGTTTGCGACAGCTTGCCAAGTGCTAATTTGTGAGTTCAGCGAGCTGTACCCCGACTGGGCCACACGGGCTCAAAGGGCATGTGTTCTGCCCGTGTCAAGCGACCAGCAGAGAGGGGCTTCTCCCTCAGAATGGTTTGAAAACATCACTGCGGAGTCGTCTGGAGGAGGAGAGAGTGATGCGACTTATGCGTACTGCAAGCTGCAAAGACACATTAGACACCTTTGATTTCAGCTCGGCAGCAGAGGACCTTGCCGCAATGAAATGAAGGAGAAAGCAAAAAGTTGCCTGGTAGCCTACAGGGTAAATTTGATGCCATGTAGCCTATGTTAAAACGGACTGCAGATGTTACAGGTGTTTTGAAATAGCCTCGATTTCTAACGAGGTTTTGCTCAATCGTTGTTGTTCGTTTTGTTGTTCATTAAATAGTCAAATTTATTTGAGGTCTTTGTCATTCTTTCGTCAATCTAGGTGTACATTATTTATTTATTTATTCATTTTTATTTTTTAGTTGTGTTTGTAATATATGTTTTTGAAACATGACCGGTAAGTTTCGAATTTGTCCGGTAAAATAAAATCTGTCCGGACACTTGACCGGCAAGAAAAAATCCTAGCGGAAACCCTGACATACACCTATGTGGAAAGACGGAATGCATGTTAACACACACTGACACACACATACACAGACCATAGCCACGTACACACAGACTTAACACAAGGTATAGTAGATATAGTATATAGTGTTGTTGTTTATAGTATAGTATAGTATAGTATAGTATAGTATAGTATAGTATAGTGTAGTGTCGTGTAGTATTGCATTGTATAGTATAGTGTAGTGAAGTATAGTATTGCTGTTGGAATTCAGAATGCGTGAGTAAATGGTGAATAAGCATTCCATTGTACACATACAAAAATAAAATAACCTTGAATCTTGAATCAGCATAACATATTAGTATGCACACACACAAACACACAAACACACAAACACACACACACACACACACGCACTCTCAAAACACACGCACACGTTATGTTGAGTACGATTTTGCGCGGCAAACCTGGTGACGCACCGCGGGGACTAAAACAGAGAAGAGACCGCAGACAAGAGAATAAGCACACATATATAAACACGTTAGGAAGCCACATACCAGGAGCGCCAGGGAGTGTGTGTGTGTGTGTGTGTGTGTGTGTGTGCGGTACGACATCAATCAGAAGCAGGGGAATATTCTTCCATGACCCTTCCGCACTTATACAAAAAACCGACAGATGCTTTCGCTGTGTGTGTGTGTGTGTGTGTGTGTGTGTGTGTGTGTGTGTTTGTGTTTGAGTTTGAGTTGATTAAACTTGCAGAAGGATTTGTCGGAGAACACTCATGCCAGTTCCTTCCTCCATTTGTCTCGACTGTGACAGCGTGCTGACAGATGTAAAATTGCGTGGAAAACAGCGAGAGTAATGTCTCGGTAGAGAAACCACATTACCTACCGGGAGAAAGGCACGCCGGCACTGAGGAAAGATACAGATTTACCTTCGATAACAACCAAACAACGATTCAGCCATAAGTGAAGTGAGTCATTTGCCTGAGTATTATCATTGTTTCATCTATCTATCTATCATCTATCTATCTATCGATCTATCGATCTATCTATCTATCTATCTATCTATCTATCTATCTGTCTATCTATCTATCTATCTATCTATCTATCTATCTATCTATCTATCTATCTATCTATCTATCTATCTATCTATCTATCTATCTATCTATCTATCTATCTATCTATCTATCTATCTATCTATCTATCTATCTATCTATCTATCTATCTATCTATCTGTCTATATGTATATTCTAAGTATATATACTTATGTCTATTCTAAATATATTGTAACGATGTCGCCTGGCCGACCATGGGTCTCCCTCCAGGACAAAGGGGGTTTGGGAGTTCATTGGGTGTTGTATGTGTGTGTTTGTTTACCTGCATGTGTTTGAGGGGAACTGTCCACTATACAGGGTCATTGGCTGCGAGCGCTAGGGGGAGGGGGAGCAGGTTGCGTGGGAACAGGAGTGAGAGAGTCACGCGAGAGTTAGAACGGGAGTTGGAGGAGAGAGGGGGGGAAAAGACGGGAGGTGGGTGTGTGTGAGACTGCGAGGGGTAGCGTGGGGCAGAGAGAGACACAGACAATTTTTGTTGGAGGAATATAGTTTTGGGCTTGCCACCCTGGTTTATTGTTTTTAGGAGTGGACATTTCAACCCCCGGGTTAGTTGTGAGCTGCGGCAGGGAATAAATCTGGGCCAGTTTGGCTATCAAATAAAGACATTGTCTCAGTCTTCTATATCGAGCTGGCAACCACCGCTAAAGCATCACAATATATAGTTATATATATTTGGTTTTTTATATATATGTATAATCTAAATCTGGAGGATTGAATCTTCTTTATTCGTCACATATATGTACACCAGTGGTGAAGCGTCAGGGCCTTCAATGTATTCAGAGAAGACCCTGGAACCCTCAGATGAAACAAAATGTATTGTATTAATACAATTTAAATAAAATGAATAAATGACAGTCGTATCTGTGTTGTTGATCTGTAATATTACAGTGTTACGTTGATTTGTTTGTCTTTCTCGGTCCATGCACGCATTAGACGCATTAGATTTTGTTTTGTGTTAGAAACAAAATGCAACCAATCAGATATTTTTCTGGGTTGCTGGGAGGAATATCCTTCAACCAAAGTACTTTTGCGTACGTTTGGATTGACAATTTTATCAACCATTCATATATTGGTTTGTAGCCAATGGGCGTATTCTTTCAGATGTCCCAAGGTTCCATAGTACGCTAGAAGGTCCCGTAGTTCACTGGCTCAAGACAGAGGATCTAGCTAGGCAACAGGTAAAGATGATGTCGCTGCGGAATTGTTGTTAGTAACCTTTTCAAGATGACCATTCAGTGAAATGATTGACATTATAAAATAGTTTTAACAATCCCCGTCACCACTGCATCTGTGGAAGGGACATTTTCCTCCCTCAAACAGATATAATCATATGCATTGGCTTCCATAGCTATTGAAAGGCAACTTATTTTGGATCTAAAAAGCAGTGATCATCTTTATGACCGGGTTATCGAAACATTCATCCAGAAGGACAGGAGAATGGATTTAGTCTTTAAGTGTTAAGTCTTTGCTGGTTTTGCCGCAGTGTTGCATCTTGTTGAGCTGGTTGTTGCATTTTGATTCCACACACTTGTTGAATGATTAGTTAATGACTTTCATGAGTTTATTAAGCATTGTTGTGCATTTTAATTGAGAGTTTTGACTTGATCTTGGTAGTTGTTAGGAAGGTGTGGTTGTGTGGCAGCCATTTGTCTATGAAACCTAATAGTGTGACGATGTAGCGAGCTGCAGTACAGCACCAGTGCAGTCATTCATCCATAGCCTGTGTGTGGTGGTGCTGTGTTGGGCTGTTACTTCACTACATGGACAGTGCTTTGCCAACTATGGTCAACTTGGAAATTGGCTCCGACAATCTTATCTGCCTAAATGAGTTAACGCATAAATATATTCCCGGTGTTGTTTCGTGTTTTATTTTAATTACATTTTTTACACACCGGGGGGGGGGGGGGGGAGAGGGGGGAAGAGGGCCGCACCTTTTGCACTGAAAAAAATAGAAAAATTAATACAATGAGAGATCCTTTCTGTCTCTCTCTCTCTCTCTCTCTGTCTGTCTCTCTATTTGTCTATGAATGTCTCTCTCTCTGTCCCTCTCTTTGTCTCTCTATGTCTCTCACTCTCTCTTTCTCTCTTGCTCCTGTCACCATTTATGGCATCTGCTGAAAATCTTGGTATTGGTATCCCTCTATGACAACACACACTCACTCACACACACACATACACACACACAAACACGGCAAATGAAAGCACTGGCGATCGATATTACATTACAAGAGTCAAACACTATCATACTTTTGCTGGACATTCTGGACTCATAACAGTGACTGCACTGTTCTGCACTGTACTACACTGCATTCATAATGCTGCTGCACTACTGGCACTTTAAAATGCTTTTAAATGCTTGTTGCACAATTCAACACGTGTATATACTGTATCATCCATCAGTCACTTTATTGTTATAGTATTGCAAAAGTATTGTTCTAGTATAGTATAGTATATAGTGTGAAATTGTAGAAAATTCATACTCCTCATTCCCTCCGAATGGGGAGTAAGCATTCCATTGTAAAAACATCTTGAATCTTGAATCCCAGGTCATTTGCAATTTCTCGTTGGTTGTTTTCTGCTTAAAACGGCCTAAAAAAGTGTGTATACTGGATCCCGTCTGATGTGCTCAGAAATGACCGAATGCACCTTTTGTGTGTGTATGTATGTTGTACCTCAACAGAGACAGAATATAAGAATTTATCATTTATAATATGTGAGTTAAAATAAATTAACGTTTTAAGATTTTCAAGTATTTGTTAATAACGCAAAATACTGCTACACCTTCTACTTATACAGCGATATATTGATACACTATCTGTTTTTTGGCTGTTGTTCATGAAGTACGTGATGAGAAAGCACTTTAATTGTGGTTTTTCTTATCTTTATCGCTCTGATAATGATCATAATCAATTTTAGTGAACTTTATTATAGTGAAATCTGGGACATTGCCCGGGGGTCGATACATATTCAATCCTGTGTATTATTTGATAACGTAAAACTGATTAGAGAACAGAGAGAGAGAGAGAGAGAGAGAGAGAGAGAGAGAGAGAGAGAGAGAGAGAGAGAGAGAGAGAGAGAGAGAGAGAGAGAGAGAGAGAGAGAGAGAGAGAGAAAGAGAGAGAGAGGAGAGAGAGAGAGAGAGAGACAGAAATAAGATAAAAAAGAGAGAGAAGAAAGACAAAGAGAAACAGGGGGAGAGAGGGGGGGGGATGGAGGTGATTTGTAGATCAAAGCTCAAACAAATAAAGAAAAAAAATACCTTAACCGGCCAGTGTTATAGAAAAATAATTAGATATTTTTTGTAAATGTTCGTCTAAAATTGATCAACGTGGCAAACTTTAATAGAGAGAGAGAGAGAGAGAGTTAAGTCAAGTCAAGTCAAGTTTATTGTCATTTCAAAGTTTACACAAGTATAAAGCAGTGAGTGAAAATCTTATGTGCAATACCTGACGACAGACAGATAAAAACAGAATACAATAATATAAGTAAAAAAACTGTACAAAACTGTATAAAGTTAAATATATAAAAGTAAAAATGCAATTTATAAAATGCAATATATCAGCACAGAAAAATGCAATATGTATATATAAATCAATGAAATAAAATATACATTGTTATATGCTATACGCCCTTGTTCAGCAGCCTGATGGCCTGACTGTGGAAGCTGTCTCTGAGCTTATTTGTATGGCACTTGATACTGCGGTATCGCCTGTCTGACGGTAAAAGTGAATATAGTTCGTGGCTGGGGTGGGCATTGTCTGGGCTATATACTGATATATACTGGGCCGTCCGCACCACCCTTTGAAGCTTTTTGCGCTCGAGTCCGGTGCAGTTCCCATACCAGACGGTGATACATCCTGTAAGAACACTCTCGATTGTCCCGGTGTAGTATTTTCTCAGGATGGCCCATGCTGAATTTCCTCAGACGCCTGAGGAAATACAGGCATTGTTGGGCCCTTTTCACCACGTGTGTGGTGTGCGTGGACCATGTGAGGTCCTTGGAGATGTGCACACCGAGGAACTTGAAGCTGCTGACCCTCTCTACTGCAACACCGTCGATGGAGATAGGGCCGTGCTCTCCTCTCTGCTTCCTGTTGTCCACAATCAACTCCTTGGTCTTCTTGACGTTGAGGGCGAGGCTGTTCTCCTGGCACCACTACTCCAGCGATCCAACCTCCTCCCTGTAGGCTGTCTCGTCGTCGCCGGCGATCAGGCCCATCACTGTCGTGTCGTCATCAAACTTGACAATGACGTTGGAGCTGTGCATAGCCTTGCAGTCGTGGGTGTAGAGGGATTAGAGGAGAGGGCTCAGCACACATCCCTGGGGGGCTCCTGTGTTGAGGGTCAGTGGTTCTGAGGTGGTGCTGCCCATCCTCACTACCTGGCAGCGGTCCGACAGGAGGTCCAGCATCCAGCTGCACGTGGATGGGGGCACGCCTAGACCTCTAAACTTGGTGTCGAGCTTGGCAGGAACTATCGTGTTGAACGCTGAGCTGTAGTCCACAAACAGCATTTGCACATTACAGTTCTTTCCCTCTAGGTGGGAAAGCCAGTGTGGAGGGCCATGGCAATTGCGTCATCCGTGGATCTGTTTTGACGATATGCAAATTGCCATGGGTCCAGCGTAGCAGGTAACACGGAGCAAATAAAGTCCTTGACCAACCTCTCAAAGCATTTGCTGACCATAGAGGTGAGGGCTACAGGTCAATAGTCATTCAGGCATGTTACCTTGGGTTGTTTAGGGACAGGCACGATGGTGGACATCTTGAAGACAGTGGGAACAACAGCCTGGGCCAGGGAGAGTTTGAAGATGTCTGCAAAGACTCTTGCCAACTGGTCTGCACATGAGGACGCGGCCCGGGATGTCGTCGGGGCCTGCCGCCGTACGGATGTTCAACCGCTTGAAGGTGCGGCGCACATCCGTCTCCCTGAGATGTTCAGCAGGCTGGTCTCCTCAGGCGGCGCTGGCTTCGGCGGGCTGCCGTTCACGTCGAACTGAGCAAAAATGTAGTTCTCCTGGGAGGGAGGTAGAGGAGTTCTCAACACAACTGGTTCTCCCTCTGAAGTTCGTTATCGTCTGTAACCCTTGCCACATACCCCTCGCGTCATGGCTCTTGAATTTCTCCTCCACTCTGTCCTTGTACTCCCGCTAGGCAGTGACGATGGTCTTACGGAGGTCGTAACGGGCTCTCGTATATTCTTCCATATTCCCGGAGCCGAAGGCGGCATTATGCGCGTGGAGGGCAGCGTGAATATTAATTTGCGGTTTCTGGTTATGATATATCCAAACCGACATGGTCGGAACAACGTCATCTATGCACTTCTTGATGAAACCGGTGACTGAGGACGCGTACTCATTGATGTTATTGTCCGAGGCAACGCGGAACATGTCCCAGTCAGTGCGATCAAAACAATCCTGCAGCATAGAGTCCAATTTGTCTGACCAGCATTGGACCTCCCTCACAGCGATTGGTTGCTGCTTCAGTCTCTGTCTATAGGCGGGGAGTAGCTGGATAGAGCGGTGGTCTGATTTGCCGAACAGTGGGCATCTCAGCCTGACTAGCACGCCGGCTCGCTTCCCTCGCTTCTTCCGGCGACGCTTGCGTGTAATCGTGCCCAAGATGGTCGGAGATAATCCAGCTGTGACTTCAGGCGGGACGTCCAAGTCAAAAGAATGAAAAAACTCTGGTAGGCAGCGAGCGACTGTCGATCTGATCTCCAGAAGTGTGCAAAAGTCAGAAATGAACGGGCTGCTAGCCTTCTGTACAAAGATAGTCGCAATAAAAATAATATATAACAAAAAACTGCGTCATCGTGCGGGAGCTCGCAACACGGCAGCCATCTCGTACGGCACTCATACGCAGAGAGGGAGATATAGGTGAGAGAGCAGGAGAGAGAAAATGGAAACTGAGTAATGAGAGGGAGAAAAGAGAGGGATAGAGAGAGAGAGGGAAAGAGAGTGAGAAGAGGAGGGACAGAGAAGAGAGAGAGGAAGAGGGGGAGAGAGAGAAGAGAGGGAAAATGAGAGAGAAGATGGGGATAGAGAGAATAGTGG
>CM051009.1:7923092-7943092 GCA_027704905.1 Muraenolepis orangiensis
CTCCCCCTTCTCACTCCACAGGGGTCCGCGCTGTCACTTGTGCCTCTATGAGAGCAGCCACAACTCACTCACCCGAACGGCCAGCCCACTCACTAACCAACCCCCCTGAGAAGTCAACAGTGAGCGAGAAAAATCTGAGCACAACAGACAACCAATGTCTCCCAGATGCAGGGTTTTTCCACAGGGAGAGCGTGGGAGTGGTACACCCCCAAACTGGAAGGAATGGTACACCCCGAAACGGGAGTGAGGCAACTTTCATTTGCAAATCTTTCCAGATTTTTCAAGGGAATCGGTTGATCAATGTTGACCAGTAAAGATGACAAATATAGACCAGTAAATCTTATATAATATATTTTTTATAGGACTCGAATAATGCCTGTTAAAGATTTTGGAGGATTTCTCTGCATTTAACGATAAGGTATAGGGTGTTAGACTCCCCAGCCAAAATGCACTGTGTTTCATCCATAAACGTCCCCAGTCTACCTGTAGGCAACCAGATACCTGCTAACCAATTCCTGCTCCTCAATGGCCTGTAATCTGTATTCACTGTGAGTGACCATTTTTTTTAATCTGATATATATGAGTATATTTTGCAGTATTCCTATTAACATATATATATATCTATATATGTTACACGGTTGAGGAAAAGGCTGAAACCCAAGCATTTCGTTGCCATTAGCAACTGCTGCTTGTTGTTCCCTTAATGTGCACATACACTTGAAACTGGAGCTAGTTTATTATCATACTAATACATGTACCACGCCTCTTGAGTACTCATTCATCCAGGAAAAGATTCAAGGAAGCTATGGGTATATTTGTTTGTGTTTGTGCGTGTGTGTGTGTGTGTGTGTTTGTGTTTCAAACGAGTCGCTCACACACATTTGACCCAACTCTTAATTCTGTCAGCGGTTATGGTTTAAAGCTTGTGTAACGCGTTTGTTAAAATATGTCAAATTTCATCCATCCACAAGCACACACACAAGCCCCCCCACACACACACACACACACACACACACACGCACATGCACACATTTCAAACTATTTCATCACCATGTCTGTTTGATCAGAGTTTCTTTGTTGGTGGAGCAGAGAAGTGGCGATGCTGCCTTGAAAGTGCCCGATTACAACGGCGCGACAGACCACAGTACTTTGTGCTAAAAGGCGGGAAAATGGAGATGGAGGGAAACAAGTGACCTTCCTGTTCTGAATATTGACACCGGTTGTTGTATTCCATGGAAATCAAAAGGCGTTTGTGTTATATCATGAAAACACTTTAAACGGGGGGGGGGGGGGGGGGGGGGGGGGGGTTTGCACCGTCATTGCTGTTGGTTGGAATTTTGGGTCCGCTAACTCTCATTTAAATACAAACTTTTTGATATTCAGGCTTTTCGGATGGATATGTTCAATAAATTGTATTATATTGCCATTGTTGTTTTTTTGACAGGAGCTGCGGTAAGGCCTTCATTTGAATCAAACACCTGCCTATCTATCTATCAATCAACCAACCTATCTATCTATTACGTGGAGAAATATGATAATCATAGTAAACTGTTTGTGTTGTGTTGGATTTAAATGGTTTTGCATGGAGAAATAAAAGGTAAAAGTGATGACTCTTATCAATCTACCGGTGGCAGGTGATTCAACTGGAACCTCAAAAGTAAGCAAATAAGTCCATCTGCCAGACAAGTGGCAATCTATGGCTTGGCAGCAGATTGCATTCCCCACACAATCTGACAGAGCAATTGATTGCTTAAAGACAGACAAGTTACTCACAATTAGCTCAGTGATAGATTAAAAAATTAACAAAAATACCTATCTCCAAAAACCGCCATGATATCTTTGACTTTTTAGTGTGTCTCATGTTGTCATAAGCAGAAGGCCTCTCTCTACACGGAAAGCAAAACACCGCCTTTTGTTCAGAATTTGTTTCCGAACTTCAACTCCTGTTCAACTTTGTTGTTTTAATTTTCTTTTCATTTTTTGTATTTTGTTGAGTCATTGTTGACAATGCAGTAGCTTATGATAGCTAAGAGAAATTAAGCTAATCATCTCTTTGTTGAATTGTCATACATCCAAATACAAAGACAAATGAGTACATCATAATGTGTGAATGAATAAACTAATTGAAACAACAATAAAATATAGGAAAGTTTGGGTATAGCAACTGGATAATCCACAGTTGAGTATCCATTCAGTATCAGTTAAGTATCATCATCGTCTCAGTTTAGTATGAGATGAAACTCACTTGAGTGAATTCAGTGAGGACTGAATTTTGTTATCTACTCAACACAATGTCAAGTGAAAAGCAACTATCCATCTATTCTTGATTTTCACCCACGTGACTAAAACCTTGACAACGGTTGCTATCCGCCATGCTGGAGCCCTTCAAACGTACACACTGAGTCACAATATAGACACTCGAGTGAAGAAAACAACATGGTTCATTGGATTATAGTTGGCTATGGAAGTAAAACTGGGAAGAAGGACGGCGTAGGACTATTCCGTATACCTTCTGTTATACATAATCAAGGTGAAGAATTTGAAAAATGTACCGAAGAGAGAAGAGAAGCTTGGATTTCAGCAATAAGTCGAGATAGAAATGAATAGATAGAGATAGAAATGTTAGAAATGAAATGCACATTTGACTTCTGGTGATGAGTTGTTCTCTTACCTTCCTTTGTTTAAACACACTATTGTAAGTCGCTATATAGCAACATGCTACCATATAATACATTATAGTTATAGATATACAGCATGTGTCTATATAATAATCGTTATAGATATATAGCAACACGTTACTATATAATACATTACATTACTTACAACAGTAATAAAGGAGCATGTTACTATATAGTAAATCATATACATAGTATAGTATAGTTGGACATTGTATCGTCTCAATGTATGTAGTATGTAGTAGTATGTTCATATTAATATATATAACTATTATTTATTATACAGTAACATGTTGCATTTCCTTATACAGAGGCTACGAACCCGGACACCATTTGGTTAAATGCCTCCAAGCTTTTATAGGCCTTAAATTGCTGTTTGGTGTAATAGCTGGTCTCCAAAACAAGGTCGCTCAGCACATCTGTAGCCTCAATTGGTGGCAAACACTCAGGGTCAAACTGATCGGGATACTAGTGGGTCCACACCAACCAGCGAGATTTTTTGTAAATATCTCCTCTTTATATGGATTTTGAGGCCTTTCGCGTACTCAGAAAGCACTGGGATATCTTAAGCTAGATATTCCAAGTCATCCTTGTTTTTTTTCTGTGAAAGATCCATAAAAAAGTAGAAAAGAATGTGTGAGCAAGATACACATGGCCTATGTTTAAATACATTTTAACACTACGAGGGGCTCCAACATGGCCGACACCCAAATATAGACAGTCCTCTGACGTCATCTGAAAACCACACATTCAGTTTAATATTATCTTAAATTGTTGTATATTTATGTCCTATTGATGTCAGGTACGCAAAGCGAAAAAAACTACCTAATTGACTTGTCGACTTGCACAATGTTGACATGTAAACATTGAGATCACACTCAATTTCAATAATATATAGGGCTTTCAATCACATGTCCAATGTCATGTAAACTGAGACAATACTGATATTCGACCTCACCCGTCAGTGTTACCCTACAAAAAAAGACAAATAAAATCAAAGTACTGGCAGGTAAAAGATGAGTGTAAAACAGCCGGGCTCCTTTGGCAGCATTTCAAGGTAGTCTGGACTTTAGAAATATTTATGATGAAACCGAGCACGAGGGACGACCCCCCCCCCTCCCTCCTGCATATTTACTGGTGTGTGCGGGCGGTGAATACAAAAAGAGAGGGGGGGGGGGGAGGGTAGGATCGCTTCAATCTATCGCTCCACCTTCCCCCCCCCCCCTCCTCATCCTCCTCCTCCTCCTTCCGCCAAACACCAGCTCACCCTCCTTTCTTCCACCCCCCCCCCCCCTCACCCCCACCTGGAAATGCAAACCAGAGGCAAACCTTTCATAGTATAGGAACTTGGGGCCACTTGCTTTGTGATGCCAACTTTCACAGGAACGTCCCCCTAATCGGCCCTTTCAGGCCTCATGATTACATTGTGGTGTAGAAGGAACCACTAGACTTACCCAGGGGTGACCTATTTGCGAAATCCTAGACTGTGGCAAAAATACCAAGCACACTGAAATGCAGACACTAGACACTTTAATTCAAACACAGTTGCTGTGTGTTGTTCTGCTGTAATGCTTCTGCTCCTAGGGTTGCGTTCTTCGGCCTAGCAAATTAATGTGTTTACTGTGCGTGGCTTTCACACGCTGGCTTTATGTACGTGTGTGTGTGTTTGTGTATGGGTACAAGATACAAGATTTTTATTTGCCATTTGTAACTACAAATGCATTGGAATGCTTACTCCCCATTCCCTCCCGCAGTATAAATCTCCAAAACAACACCATAAAGATAAAAATATGTACAATTAAAACAAACAAAAAGAGCAGCAAAGTGACATAAATGATATGTACATGTTTTATTAGTTTACAAAAATCTTAAAAAAGCATTTAAAGTTCCAGTAGAGCAGCAGCATCATGAATACAGTGCAGTGCAGTGCAGTAACTGTGATGAGTCCATAAAGTCCAGCAAAGCATGTAAGTGTAATGTTAATGACAATGTTATGAAAGTGAAAGTGGCAGAACTCCTAGCCGTTCAGTAGGCGCACTGCCTGAGGATAAAAACTATCCTTAAACCTGGTAGTACTTGAACGGATGCTGCACAACCGGCGACCAGACGGTAGGGGGGACAAGAGATGGTGCCCAGGGTGGTTGCAGTCCTTTATGATGCACATTGCCTTCTTCCGACATCTGGTCCTAAAGATCTCCTCAATGCATGGAAGTGCACACCCGATGATCTTCTCTGCTGTCCTAGGTCCCTCAGTTTCAGAACCAGCTTGGAGAGCTTGGGGTTGAATGCCGAGCTGTAGTCAATGAACAGCAGTCTGACGTAGGTGTCCCTCCTGTCTAGGTGCTGCAGGGCCATGTGTATCCATCCTCTCCCGCTTATCCGTGGTCGGGTCGTGGAGGTAGCAGCTCCAGCAGGGGACTCCAAACTTCCCTCTCCCTGGTAACATCGACTAGCTCTGACTGCGGGATCCCGAGGCATTCCGAAGCCAGAGATGAGATGTAATCACTCCGTCTTTACCTTGGTCTGCCCCGTGGTCTCTTCCCAGTTGGATGTGCCTGGAAAACCTCCCTCGGGAGGTGACCAGGAAGCATCCTAACTAGATGCCCGAACCACCTCAACTGGCTCTATTCTACGCGAAGGAGCAGCGGCTCTATTCCGAGTCTCTCACGAGTGACTGAGCTTCTCACCCTTTCCCTCAGGGAGATACTATGCCAGCCAACCTCCTGAGGAAACTCTGACAAAAGGTGAGGGTAGGAACAAAGACTGATCGATAGATCGAGAGCTTTGCCTTCTAGCTCAGCTGTTTTGGTTACAACGGTGCGCGAAAGTGCACCCAATACCGCTCACGCTCCATCCTCCCCTCACTCGAGAACAAGACCCCGAGATACTTGAACTCCTTCACTTGGGATATGTGCATATCCCATATATTTGTGTGTGCATATATATTTATTTGGGTATGTGTGTGTGTGCATATACTGTATATATATATATATATATTTACATATAAGTATGTTTTTGTGTGTTTGTTAATATGTGTGTGTGTGTGTGTGTGTGTGTGTGTGTGTGTGTGTGTGTGTGTGTGTGTGTGTGTGTGTGTATGAGTGTGTAGGTCAGAGAAGGTCCTCTGTTTTTTTTCTTCACGAAAGGTAAATGAGTAACCAGACGTGGCGGTGTGTGTGTGTGTGTGTGTGGGGGGGGGGGGTTGGGGGGTAGAGTGGGAGGGGGGGGATAACAGTAAAATGAAGAGCACCAGAAAACAAAATATTAAAAGTTTACAACGAGGAACGGCAGCGGGACCGTTGTCACGACGGCGCCTGTGTACACAGTGTGCACCTAATGGAACGCTGTGCACACTGTTTACCGCTGGCGAGAGCCGGCGATTAGGTTGATCTCCAATTTTAAAAATGCTGCTTCCCCTTTAAGACAACAGAAACAAAAGGAAATAATAACATTACATAACATTTGATTCGAATTAGATTTATATTTAAAAAAAAGTAATGAAATGTATTAAATGCTGTCTTAAGGACAGCATTTAATACATTTCGACAATTTATGTACTTTTTAATATTTTAATTTTTTATTTTATTGACCCAGTAGTAGGAATTAGTAAAGGGTTACATACACGGATATGAATGATCACACGTTGTTTTTAACAACCTGTACATGCTGTAGATTAGATTAGATAGATTCGATTCATTAATTTGAATTATTATTCAAATTGATTGTCATTATACAGCACAAGTACAGTACAGCAAAAATATTTTAGCGAGTGCAAATGTTGCAGTAAATTGCATGGTAATATAATATAATTTACATTCATGTTAAAAGACAGTCTAGGTATAAAATGGGATATGAGCAGCATAATAATAGGTATATGTATATACAGGTAGTGAGTATTTAACATGTAGTGATCAGGGGTATGCAATTATTGAAAGCAGGATAAAAATATATAAATGTAAATCTATATACAAGTGAGCAAATATAAATGTATGGCATATATAAATGTATATGTATATACAGGAGTAGGAGCAGTTCTATCAACAGATTTAAATATATATGGCAGGTACATTAAACAGGTATCTTAGTAATAAATATGTAAACTATAGAGAGGTAGGTAGTTGTGATACCGTTTGTTTTTACAGTTTGTTTTTCACTTTCGTTAGTCAGAGACATTGGTGGTGATTATTATAGGTGTTGAGCAGAGGTGTGGGACAGGGGCGGGGGCGGCAGCAGAGGGGGGGGCAGCAGGAGCGGGGGCATCAGCAGGGGGAGGGGGTGTGCAGCAGAGGGGGGGGGCAGCAGGGGCATCAGCAGGGGGGGGGGGTGCAGCAGAGGGGGTGGCAGCAGGGGCGGGGGCATCAGCAGGGGGGGGGGGGTATGCAGCAGAGGGGGGGGCAGCAGGGGGTGGGGGTGCAGCAGAGGGGGTGGCAGCAGGGGCGGGGGCATCAGCGGGGGGGGGTGCAGCAGAGGGGGTGGCAGCAGGGGGGGGGGGCAGCAGAGGCCCCCAGGTGCTGGACCTCCTCCCTGTAGGCTGTACAGGATGTACATGCTGTACATGTTATTTAATACATGGCCACGGCTTACAAAATAAGAGCGTTGCACACGACCGGGCAAAATCAATCCGGGGGTCTACATGATGGCTCTATAGTTCTGCCAGACCTTTTTCCTCTGCTTCATGCTGTGTGCCATGAGTCTTGTCCCATTCACTTTTAAATGGTTTCTCCTAAAAATAGGTAACCGTGAACCGTCCGCTTCCCAAAAATGTTGTTTTTAAAATATAAATAAGTACTAACGTCCACGGCGGGAAGTATACATTGTGTCAAGTAAAACAAATGATAATATTCCGACAGAGAGCTTGTTTTGCCCTGAAACAGGCTGAGATGAATGTTCTAAAAAGGGGAGTAAAAAAACTTTACCTTGGGGTGTCCTCGTCACGGTGTAGTTACACCATGACGAGGACACCGCCAGGTAAAATGTTTTTTGATTAATAAAGAAACAAAAATCATGTTATGGAACGGCCTCAACCTGAACCACACTCCTTCTGTTTAGGCAGTTTGTTCTGGAACGTTATCAGGCATGTTTCTATAAGTTATTAACGCTGTTCCCCGTTACACTGATTGTTAGCTCACAGCACTTTGCCTGTCTAATTACGCTGTAAAACGGACACAGATGTCACGTTTTACTGCCAGAGGAGGGAGGGAATCCCTGTGGTGTTCTGTGGCAGAGTGAGATTGTTTCTGAAAGTACTTACTTGTACCAAGTTGAAACCCACCACCTACCACCCTCCTATTGAAAGGGGTCCAGTAGCGCAGAACTTCAGAGAACTTCAGAGAACTTCAGAACGCAGAACTTCAGATAAGGAAAGCGAGCATCAGAACACAACAGACCCCTACAATCCGTTTATGTACTGCTTCCCTCCAGGGAAGCGGTTGTTGTATGAATCGGTGAATGTGAGGCATGACTTGTAAAGCACTATATAAAAGTATCCATTACCATTACTACGAGGGTGTGCTAGAGTACCTCTCTGCCTTTCTTTCTCTTGTGTGTGTTTGCATCTCTCTAGCTGTGCATCTCTCTTTCTCTCTCTCTCTCTCTCTCTCATAAACCACCAACCCAAACACACACAAACCCATACACTCTCCGACAGATACGTTTTAACCTACTCAAAAGGGGTGTTCTCAAGGTAAAGTTAGTTGAGGCGGGTCAAACAGACGCTGCCCAACCCCCCCCCACCCCCCCCTCCTTCTTCCCTGCTGATTTGAAGCTTGATTACCACCTGCTGAGACCCCCTAGGCCTGTAAGGGCGTTTGCACATGATTGATTGCCCTCCCCCCCTTGTTGCTCAGCGTTCACATAAGTACTGTGGTTCTGTAGCCGAGGACACTTGTGTATCTATACACTCTGATACAGTAGGTGGTGCTATGCATCTAGTTGGTTAGCTGTCCGCCAATAAGCACAAAGAAGACTTTTAGACTTTTGCAAAAACACTTTATTTACATACGATCAATTATGATCAAATAAAGTGCTTCATTGTGCAAAACCCCCCCCCCCCAAAAAAAAAGACAAAACAACAAAAATAAATCACTCAAAAAAATACATTAAAACCTAGGTCTTAAAAACTTGTGCAAAGTGCAAATCTTCATCCACAACAGAACACATAATGTCTTCGTAACACCAAGGCTGTTTAAAAGCATCCAGATCCCCAACGTGTTTATAAAAACGATGCTCCAACCAGAGTCTGGCTCTGATGTTGCACAGCCAGATCGCTTTTGCCTCTTCCCCTTTCCTATTTTGTACTCTGTTTTTCCTACTTAAACAAATGGCCATTTTTGCTTCACCAGAGAGGTAGTTCAGGAGCTGCCACTTTTCTTTATTTGTTTTTTTTGCATGGAGCTCCCATGATAAAAACACTCTCGGTAAAAACTATACCAAAAAGACTAAAGACCCATGTTAAAAGAGAGAAGAAACCTGTGAGTCTCTTGCACTCTGTAAAGACATGGAACACAGTCTCTCTAAAACCACAAAATGGACACTATCTGGATCTACCTGGGCTCAGGTAGATCTCCGGGAAAGGGTCTGCTGGGTCCGGCCTGGCTCTTCCCTGTCCGTAGCAGTCTTTTTCCTCAGGGCAGAGGATCTGGCTCCAGAGTTGAAGAATCCTCTGGGCCACCCGGACAGAGTGCAGACCCAGCAGAGAGCCCAGGGCCTGGGCATCGCTCAGCTCCGGCCCCACTGCATCCACCAGCTGCTGAAGGCACAGGGTCTTGGATCGGCACAGCGCCACTGTCAGGCCAGGTGTTTCGCTGCTGCTGACGTCCAACCTGGCTTTGTGAATCAGAGGCTCTTTCAACAACCAGTACAGAGAGCCAGTCTTTGGACACCTTTTATGGTTAAAAAGGGCCCAAGACTTAAAAACACCCTGATAAAAAGGAGGTAGCCCACTTAACTTTAAAATGTTTAAATCAGTTAAAAACAGAGCAGCATCCAGCCCCAGGTTACTTATGCGTCTGAGAATGCAGCTGCTCACATCTCTCCACACCAAATCAGCCGGGCCGGTCAGATACCTCTGTAGAAACTGTATCCTAAAAGTGCCCATTCGGCTGGCCAGGTGGATAAGGCCCTGTCCCCCCTCCTCTCTAGATACAAACAGCACCCCCTGTGGCACCCAGTGTAGACCCTCCCAAAAAAAAGTATTACTAGCCCAAATTTTGTATTTGGGCTAGTAACCCTGAGGGAGGGTCCACACAGGTAAGACGGTGCCACAGTTGGGATGCCACAAGGTTATTTGAAACCAATACTCTACCTTTAAAAGACATCTGAGGGAGCAGCCATTTCCACTTTGAAAGCTTTCCCTCTATCTTTTCTATGACGTCCTCGCAGTTCTTCAGAACTATAATTCCCTTCCCCAAGAACACACCCAGGTACTTAAAACCATCTTTTTTCCAGACCATGTTCTGGGGAAGAACTGGAAGACCGCCAGTCCACTCACCGACAGCGAGGGCCTCACTTTTCTTTCTAGTTCAGCATCGCTGCCGATGCTGAACTAAAATCCCTCACGATGTCAACTAAAATGTCTGTATCCTTCTGGTCCCTAACGAAAACAACGACATCATCTGCATACACTGATAAAACCATGTTTCCATTAAAACCAGGTAAAAACAGCCCTTGCAGTTTGGAGCGTATTTTGTTGAGGAGGGGTTCTAGGGAGAGTGCATAGAGCATGCCAGACAGAGCACAGCCCTGCCGGACCCCTCTACACACTCTAAAAGGAGCACACAACCCACCGTTGAACTTCAGCACACTCTCAATCTTATTGTACAACACCTTGATCTTGGCTATGAAACCAGCGCTGAACCCAAACTTCTCCATTACTTTCCAGAGGAAGCTGTGCTCAACGCGGTCGAAAGCCTTTTCCTGATCTAGAGAAATCAGACCAGTATTAATGCCCAATGAGCTGGAGACCTCCAAAACATCTCGAATTAGGTGGACATTGTCCACCATGGACCTGCCAGGCACACAGTAGGTCTGGTCCCGGTGGATGACCTGCTCCACAGCCCTCCCCAGCCTGGTGGCCAAAGCCTTGGACAGAAGTTTGTAATCCACACACAGCAGAGACACAGGGCGCCAGTTCTTGATGTCCTGCAGGTTTCCTTTTTTTGGTAGCAGTGTGATCACCGCTCTCCTGCAGGACACTGGCATAGAGCCAGAGGCCAGACTCTCATTAAAAACGTCTGAAAGGTCATGTGACAAGACGTCCCAGTAGGCTTTGTAAAACTCCACGGAGAGGCCATCGATACCAGGAGCCCGCCGTCCCTGCATGCCTTGCAGGGCAGTCTGCAACTCCTGGATCGTTAACGGCCCCTCGAGCTGTGAGTTGGCCTCCTCGGAGACCTGAGGTAGTCCATTGCAGAACCCCTCGGACAGAGTTTCCCCCTCCTCATACTCACTTGTATAGAGGGTGGAATAAAAACTCACAGCTCGCCTCCTGATCTGGCTTGGCTCTGTTATTTCCTGCCCTGCCTGACTTGCTGCCTGACAGCAGCGAGTGGATCACTCGCCTCTGCCCATTCTTTTTTTCCAGGCCGAAGAAGAAGCTAGTGGGAGCATCCATCTCATTTATGTTTAAAAACCGGGACCTCACAAGTGCATCCTGAACTTTTACATCCAGCAGGTTGGCTAAAGCCATCTTTTCCTCTTTGAGGATTTCAATATATCCTCGATCTCCTGTGGTCTCACTTATTGTTTCAAGTTCCACTATATCACTCTCCAGGTCTTTCATAGATCTAATGATGTCTTGTGTGACATTGAGGGTGTGCTGTTGGCAGAGTAATCTTATCTCGGTCTTACCATGGTCCCACCACTGCCTAAGACTGCTAAAATCTCCCTTCCTCTGCCTAAAAACACTCCAGAAATAAAATAGGGCCTCTTTAAAATGTTTATCAAATGTTAAAACCGAGTTAAAATGCCAATTTGCACTTCTGGGTAAAACATTTCTAATAAAAACATCACATAAAAGCAAAGAGTGATCCGTAAAACCAGCAGGTGATATACTGCACAATTTAAAAGTGTTAAAATGATGCATTAAACAATAAAAACGATCTAACCTAGCTGATGAAATTCTATTCTCCCTGATGTGTACTACCAGGTGTACTGCCTGTTGTCTGCATGCATCCTTCTCCATACATCCACCAGGCCGTGGGAGTGGACTAGCTGCCTCAGAGCATGCTCGGATGCTGGATGCGGCTCTGCATGGTTGCGATCTAAAGATGCATTTTCTGTAGAATTAAAATCCCCACCCAAGAATAAAAAATCCTCCGTGGCACAACCGCTTAAAACATCATTAACTTTGAGTAAAAACACCTTCCTCTCTGTACCGTTTGTCGGAGCATAGACATTTATAAAAACAACTGTAAAAAGGTCAAACCGTGCTTTTATTAAAAGCAACCTCCCATTGATAAAATGCTCGACCTCCAGTGAGACAGGCTTAAAAGACTTGGAGAGGAGGAAGCCCACCCCCCCACTGAGAGAGGTGTTGTGGCTTAAAATGACTTCCCCCTCCTACTCCTTCTTCCAGTCCGTCTCATTAAAACATCACTGTGAGTCATCGACATGTTTTATTTTTGCAGTCTGAAATATTAAAGCCCTCTTTCTTTCCTCTCTGACTCCGTTTACATTTAAACTTCCCACTCTAAAAGTATCCATTGCGAGTGAGATATTAAAAGCAAAAATAAAAAAAATAAATTAAACACACACATTGAGTTTTTTGAACTCACCGCTACCCATTTGCTTCTTTACTCTAGTCACCATTCTTTTGAGTCTATATACTTCCAGCTCATCCAAGACAGACTGCTCCCTTCGTTTCATGTGGAATCTTGCTGAGGCACAAAAAATGGCCAAATCTTGGAAATATTCTTCTATTATTACGTTATGTTGGTTTTTTGTCTGCACCAGGTAGTTTTTTATCATCTCAGCCGTGTACATTTTTTTTGTTGGCTACTGCTCAAAACACCTGGCACATCGCTGCTGTCTGACACACAATCATCCCAACTATCCTCCGCCTGTCCTTGCTCTCTTCCTTCCTTTCCCTCACTCTCCACTTTACTGCTCTTTGCAACGGTTGATACATTTTTTTTATTACTCCTGCGTTTAGTAGCAGTCTTTTTTTATTTATCATTTCTGTTGCCACCTCCTCTTCCTCCATCTCAGCAACCTCCACCTGCTCACCCCATGTTTTCGGCTCCTCTCCTGTTTTTCCCATATATGTTTCACTTTCCATATCTTCCTCCTGTGTTTTACTGACTTCACCTGCCTCTACACTTTCTTTTGCCAAATCACCTTGTGGTTCATTGCTAATCTCAGGGTTTTTTTCCCCCTTTTTTAAGTTTTTTTTCCCCCATCCCCCTTTTCTTCTGCTTCACACAAAACCACCACCTCATCTTCCTGAATGTAATTACTCACACCCGCACCTTGTGCAACAGCACAGCCAATCAAGCCGGACACATCACCAGAAACGCGCTGTATACCTCGCCCTCGTCCGCGCCCGCTCCACATCCGAGACGTCACACCGCGCGCCACCGCCGACTGCTCAGGAGCAGCGCTGCCTGTAACGCAAATCAAACTACCACCTATAAACTATATTAAATTAACACCCATTACACAAAAAATAAACAGAAAATATAACGAGAAACGTCTCGCTCCTCTCTCTCTTTCACCCTCCGAAAATCCCAGCATGCACCAGGAAAGAAGAAGAAGAAGACGACAAAGAAGAAGAAGAAGAAGAAGAAGAAGAAGAAGAAGAAGAAGAAGAAGAA
The DNA here is from genome assembly GCA_027704905.1 of Muraenolepis orangiensis. Classification (NCBI taxonomy): domain Eukaryota; kingdom Metazoa; phylum Chordata; class Actinopteri; order Gadiformes; family Muraenolepididae; genus Muraenolepis; species Muraenolepis orangiensis. The sequence goes on from CM051009.1 coordinate 7,936,579, forward strand.
GAAGAAGAAGAAGAAGAAGAAGAAGAAGAAGAAGAAGAAGAAGAAGAAGAAGAAGAAGAAGAAGAAGAAGAAGAAGAAGAAGAAGAAGAAGGCCCTTTAATGGTATTGTGTCTGTCCATGAGCTGATTCCTTGTTTGTGGTGATCGAATTGGCTGCTCTTTCATAATTTTTTATTCTACTCTTTAATCACATCACTGTCAGATGTATTCACGTACACGTTAACACTTTTATGCTTGCTCAACCCCATTCTGACCACTTTTTTCTTCTAAAACGGCTTGCTAGTTGCCTTAAAAAAATAATGATACGCCATTGGTTTAATCACTGCTTGTTTCACTGGAACTCGGGGACTAACCGCAAGGTTAGCAGCCCTTGCGAAACATCGCTGACTCTGAACAAACATCAACCATCCTCCTGGTTTTTGATAACGATTTCAGCAAAAAATACCATAAAAATACCAGCTTAGCGACATTCACTCCGACACGGTTTTTAGTCGAGACCTCGAAGAGTGAAAAGTGGCAGCCTATGGTAGCAGAGTTGGACTGGATTAGTCGAGGAAGGGTGAACGACCTAAACACTGTGTCTCATAAATCCATTTTCCTTTCTTCTACCCCGCACCCCGGACACCTCTGCCTGTGACATCGTTGATCATAACATCCTCTTTCCCAGATTGAGAAGGGGTTGACTTCTCTCAGTACTTTCGTTTTTAGAGGGTTTAGATCCAATCTGACTGGCTGCTTCTTAGTGTGTTTGTTGTTATTGGCTACGGCATTCTTCAGTGCTTCCAAGGAGACACCCATACCACGCGGGGGGTCCCACATGGCACAGTGTGAGTGCAAATGTTGCAGTAAAGTGCATGGTAATATATAATGTACAGAGAATAAATAACATGCAAAAACAGTCTTCTAAAAAACTACTATTCAAAAAAAGTATAAAATAACTTTAAGGTTTAAGATATGTGCAGAATTATAGGTATATATATATATATATATATATTGATATACAAAGGTAAGTATTGAAGTATGAATTGTTGGTAATGTTCACCACAAATCACCACAAAGCTAAATTAAGATACGGCCAGCTTCAACTTTTGGTCAGCTTCAACTGTCACCTTTTGAAGGGTGGAATATCCACATTCACATTTGCTACAGTGCGGGCATTAGTTTACAACATTTAAGTGGGTTGATGATGATCTTCGGTATCATTGGATGTTTTTTTTAATTTGTAGTTGTCCCTGTACATTAAGTTGGCTTTTTGTTTAATACTTGAATACATACAATCTCACTGTTTGCTTTATGTTATTTGTATTAGATGTATTAGTATAGTGTACATAAAATTGATCTCATTAACTTATCTCAAAGCATTGCCCTCTGTGTATGTGTTCATGGATGTGTTGTATTGTGTCTAAACAAATCTTTGTATCTACTCATTTGTTTATTTATTATATGAACCTGAAAACATTAAACTCAATTGGCACGTGGAAGTCACTCGTTAACAAGTAATACTATCTGTGATGGGGAACCCGAAGGACCCTTGTGTTGGAGTAAACAGGACACAGCACTGCATTGGGAAACACATTTGTCTTGTCAAACAAACAAATGCAAATTAAAGTAGTCTTTCAACTTAATTCCAGTGACTCATTTTAGACATATCGGTATTTCCCCAGAAGAAACATTGTGTCAAACGGTCACCAGACAAAGTATAATTATAATTACAAGGTAGAATTTGGAATTTGCATGATAGTATTTGTTGCTTGGTAAGATGCGGTAATATAATTGTTTTTCCATAAGAATACTTTTTGAATACTTCTGCTTTTGAAATCACTCTCTCTATATAAATATACATATATATATATATATGGCTCTTGGCAAGAGCGTTTCACTTTGAATGGTCTAAGGGCAGGCGTGTGTGTTTGAGGACCGTGGCCGTTTCATGTTATTAATATTATGTAATACAACATACAAACTTAGAATTAGCCTGAACTAATCTCTCTCTCTCTCTCTCTCTCTCTCTCTCTCTCTCTCTCTCTCTCTCTCTCTCTCTCTCTCTCTCTCTCTCTCTCTCTCTCTCTCTCTCTCTCTCTCTCTCTCTCTCTCTCTCTCTCATATATCAGTGGATATATATGATAGAGGATATATATCAGAGCAGGCTGGTCCATAAAGGCACTGCGACAGGGAGTTCAAAATATAAAAGAAAATAATAATTAGTTTGAATAAGCCATGACAAAATCTTTAGTATCATTAAATACAAATATTTTGATGAAACATTATTGAAACTTTGATTAAAATGTGGTAGTAGGACGGGCTCCTGCTGTCCTCCCGAGGGCAGGATCTCCTACATCATTATTATGTATTTATTTATTTCCCCCCCCCCCCATCATGCTTATCTGTTCATTGACCACAACACAGAATGATTCTCTAAACGAGGACGTCTTCCCTAACCAATCACAACAACCAGCATACAGTATTGATCGCTTCGGTCCCATGATCATCTCTAACACGTCTTCTTCAATCCTTCTCTCACTGTATTTTATGCCAACGGGGCAAACTGGTGGTTTAAATCGATTGCATGGAGTTACGGGTTCATGATATAGTTATTTATTTAACAAATTGCTTCCTATTTACCAAACTACCAACTCCACAACTCTCCATCTCCATTATGTCTCATTATTTCAGTTGGAGCGCTCCAAATCAATTCTCTACTTCCCATCTGACTCAGCCAAACCAGCTGAGCACTTATGCTTTGTTGTTAATACATTTTGTTCTCAAATGAGCGCATGTTGTTCAAATGCTGGATGGCATCGTACCTCGATGGTGTGCAATCGTATGAATGCTAATTGTGTAGCTGCTACAAGCAAAGTATTCTGCATGTGTCACTAGTCTAGTTACTTACTTACTTAAAGATTGCCAACTTGAAACAGTAGTATGATTGATCAGTATGACTTGTACAACGTGTGTGTCAGGGTTTCCGCTAGGATTTTTTCTTGCCGGTCAAGTGACAGATTTTATTTTACCGGACATATTCGAAACTTACCGGTCATGTTTCCAAAACAGTCTATATTACAAACGCAACTATAATGTACACCTAGATTGACAAAAGAATGACAAAGACCTCAAATCAATTTGACTATTTTGTCACGGTTACGGTGGTTGGCAGGGGGCGTGGCCAAGCCACGTGCGCTGGCGGCGCACACACACTCCTGTCAACAAGTGTTACGGTGGTTGACAGGGGGCGTGGCCAAGCCACACACACACACACACCTCTCAGCTATTGCCGCGTCTAATTGTTAATCACCTCACCTGGGGTATATATACCCTGGCTTCCCGTTACCCCAGTGTTAGGTAGTACTGCACGTCATACGTTGTTCACGTTAAGTCGTACATTCTGAACGAAATCACCACGTTGATGTCCCGGAGATCCAGAACCAGCCTATCCCGCGTCACCCGTCTGTCTCGTGTTACTCCGGTCTATACAAGCTCCCCGGTCATTATAATTACCTGTCAGTACCTGTCGCTATTCCGACCTCCCGGTACCCAGACTCCTCCCCCGTCCCGGACTACTCGCCGGTCTACTACCTGCCGGTACTCCGCGGATCGACCCCCCGGTTCCGAGACCCCTGGACTGTCCCTGATCACTCGTGTGTTGTGTTTGAGTTGTGTTGTGCTTTAAATAAAGCTTTATGTTATAGCCTCACTGTCTTGGTCTGCGTTCTGGGTCCCACTGACCAATCCCACCCGTGACATATTTAATGAACAACAAAACGAACAAGAACGATTGAGCAAAAATCGAGGCTATTTCAAAACACCTGTAACATCTGTAGTCCGTTTTAACATAGGCTACATGGCATCACATTTACCCTGTAGGCTACCAGGCAACGTTTTGCTTTCTTCTTCATTTCATTGCAGCAAAGTCCTCTGCTGCCGAGCTGAAATCAAAGGTGTCTAATGTGTCTTTGCAGCTTGCAATCCGCATAAGATCATCACTCTCTCCTCCTCCAGACGACTCTGCAGTCATGTTTTCAAACCATTCTGCAGGGAGAAGCCCCTCTCTGCTGGTCGCTTGACACGAGCACAACACAGGCCCTTTAGCCCGAGTGGCCCAGTCGGGGTACAGCTCGCTGAACTCACAAATGAGCACTTGGCAAGCTGTCGCAAACATTAAAGCCCCATAGCCATGGAGCGGCCATCACTGCACCTACATCTCATCGGGCGCGCGTTACGTCATGAGAGGATCGGCAGCTGATTGGTCACTTCATGACCAAAACCCAACATTATTACCGGATATTTTGACCGGCAGGTTTTTAAATTACCATTTTTTTATAATTTTTCCCGCTAAAATCCGTTAAATACCGGCTAACGGAAACCCTGGTGTGTGTGTGTGTATTTATACACACACGCACATATTTATACATGTATGCTTCATATATTCAAAAAGATGCCTTCTGTCCTCCCTTATTTCACCAGGTTCCACTGATACATACACCTTTGATTGACTGCTATATGAAGAACTGACAATGAATGCAGCTAATTGAGCTACGTTGATGCGTTTCTCTGCTGCCGATAAAAAAACCCAGTAAACGAGGAAGGAAAGGGGTTCGGAATAACTGCAAGTTAAGTCTCATAACATGAGTAATATGACCATTAGCGAAGCCCTTTAAGGCACAATTAGCTTCCCCGGCTACTAGCGTGGCAGCGGCTGGGGGGAAAATGATGTGATGTTTCCCCCTGGCCCACTACCTCCTGTGTATATGTTAAGATTCTGCCACGAACATTGGCTTGGCTTTTCCTCCTAAAAATACCCTCAAACAAGAGATTGTTCTAAGCTATCACTTTTGAATATTTATACTTTATTAGTGGGGTTTCATGAGGTGCAGGTTTAGTCTTTTTGTTGCCTTTACTTTGCTTTACTGTCCAATTCCGTATTAAAGTATAAGACTGTCTTTGTATGTGTTGTTTGTATGTGTTGTAATCATTGGGCCGAATCCCAGTCAGGCTTTGGTCCGTCCTTCAGACAACCTTGCACAGTTGCCTCCGAGAAGCAACATTGAAGAAACCGTGGGTGTTTTGCCAGGCAATGTGAATCTCGGAAAATGTAAATAACAATTTAAACCAAAAAACTGACCCCCCCCCCCTCCGTGGCGCCGCTATCTCTATCGGCAAATTTGCAAACAATTTATCGTCGGACAAACGTCGAACAAACAAAGATAGCATTATTCTCCTATCTACAGCGCAAACACATTGGGTTTCTATCTGCCCTGTTTGAGACACGAGCATCCCCCGGGATGGGCTATTTCAAAGTCGCGTAAAGCAGTGCAGCAACCACTTTGAATTCATGTCCGTTAAAAGTCATTGTTGTTGTTTGAACCGGCGAAGAAAGGGAGTATGCTTATGCAACTTTTGGATAATTTTTCTCATAATTCATGTTCTGTTCTGTCTTTATTTTTTTTGTGTGTCGCTTCAAAGAGGAGGGAAACATCAGTCAGCGCTCTCTCTCCTCTCACATTCAATTAAAAAGAACAGACGAAAAAAGCAGGTGATTCATATTCCGACTCCTGCTTAGAAGTGTCAATTTACTGTCATGGCGGCGGGGGGAAGACTAAATGCAGTTTTCTTCTCTTTTTTCGTAATTGGAGCTTATTACACAGTGTTCAAAGTGTAAGGACACAAGGCAAGGTCCCCGCCGACTACAGACACGGACTTCGTCACGTGGGTTCAACCGAGGTTGCAAATGAGACGGAAAGCTGAAGAAAAATCTGACAACAAAGACCGGTATTCCTTCAAGGGGCTGGAAAAGTTTTCCGAGACTGCATGTTAATTTAACCTTAGTATGTATAGTATGTATGGAGGGGTAATATATCTAAATCTGCAGAATCTAATCCTCTGTATTGGTCACATACACACACACAGTGAAATTTGTTTCTCTGCATTTAACCCATTCTAGTATTATGAGCAGTGGGCAGCTTTTGTATATACAGCGCCCTGGGAGCAGCGAAGGGGTCTCGTGCCTTGCTTCTTGCTTAAGGGAACCTTGGCAGTGCCCAGGAGACGATCTGGGACCTTTTTCCAAGTTTTAACTTCGTACTTGGTCCGTCCGGAACTTGAACCGGCGAACAGACTGAGCTGCTGCTTCCCACTGTATATATATCTAAATAGTAGGGGGGGGGCGGGGGGGGGGGGGGGGGGGGGGGGCGTGGCTGCCATATAGCCACACAAGTGGCGTGGGGGAACTGGGGATTGTGCGTAATGTGGGTTTCGGGTTTTCGGGTTGTGTTCTCTTTTGTTCTGTTGTTCTATTCTTCTGTGGTTCTGTTCTGTGTGTTACAGAACATCTGTTAGTTAATTAGTGGGCTATTTAGTGTGTGTGTTATGTTGTGTTTGTGTGTGTTCGCCACCGTTGGTGAGAGTGTCGGGGAGTGTCGGTTCGGGGAGTTACGTGTCGTGCTGTATTGTTACTCTGTGGACATGTCAATAAATGCTGACTCTGGGGTGGTGTGGTGTATGGGACACAGAGCAGTGCT
>CM051009.1:7950592-7975592 GCA_027704905.1 Muraenolepis orangiensis
GGTGTTGCTAGCGACTGCTTTTCCCGCTGTTTTCTTCAGTCAAATGACACATTGAACGTTTATTTTTCCAATATTAGTCGCTGTTATTGTTCTTGTCTCATTTGCTCACCAACTAAGTTGCTGTTATTGTTCTCATTTTGTTTGCTCCCATGTGATATCAATGCATCGAGGCTTCAGTTGCTGTCCGATGTTTGCTTGCGACTGCCTAATGCTAGCTACACTAGCTCCCATTGACAGCGGAGACGACAGTGCATTTAAATTGGCTGACTGTGGACGTGCACATCGGCGTTCGTCGCCAGCTGTATATGTATTTAATGTGCTCGTATAAATCTGAATATGGATGTGTTTAGTCAATCTGAAGAGCTATAGGCTACTGGGTGCCCTAATACTTTTGTAAAAACCACACGGTAATAGTCATCATAACAGTTAAGTACGGCTTACTGTGCGTAGGATACACCCCTCCATCCCAGTCCAGTAAATTTCTAAAATTTGCAAATTTCGTCCTTACTGTCGAAATGTTGTCCCTAACGTGGCATATGAAGTGTATTCCGTGGCAGGTTGTAGCATTGCGGGTGTGACGGGAAGGATGACCGGTACACAAAGCGATAGCGGTCCATGACGCATCAGTTTGATGCCGTCTGAGCACGACCAAGGTTGTCCCTGTTTTTTTCCCCTGGACGATTAGCAGGCGCCACGAGGGCGAGTCTGCGGATCACTCTCAAGGTTTTCCTTAATTAGTCACCATCTATTGGGGAATCAATACCCCACAGAGAGCGGGTCATTAATCGTTTGATCTTTGACTAATGACATTCAGGCCCCCCTGCTCTGTGGGTACACCACCATCAACATCAGCCACCCACCTCCACCACCTCCACCATCACCAACACCACCACTAACACCACCACCACCACCTCCACAAACACCACCGCCACCACCCACCACCACCACCACCACCACCACTAACACCACCACCACCACCTCCGCAAACACCACCACCACCACTAACACTAACACCACCACCAACACCCCAGCCACCACCCCCACAACCCCTTGACACCCAAAATCACCACCGCCACCACCACCATCACCACCACCATCACCATCACCATCACCATCACCATCACCATCACCATCACCATCACCATCACCATCACCATCACCATCACCATCACATCACCATCACCATCACCATCACCATCACCATCACCATCACCATCACCATCACCATCACCATCACCATCACCATCACCATCACCATCACCATCACCATCACCATCACCATCACATCAGCATCACCATTACCAACATGACCATCAACATCACCACCACCATCAGCATCAGCATCAGCATCAGCATCAGCATCACCATCACCATCACCATCACCATCACCATCACCAACATCACCATCACCATCACCACCACCATCAGCATCAGCATCACCATCAGCATCAGCATCAGCATCAGCATCAGCATCAGCATCACCATCACCATCACCATCACCATCACCATCACCATCACCTCACCACCACCATCAGCATCCATCAGCATCACATCACCATCACCATCACCATCACCATCACCATCACCATCACCATCACCATCACCAACATGACCATCAACATCACCACCACCATCAGCATCAGCATCAGCATCAGCATCAGCATCACCAACAGCACAAGTACAGCACAAGCACAAGTACAGTACAGCGAAAATAATTAGGCATTGGGCGTTAGCAGGGGGACGGGGGACGGGGACGGGGGGGAGAGGAATCCTTCCTTAGACACCGTTTGTAGTGGGTAATGTTGAAGTGGGTAATGTTGAAGTGGGTAATGTTTTTTGAAGGGAGGGGGAATCCAACAATACGTTGGGTGGTTTTCACCACCCTCTGCAGCGCTTTCCGGTCGGAAACAGTGCAGTTGCCGTACCACACTGTGATGCAGTTGTTGGGGATACTTTCAATGGCACACCGGTAAAAGTTCACCAAAAAAAAGTTCACTACCACTCCCACCACCAACAACCACCACCACTAACACCACCACCCACACCACCCACCACCACCAGCAACACCACCACCACCATCAGCAACACCACCACCCCCAAACACCAGCACCCCCCCACCACCACCAACGCCACGCCCCAATCACCACCACCACCACCACTTGCTGAGCCAAGAGGCATGTTAGCCAAAAATGATTTCAAACCCCCGACATGTCCATTTTGGGTTGTTTGGGTCGTTTCTTTCGTTATACTATACTAGAAGACGGCCACATCCCATTCCGAGGCCATTTGGTATGCCTGCTGGAGATGGGACACATGAGTTGTTGGGGTGGGGGTGAAGGTGGTGGTTGTTGTGTTGGTGGGGTTCGTGGTGGTGGTGGTTGGGGGGGTGGTGGGGTTCGTGGTGGTAGTGAAGGTGTGGTGGTGAAGGTCTGATGGTGGTGGTGTGTTGGTGGTGGTGATGGTGGTTTGTGTTGGTGGTGGGGAGGGGAGGGGTGGGGATGGGTTGTTGGGGTGGTGGTGTTGGGTGGTGATGGTGGTGATGGGGGGGTGGTGGTGGAGGGGGGGGGGGGGGTTGAGTCGATGCAAATGGAGTCGCTTTGCACAAATTATCAAAATTAAAAATCTTAAATAAATTCCGTTGGGTTCGGGATTGTGGAAAAAAGGGAGATTAAACAGATGGGTGAGGGGAGGTAGGAGAGGGGTTTGGAACAACAGTTGTAAACACAAACACAATCCCAGTGCTTAATAATGTTTCTCACTTCTCTCTTTCCCCCCCCCCCCCTCTCTCTCTCTCTCTCTCTCTCTCTCTCTCTCTCTCTCTCTCTCTCTCTCTCACTCTGTTCTCTGTTCTCTGTTCTCTGTTCTCTGTTCTCTGTTCTCTGTTCTCTGTTCTCTGTTCTCTGGTCTCTCTCTCTCTCTCTCTCTCCTCTCTCTCTCTCTCTCTCTCTCTCTCTCTCTCTCTCTCTCACTCTGTTCTCTGTTCTCTGGTCTCTCTCTCTCTCTGTTCTCTGGTCTCTCTCTCTCTCTCTCTCTCTCCCTCCTCTCCATCTCATCCATTCCACTCTCTCTGTGTGCGGCGGTCTCACCCATCAGGCCCAATAACAATGCACATGTGTTAGTGTTGAGTAAATGTAATGAGCAGCTAATTGATATCTGCTGTAACACCAGAAGAAGATAGCAGCAGGCCCACAGCCGATTTCTCGCATATGACGCCCAAACCAGCGGGCCGGTACACGGATGGACTCGCCACACCATTTTTCATTCACCCAGCGTCCACCCCAGTGTGTGTGTGTGTGTGTGTGTGTGTGTGTGTGTGTGTGTGTGTGTGTGTGCGTGTGTGCGTGTGTGTGTGTGTGTGTGTGTGTGTGTGTGTGTGTGTGTGTGTGTGTGTGTGTGTGTGTGTGTTATTCGCACATGCTGATATTAACCGCACACAAATTATGGTTGGTGGTGCTGGGGTGGGGGTGAAGGTGGTGGTTGTTGTGTTGGTGGGTTTTGTGGTGGTGGTGGTGGTTGGGGGGTGGTGGGGCTTTGGTGGTGGGGCTTGGGTGGTGGTGAAGGTGTGGTGGTGAAGGTGTGGTAGTGGTGTTGGTGATGGTGATGGTAGGGGTGGTGGTGGTGATAGTGGTTTGTGTTGGTGGTGGGGAGGGCTGGGAATGGGTTGTTGGGAGTTGAGTTTATGCAAATGGAGTCACTTTGCGCAATTGAAGCAAATCTTTAATAAATACCGTTGTGTTCGGGATTGTGGAAAAAAGGGAGATTAAATAATAATAATAATAAATATTCAAATTGATCAGTGTACAGCACGAGTACTGTACAGCTAAATAATTTCTCTGCATTTAACCTATCCTAGTATTAGGAACAGTGGTCAGCTATTTATACAGCGCCCGGGGAGCAGTTAGGGTTAGGGTCTTCCTCAAGGACACCTCGACAGTTTTTTGCTAGGAGGAGCCGGGGATCGAACGAGCAGAGGCGACCGCTCTGCCTCCTGAGCTATACTGCCACCCACTGTGGATGGGGGAGGGGAGGTAGGAGAGGGGTTTGGAACAACAGCTGTAAACACAAGATAATCCCAGTGCTCAATAATTGTTCTCACCTCTCTCTTCCACCCCCCCCCTCTCTCTCTCTCTCTCTCTCTCTCTCTCTCTCTCTCTCTCTCTCTCTCTCTCGCTCTCTCTCTCTCCCTCGCTTGCTCGCTCGCTCTCTCTCCCTCTCCCTCTCTCTGGTCTCTCTCTCTCCCTCCTCTCCATCTCATCCATTCCTCTTTCCCCCACCCTCCCCCTCCTCCGACGGTACACGAGACACGTTTTTTTGCTCACTGATATCTTCATCCTTCATTCTTCGAGGGATGCGCTGTGCATGTGTGTCTCTCTTTGTGTGTGTGTGTGTGTGTGTGTGTGTTTGTGTGTTTTATTCGCACATGCTGATATTAACCGCACAAAAATTCTAATTAGCGTGAGGCCAGATCGAGGAGACAGATTAAGGGGATAAATCTCCCTATTTCATTAGTGATGTTGTAGAAGTGTGTGTTTGTTGTTCACCCGCTGAACCACTTTTGTTTTCCATCCATTTATTATTATTATTATTATTATTATTATTATTATTATTATTTTTATTATCAACATTATTAGTATTAACATTAGTATTATCATTAGTATTATGTCATTTGTGGGCATTTTTTCGTGCGGCCTTCTGCTGTATAACCATATTCAGGCGCTAACTATATTAATTCCAATGAGAGCAATAGAGAATAGATATCAGGCAACAGACAACATGCCTTAAAATGCCTTCGGAAAAAAAAAAGTACTTCGGAGCAAATTTCCATGGATGAGACGCGTCATAGAAATCAATTTGGTAGAAAATTTGGTAGAAATCAACAAGAATTGCCCAACTGTGTCCGCCGCCGCCGCCGTCGCTGTCTGAGTTTGCATTACGGCAACCGCCGCAGGCGCGCCTTGTCACTCTTCAACCTCTGACCTTGTGTTCATATGTTGATTTGTTCCTATCACACGCATGTCGTGCAGGACCAGGGGACTTTGATTGAGGGCGTCAACCTTGGCTGTATCTACGTTAAGCCAGCTGTGTCTGTTAATTGTTCGTTAATGCAGTCATCTTAATTGATCAAAAAACAATTAAAGCTCTGCACTCCAGGCAGGTCAATTATTCCATTACAGTAATTTTTTGGACTGTATTTCCGGGGAGAGGATTAGCTCAAGAGAGGGGGGGTGGGGGGGGGGGTACAACATAGAATTGTAGCAGTTTGAGTGTTTGACTACCAAGCCAAAAGGTCCTGGGCTCGAAACCCTAGCATTTGCATGACAAAGAAAGATGCCTTAACCTCTCTTCAAAAATAACTTGAGACTCTATTGGGATGCTTTTCTCCACAGTGACTTTGTGTGTGATTTATATTCTTCTTAAAAGGAAACTTTGCCACCTTTGATGTGGATGTCCAGTCAGTGTTGTTGGTTAAATGTAGTCTGTTGAAGCAATTAATACCCTGTGTGTACTAGGGTATAAACTGAGTCCTCCTTTACAATTCACTGCAGCAGAATTGCTGACAGCCTGTAGTTCTTCCTGGTGCATCGTGCTCAAGGATACCTCTAGGTCAGGGATGGGCAAATGGTGACCCGTGGGCCACATGCGGCCCCCACCGCCTCTTTGTGGAATTTTTTATTACATTTTTTACAATTATTTTTTGCAGTACCATCCACTAGACCAGTGATTCCCAACCGGGGGTACGCGGACCCCTAGGGGTACGTGATGGGATAGCAGGGGTTACATAGAAAGATTAGGGATTGCAATTTATTTAAAATATATATATATTATTATTATTTAAAAAAAACACATTTTAGCAATGCTTAGACCCCTGTAATGAAATAGCGAAATGAAACCCGCGAAAATGAAACCTGCGATGCGGTCTGTGAGACGGCTGTTGGCACTTGTGCTCATAACTCTGGAAAATGGATGCAATGGTTGGGCAGCGTTAAACGCACTAATACCGGTACCGTCGCTGCGGAACCGGGTGAGCCCAGTGAAAAGAAAAAAAAAGTGGACAAGACCAAACACCGGCAGTTCAGTTCAGACGTTTGATGAAGGTAAACCCCGAAATTAAGTTGAATCACTGCATTATCCACTGGGAGGCTCTCGCCAGTAAAAGGATGAGCTCCGAGTGAAGTGCTGTCATGGATGACGCAGTTAAGGTGATTCATTTCATTCAAGGTCAAGGTCAAGGTCAGATTTATTTATATAGCACATTTTATAATCAACCGAAGTTGCACCAAAGTGCTTTACAGTATACAGAAACAGACATAATACAAAATACCATATAAAATGCACAAGTCAATGCAATACAATAAAATTAATAATAAAAATACTATATAAAATGCACGAGTCAATGCAATACAATACAATAAATAAATAGTCACAACACGACCACGGTGTGCAGCTTAACACACCTCAAAACGCCAAAGAAAACAGGTGAGTTTTCAGCCGTGACTTAAAAATCCCAAGAGTCTGGGCAGATCGAATTTGTAGTGGCAGATTGTTCCACAAATTTGGGGCAGCCACCGCAAATGCTCGGTCGCCTTTTGTTTTTAGCCTAGACCTTGGGACATCTATCAGTCCAGACCTACGAATCACCGACTATTTCAAACTCTGTGTCAAGACAGCGGGGCAGAGCATGGGCAGCTACTGCTTCACACAGACGTCCGCTGGTTGTCGCGTGGCAAACCACTATTCAGGCTGTTTGAACTTCGCACTGAGGTGTCATATACGGCTGGCATATCTTGCTGATGTCTTCTCCAAGCTAAATGAGCTTAACCTCTCACTTCAAGGCAAGGACTTGAATATCCTTAACATGTATGACAGAGAGAATGGTTTCATAAATAAAGTCAACTTATGGGAGACGGAATGCGACAAAGGGGATATAAGCTGTTTCCCACTGCTTGATGGCTATCCTGCCACTACTGATGCTGAAAACAAACAGATGGTCACAATTGTTAAAACGCATCAGTCTAAACTCAAAACTGAGTTCAACCAGTACTTTCATGACACTGAAGCAAAGTCAGAACAGTTGGACTGGGTGAGGAACCCATTCAGAGTGACTGAGAGCAGCAGCCTTCCTGCCAGACTGCAGGAAAACCTGGTGGATTTGTTCTCTGATCGTGGGCAAAAGATGGCATATGCTGAAAAGTCACTGACAGAGTTTTGGTTTGATGTTGCAAAGGAGTATCCAGAGTATTGCCTTTTGGATCTACCTATATGTGTGAAGTTACCTTGTCGGGCCCTGACTCACATCAAAACCAAGCAGAGGAACAGACTGAATGTGGAGAGCAGCCTAGTGACGGCTGTGGCCACACTGCCCCCAGAACTATCAAAGCTTATGAAAGATAAACAAGCTCAAGTGTCTCATTAAAAGCTCTAGTGACTTAATAAAATATGTTGAATATATATATATATATTATTATATTATATTTGATCTCGTTTTGTTCTAGTGTGGTTGCTGTTGTTGTTGCTGCTGTTGTTGTACTTGCACTGTTTACACAGTTTATACTACTATTATTGTTGTTGTTTCTATTGCACTATTCTATTCTATGTTGAGTTGTGGGCAGAGCCTCATATGCATGCATGCACCTGATTCATGTGCGTATGACAATAAAACCTTTGAATCTTTGAAACTGCTAGAAGTGAGTATTATTTTCATTCACAATAAGTGTCAATGTCAAGTTTAAATTAATTTTTATTAAGGTTGAGTTATAAAAGTGATTTTCATTTATTTATTGGGTAGTTTGGTTGAATACAATTACAAAAGGTTTAATATAAGATATAATCCAAATGAGTGAAGGGGTACTTATAGAATGGCTACCAGCTCAAGGGGTACACAAGACAAAAAAGGTTGGGAACCACTGCACTAGACTCCTAGTTACGTCGCAAGCTGCATACGTGATTTTGTTCGGCAGCAAACGCGCCAAATACCACAAGAGATGAGCACAGCCCTCTTTGGATGTAAGTTAGCTGGCTGTCAACATGAGCAACAGAAAGGTGTCTGATGAAAATCGTGTTTTTCAAGAAAAGTGTAAGACAGAATTTCTTTTCACTGAATTCAGGGGTAAACCACAATGTTTAGTATGTTTGCAGACCGTTTCTGTAAAAAAGGAGCCGCCACTACAACACCTAACACAAGGACAAATATGACAAGTACACCATGGCCAGCAGAGCAGCGATCCTAGCGGACCTGAAAGGGAAAGTACAAAAACAACAATGCTTTTTCACCCAGGCCACAAGTGTCCAAGAATCAATTCTGAAAGCATCATATGCTGTCTCACTCCAACTTGCCAAAGTAATGAAGCCACTATCAGAAGGAGAAAAAAATTGAAACGGTGTCCCTCTCCCGACACACAGTGACTCGCAGGATTTTTGACATTCAAAGTCAAGTGGAGGGAAAGCTGAAACAAGTCATGGCAGACTCTTCATACTTTTCGTAAGTGTTAGATGAGAGTACAGACGTTACCGATGTTAGCAAGCACAAGGTGTACGCAAGATCAATAAATGCGTCATTTGATGTACACAAGGTACTATTAAAACTGAAGAACAGGTCTCTAAATCATCGGAAATTCGTGGCCTTTCTAGAGGAGGTGGATGATCGACAGCTGCACACAGACATCAGGTGGATGTGCCACGGAAAATGCCTGGAGAGGTTTTACGCACTGCTCCTTGTTTTTGACACACATTGACTCACTTCCACAGAATGTGAGACAACGATCCACCGCTACAGAGAAGCCATTGAAATGTTGCAGGATAAATTCAACAATCGCTTTCAGGATTTCCACGACATACAAGGCACAATCCAGCTTTTCACAGACCCCCTCTCAGTGGTTGTGAATGACCAGCCCCCTGACCTACAAATGGAACTGTGCGAGCTACAAGGCGACCTATCTTTCCAAATGAAGCGGAATGAGAGGGGAGTGTCGTTTTGGAGACTGTTGCCCGAGACCCGCTTCCCTCTCTTGAGAGATGTTGTGCTTCAACAGGCCAGCATGTTGGGGAGCAGATACATATGTGAGAGAAACTTCTCCACCATGAAGCACATTAAATCAAAAGAGACAAACAGACTGTCAGACCAAACATTGTTTCATCTGATGCAGCTTGGATGCACTGGCCTCACTGTTGACCTTCACCCTATTGTGCGTCAGCAGAGACAGGCTACAAGTGTTAGACAAGTTTAAGTTAGACAACAAATGTCTGGGTTAGTGTTTATGACTTCATGTGTATGTCATCTTAATGTTTAATCTTAATGCACACGCATTTTCCGTGCTTTCAAATAGTTTCAAATAGTTGTATTCCACTGTGAAATAACCTGTTCAATACAAACATGCCATTTAATATAATTTCTGTGAACTGATATTGTTTTGTGAGCTTATTAGAGGATGTTCCCTGAAAGATTGAAAAATGTCAATGAAGATGTCAGACTTAGCATACAACACATGTAATTTGTGTGTGTGTGTGTGTGTGTGTGTGAATATGCGGCCCCCTGGTGGCCAGTACATAAATTATGTGGCCCCCACCACCATCCAAGTTGCCCATCCCTGCTCTAGGTAGACAAAATACCAATCAAAATCATGGATAAAAAAAAATGGATCACTCTCACTCTCACGTTCGATAAACACATGTGCCTGGATGAACTGGCAGGGGCCGAATGTATACACACACAGGAACAGGAGAGAGAGAGAGAGAGAGAGAGAGAGAGAGAGAGAGAGAGAGAGAGAGAGAGAGAGAGAGAGAGAGAGAGAGAGATATGATTGAAAGGATGGCGTTGGGAAAGATTGAGAAATAAAGAACGAAGGGTAGAGGGAGAATGAGGAAAGGTGCCTCTGTCTTGAAATTAGACTATAGTCGACTTTTTCAAGTTCAAATTCTTCTCAGGTCGGCATTTTATTGTACTGTAATCTATCATGTGTGGCATTGCGGTACAAACTTCTTTGCGGAGGTCACATAGACACTGGGTCACACCCAGGGGCCGCCGTGATCCCACAAACATAATTTACCCTACACTGTCTACCCATGTCGAGCTAGTGGTAACTGGGGGGCTTTGGAAATGCCAGTCGGCAGTGCAGAAAACTGAGTTAATCTCAGGCTATGCATTCTTGCTCGCCCTGAACATCCTTGCTCTTACTGAGACTTCAAGTCAAGACAAGTCAAGTCAATTTTATTGTCACTTCACAGTTTACACAAGTATAAAACAGTGAGTGAAAATCTTATGTGCAATACCCGACGACAGACAGCAGTTATAAAAGTAAGATAAAATAAAAACAGAATAGAATAAAATAATTTAAAAAGTACCAAACTGTAAGTTTAAATATATAAAAGTAAAATGCAATTTATAAAATGCAATATATCAGCACAGAAAAAGAGCAATATGTATATATAAATCAATGTAATAAAATATACAGTGTTATATGCTATACACCCTTGTTCAGCAGCCTGATGGCCTGACTGTGGAAGTTATCTCTAAGCCTATTTGTGCGGCACTTGATACTGCGGTATCGCCTGCCTGACGGTAAAAGTGAGTACAGTTCGTGGCTGGGGTGGGCATTGTCTTTAATGATGCGCTTGGCCTTGGCCTTGGCCAACCGCTGGTTGTATATATCCAGGAGGGAGGGGAGCTCACCTCCAACGATATACAGGGCCAATCCGCACCACCCTTTGAAGCGCTCTGTGCTCGAGTGCAGTGCAGTTCCCGTACCAGGCGGTGATACACCCTGTAAGAACACTCTCGATTGTCCCGGTGTAGAATGTTCTCAAGATGCGGGGGCCCATGCTGAATTTCCTCAGACGCCTGAGGAAATACAGGCGTTGTTGGGCCCTTTTCACCACATGTGTGGTGTGCGTGGACCATGTGAGGTCCTCGGAGATGTGCGAGGAATTTGAAGCTGCTGACCCTCTCCACTGCAACACCGTCGATGGAGATAGGGCCGTGCTCTCCTCTCTGCTTCCTGTAGTCCATGATAAGCTCCTTGGTCTTCTTGATATTGAGGGCGAGGCTGTTCTCCTGGCACCACTGCTCCAGCGATCCAACCTCCTCCCTGTAGGCTGTCTCGTCGTCATTGGCGATCAGGCCCATCACTGTCGTGTCATCAGCAAACTTGACAATGACGTTGGAGCTGTGCATAGCCATGCAGTCATGGGTGTAGAGGGAGTAGAGGAGAGGGCTCAGCACGCATCCCTGGGGAGCTCCCGTGTTGAGGGTCAGTGGCTCTGAGGTGGTGCTGCCCATCCTCACCACCTGGAGGCGGTCCGACAGGAGGTCCAGTATCCAGCTGCACGTGGATGGGGGCACGCCTAGACTTCTAAGCTTGGTGTCGAGCTTGGCAGGAACTATCGTGTTGAATGCTGAGCTGTAGTCCACAAACAGCATTCGCACATAACAGTTCTTTCCAGGTGGGAAAGGGCAGTGTGGAGGGCCATGGCAATTGCGTCGTCCGTGGATCTGTTTTGACGATATGCAAATTGAAATGGGTCCAGCGTGGCAGGTAACACGGAGCAAATAAAGTCCTTGACCAACCTCTCGAAGCATTTGCTGACAATCGAGGTGAGGGCTACAGGTCTATAGTCGTTCAGGCATGTTACCTTGGGTTGTTTAGGGACAGGCACGATGGTGGCCATCTTGAAGACCACGGGAACAACAGACTGGGCCAGGGAGAGGTTGAAGATGTCTGCAAAGACTCCTCCCAACTGGTCTGCGCATGCTCTGAGGATGCGGCCCAGGATGTCGTCGGGGCCTGCCGCCTTATGGATGTTCAACCGCTTGAAGGTGTGGCGCACATCCGCCTCCAAGATGTTCAGCAGGCTGGTCACCTCAGGCCGCGCTGGCTTCGGCGGGCTGCCGCTCATGTCCAACCGAGCAAAAAAAGTATTTAGCTCTCCTGGGAGGGAGGTAGAGAAGTTCTCTACACAACTGGTTCTCCCTCTGATGTTCGTTATTATCTGTAGTCCCTGCCACATACCCCTCACGTTGTGGCTCTTGAATTTCTCCTCCACTCTGTCCTACTCCCGCTTGGCAGTGACGATGGTCATATGGAGGTCGTAACAGGCTCTCGTATATTCCTCCATGTTCCCGGAGCCAAAGGCGGGCAATCAGCCCTGAAAACACTGTCTCACCCGCTGCTTTGTCAGATGTGTACCGAGGCGGGTTGCAAGACGAGTCACAAGACGGGGCTGAGGCGGAGCGCAGGTGGAAGAAAGGAAAAAACCCGGAGGACCTTCTCCATCTTCAAGCGCTCCTGTCAAACTTCTCCTTGTCGCTTTTATCCGCCAAAGCTGCATTTTACTGTTCCAAAATTCTAAGTGCAGCATCTAACCCTAAAAAAACTGTTTGAAACTTTTTCCTCCCTCCTCCATCCCCCACCCCCTCCACCTAGTTCCTCCCTGCTCCCAGATTATTTCGCCAACTTCTTTAACAAGAAGGTCCACGATATCCCATCCTCCTTCCCTGACTGATGCTCGCATCAACCACCCATGTCTTCCCCTCCCCAAATCCCTCCCTTACCCGTTTCTCTCCCCGCTCAACAGATGATGTTCTTTACCTCATCACAATCAGCCGCCCCACCACATTTTCACTGGATCCAGTCCCCTCCCCTCTGAACCACCAGATTCTCCTCTTCACCCTTGAGGGGATGCTTGTCTCGGGCTCTGCTCTCTCCTTGTTAGCATCCTACCTGACGGGTCGCTCCTACCAGGTGGCACGGGGAGGTTCTGTGTCAGAATCACGCAGACTGACTACTGGGGTTCCACAAGGATCGGTCCTAGGTCCTCTTCTATTCTCCCTATATACAATGTCCCTTGGTCCTGTTATCCATTCCCATGACTTATTTTACCACTGCTATGCTGACGACACCCAACTGGTCTTGTCGTTTCCCCCCTTGGACACGCAAGTGGAAACATGCATTGCCGAGTGCTTAGCATACATCTCAAAGTGGATCTCGATGCACCACCTAAAGCTCAACCTGGACAAGACTGAGCTAGTTTTCTTCCCAGCAAAGGGCGGTCCGCACCGAGACATGGCTGTCACCATTGATGATGTTTCGCAGATGCTCATCGAAGCTCTTTTAATCTCCAGGCTGGACTACTGCAACTCCCTCCTTGCTGGCGCCCTGGCATTTGCCATCAGGCCCCTGGCACTCATTCAGAAAAACTGCAGCTCGCCTTGTGTTCAACCGACCCAAGTTCTCCCACACATCTACCCTCCTTCAGACTCTACACTGGCTACCTGTAGCTGCTTGCATCCAGTTCAAGACCTTGGTGCTAGCCTCCAAGGCAGTAAAAGGTACAGTTCCATCCTACCTCCAGGCAATGGTCAAGGCCTACATCCCAACCTGTCCACTTCGCTCTGCTTCTTCGGGCCGTCTGCTTTCCCCCTCGCTTAGGGGTCCTTGTGGCCGATCTATGCAGTCACGGCTGTTCTCCGTCCTGGCCAAAAATTGAGGGGAACAAACTCCCCACGGATGTCACGACTGCAGAGTCATTATATATTATAGATATATAGGTAGATATTGTTCTAGATATTGTTATATATTGTTTGCCAACTTATTGTTTTGTAGGCCACTGCACAATGACAAGAATATTCTGTGTGTCCCCGCGTCACAAAGATTCATCCGCAATCATCTTAAAACGGCTTGTCAAGCCATTTCATAATCTGGGTTCGGCCTGTATGTTTATTTATCTATCTATTCTATGATAAAAAATATGCACCGACACTTCATCTTGTGAAGTCACTAATGGGTAGAATTTGAAGACCTTATTATGACTCGTCAAAATCACAGCCGAGGGGTCAATTAGGTCCCGAAGAAGCTAGTCGTGTTTATTGATTTGTTCGAATTGGACCAACCAAAAAACGATTAAATGTATGTTTTGTTCAGTTATTTTCTCCTTTGTATCTTTTGAGGGAAAAATAAGCAGAGTAAACCACAGCAATAACAAAAATATGTTTGTTCATCTTCCCCTGCAGGGTTTCTAAACATTGCATTTTTTCACCTACATGTGGGGTAAAATTGCCAAGGCTTAGGCACTATCAGAAAGGGATACGGCTACAGATGGGGTATTTCCTTATCTTTCTCGCTTGAGGATTTCTGAAATCATACGATTTAAGTCGTTGAATTGGCACCTCCGTGCCCATGCTATGAATATAGCATACTTCACAGTCAGAAATCAATTGATTGTGCTGCATATCAGAGTTCGGGAAAACCAAAAAAATGAAATAACAGTTTTGTGTCACTGGCTGTCACCCAACTCACACAATCTTTTATTGCTTCTCGTGAAGTCTCTGCCGCCAGAGGGGAAACGCCTCAAACGGTAGCGTCGCCTTTTAATCTGCAAGGGTTGATGGAAATATGACATCCTTTGACGTCATTTGAGGCTTGGCGCACAACCCGGTTATAGCCGAGTCACTTTCAATCAATTCGGAGCAAAGAGTTGCTCAGATGTGATGTTGAAGACGATGATGATGATGATGATGATGATGATGATGATGATGATGATGCTACACACATGAGCGTATGGTGCAAACACATCAGCCTCCTGTGGTGAAGGAAACTTAAATGAGTCGGAAATGAGTCATTAGATCTAAAACACACATGACAATCTGAGGATAATTATTGGCAGATGCGGGCGAGAAATGCAAAAACACACCCCCAGCAGAGAAGCGGCACCCCCCCACCCTTTCTCCTAAAACGCAACCCCCGACCATCAAAGCGAACCCCGGCCACACCCACTTCACCAACCTGCACGACACAACAACGAACATCCAGACTACACCCCCCGATTGCAACAGAGCTATGGCTTCGCCCGACTGTCAACACTAAAAAGCACCTCAACTGATCGACGTACCTCAAACTGTCAAAGATACACCCCTCACCACCAAAACCGTAACCCAACCAACCTACTGTACCCCAAACATCAAAGCTACACCCCTACCCATCAAAGGGTTAAGGTTAGGGTGAGCTACACCCCAAACCATGGAAATGGTACCCCAACCAACCTACTACTTCCTTCAACTGACAGACAGTAGCCCAACAATCAAAGACACAACCCTAACTGTCTAAACCATACCCCAACCAACCTACTGTACCCAGACCATCAAAGACACACCTCTTACCATCAAAAAGGTACCCCAACCAACTTGCTTCTTTCTCCAACCGACAATACTGTACTCAAACCATCGAAGCTACATCCCTAGCAGTGAAAACTGCGCCCCAATAACCCTACTACATCCCCTAAAGAACACTCGGAATCCCACCTTCAAACCAAAACCCCCCAATCTCCCCCATTCTGCCCTAAAGAACCTTTGTATTTTCATCCAAATAGTCACAACTACACCTGTCCACCACCACCAACACAAAATAAGCCAACCCAGACGCAAAAACAACACACAAAACCACGCAACCCCCCCAACCCCCCACTATCCCTCCACAACCCCACCGAGAAATGCTATGCCTTGTCTCCCTACTGACAAACGGCGTCGCCCGGCTGGAAAAACTTGGTGGCGTGCGCTCGATTTGTTTGGCAACAATAAGGCACAAAAGACAATAGGGCATTGAGTGGCGGGCCCCTCAGACGCCGGCGCTGCCGAAGGAAATAAATTGAAATTTGAAAGTAATAGGCCTATTTGCATCGTCGGTGGTGGGAGCATGATTTGACAATCTGTTATTTAGAAACAAAAAATATGACTTCATTTCACCCACTGGTAATCAGTGTAATCACAAATGTCAGTGTGTTTGTTTGTTTGTCTGTTTTTTTGTTAGTGCGGCATGTGCGAGCGCTTGCCTGTGTGTGTCTGTGCATCTGTGTGTGTATGTGTGTGTGTGTGTGTGTGTGTGTGTGTGTGTGTGTGTGTGTGTGTGTGTGTGTGTGTGTGTGTGTGTGTGTGTGTGTGTGTGTTTGTGTTGTGTGTGTTTGCGAACGCGTTGCCATTGAGGAATCCATCAGAGGAGTGTGTGTGTGTCTTTTGTTTGTGGGTTCGGGTGTTTCTGCAAAGATGCAGAAAGCAGTGACAAAAGGAGAGAACGAAAGGGAGTAAACAAGATTGAGAGAGTGAGAGAGAGAGGGAGAGAAAGAGAGAGAGTGGGAACACACAAGAATGAGAGAGAGAGAGAGAGAGAGAGAGAGAGAGAGAGAGAGAGAGAGAGAGAGAGAGAGAGAGAGAGAGAGAGAGAGAGAGAGAGAGAGAGAGAGAGAGAGAGAGAGAGAGAGAGATAGAGAACGAGAGAGAACGAGAGAGAGAATGAGAATGAGAGCGAGAGAGAGAGAGTGCGCTGAATTCCAAGGTCTCTTGGCCACGATGAAGTGTGCCCTATAAGCATGTGTTGCAGGCGGGAAAATAAAAAAACTGAAAAGGGAACAGATTGCTAAGGACTTGAGGGAGCACAGGAGCAACTTGGCACACTGTGCCGACAAATTCTCACTCGCAGACGCTTGATTTCAATTTGCCCGAGAAAATAAGCAAAAATCGATCTATCTATCCATTGAGGTTGGGGGGCAAAGCGGAACAAACGCCATAGTTCTACAGTTGGGTAGATGCTCTACACTTCTTTACAAATATATTGTCACGGGCGTACATGGTGTGGACCCAAAAGCACGAATGCAGACACAGTGATGAAGTAAAAAGAGTCTTTACTGAAAAAAGTAAGGTCCAACACAAAAGTCACTCGATGATTGTGAAGCTCAAAGGCAAAATAATGAACCACCAAAAACCTGACTGTGGCGTGGCATGACGTGGAACCTGAACACTGAAGAACTCGGCATAACACAACGAGACAATCTGGCAACGAGACAGTGATTGCCTGGACCTATTTATGCCAGGAGACATCACCAGGTGCAAACAATAATGACATAACCAATCACAGGGGGCGGGAGGAAGACTATAGAAATAAAACCCTGGAACTAAACCAAACATCATACATGAATAAACAGAAATAGTCAGCATAGTTGGCGACGCACAACATATATATGAGATTGTATGTGTGTGTGTGTGTGTGTGTGTGTGTGTGTGTGTGTGTGTGTGTGTGTGTGTGTGTGTGTGTGTGTGTGTGTGTGTGTGTGTGTGTGTGTGTGTGTGTGTGTGTGTGTGTGTGTGTGTGTGTGTGTGTGTGTGTGTGTGTGTGTGTTCTAAGGATGTTTCAAGGCCCTATGTTTCTACTTGGTGACTTTTTAAACGGCTTTGTATTGTTTCAATGTGGGGTTTAGGATATGCAAGGGGCCAATGTTTCCCTTTCCTCCATGTTGCCTGCACTCAGACACTATTTCCCTAATACGGATGGACAGAGATAAAGTTGAACATCGCTGAAGTTATCGTTCAGTAACCTATGGATTTCACCAAACGTACAGAAAGAAACAAAAGCTCTATTCTTCAAAATCCTATGTTGAATGAAACAGAAAGAATAATAATCTATTGCATCCTCTTTGAGCAGATGATACAATCAACTTTCATCAACACATATGATGACACAAAACATGACGGGATGCATGAGATGGGAGACTTATAATTATTATTATTATTATTATTAAATGATAGCTCGGATGGGCGGGGGGGGGGGGGGGGTAACCACCCGCTGGAGTTTGAAACCAACATGGCTGCCAGGTGAATAAGGACCATTAAGCAGTTAATAAGTTAAAGTAAAGCAACATCACAAACTCCACATCATCAATGCGGCCGCGAAACTCTTACGTTAGCTCTCTAGCTAACTCTGGGACTTGTCAATTGTCCCGTTAAATCAATCACATACATTAACAACGTTTTCATCAACAGTATACAAACTTGTTTCACAATTTAAAAAAGGGGTATGTCTACCGTAATAGAGCAGTGTTTTCTTTAAATGTTTTTAACATATTCGTTCTCCTCCTCTTCTTCTTAAGAATGCCTTTCGAGTAACTCTCTGGTCTCGTCTGTCACTCGTCCCGTCTTTTGTCTGTCAATTTTAGACTTTTCTTGTAATCACTTCATGTTATGCTGATTCTCGGACAAGATTCTCATTGAGACTTGACCTAGATTTAGAGGATTGAATCATCTTTAGTGGTGACATACATGTACACACACATAGTGAAATGTGTTTCTCTGCATTTAACCATCCTCCACCCATTTATCACAGAGGACGACCCCATTTTACAGTTATTTATGTTAAAGGACCGAAAAGCGCATTGAAAGCCTCTTATGTCTACTGTTTACTATTTGCCTTCATCAGGTCATTCAGGAGCATGCATATAGGGGGGATAGGAGGCTTGCTTTAAAATGCCACCCCACTCAACACACACACACACACTGCCCTCTCTCGCTCCACACCCTAATATCCTATTTATCTTGGAAATGCGTTGTCATCTGCAAGCACCCTCAGCCTGTAGTACCCTCAGCCTGTAGCACCCTCAGCCTGTAGTACCCTCAGCCTGTAACACCCTCAGCCTGTAGTACCCTCAGCCTGTAGCACCCTCAGACTGTAGCACCCTCAGCCTGTAGTACCCTCAGCCTGTAGTACCCTCAGCCTGTAGTACCCTCAGCCTGTAGTACCCTCAGCCTGTAGCACCCTCAGCCTGTAGTACCCTCAGCCTGTAGTACCCTCAGCCTGTAGTACCCTCAGCCTGTAGTACCCTCAGCCTGTAGCACCCTCAGCCTGTAGTACCCTCAGCCTGTAGTACCCTCAGCCTGTAGCACCCTCAGCCTGTAGTACCCTCAGCCTGTAGTACCCTCAGCCTGTAGCACCCTCAGCCTGTAGTACCCTCAGCCTGTAGTACCCTCAGCCTGTAGCACCCTCATCCTGTAGTACCCTCAGCCTGTAGTACCCTCAGCCTGTAGTACCCTCAGCCTGTAGCACCCTCAGCCCGTCTACAAGTGGTTCAGTTAAAGGCCGGTGATTTGCGAGCAGACTGATGGCACTGTGTCTATACTGTAGCTCATGGGGGGGGCTGGCTTTTAGTATAGGAGCTCAGCGTGTCCTTGAAAGTGCTTCAAAGAAAATGGGAAGACGGCTGTGAATGTTTCAACGCAAAAGCAAACAGTTTGGTATCAACTTTACTCATGGTGACGACGGACACAGACATGTTTGTTGTTCGCTGTTGTTTGTTGTTGTTTGTTGTTGTTTTGACGATGGCATAAAAGCTACACCGATAAGCACTTTCAATTCGTCCTCTTCTTGCTGCTGTCATTTGTGTTGTATTTAACGTACCGCGTAGCCGTCTACGGATCTAGTTCAATCCGCAGTTCCTTGGACAGTTTTTATCCACAGGCAGTGTGCCTTCTGAACTGCAGTAGGCACTGATGATGATGCCACGATCATAACATTGTCATCCATGTTGCATTACACTTGTATACACGATCAGACTTTTTCTGGACTTTCTGGACTCATTACACTGACTGCACTGTTCTGCACTGTAGTTGTGATACTGTTGCACTACTGGCACTTTAGAAAGTAAAGTACATAATAAAGTTTATTTGAGATTTATTAAAGTTTACTTAGTAATGTTTTTTT
The DNA here is from genome assembly GCA_027704905.1 of Muraenolepis orangiensis. Lineage (NCBI taxonomy): Eukaryota > Metazoa > Chordata > Actinopteri > Gadiformes > Muraenolepididae > Muraenolepis > Muraenolepis orangiensis. The sequence continues at coordinate 7,970,101 of CM051009.1, forward strand.
GTAGGAAATTCATACTGCGGGAGGGAATAAGAATTCCATTGCACTTGTTGAATTTGGCAAATACTAATCCTGAATCATGATTCTTGAATCATCCAGAAATATATAATTTTATTTTTTTACCTACCATCGATCATAATTCATAATTTAAATATTTTTCCAGCATTTCAATTTTCAACTTTGTATGTTGTGTTTCTATAAGCTGCCAATGACTACAAGATAGCGAGCAAGACTTGAAAGAGATTGTTTTGAAATGCAAACAAAAAAAATATTACGAAAAAAAACATAGCTGAAATCACAGCATTAGACTCTGTGGGTTTAATATTTTAGGCATTTATTATATTCTCTTTGAAGCTCCTTTATCCTGATTCTTATCCACACACACATACAGTACATACATTCACGCACACAAACACACACACACACACACACACACCACACACACACACACACACACACACACACCACACACACACACACACACACACACACACACACACACACACACACACACACACACACACACACACACACATACAGTACATACATTCACGCACACAAACACAGACACAGACACACACACACACACACACACACACACACACACACTGCAATTTGATTCCAAGCAAGACCATAAGCGTATCAGTGTTGAACCATCTTAGGCGTTAAATTATTCCTCAGTCTACACAATGGCTTGGAATGATTTACTATTCCTCTGATAAACCAGAGTCATTAAAAACCCTTTTTAATGTATTTGTTTTGTGTTGACCTTCGCTAAGTCCAACTAACAGCCGTAATAAGTTAACTCTCCGGGGAGCACAATGGTTTGTTAGACTCAGAGATAGCTTTAGACTCAGAGATAGCTTTAGACTCAGAGATAGCTTTAGACTCAGAGATAGCTTTAGACTCACAGATAGCTTTAGACTCAGAGATAGCTTTAGACTCACAGATAGCTTTAGACTCAGAGATAGCTTTAGACTCAGAGATAGCTTTAGACTCACAGATAGCTTTAGACTCAGAGATAGAGCCCTTCATTTCCCTCGGGATTAATAAAGTAATCTGAATCTGAATCTGAATAGCTTCCACAGTCAGGCCATCAGGCTGCTGAACAAGGGTATATAGCATATAACAATGCATAATTTATTACATTGATTTATATATACATATTGCTCTTTTTCTGTGCTGATATATTGCATTTTATAAATTGCATTTTTATTTAAATTTTTTTACTTATTTTCTTTTGTTCTATTCTGTTTTATTCTATTTTTTTTATCTTATTTTATAACTGCTGTCTGTCTTCGGGTATTGCACATAAGATTTTCACTCACTGCTTTATACTTGAAGTGTAAACTGTAAACTGTGAAGTGACAATAAACTTGACTTGACTTGACTTGTTCCAGAACGAATCTGCACGTTGGAAAAACTCCTTCATGTCTCGTGTTTTTGAAATGTTAAAATAATGTGCTGCATTTTTCTTAGTAGTGATGTTGAAATCTTTCAATGTCTCTCGCTTTTAATAAAAATGTTTTGGGGTATAATTATATTTCTTTGGTGTTGTGGGTGCGATGTGTTGTGAAAATATTTTTCATAATCTAGCACTGGAAGGTGAGATTCAACCTTAAAGCCCCGTCACACCATAACATTCTGGTAAACGCTGGTAATCGTCGGTAATCGTTGGTGATCGGCGTTGATCGGCGGAGAACACTGGTCCGAAAATAAAGTTTTGAACATGCACAAAAGTTCTCATGGAGACCAGCGTTCTTCAACGTTTAACGTTAAACGCTGGAGAACGCTGGAGAACGTTTGTGGAACGTTGTACTAACGTTTGCCGAACGTTGCACGTGTTCGGCTGTTGTTAGTCAGTCGTTACCCTAGCGTTACTTAGTTGTTATTAATCATTCACAATCTTTGCTTTGCAGTGAACGACTCATTGGTACATATCCGACATTGTGTGCCTATTTTTGGATTGGAGATGGAGTGTGTGTGTGTGGGTCAGGACCAGTGCTCATAGTCATACACTCATCCGACATTGTGTGCCTATTTTCAGATTGGATGAGTACAGACGACATGGAGATGGAGTACAGACGACATGGAGATGGAGTACAGACGACATGGAGATGGAGATGGAGTTTAGCAGTAGTCCCCCTCACATGCTTTTTTCCTCTTGGCGGCATGATGTGCACTGTTCAATAACCAGAAGAACTGTCACGGTCACGGTGGTTGACAGGGGGCGTGGCCAAGCCACGTGCGCTGGCGGCGCACACACACACCTGTCAGCAATTGCCGTGGCTGATTGCTAATCCCCTCACCTGGGGTATATATACCCTGGCTTCCCGTTACCCCGGTGTTAGGTTGTACGTCATACTTTGTTCATGTTACGTCGTACATTCTGGACGGAATCGCCACGCTGATGTCCCGGAGATCCAGATTCTTTGCCTATCCCGCGTCACCCACCTGTCTCGCGTTACTCCGGTCTACACAAGCTCCCCGGTCATTAGAATTACCTGTCTGGTACCTTTCGCTATTCCGACCTCCCGGTATCTAGACTTCTGGCTCGTCCCTGACCATCCGTCTATCTGGTACCTGTCGCTACTCTGACCTCCCGGTACCCAGACTCCTCTCCTGTCCCGGACTACTCGCCGGTCTACTACCTGCCGGTACTCCGCGGATCGACCTCCCTGATCACTCTCTTGTGTTGTGTTTGCTTGAAATAAAGCTATGTTATAGCTCCACGGTGTCTTGGTCTACGTTCTGGGTCCCACCAAACAATCCACTCGTGACAAGAACAACTGAATCCACTGTGATTTCCCCGCGTTTTCTACCCGTTTGAACACAGTGACACGTCAGCACACGCTAATAGTTTTCAGGGGTGTCTTACTTTGTCGCTGGTACACACTCCTCATGCGTTAGTCACACACTAATTCATGCGTTAGTCACACGCCAGATGTGTCCACCTCACCTAGAACGCTCGAAAATTGAACGATTAGAACGTTCATACAACACTGACCAGAACGTTATGGTGTGACGGGGCCTTTAAGCAGATGTAAGGCGATTGTAAGAGTAACCTACTTAAAAGATGGGAGGGGGAAGAAGGGATATGTTATAAAATTGCAACCTTGCAAACATTTGCATACTTAGCCATGAAAACTGATTTGCTACGTGGCTCTAACTGATAAAGTCTACATTTTTATTTTAGAGATTAGACCGGGTAGGTCCTATCTAAGGAACTTAAAACCATAAACACAGGTGAATATAGTTACTAATTAACAGGGACAAATATTACACAAACGACTCTCTCACACACACACACACACCAAGTATGATTTATGCTGTTTTAGGCCATAAATCTGCAGATTTTCCGTTTACAAGGTTGCAACGATACTAGTTCTCACTAGTTGGGATTTTACTTTTTTACTAGTTAACTTACTTTACTTGGTTTCAAGCTTCATGCATTTGTAGTTTTCTGGTTATAACAATGTGGTCGTATTGGGGAAAATGCCAAACCCAACGTTCCGCTTCTCAGTGATTACCATCATTTTTTAAATTATATTGTAGTACTTGTAATTACCGTCGCCTTGATAATATTCCACTTTTGTTATATCTCTATTCCTCTGACACATTTTTTTGTGAGTGACAAAGTCTCAGCTACGACCGTTCAGGGCCTAATCTCTGAGCTGACATCTGCGTTATAAACGGCTTGCATGAGAATTAACAAAAACAGTGGAGAAAAGATACATCAGGGACCGAGGACAGCGATGATGATGATGATGATGATGATGATGATGATGATGATGATGATGATGTCGATGATGATGGCAAACCACCCCAGAGGGATCGGGGGAGGGATGGGGGATGCAAAATGGCACCTGGTTATTAGCAGGGGGGGTGGCAGAAGTCTGTTCTTTGGTTCAATTGTGAAACAAGCGATGTTCCAGCAACCCAGGATGAATATTTCCTTCGAGAGTGCGTGAGGAGGCGAGGGGGGAGCGAAGGGGGTGGGGAGAAGATGTCTTCCGCCAGCCTTTTTGAAAAAAAAAGAATTGTCGGGTTTAGCTTGATAGCATCGAATGTGACAGATTAATTTTTATATATATGTGTGTATATACGGGGTGTATACACAGGGTTTTCTTCAATCGGATTTTCAATGTATTTCTTGCGTTTGTTAAAAAAAATTGGTTGTATATATTTATATATATACAGTATATATATATATATATATATATATATATATATATATATATATATATATATACACATCCACATATATGGAGTTATGTTAGCAAAATGCCTCGTTCACCACTGCCCATATGTAGAGTTGTTAGCAATAGACCTGTACACAACTGCCCATATATTGCAGTGGGTCTACACATATATCATTTCCTATGACAAATTCGTTTTTGTTTTGAGTTTTTATATAAAACATTTATGGTTTTAAAAAACAGCTCATATGCACAAATGTATGCATCTGAGGGTACCTTTAAACAAAGCAACACATGGGTTGTCATGGTCCTCAGGTTTTAACCTGTAGGACATTAGTTTTGTCTACAGTTAATGGTCTGCTCGTTAATTGACATAGACTCATTTACCCAACGGTTTATACAACTTGAGCAAGTCACCAGACCCCTACACTGGTCCCTGGGCACTGTATAGACAATAGCTGCCCACTGCTCCTAATACTAGGATGGGTTAAATGAAGAGAAACAAATGACACTATGTGTGTACATGTATGTGACCAATAAAGAGGATTCAATCCTCCAGACATATATTTATATTTATATTTATATAGTTTTACCTGCTATATACTATAAACAACACTATACTAAAACAATACTATACACAATAAAGATAACAATTTCAAACAACAACTTTGGATGTTGATGCCATCTTTTGTATGTGTGTGTATATATATATATATATATGTATAAAGATATATATATATATATATATATATGTATAAAGATATACTGTATATATATATATATATATATATATATATATATACATAGTTAGTAAGTTAGGCCTTTGTTCCCAAAGGAAAATAGGCCGTCGACGAAGCTCCTCCATCCTCTTCGGTCTTGTGCCCTCCGCTCCAGATCTTGCCAGGACAGCCCTTCTTTCTTCATCTCCTGTTCTGTGGTTCTTCTCCAGGTGGTTTTTGGTCTGCCTCTCTTCCTCCTGCCCTGTGGGTTCCATGTCAGCGCCCGCTTTGTGATTGATTTCTTTCTTCTGAGTGTGTGACCTATCCACTTCCACTTCCTCCTCCGGATTTTAATTTCTATTGAGTCCTGTTTGGTGAGTTCCCACAGGTTGGCGTTAGAGATGGTGTTGGGCCAGTCAATTCCCAGGAGGCATCTGAGGCACCGGTTGGTGAAGGTCTGAAGCTTATTGAGTATAGTGGTGGTGGTTTTCCAGGATTCTGAGCCATATAGTAGAGTGGTCTTTACGTTTGAGTTGAAGATTTGTAGCTTGGTCTTGAGTGACAGGTTTTTTGCCTT
>CM051009.1:7980592-7993092 GCA_027704905.1 Muraenolepis orangiensis
AAGAAGTTGAGTGAGATGAGTTGGTGGAAGCGTCCACGTGGAGCGTGAGACGGGTTCTTTCGGACCATCAGTCTGGTTGATCCGGTGAAAGAGACATGTCTGGTTCTTATAGGGACCATTTCATCAAGACCAAAGGAGATTGTGTCATTGTAGGTGTTGGGGGATCAATGGGGCAGATGTAAGGGGATGGTGGTGTTGGCAAAGGCCATGGAGGAGAGAGAGTAGGGGTTGATGGACTTTAAGTTTTCGTAATTTTATCTTGTTTGCTGTATGCTTTTTGAAAAAGAGAAGTGGGGATGTTTATGTCCAGGGTGATAGCTAGATGGTCGGAGACAGAGAGGTCAATGCTGGTCAGTGATGGCTAGAGGTGCAGACCAGGTACAAAGGTGTGTCCTTTTGTTTGGGGGGGGGGGGGGGGGGGAATCCATGTGTTGGGCCATTTTGAAAGTGTGTGCAATGTCAAGGAGTTAAGCTTTTTCCACTTCTTCTTTTTTCGGTAGAGTGGATGTGGATGTAGGAATCACCTAATAGCCAATGCGTCTTTCAATGTCTTTCAAGTAGCCAGCTATCCATTGATCTTTAAACATGGGCAGGAGTTGAGGTGATGAGGGGTGGCTGTGGGAGGTGGGAGGGGAGGTTGTCATGGCGAATATTCAAAATGAAGAGTGAAAGCCAAAGTACTTCATTCAGGACTGTGGGGGGGGGGGGGGTGATGTTTCTAATTTGTGTGGCTTGCTTTGTTCCACACTGAGGATTTCTAGCTTAGTCTGTAGCCTAGATTCACTTGGTCGGTTTTTCTAAAGGTTCAATGGCCTGCATTTCTAAATGTCCGCCTATTCATACACACATTCATACACCGACGGCGGTGTCATGATGAAGAATAAAATGGTGTTTTGAAATGTAACCTTGAGTTAATGTGGCCTTCGTGGACCTTCTTTACTTAACATTACTGATTATAATCAGGTCCAAAACAACCCTCAAAACCCACATTTTCAATCTTGCTTTTGACGTATAATTTTATATATTTTTTTCTTTCATACCTTTTTGCATTGTACTGTATTGTTTTGTAGAGTGAATGTGACCATTTTTAAAAGCACTATATACATTTGATGTATCATTATTATTTTTCACAAATGGGAAAAACACGCAATGAGACAAAAAAAAAGAAAACTCACTTACTTTCAAACTCATTTTATTCAATGTCAACGATTTCTTTATCATGGAGGACGCAAAGTCGAGTTTAACTTTGTAGTCCTTTTTACTTGTATTCCATTATTCCGCCTTGCACTCGGTATGTTTGATTTCATATTTTCTCAAAGTGGAGTCATTTGTGTCCTCGAGTGCAGGATTTGCATTTATGCACTCTGCTTTAATTACATTTGTGTTAATGAATCACACCTCTTAAAAGGCTTTGGAAATTAAAACATATACTAACATGTGTGTATGTAGTCTTTTTCTATTCCTGGTTGCACAAATGTACATATATAATACAATGTAATGACTTGTAAATGAATCAACCATACAAACTGTCTACATAATATGATTATACAGATGCAACCAAAGTTATAGCAATTATGTCCACAGCCTTATTTTATCATTTGACGCATTTGTTTTATAATACAATCCGCTTTCATCCCGAGCCACGTTATTTCAGATACAGATGCCTTCGGGTGCGACATCGGGGGAATCAAACCCGGTTACACAGGACACTCTCGCCCCTACTCTGGTGTTTACTATCTCCTGCCACACTTGAAGACGAATGCAAGCCATGCAATACGTTGACGTCTTTCTCCCCAGACAAACACCACCTATCTCTCAGTGTCATAGGGACAGAGGCCATATCCATAGTGTATGTCAGGATCGAGATGGGACAAATGGAGGGAGGAAGTGAAAGAAAGCAATGACTGAACGAAAGAAAGAAAAACCTCAGGAAGGAAGGAATGAACAAGAGGAACAAGGGAACTAAAGAAACAGCGAAGGGAGGAAATACAGAGAGAAAACGAGGACATCTAGTCAAGTTATTTGTTATGTGTTTAAGATGCTTTGGCAATGGCAATTCATCATTCATGCCAGTAAGGCACATTGAAATGCATTTGAATGAAAAATAACTAAAGATGGAAAAATAAAAAAGGAAGAGAGGGAAGGAAAGATGGGACAGATAGTTTGATGGATGGATACATTTATAGATGATGTATTGATTTTTTGACACGGGAGTTCCATGCTCCAGATATGAGTCAACTCTGAGCGTCACAGTTAAGCCGTGAGACTCAAAAGCTTACCCTTCTTTCAAATATCCCCCGGCATCCTCCGGGGGGGGGGAGGGCAACACAAAAATATTCACAAATATGCACATATTTGCGACGTACGTCATGGCTCTGTGAATCACTTCCGAGAATAGTGGATTTACTTCAGCGGCATGGTCAACGGATGCTGTGAAATCACAGGAAGCCAAGTGTTGTTGTTTTTTTTAACCCTGATGTAATTGTGTCAGAGGTCCAGGCCTCGAAATGGTCCAGGACTAGAAAGTACTGTGAGTACTCGTAAGTACATTGACTGAATGTGTTTCAATAATTTGAAACACACTTTAAATGCGATGCATTTGATGAGTTGTTTTACCTATGTGTCCACTCTTAGTTTGTATGTGCAAGAGTTAGATCCTAATGGCGTCTTCAATTTGTATTTGTAGTCAAAAAAATTGAACAGCAAGAACCCGGCAGATTAGGCCCAATTTTGAATGTGTCTCTCCGGCGTCATGTTACGTGTGCCAAGACCCTGTGAAGGGGTTTTACTGTGAGGAGGTCCTCAGAGATTGGGGTTGGGAGTGGGGAGTGGGGAGTGGGGAGTGGGGAGTGGGGAGTGGGGAGTGGGGAGTGGGGAGTGGGGGGGGGGTCCAAGGGGAGAGGATGAAGGAGCACTTCGGGCAGCAGGGGAGAGGTGTTAAGGGTGGGCACTGGAGAATAACTCCAGCACCAGGAAACCAATAGTTGGGTTTCATATAAGGTACTGCAGTCGTTCTCAAACTGTTTTTTGTGCGAATGTGCCCCCTTTCCAAAGTGGGTTTTTCCAACCGGGTACCCCAGGCACCCGCACAAATCATTTTTGAGAGGTAAACTAATAGAAATGATTATAAATAAAAAAATCTGTGTTGGTATTTGGTGGAAATACAACACCGGCTTTACTAAGGATTTCTGTCATTCGTTGGAAAGATTTACGTTAGTATTCAGATTAGTAGTAAGTAAGTTGATGTACCCTATGCCTACCAACATTTGGGAGCCACTGAATCTTGAATATTGATGTACAGCATATACAGAGCTTGATGAGTATATGGATGGGATGTGTGTGGAGCCACCAGGGGGGAAGCAGAAGAGAGAGACGGCCAGACACACCCGCCAATCCAGCCAGCAAACCAAGAGGGGGGGGGGGGGGGTCGCTGATGGTGAAGCTGCTGATTCATGGCCGGGACCCTGACACTCCGGCTCGCTCTTGATAAATAAATCGGTAGATAGGAAAATAAAAGGACAAAACACGGCACTGCAGCGGTTAGACTGAATATCACAGAACCAACAAGTTTTTGGTCGGTTAACTGTTCAGTTCAAAGCGAGATCAGCTTGAGAAACTTCAAGCGAATTAAGCACAACATCTTCGTCTTTTGTTCTCTCCCTCTCTCTCTCTCTCTCTCTCTCTCTCTCTCTCTCTCTCTCTCTCTCTCTCTCTCTCTCTCTCTCTCTCTCTCTCTCTCTCTCTCTCTCTCTCTCTCTCTCTCTATCTCTCTTCATTTGCTTGCTTACTCTCTCGCTCTCTTGGGGATTGCTAATAAAAGTGAACACAACTGTGTTCCTTGTCTCTCTCTCTCTCTCTCTCTCTCTCTCTCTCTCTCTCTCTCTCTCTCTCTCTCTCTCTCTCTCTCTCTCTCTCTCTCTCTCTCTCTCTCTCTCTCTCTCTCTACGCTAAAATAAATCAAAATCAAAAAACAATGATGACAGCTGTTCCCCCTTTGAGGCTTAATTCTCCCAAGAGCTAATCGCGTCAGCTTCCTCGATCAAGATAACTAAGTTTGTCTTCGGGAGGGGGTGTGTGTGTGTAGGGGGGGGGGGGGGGGGGGTGGTGGACATGCACATGCTGAAATATGCAACTATAATATATTTAGTTGTCGTTGGCCTTTCCCTGCTACGATCGCCGCAAAGCATTGCCTCTGTTCTCTGGCCTGCTTGAATTATATGAATCCTTATTCCATTTGAAATTAAAAGATGAGATGAGATGAGATGAAGATGCTGTAGCAGTAGAGGGCCTGCCGGGCCCGCATTCAAACAGCCACTTTTCCTCCCATTAAAAAGAACCCAGCCATCTCCAACGTTAGCGATCAGCTGCTGCAGGCCCAAGGCAGAGAGCATCATCATGGAAAAATATCCAATCGGGCGAGTAATTGGCGCCACGGTGTCAGCCCGCAATGCGACCAAGGTCGGAACCGGCTTTTTTTCTCTGCTCAGCTGTCATCCGGCGCCTTAAATACATGTAGAGTGCAAGTTAGTGACATATCAATTAAACGTAATTACTCATTAGAATACATTCACACTTTTGACTCTCTTTCTTTTTTCCCCCCACACGCTAGGTGAGTGTAACATAGCACACACTGTGTGTGTGTGTGTGTGTGTGTGTGTGTGTGTGTGTGTGTGTGTGTGTGTGTGTGTGTGCGTGCGTGCGTGCGTGTGTGTGTGTGTGTGTGTGTGTGTGTGTGTGTGTGTGTGTGTTTCTGCCAAACCTAAATTGTCTTCACTCTATTGCCAAAAATAATAGTCAATAAAGGCATTTGACTCTCCCTCCCCCACAGGGGGTCTGTTGGGGTAGACCCCCAAATGTTGGGGGTCTACCTTGTAGCAAGGCTGCCCCAGCCCCCCCAGCCCCCCCTCCACCCCCCACCTTCTCTCTTTATTGACTTTACTTTTGATAAAAGCTTCAGCTTGATGGCCGAATAGGAGTGTTTAGTGGAAGTGAAACTTGCCAGATCTATTCAAATGACGTGTAGTGTGTGTCACATGACTTTATTTTTCCCTTTGAATTGCGATCGGGAAAGTAGTAGTCGTCAGCAAATAGAGAACACAACGTTCCTTGCGAAAGTATGTCGCCTACAGGCACACACCAATACACACGCACACACACACACACACACACACACACACACACACACACACACACACACACACACACACACACACACACACCACACACACACACACACACACACACACACACACACACACACACACACACACACATACAGGTATATGCAGATTCCAAACAAAGTTATCCATCATACAAAGTCAGAAAAAATATAAATATGAACTTTGTGTTTCCGCTTATATAGCTGATTTATTAGCACGCTAACATACTTACAAATGTACTCTTAAAACCGCTTATAACGGTATTAACATTTAATTGTATAGGCTTAGCCAACTACTGTGGTATGCTGACTGTGGTCTGTGAAAATCAGAAATGTGTTTTCAATTCATCGAATCTTATAAAATATATATATTTGGTCTCACTGTATGACTCATTAAATGACATTGGTGCTTAAACTGGCAGTTGGGAAATTGTACCCGAGTTTTCGACTAGGATTCTGAAGTCAGAGTTTATAATCAAAGTTAAGACGTTATAATCAAACCCATAAATAGATGCTTTCCACAGAGGTGCGCAATATCGGCATTGTGTATCGTTCTGAAGATTTGTGCGGTAGTACATTTTACTTTTGGACATTTCCGCGAACATTTCCCAATGGAGTCTACAGGGATGTGTGCCTGATGGAAAATCCCCCTGTGACCGTTATTGCAGAATTGAATGAATCAAATCGGACCATGTAACACCAAGCAACACAGCCTAATGTTGTATGCGGCAGCGAGGGGAGCGACAAAGTCAGATTTGTTTGCGCGCAAACAAATCGAATTAATTTAAATTCATTTGTTGGCAAAATAACAGTGTCACCTTCACTCACAGGGTACGATTTTCAAGTATTGTTACTTAGGAGAGTATTCTTAACCACATTATTACACAACCAATGGGGCAGGATATCACTGTTAGGGTGTCGGACTACCAGACGGATGGTTGTGGGTTCAGACCCCCAATGTCCACAGTCTACCTGTATACCTCCTTCAGCAAGATGTCCCCGAACCATCTCTTTTCCGAATCTCAGAAATTACATGAATTTAAACAATAAGTTACTTTTGGATAAAAGTACTACTAATAAGTAGAATCTCTAATACAATAAAAATATTGACAGTTTCACCTCTGTGTAAACATCTACTATATATAAAAAAATATATATATATATATACATACTGCATGCGTGTGAGTGAGTATATATATATATATATATATATATATATATATATAATAACATATTATTTTATGAGGGAGACATATATAGAGGTGTACTGTCTATCTCCAGTATATCTATGTACAGTATGTACAGTAAGGTGTGGACCCAAAAGCACGGATGCAGACAATAGCTATCTACACTGAAACTTACCGAACAATAACTAGAAAAAATACTTAACAAACTACTTAACCTGATCTTACGTTACTATAACTCTGAACGTGGACAATTAATATAACTGTAACTCTTTGAGGATATATGAAAAATGCTGGAGAGCATAACACACAAGACAATCTGGCAATGAGACAGTTAATTGGACCTATTCATAGGTCAAATTAACTGGACCTATTTATACCAACAGACATCACCAGGTGCAAACAATAATGACATCATAAACAATCACAGGGGCGGAAAAACAGACCAAGGGAGGAAGTACGCGACAAACACATGAGGAAGACAGACTATCAAAATAAAACCCTGGAACTAAACTAAACATAAAACACGAATGAAACAGACAACTTGACAAACATTCAGCACAGTTGGCCACGCACAACAGTAGGTCTATATGGACGTATATGTACATCCCTTATGCCCACAGTCAGCAGCACTGGGAAGTGTCTGACTCGCTTTATTTGAATGCTGATGAGGTGGCAAAGGGGTGCTGTGTGTGTGTGTGTGTGTGTGTGTGTGTGTGTGTGTGTGTGTGTGTGTGTGTGTGTGTGTGTGTGTGTGTGTGTGTGTGTGTGATTGTGTATTTGTGTGTGTGCGTGTGTGTGTGTGTGTGTGTGTGTGTGTGTGTGTGTGTGTGTGTGTGTGTGTGTGTGTGTGTGTGTGTGTGAATGGGGGAGGTGGGGGAGTGGGGGTGATGTGGTCAGAGTGGCATGCTGATAGGGATAGGGAGAGGCTTATGCATATGTGGGTGTCATGGCAACCGCGTTAGTCAAACAATGTCTGCGGCTTTTCCGCCTACAGCGCTAGACGTCTAATGACATGGTAATTTTGCAAATAGATACCAGTGGAGAGAGAGGGCGAGGGAGAGAGAAGTAGAGTCAGAAGGGGAGAGAGAGGTAGAGAGAGAGGTAGAGAGAGAGAGAGAGAGAGAGAGAGAGAGAGAGAGAGAGAGAGAGAGAGAGAGAGAGAGAGAGAGAGAGAGAGAGAGAGAGAGAGAGAGACGGTCTCCAAGACAGACAGGCGATTGTTTTGTTTTGCTTCCTCTCGTCTTATTTCGAGCTTATCGGAAATGTGCGATCAGTCTTAAGGAGAATTAACTGAAATATGGACTGGGTGCCATTTAATAACTCCTGAACACTACGGCCACCTGTTAGCAGGCGGCTGCCATTCATTTTAGGATTAATAACCGTAGCGGCTTTGCGACGTAGCACAAGATGTCCAAATAGACATAGTATTGACTTTCTCATTTTCGATTAAAAAAGTGCTGCGCTATTAAAAAATAAAGTATATTTTTGTCTGTCTGTGTGTTCTGCACCATTGTGTAACCCTTGTATTATAATGTTTTTAACTAATTGCGTTTTTATTTTTTGAACAATTATAATAAATCATTCTAACAGTCTCACGGTACAATATGGCCACCGAAATGTTAGGCCTGAATCTGTAAACATCCGAAACACATTTGCCACTCTTCGTTTAATTTTTTTTGGTTTTCAGTTCCTTCTCGTCTTCGTCCTTTTCTCGTTTCCGTATCATTAATTCATGCTTTATCATTATTTTCCCAGGCGTGTGCCAAACAGCAGCTCCTCGACCTGTTGGGCCCATCATAGATTAACACAGCAGGTTCCGGAACCGCCCCGCAATTTGAACCATTTTCCTCCAATACAAACACAATGTGCAATAGGTTTGATTAATTACACATAGCTTGCTACATAGCTGTTCCATATTTCATAGCATGAATTATATAATATAATTGTATTCAAGCAATTATATTAGAGGGTTAGCGAACGCTACCCTATGCTTATGTCCATGCTTCGTCATCAATGAGCCCTTTCTCATTAATATGCATTCCTTAACGTTGTTTACTTGCTTGTACGACAATAGCGCACCGCCAAAAGGACAAACAACCTCTCCTCCTTTAGCTCATTGAATCACACTAAGAAATGTGTAGTCATGCGCCTAACGTGACAGCATGACACGGCGCACTTTAGCGCCCGCTTTAATTCAGTCAATTAGCTCAAAGAGAAAAATGCATGCACACACACACACGCACGCACACACACACACACACACACACACACACACACACACACACACACACACACACACACACACACACACACACACACACACACACACACACACACACACACACACACACACAACCATACATATTTATACCTGTCGGCTTAATGATGTCCCCTGTGCTTAATTATGCGCTAACATCTTAGCCAGATGAAATCTGGAGCCGTAAAAATACAAAAATAAAATTATAAAATTATAAAAGACTGCTGCTGCCGCTTGTTAAATTTGAAGTTAAGTTCATGTACGACGCAAGGAAGGAAGCTATTCTAAACATTTTAAATTTTTCCTGACAACAACAATGAGCCTAGCAGAAAAAAACGCTGCTAACTCATGACAGTTTGAGGGATTGAAAACTTAAGGTAGGACAGGGGGGAGGGGAAAATCTCTGTGCAAATGAGAAATAAGAAGACAGTAATTGCAGAGACCTAATCCATAATTTAAGTATTTAGCCGACCTGCTGATCCGCACTTGACTTTAAAGTCACTGGAAATAATAAAAGAATAATAAACTGAGAGTCAAAGCCAGGGCAGGGCGGGGGTGTCAACGGCAATGTTAAAACCACAGGGGACCCCCCAAGCAGTCGAGCAAATGTCTGAGAGTAATTTTTGCTCCATAAAGGAAACAGCGGCTAATCCTTATATCCCTACTTATGTTCCATTATTGTTGGCCCCACACAAGAATGGTAAGAAAGAATAAACGTAACAATAGCTCTGCTGTTGATAACATCTTTCTCACTTCTCATTTATTTTCTTAGATATTTGTTTTACGTTTGTTTACATTTTTTATTTTTTATTTTTTTGTCAAGGACCGTGGATCCATATATATACAGCATGTTCTTGTAGATATGGAAACCTGTTTTGATTTGAAGATAGAATAATTTAAATAAACAAATCGTTATCTCCCTCTCAGCAGGTGGTGTCTGCCATATTACAAGTTTGACTTTATTTTTCTGTGTAAAGAAATAATCAAATAACAGGAAGCGGTAACCGTAAACCGAGGAAGCTAAATACTGCCATTATTATTATGTAGTTTCAATATTGAATTATTAATATTTCCTGTCCTCATGAGACGACTGGGCCTGTTTATTCTTCAGCTCAAAAATGATACAGAATGATATAGAAATCCAGTTGGAATAGGACATTTCAACATCCCGTTTTTTTATGCTAAAACTTTGCATTTTAAGTAAGTTTGGTAGCAAGTCCTGACACTGTCAGAAATGCCTTAATACATTTAAATTCCCAACTGCCAAACGTTACCTTAATGTCACCTTAGTCTCCTAACCTTAGAATGAACTCTTGATTAATGTGTGTGCTCTATTTATTCATTGACTATTAACATACTTACAGTGAATTTAATATGTTATAAATGAGCAGGTAGGGTTAGAGGGCATCTTGCTCAGGAATGCGTCCAGATAGACTGCTGCAAAAACTAAGACTTGCTGATGCGGTTATGATCATTAATAACAACCTGATCCTTGTAGACAAAACAGCTTTTAAAAGCTGTTTTTAACATTTTTTTAAATGTTATATTATGATGATATGACTGATCATCCATCAGTCACTTTATTGTAATTTATTTTTTCATTTTTGTGTGTACAGTATTGTTAGTATATGTATATATAGTACATACATATATAAAGTATATATAGTATAGTTTTGTATTGAATAAGTATAGTACATAGTATACATAGTATAGTATATAGTGTTAAATTGTAGGACATTTATACTGCAGAAGGGAATGGGGAGTAATTGTTAAATTATACTTGCATATGGCATATGGCATTGCATATGGCCAGGGCCGGTTCTAGACTTTTGGAGGCCCTAGGCAAAATTTTCTGTGGAGGCCCCCCTTTCAAATAAATCTTACCCACCAACATGAAATAAAGACTGAGGCTAGCAGACAGGGTATGTCGCGATCTTGAAGTCCAGGGGGGGGTGGGTGTCGCGATCTTGAAGTCCAACGGGGGGAGGGGGGGGGGTCGCGATATTGAAGTCCAACGGGGGGGGGGGGGGGGTACCGCTAAATACCGGGTAACGAAAACCCTGGTATAAACCAGTGTTGTAAGCGGACCGATTTTCACCTGAAATTAAACTCAAGTAGTAGATTCCTATTCCTATTCCTATTGCTGGAGAGGGGGGGGGGGGCCGAAATCTGTGATTTTGATTGGTTATATGATCACTGGCACGTAATGTGTCCAATGAGGAAAATATTTGTTTAGCGAAGCCGGAGGCCCTAGGCATGCCGGAGGCCCTAGGCATTTGCCTACTCCGCCTATAGGAGGCGCCGGGCATGCATATGGCAAATACAAATCTTGAATCTTGAATCTTGAAAACGAGAAAAAGCAACGTTTATAAACTCTTAACTCAAAGTCTGTGTTTCTGCATGTAGCCCAGAAAATAGCAATTGTAACTCTCTCAATATCCAGTTTTGTCGAAGCAACTTTTGAAATTTCCAGCTATATTTTGTAGTGCGTCCCAGATTCAGAGAAAAGGCAGAATTTACAGTAGTACAAGTCATTATTTTGCACAGCTTGTAATGCTAAATCCTGACAAGCAAAGAGACCACATGAATAATGCCTTAATTATTATCCTATATGTGAGCTACCTAGCGAAATGTTACGCAGTTACGCCGTTTTCCAGTGAGCAACGTAGTATATATATATATATATATATATATATATATATATATAGACACCATGAATAATGCCTTAATTACTTTCCTACATGTGAGCTACTTAGTGAAATGTTACACAGTTACGCCGTTTTCCTGTGAACAACATAGTGTATATATATATATATATATATATACTAGGAAAACCTCCACAGGCTAGCTCGGTAAAGTCTACGTTTTTCTAAGATAATTTTAATTATTTAATGACAAATGTATGCTATATATATAACATACATTTATCATTAAATAATTTAACATATTGAGCATATTGAACACCTGGCTAGCATAGCCCCATTGCAAGTTAGCTATTCCGTGGGCAAACGCTGTTTCAGTCACACTTACTACAGCAAGCATACGGTGAGATTCAAGATTCAAGAGTCAAGATGTTTTTTACAGTACAATGGAATGCTTGCTCCCAATTCCCTCCCACAGTCGGACTTTTCGAAAAATATATATTATAAAAATACTGTAAAATTTGCAAACATTGCCCCATATTTGTAGACAGACCGTTGGCTGGTTGATTGGTTTGGATGGTTGGCTGGATGATCAATTGAATGATCGATCAGTTGGCTACCCCTTTTGGTTTATTGATTATTGATTGATCCATCAAAACGGTTGGCTCCCTGGAATCATTCATTGATTGATAGGTTGATGTATTTATTTATTGATGGAGGATGTCTGTAATTTCTTGTAGCTGTACCGGCTGTGGTGCTTTGGATTACACACTTTTGTCAAGGGCCTAATCCATCACACACACACACACACACACACACACACACACACACACACACACACACACACACACACATACACACACACACACACACACACACACACACACATACACACACACTTTCCCGTTTCCTATAAATTAGCTTTTTGCCCTTTCTGCAAAGGGCCTTACCTCTTGATGAGTTAAACAGAGGCCATTTGGGACAAGGTGATCTTCCAGGCCCCTCCTCCATGTGTTCCTTGAGACACACGCCAATATTACCTTTTTGTGTATTTTGTTTAGGTTATTGTTGTTTTGTTTTGTGTTTACATACACCCCATCCTTTATTTATGTTAATCCCTCACATTTTCTTTGAGTTATAACATTTAATTGTAATCTTAGGAGGAAGTAGTGCTCAAGGTTGATGGATGATCGTAGAATACATTTTCACATTTTGGACAAAAACATTGACTTCAGAAAAGTTGAATTGGCTAGTTT
>CM051009.1:7998092-8013092 GCA_027704905.1 Muraenolepis orangiensis
ACTGGGAACAAGGCAAGGAGAGGCAATCGCTCTCGCTCCAGCAAGTATACCTTCAAGGTCCCTATTGAGCTGTGTGGAAATCTGAAAGAATACGGCCATTGGCTACAAATCACTATATGATTGGTTGATCAAATTGTCAATCCAAACGTACGCTCTCATTCAGTCTAAGGGCCAAAGCAATCGGGAATACTTTGGTTGAAGGATATTCTTCCCAGCAACCTAGAAAAATATTTGATTGGTTGCATTGTTTTTCCAACACAAAACCACTCAAATGCGTAGTGCATGGACCGAGAAAGACAAACAAATCAACGTAACACTGTAATATAACAGATAACAACACAGATACGATTATCATTTATTCATTTCATTAAAATTGTATTACATTTTATTAAATTGTATTACATTTTATTAATACAATTAATTTGATTTTTTTTGTTTAATCTGAGAATTCCAGGGTCTTCTCTGAATACCTTGACGGCCCTGGCGCTTCACCACTGGTAATGATACAGCGGCACAAAGAGAGACGGTGCTTTATAGGACCATGCCACATATCATTTTGTTATTCCTGGAGGGAGGGGAGAGGACGATGTTAGATAAGATGAAACGTGGAGAAAGGGAATCTAACACGGCACTTAGTATATGCTTGTCTTCTGGATGCTTCTTATCCTTTTAGAAATCCGGTTAAATCCTAATAATAATAATAATTTGTTAATAATACTGAATACAATAATTAATAATAATAATTATAATTATTTAATAATACTGAATGCAATAATTAAAAGTAATAATTTGCTTATAATAATAACAGTTATTATTATGATAAGAATAATAATGTATTAATGATAGTTTATGTAGTAATTAAAAATTCTTCCTAAATTCTTGAAGTTAATAGTACCGGATGTGTTGTTTCGGCTGTAATTACAAAGGCAACACCCTTAAGAAAGGAAAAAGCATGAAAAGCAATAATGTAGTCTCAGACTAACGATGTCAGCGATGTCTGCTCAGTGTTGCTGACGTTGCAATTTCAGCTTCGTCAGCTCTGGCCAATGAAAAATGAGCCAAAGCATAGATTTTTCTAGAGGTAGTCTGCAGTTTTTGTTGACAATATCCCCCCCCCCCCCCCGACCCTCCTTTATTCCTCGCCAGCCACCTCCGCTTTCAGGGCGAACACAACGGCACCTGCGCAAACACAAACTGTGTTAAATGTATGTGTTAATATTATGAGACATCGACGACCGGTACCGAATTACTTCATCAGCCAGCAAGCCAGCCAGCCAGCCAGCCAACCAGCCAGCTAGCTAGCCAGCCAGCCAATTGGCATGATCATGAAGCCGTATCCAGCATTTGCTTCGGCAAAGTGGTGCACATTGCACCAGGGTTAATACGGATTAGCCGCAGTAAATCCAAACACAGAGACAGATCTGTGTACCCCCGTGGAAGCTTTTTGCCTGGTTTCCCCATCCCTTCCCCACCCCCCACGGATAGAAACGTCGGAACAATAGACGGTTGTGTAATGACGACTTTTTGTTTCCTTCGTCTGGGGATCGAAGCCACAAAGGAGGGGGTGCTACTGGATTATATCATGATGTTGTTGACGAAGATCATTAGTTTGTTTTCTAACGCCAAATTGCCTGGCTTTACAACAAAACTGGTTTTCAAAGGGGTTACCTCAGGGGGAAATGAACTGGGTTTGTTCACTTGCATGCCACATATTTCAATAAACATTATTATTTATTTGGTTTGTTGCTAACAAATCCATTATTATCGTCGGATCCACTTTTTGTACTGTGTTTTTTCTTCCTTCAAATTTTTAATTTGTTTTTCTCCCACCCCAACATTTCACTCAACGTGATCTCAACTGCTCTGTCTATCTTTCTATCTTTCTCTTTCTCTTTCTCTTTCTCTTTCTCTTTCTCTTTCTCTTTCTCTTTCTCTTTCTCTCTCTCTTCTCTCTCTTCTCTTTCTCTTTCTCTCTCTCTCTTCTCTTTCTCTCTCTCTCTCTCTCTCTCTCTCTCTCTCTCTCTCTCTCTCTCTCTCTCTCTCTCTCTCTCTCTCTCTCTCTCTCTCTCTCTCTCTCTCTCTCTCTCGCTCTCTCTCTCTCTCAACAATATATTTCTCCACTCTTCAAACACCCACTACATCTCTTTTTTTGTGTCACCTTTTTTCTGGACTGTCTGTCCATTACGAATCAGAGATCCACATCTCACCGACGGACGGATTCTCCTAGTGCCTAGAGAGAGAGAGAGAGAAACAGCAGGAGAAAGTGTGAATGGCGAGTGAGAGGGGGGGAGGGAGGGAGGAATAGACGGAGAGGCAGGGAGGGAGATGGATAAAAAGGGAGAGAGAGATATGGAAAGAGAGGGGGGCAAAAGGATGGAGATATAGAGAGGGAAAGAGAGGGGAGGAAGTGAGGGAGGGATAGAGAGAAAGGAGAGGGAGAAAGCGAGAAAAGTGGCGTAAGTCGAACAGACAAGGCCTTCAGACAGCTGCTTACAGGATTGATCAAGCAGGTGATGGGGCACATTTGTGTGTCTCGTGCATGCAGGCAGGCCCACACGCACGTATGCACACACACACATGTGCAGCAGGGTGTGCACCACTTGCGTTTTCTTTTCCTGTCATGCTGCCCCAGAGACACCTGGACCAAGACGGAGGGCCAACTTTTTCCACCACGCACGGTTACACAGGCTGACACAAACACACACACACACACAAACACACACACACACACACACACACACACACACACACACACACACACACACACATATCTACACACACAAACACTCATTCATTGACGGACACATACTGTGTCTCAGCAGTGTGTTGCCCTGCAGAGTAGAGCCACTCCAGGGGACAGGGGGGTGGGGGGAGTTGCGTCAGGTTGACAGGGTTTACCGGTCGCTAGCCCAATTGTGCATCAGATGAGGGTCATTTGTGCGTTGCTCTCAAAAATTTGCGAGAAAGGAGACAGTGTTGTGTGTTTTCTTTCTGCCATTTATTTCTCATTTCTCAAAGGATGGCCATTCTATTTTTGGATCGAAAGAGATGCAAAGACGTGTTAAAAATAAACCAACCAAGATCGAGAGTATTTGCGCACAGAACCACTCACTCACTCACTCACGCACTGAACCATCAGATAATGGTTGATCTGTTTGGTATGTATCTCGTACAAAAAAATCACAGCTAGAATGTGCTAAAAATCATGGAAATGTTTGACTTTCTGTCCGACCCAAACAGTACCTCATTCCCGGCCACTAGGGAGTAGACCTGGGCTACACTATACCTAAAAAGAATAGTTT
This sequence comes from Muraenolepis orangiensis, assembly GCA_027704905.1. Classification (NCBI taxonomy): domain Eukaryota; kingdom Metazoa; phylum Chordata; class Actinopteri; order Gadiformes; family Muraenolepididae; genus Muraenolepis; species Muraenolepis orangiensis. The sequence continues at coordinate 8,001,395 of CM051009.1, forward strand.
GAGATAAAGATGAGGCATATTATGCAACTTCGGAAGCTGGGAACAATAACACCTTTAAAGAAAGTGGATTTGGATCAGTGCCGTTCGTAAATACACCAGAGAGTTTCCATATTTCAGTGATACAGTTGTCAAGGTGCATAATGCATTCTCCTCTAAGGATGGGGAAAAATAGGTCTGATAGTCACAGCTTACTGAGACCAGATCTAACATCTCATTTAACGGCAATTTTCTGAGTTCCATCATATTTCCCTTCACGATTGTTTGCAGTTTCTTATCATTTTGAAATGTTCCCTTCTGTCTACCACGTGTGTGTGCGCGCTTGTGCCTGTGTGTGTGTGTGCATGTGTGTGTTTGTGCTTGTCTTAAACGTACCCACATGCGCACTTCTGTGCAACTGCAATAACAATCATGTGAACACATCACAAATAAACAAAAAAAGAAAACTTCCCTTTCCTCCGAGAGAACTGTTTCCGGGCCATAAGTAGCCTACTTAACGAGCAGAATGGGCGAGGGAGGGGGGGGGGGGGGGGAATCAACCAACCTCGCTTCCGTGGTCTGTTCTGACGATTTTCCCACAGCCCATTTATCCATTTATTATCCATGTATTATTGAGACAAATGAGGGTAACGGTTGTTAACACACAGGGCCGAGCTGGCGGCTCTAAATGTCCAAAAAAGCGGACGATTAAAAAAAGTCCCGACATGCAGCGCTGCACAATGACAAAGGTCTTCCTGTGCTGGATAAACACAATGTATATTCAACCAAAAAGTTGCTATGTATTGATTTGCAATGAAATCTAACAAATTTATATATACATTCACTATATGAAATGATGAACATTTAACATATTATATATGAACCATAATTGTGTGTGTATATATATATATGTATTTATACACAATATATGCTTTTTCTCAAGTTTTATTAAATACATTATCTTAAGTTGATAATGTTGCAGACCATTAATGAATACATAAAGGTAGTGTTTTAGACTGTTTTGGGATACCAACAACATATTTACTGAAAAGTTTCCCTCTAAACTTTGGGCTTAAGTTTGAAGAGAGGCTTGTCTTGTCAACAGATTAGAAATGTAAGAATATCTGCCATCATGCAACATATCACTTATCTTTTTTTGCTGTCAATATGGCTATAAAACCAAAACTATAAATAATATATATACTGTGTATATATTAAATAATACAATCAAATCAGGTCAGTGTGGGAGGGGGGGGGGCATGACATAAATATGTGTTTAAATTAGTTTGACGTCAGAGTGTGTGCAGTTATCCCTGTTTGTATAAATGTTGTGCAATGGCAGAAATAGCCAAACTGCTTTGAAAAAATCTTGCTAAGAGGTCTTATTATATGGTTATACATGCATGTACACACATATGATTCTTCTTCTTCCTTTGTTGTTGTTGTTAGCCTACCGGTACTGGAGTAAGGCTTTTTTAATGCTTCATGAATTCAAATGTGTTCATATGTGAATGCTTGTGTTTGTGTGTGTGTGTGTGTGTGTGTGTGTGTGTGTATGTTGTCTATACCTCTGACACACATAGTTCCCTGTAAATTACTGGGATAACCTTTCAGGCGCCGCCTTGAGACGTATTAACATACGGCCTAGCAACGACCGGTATAGTTGGGGCCAATCAATCGCCGATTTATTTCCCCCCCCTCTGCTCGAACTCAGTGGAGCTCCCTAATTTCTAAATGTCTCCAGTTTCCAAGCCATTTGTCACGGTTACGGTGGTTGGCAGGGGGCGTGGCCAAGCCACGTGCGCTGGCGGCGCACACACACACCTGTCAACAATGGTTACAGTGGTTTACAGGGGACGTGGCCAAGCCACGTGCGCTGGCGGCACACATACACACCTGTCAGCAATTGCCGTGGTGGATTGCTAATCACCTTACCTGGGGTATATATACCCTGGCTTCCCGTTACCCCGGGGTTAGGTCGTACGTCGTACTGTATGCTTGCTACTTTGTGTTTATTACGTTGTACTTTCTGGACGGAATCGCCACGCCAATGTCCTGGAAATCCAGATTCATTGCCTATCCCGCGTCACCCGCCTGTCTCACGTCACGTTCGGTCTATACGAGCTCCCCGGTAATTATAATTACCTGTCAGTACCTGTCGCTACTCCGACCTCCCGGTATCCAGACCCCTGGCCTGTCCCTGATTACTCTCTGTTGTCTGTGTGCTTTAAATAAAGCTTTATGTTATAGCTCCACTGTGTCTTGGTCTGCGTTCTGGGTCCCACCAAACTATCCACTCGTGACACCATTCTTGCAAAAAGCTGCGTGTTTGCAAACAAAATAAGTTGCGTTGTTGTTGTTGAATTGAAACACCCGAAGATCTCAAAGATAAACGGTCACCGATTCAAATACATTGTTAGCGGAGTCGTGTGATTGAGGCGTCTCATGGCCAGACAGACGTCATCCTTGACGTGCCTCTCCCTGGGATGTGGTTTTTGCTGTGTTCCGGAAACGTCACGAGGTCCTGACGTCGGAAATCGGCGACACCGATGTTGCCAGCGTTCCGATCCCTGTTCCCATTCACACACACACACACGCCACCCCATGCGGGAAGTTTTTTTGGGACGGACCGCAAGTATGAACGGGACATTAGATGCGCTGATACTTGTGTGTGTGCCTGTGTGTGTCCACAACCTCCCGCAGTGCAGCGTCCAAACTGCTGATGGATGGCCAGCTCCAAACCCCCCCTGGCCTCCGAATAAGCCCAAATGTAATTATGCTTCCACTGTATTTCCGCTGTGACCCCGCGTGTACAGAACAAATCAGCTTTCAAGCTACTTTCGGCACAACAACGAATGCCAGAGTTCAAAACCTCCCAAAGGGGGATGTGTGTGTGTGTATTTGAAAGGGGGGGGGGGGTAAACATGAAAAACATGACCCCAAAAATACATATGAGTCGAGGATATGAGTCAAAGGTTCCTGCTGCTGCCCGCCTGCAAAATACCAAAAAAAGTGACCTTAAAATTGCTGATGTTTACAGTATCCGAGGAGGATACTTAGGACTGGAGAAAGCAGCCAAGAGAGAGGGAGAGGGGGGGCCTCACCTCTCGCTGTCTGCCTTTGCTGATGCGCATTTGTGTCACTACCGCCGGCTTATTGAATCATATTTAATCAAGTTTTGTTTTTCTTTTTTCTTCCCCACCCGTTTCAGTTGATATGAGAAGAGACAACAACAGCAATATCTAATGCATAACTAGTATGGTAATTCAAATATGTTTCAATTGTATCCCTCTTCAAGCTTTGCTAAACTGACATCCTGATTTTTAATTCATGCTCCTCTGACACACATTTTTTGTTGTTTTTTCCCCTCAAAATGAATGGGGTTGATTACACATTGTACCACACAAAATGGTTTTATTTTTTTTTGCTCAGTTTCAAGAAAGGTTTTAAAGTGCAAACGTGTTTAGTTGGCTGGTCAAAGACACAGTCAGAGACCCTCCCCCCCGCCCCCCCCCCCCCCCACACACACACACACACACACACACAAAGTACAAACGAACAAAACCTATTATTTTCCACTTCTGTCTTGGTATGTGAAACAATGCAATCTCCTTCCTGGCAAGGACCCAAAGGAAGATTCCATTGCCTTTCATCTTGTCGTCGTGGCGACGGGCCGCCGGAGAGCGAGGAGGCAGCTGATAAGCCGCTCTTTCTTATCCTCTTCCTCTATGTTCTTAGGTTTTTTTCTCAAACCGTTTTCCTTTCTTCCTTTCCCCTGTCTAATTAGAGGTGGGAGGTTGAGATGTGTGTGTGTGTGTGTGTGTGTGTGTGTGTGTGTGTGTGTGTGTGTGTGTGTGGGGGGGGGGGGGGTGGGCGACGTTGTGGGTGTGTGGGCCCATATGTGAAGCGATGTTCCGGATAGATGGCAGCATTGCCGGCACTGATAGCGGTCGGGCTGGTACTGCGCTAGAGAAAGCGAGAGAGATGTGCGGCTATCCCTCTCTGATGTTCATCGTCCTACAGCAACTAACACCCCCCCCCCCCCCCTCCCCCTGTGAATAGATTTTGGGTCCTTCCGTTGTTAATGCTCAAGTCAACAAAGTGTTTTAAAATGTTTAATGAAGCCAATTTTTGCCAGTTATTCTCTAAAGACTTTAAGAAAAATAGGGATGCTTAATTTTTCCTGTGGAAAACCCACTGTTAGAGAACAAATCTAACTATAACTAATAATAACTGCAGTAACTAGGGGCTGTGTATAACATTTCAGAATGGAAAGATGGTATAATTCTAGAGAGAGTAGAGTCTTGATGACAACTTTTTGAAAAAAAAATAGTTGTTGTTTTGGTTTCCCTTAGATTATCCGAAAATAATAGTGGGGGAAAGCTTGTCAAAATCTGAGCAGCAGTTTTGCACCCAAAAAAATGTTTTCACAAAACAAGGCTCGAATGTCATCTATACCATCTGGTATAAGTGGCTCCAGGATGTGTTGACCAGTTGTTGCAACCTCTTTTCTTTCCTTGTTGTTTGGACATGGACTGACAGTAGAATAATCATCGAAAACAATGCAGCTAGCTTGCTGTAAGGGACGAGTATAGACATGACTTAGACTCAAACATATATAGTAGACTCGTATATGAAAAGACTTGAGACTTGATTTGATTAGCACTTAAAAGATATGAGACTTGGGCATGTGCTTAAATTACTTTAGACTTGATGTTGGGATAGTGTTTGAAAGACTTGAGACTTGACTTGGACTAGCGCTTAAAATGCATGAGACTTGATTTTGGGATAGTGCTTTAAAGACTTGACTTAGGCTAGCGCATATAAGACATGAGACTTAATGTTTGGATAGTGCTTAAAAAACTTGACTTTGGCTGGCGCTTAAAAAGACATGAGACTTGATGTTGGGCAAGCAAAGACTTGAGACTTGACTTTAACTAGTGCTTAAAATACCTGAGACTTAAGACTCGACTTGGGCTAGCGTTTAAAATACTTGAGACTTGATGTTAGGATAGTGCTTAAAAGTCTTGAGACTTGACTTAGACTAGTGCTTAAAAGACTTGAGACTTGACTTAGACTAGTGCTTAAAAGACTTGAGACTTGACTGGGATTTGCATGAAATTACTGGTGAACATAAGTGTATGTATATGTATATGCATCCGTGGATGAACAAGTGACACGTGCACAAGTGGACATGTGTCTCAAAGTTTGACGTGTGCGTGTGTGAGTGTGTGTGTGTGTGTATGTTCATGTGAGTGAGCTTACTGTTTCAATGTATGACGTGTGTGGGTTTCTATCGTGTGTGTGTGTGTGTGTGTGTGTGTGTGTCCATGTGTGTCCATGTGTGTGTGTGTGTGTGTGTGTGTGTGTGTGTGTGCGAGCACACATGCACAGATTAGGTTGACTTTGATAGGCAAAGGGCGACGAGTGTCTTTTAATACACATGAGCATGTCCTAATTACATGACAGTTCCATTCAGGTCCGACACATACAGAGATGGAGACCGACAAAATATAAACACGTGTGTGTGTGTGTGTGTGTGTGTGTGTGTGTGTGTGTGTGTGTGTGTGTGTGTGTGTGTGTGTGTGTGTGTGTGTGTGTGTGTGTGTGTGTGTGTGTGTGTGTGTGTGTTTGTGTGTGTGTGTGTGTGTGTGTGTGGATGAGACTGACAGCACCAGACACCTCTTCACTGTTGTTTTTTTTAATCCCCGGCATTTTCGAATTTGCCAGCTTAATCACCAAGACTCTCTTGACTTCAGCACTTTGTGTGCGATTGTCAAATACAATTAACCCGGGCCCCGGAGAACATAGCCCAGGACCTAGGCCAGCCAGCCAGCAAGCCAGTCAGCCAGTCTGGTACATTGGGGCCACAATATCCTTGTGGAACCAGAGACAAACCTTTCGGCTAATAATCATAGGTAGGTATCATGATGACCGCGACGATGTGCGTGTGTGTGTGTGTGTGTGTGGGGGTGGGGGCGTAGTCTAAGTCAAGAAGATGAAAATGTATAAGAAATAACAACACAGAATGATAGGTAAATGATAGATAGACACTTTGGAATAAGTGAACTTAAAGAACAACTTAAAAAATGTATGAAGCACTAGTCCTACATGAATACTCATGAATACATTAGTTCGTAGTCAGTAATCACTGATTATGAGATAATTTATAAAGTGTAAGTTAACGAAATACAAACTTTTCACAATGTGTTAATAATGCATTATAAACGCTTCATAATGCTGTAATTGATGATAGTTTGGGTAGTTAAGTATTTTGTGTGAGCTCATCCAAAGTGAGGACTATACTTGTTAGGAGGTATTACTTAGTAGTCTGTAAATCATCATACCGTTCGCTTGATAAAAAATGCGTTAAACTTTTATCTTGTCATCGTCTAATCAGTTCTTGTGTAGGAACCATGCTTTCTGCAAAACGATGAATAATTGCACAAGAACTTGCACTTCTTCTTCTTCTTCTTCTTCTTCTTCTTCTTCTTCTTCTTCTTCTTCTTCTTCTTCTTCTTTCCTGGTGCATGCTGGGATTTTCGGAGGGTGAAAAAGAGAGAGGAGCGAGACGTTTTCTCGTTATATTTACCGTTTATTTTTTGTGTAATGGGTTTAATTTAATATAGTTTATAGGTGGTAGTTTGTTTTGCGTGACTTTTCGTGCTTTTGGGTGGTGTGTGGGGTGTTGTGTGGGCTTCTCCTGCCGGCGTCTCGCCGGCCGGCGTCTGACGGCGCCATGGTAAATGGAGACTTTGCCAAGCTCACGCGGAAGCATGGCATTAAGATCTCCGCCGGCTTCGCGTGCACTGTGGAGGAGATCGGGCTGGCCGTGGGGGAGAAGGTCGGACACGGAAGTATTAAGTCCTTGGCGCGGATGAACAGCGCGGTGGTGATCTTTCTGGATCAGGTGGAGAAGGTGAACTGCGTCATCGAGACGGGCATCACGGTGAGAGAGATGTTTGTACAGGTGCAGCCGCTGATGCTGCCCGCAACTAAAGTTATACTTTCAAATGTCCCCCCCTTCATAACTGATGAGTTCCTCAGTAGAGAACTGTCCAGGCATGGGAAACTTGTTTCCCCAATGAAAAAGATGCTGTCTGGATGTAAGTCTCAGTTGCTGAAACACGTAGTGTCTCACCGTAGACAGGTGTATATGATTCTGAACAATCGGAATGCGGAGCTTAACCTCCGTTTTTACGTTAAGGTGGATGATTATGACTACGTGATTTTTGCAACATCATCGGTTATGAAGTGTTTTGGTTGCGGGGAAGAGGGGCACACCGTGAGTGCCTGTCCGAAGCGCGGGGACCCGGCTCCGCCTGGTCCGGATGACGCGCCGCCGGCGGGGCCGTCTAACGCGCCGCCGGCTGGGCCGTCCAACGCGGCGACGGCTGGGCCGTCTAATGAGCCAGCGGCGGGGTCGTCCGCCGCTGCGCCAGGCCCACCCGCGGCTGTTGCGCCGAAACCGCCCGTGGCTGCGCCGGGGCGGACTGCCGCGCCAGCGGCTGATGCGCCGGTTGCAATGGAGCAGCAGGTGGCTGCTGCTGAGGGAGGGGTGTCTCCCACGGTGGCGGCCGCTAACGCGGCCGCTGCGGTGGGGGGGGGCCCCCCTCCGGAGGCGGCCGCTGCTGCTGACGGCAGCGCTGCTCCTGAGCAGTCGGCGGTGGCGCGCGGTGTGACGTCTCGGACGCGGAGCGGGCGCGGACGAGGGCGAGGTATACAGCGCGTTTCTGGTGATGTGTCCGGCTTGGGGGACTGTGGTGTTGCACAGGGTGAGGGTGTAGGTGGTTACGTTCAGGAGGATGAGGTGGTGGTTTTGTGTGAAGCAGAAGAAAAGGGGGATGGGGGAAAAAAAGATAAAAAAACAAAAAAAAAGGGTGAAAAAACCCCTGAGATAAGCAATGAACCACAAGGTGATTTGGCAAAAGAAAGTGTAGAGACAGGTGAAGTCAGTAAAACACAGGAGGAAGATATGGAGAGTGAAACATATATGGGAAAAACAGGAGAGGAGCAGAAAACATGGGGGGAGCAGGTGGAGGTTGCTGAGATGGAGGAAGAGGAGGTGGCAACAGAAATGCTAAATAAAAAAAAGACTGCTACTAAACGCAGGAATAATAAAAGAAATGCATCAACCGTTGCAAAGAGCAGTAAAGTGGAGAGTGAGGAAAAGGAAGGAAGAGAGCAAGGACAGGCGGAGGAGAGCTGGGATGATTGTATGTCTGACAGCAGCGATGTGTCAGGTGTTTTGAGCAGTAGCCAACAAAAAAAAATGTACACGGCTGAGATGATAAAAAATTACCTGGTGCAGACAAAAAACCAACATAACGTGATAATAGAGGAATATTTCCCAGATTTGGCCATTTTTTGTGCCTCAGCAAGGTTCCATATGAACCGAAGGGAGCAGTCTGTCTTGGATGAGTTGGAAGTATATAGACTCAAAAGAATGGTGACTAAAATAAGGAAGCAAATGGGTAGCGGTGAGTTCAAAAAACTCAATGTGTGTGTTTAATTTATTTGTTTTTATTTTTGCTTTTAATATCTCACTCGCAATGGATACTTTTAGAGTGGGAAGTTTGAATGTAAACGGAGCCAGAGAGGAAAGAAAGAGGGCTCTAATATTTCAAACTGCAAAAATAAAACATGTCGATGTCCTCTTTTTACAAGAGACTCACAGTGATGTTTTTAATGAGACGGACTGGAAGAAGGAGTGGGAGGGGGAAGTCATTTTAAGCCACAACACCTCTCTCAGTGGGGGGGTGGGCTTCCTCCTCTCCAAGTCTTTTAAGCCTGTCTCACTGGAGGTCGAGCATTGTATCAATGGGAGGTTGCTTTTAATAAAAGCACGGTTTGACCTTTTTACAGTTGTTTTTATAAATGTGTATGCTCCAACAAACGGTACAGAGAGGAAGCTGTTTTTACTCAAAGTGAATGATGTTTTAAACGGTTGTGCCACGGAGGATTTTTTATTCTTGGGCGGAGATTTTAATTGTACAGAAAATGCATCTTTAGATCGCAACCATGCAGAGCCGCATCCAGCATCCCAGCATGCTCTGAGGCAGCTGGTCCACTCCCACGGCCTGGTGGATGTATGGAGAAGGATGCACGCAGACAACAGGCAGTACACCTGGTCCCACATCAGGGAGAATAGAATATCATCAGCTAGGTTGGATCGTTTTTATTGTTTTAAGCATCATTTTAACACTTTTAAATTGTGCAGCATATCACCTGCTGGTTTTACGGATCATTCTTTGCTTTTATGTGATGTTTTTATTAGAAATGTTTTACCCAGAAGTGCATATTGGCATTTTAACTCGGTTTTAACATTTGATAAACATTTTAAAGAGGCCCTATTTTATTTCTGGAGTGTTTTTAGGCAGAGGAAGGGAGAGTTTAGCAGTCTTAGGCAGTGGTGGGACCACGGTAAGACCGAGATAAGATTACTCTGCCAACAGCACACCCTCAATGTCACACAAGACATCATTAGATCTATGAAAGACCTGGAGAGTGATATAGTGGAACTTGAAACAATAAGTGAGACCACAGGAGATCGAGGATATATTGAAATCCTCAAAGAGAAAAAGATGGCTTTAGCCAACCTGCTGGATGTAAAAGTTCAGGGTGCACTAGTGAGGTCCCGGTTTTTAAACACAAATGAGATGGATGCTCCCACTAGCTTCTTCTTCGGCCTGGAAAAAAAGAATGGGCAGAGGCGAGTGATCCACTCGCTGCTGTCAGGCACGGGGCAGGAAATAACAGAGCCAAGCCAGATCAGGAGGCGAGCTGTGAGTTTTTATTCCACCCTCTATACAAGTGAGTATGAGGAGGGGGAAACTCTGTCCGAGGGGTTCTGCAATGGGCTACCTCAGGTCTCCGAGGAGGCCAACTCACAGCTCGAGGGGCCGTTAACGATCCAGGAGTTACAGACTGCCCTGCAAGGCATGCAGGGACGGCGGGCTCCTGGTATCGATGGCCTCTCCGTGGAGTTTTACAAAGCCTACTGGGACGTCTTGTCACATGATCTTTTAGACGTTTTTAATGAGAGTCTGGCCTCTGGCTCTATGCCAGTGTCCTGCAGGAGAGCGGTGATCACACTGCTCCCAAAAAAAGGAAACCTGCAGGACATCAAGAACTGGCGTCCTGTGTCTCTGCTGTGTGTGGATTACAAAATTCTGTCCAAGGCTTTGGCCACCAGGCTGGGGAAGGCTGTGGAGCAGGTCATCCACCGGGACCAGACCTACTGTGTGCCCGGCAGGTCCATGGTGGACAATGTCCACCTAATTCGAGATGTTTTGGAGGTCTCCAGCTCATTGGGCATTAATACTGGTCTGATTTCTCTAGATCAGGAAAAGGCTTTTGACCGCGTTGAGCACAGCTTCCTCTGGAAAGTAATGGAGAAGTTTGGGTTCAGCGCTGGTTTCATAGCCAAGATCAAGGTGTTGTACAATAAGATTGAGAGTGTGCTGAAGTTCAACGGTGGGTTGTGTGCTCCTTTTAGAGTGTGTAGAGGGGTCCGGCAGGGGTGTGCTCTGTCTGGCATGCTCTATGCACTCTCCCTAGAACCCCTCCTCAGCAAAATACGCTCGAAACTGCAAGGGCTGTTTTTACCTGGTCTTAATGGAAACATGGTTTTATCAGTGTATGCAGATGATGTCGTTGTTTTCGTTAGGGACCAGAAGGATACAGACATTTTAGTTGACATCGTGAGGGATTTTAGTTCAGCATCGGCAGCGAGGGTGAATTGGAAGAAAAGTGAGGCCCTCGCTGTCGGTGAGTGGAGTGGCGGTCTCCCAGTTCTTCCCCAGAGCATGGTCTGGAAAAAAGATGGTTTTAAGTACCTGGGTGTGTTCTTGGGGAAGGAAATTGTAGTCCTGAAGAACTGGGAGGACGTCATAGAAAAGATAGAGGGAAAGCTTTCCAAGTGGAAATGGCTGCTCCCTCAGATGTCTTTTAAAGGTAGAGTGTTGGTTTTAAATAACCTTGTGGCATCCCAACTGTGGCACCGTCTTACCTGTGTGGACCCCCCCTCAGGGTTACTAGCCCAAGTACAAAAAAAATTGGTGGATTTTTTTTGGGAGGGTCTACACTGGGTGCCACAGGGGGTGCTGTTTTTATCTAGAGAGGAGGGGGGACAGGGCCTTATCCACCTGGCCAGCCGAATGGCCACTTTTAGGATGCAATTTTTACAGAGATATCTGACCGGCCCGGCTGATTTGGTGTGGAGAGAGGTGAGCAGCTGCATTCTCAGACGCGTGAGTAACCTGGGGCTGGATGCTGCTCTGTTTTTAACAGATTTAAACATCTTAAAGTTAAGTGGGCTACCTCCTTTTTATCAGGGCGTTTTTAAGTCTTGGGCCCTTTTTAACCATAAAAGGTGTCCAAAGACTGACTCTCTGTACTGGTTGTTGAGAGAGCCTCTGATCCACAAAGCCAGGTTGGACGTCAGCAGCAGCGAAACGCCCGGCCTGACGGTGGCGCTGTGCCGATCCAAAACCCTGTGCCTTCAGCAGCTGGTGGATGCAGTGGGGCCGGAGCTGAGCGATGCCCAGGCCCTGGGCTCTCTGCTGGGTCTGCACTCGGTCCGGGTGGCCCAGAGGATTCTTCAGCTCTGGAGCCAGATCCTCTGCCCTGAGGAAAAAAGACTGCTAAGGAGCTACGGACAGGGAAGAGCCAGGCCGGACCCAGCAGACCCTTTCCCGGAGATCTACCTGAGCCCAGGGCT